>JAAQRM010000143.1:0-600000 GCA_013396095.1 Fusarium sp. NRRL 52700 | reverse complement strand
CGTAGTTTTGAACCGTCGCTCGGGGGATCGTGGAACAAAAAGAAGTTGAGACTGTTGCTTGTAGGAGAAGTGTCAGGGACTTTTGAACGGCAAAAATCGAAGAGCAGCCTAGTAGGTGAAGAGTTTTTAGGTGCGGAATGAGAGAAAGTTTATAGGTTCTAGGAGGTATACCACTAGACCACTCTTCGATACAGTTAATAGATTGGTTTTGGTATATAAGGGGTAAGGTGTAGTGTACTACCCTTATTGTCAGGTCAGGTCAGGGGGCAGCGCCAGACAAAGAGATCCAAGAGTGAAAAAAAAAAGGTGAAACTGGAGCGAGTATTATCGTAGAATAGGAGGCATGGCCGATTTGCGAAGAGCAAAAAAGAAGATGCTATATGTTGCCTTGAACGTATGAACTGGTAAAAATCGAAGAGTGACCTAGTGGGTGAAGAAGTTTTAGGTGCGGATTTTAGAGAGTTCATAGGTTCTAGGACGGATACCACTAGACCACTCTTCGATACAAGCAATAAAGTGATTTTGATATATCAGGGGTAGCGTGCAGTGAGTACTAAGCTTGTTGCCAGGCCAGGGGTAATGCCAGACAGACAAAAAACCCCGAATCAATATTGTCGCAGAACATACACCATCTTCAAATTGTGAAGAGCAAAAATGAAGATGGTGTACGTAGTGTCACGTCACGGAGCCAGCACAAGACAAGCAAGTGGCCAAACCCAGGTGATCAAATTCAGGGGAAAGTCCCAAGTCGGTGCTGTCATCACTTGACAACATGGCGGAATTGCGAGAAGCAAAAAGATAAAGAAGGCCTGGCATATTGCTTCGAACGTACACTGGCAAAAACGAAGAGTAGCCTAGTGGGAGACTGTTCTTAGGTGCGGTATGAAGAGAGGTTATAGGTTTTAGGTGCGGTACCACTAGACCACTCTTCGTTGGAGGTATAGAGAGTGGTTTTGGTATATCAGGGGTACATTCCGACTGTCTGTATAAGGTTCCCAGGCAGCTGCGTTTAGCGCTGTCAAGACAGATCTTTCGCCACCTTGTGACTCAACATTCCCGAATCTAGAGTCCTCTTTATGCGTCAAACTTCTGTGATAAGGTTGTAGGGGGTCACAAGAGGCTTCAGCCCCTAGCGCACACAGGTCAAGAACACCAATAAACACATACGGGCAAGATACTTATCGCCCTCACTGCAGCCTAGGAGCGTCAGACTTCAGTGTTAAATAGGCCAGGGCAATTGTGTGAGTAGTTGGTATGCTGCCTGAGCGGTGTTTATGGATGCTTGTACCCCGTGCGTCACCCGAGGGAGCTGCGGCAAACGAAGTAATCAGGCGAGTCAAAAGAAAGTCCTTCCAGTATAGTAGCTATCAGGGAAATGTCGTTGGACTTTTGCACTGCAAAAAAAAGTAATACCAGGAGTGATTCGAACTCATGGACAGCAAAAACGAAGAGTGGTCTGGTGGGAGACTGTTTTCTAGGTGCGGTTTGAAGAGAGTTTATAGGTTTTAGGTAAGGTACCACTAGACCACTCTTCGTTAAGGATAACACTGTGCTTTCGGTATACGAGGGTAGCCGTCGACTGTCCCCATCTGAACCTCGGCGCCTGTTCGTCCGACAAGGCAATAGTAATAAGAGAGTCTGGCACGATGCTGCTTCAGTCCGAGAGCGTTCTAATACAATCACGCCGAAAAAAGAATGACATTTAATGTCACTCACCCACGATCGACAAGAATGGAGGGAAGCTCGGTGGGAGGAGGATTCGTAGGGGTGCATTTTGGACCAGGTTCGTGGGCTCGGAGTTTTATAGCTCGCAGGTTCGTGGGTTCTTGGAAGGGTATCACTACGTCCCGTTTTGGTGAAGGATAGTGCATGATTTCGGTATACAGGAGGTAGATATCGACTGTCCCTTCCAGAGCCTCGTAGCCCCTGTGTCAAATAGAGCAATGGCAAAAGAGTCCAAGTGAGTATCACTGCGATCGAATGGTCGTTCTCGGTATCGTGAAGTCGTAAAGAAAGAAAAAGAAGAAGAAAAAGAATAGCATCAATTCTCATTCACTCGTGAACGGCAAAACGAAGAGTGGCCCAGCGGGAGGAGAATTTTTAGGTGCGGATTTTAGAGGATTTTAGGTTCAAGTTCTAGGATCTAGGACGGATACCGCTAGACCACTCTTCGTTAAAGGGTAGTGAGTGGTTTTGACATATAAGGGGTAGGTAGGGACGAGGGTCGTACTGCCAGCACCTCAGGGGCGAGGCGATTGAGGCCACCTGACCAGACTCCTCCAGGCAGCCACCCATGGAGTGACCGAGCACTAGGCAAGTACCATCACATTCCCTGAGGGTTCCCTTTCACAATGTATCGAGTGAGATCAGAACCCAACCCTTCATTAACAATGTTTGTCGTCGTATACTCCGTGGCGGTTGGCGTAGACTGGCTGTCATACCCCTAAGACCATATCTTCATGACTTAAAACTGTTGCTTTGTTCTTGACAAGCAAAAAAGAAATGTTCCTATTGCAGTTGCTCTATTTTTTGTATGATCCAGCAAAAACGAAGAGCGGTGCAGTGGGAGAAGGAATTGTAGGAGCGGAGTTTAGAAATTTTAGGTTATGATCTTAGGATCTAGGACGGATACCGCTGCACCACTCTTCGTTGAAGGATAGTGAGGGATTTTGACATATAAGGCAATGGGTTTCGAGTCCATACTGGTGTCTGAGGTGTAAGCCACTCGCAAGGTGCAGAGCGTCTCACCCTTCTGAGCCCCCCCCCTGAACAGGACCTGCCTGCTGGCAATCGATTCAGACAATGGCAATGCATTTCGTAATGTCGTTGGTGCTCCTCGTCGTGTGAGCAGAAGTGACAATCTCATTGACCTGTCTCATTTCGGATACGAGTCCTTCTCGGCTTGGTGAGCAAAGCTGGTGTCGACTAGGAATAGAATGACATCGACTCCATATCGCTGTTGCCTGTCGCGGTGGCCGTCGCTTGGTCGGTTTGCTGGCAGGGAGAGCAAAAAGAAAGTCTGCCGCGTGGCCATGCTGAAATGTGCCATCCAGCAAAAAACGAAGAGTGGTACAGTGGGTGAAGGAGGAATTGTAGGAGCGGATTTTAGAGATTTTAGGTTTATGATCTTAGGATCTAGGACGGATACCACTGTACCACTCTTCGTTAACAGTAATAGAGTGGTTTTGGTATATAGGGGTAGACGCCCGAGTCCCGTTCCACACCAGACCACCCAGGAATTCGACCAGCAGATCGGGCCAGTTTGCGAAGTGCGTGCCTTCCTGCCTGTACGCTTTCCCGCAGAGGCTCAAGCGTACCCGCCAGACAACACCGCCCCCGGCCCGCGTCCTGCATCACGGCTTCTTTCAATGACGCTTGTAGATGGAACACAGAGCTCCACCATATGTCTGTTGTCCAAACGAAAGTCGTCGATGTTGTAACATGCCATAAGATGCCGTAGATATTTGTTCATACCCATCCCTGCGTTCGAACGGCCTGAAGCCTGCGGATAAATAAGAAGAAAATGAGTCGACTGGAAAGATCGAGATGCCAAAAATAAAGTCGAAGCAAATGGCAAAAACGAAGAATGGTGTAGTGGGTGAGAATGGTCTTAGGAGCGGATTTTAGAGATTTTAGGTGATCTTAGGAGTTTAGGACGTATACCACTACACCATTCTCCGGTACTGGTATAGATAGAGATTTTGATATATAAAGGTAAACTCCCAGGAGCCCCTCTCACATCCTGTGTACGCATCGTACTCGAAATTCGTCCCTGGGTTCGAAAATGCTGAAAACTGGTTGAAAAGTCCGCGGGCAAAAAAGAGAGCATGAGGCAATCTCATTAAAAATGAAGTTGAGTTGAACAGCAAAAACGAAGAGTGGTGTAGCGGGAGAATGGTCTTAGGAGCGGATTTTAGAGAGATTTTAGGTGACCTTAGGAGTAGGACGTATACCGCTACACCACTCTTCGCATTGGTATAGAGAGAGATTTTGGTACATAAAGGTAACCCCCTCCATGGTACGTATCGTCGTGGCAAGGCCTCGCTGCGTTCGAACGTCGTCAAAGGTTGATGATACAAATCCGAGAAAAAAAGAGGTCAGACGTCGAGACTAGGTGAACAAAAAGTTAAGTCGAATGGCAAAAACCGAAGAGTGGTGTAGTGGGAGAAAGATCTTAGGAGCGGATAGAAGAATTTTTAGGTGATCATAGGAGTTTAGGAGCGTATACCACTACACCACTCTTCGGTACTGGTATACAGAGTGATTTTGATACATAAAGGTAGACCCTTGAGGGGTACATGTCGACATCGGGGGACATGGCTGCGTTCGAACGTCGTGGAATTTGGCGAAATAAATCCAGGAAAAAAAGAAGTGGTAGATCCGTGCCAGGCGACAAAAATTCGAGCCAACTGGCAAAAACCGAAGAGTGGCGTAGTGGGAGAAAGATCATAGGAGCGGATTTTAGAGATTTTAGGTGATCATAGGAGATTTAGGAGCGTATACCACTACACCACTCTTCGGTATGGGTATTGGGCGGTTTTTGATATTTAAGGGTAGGCATGGTCTTGCTGCAGAGGGCGAGGCTCGGGGGCGAATCGTGAACGAAGAAGGTTTCCTTGCGTTCGGGGCGGGCGAATGAGAGAGGTCGCGACACCGTGAATAGAGTCGATGTGACTCTTCGGGATGAGTCGTCAAAAGTGGATTCGGTTTCTCAAGGCTTCCGCGATCACTTGATCACAGAGACGTTCGTCGAAAATATTCGTCTTGTTCGTCGTCGCAGCATTTCGTCGTGAATTTGCAGGTTCAAGTTATCATGATGAACCCCACCTCAAATAATGATTTACAAGACGTCAGAAGTCGGAGCTTTCTTTTTTCCGCCCCCGCCATTAAACTTTTAGTCTCTGAGCTTCCTGGAGCTTCCTTGGCGGCAGCCCACTACTAGTGCGAGTACGTAGACGTCATCGCCTCAAGCCAAGTGTCCATCGTCAAAAACGCGACCAAGGTCAATCTGGCGCCACTTCTTGCAAACCTCCTCACTCTCTCTACACCAGTCATTGACCTTTCTTAATGCTGTGGCTCTCTTGAGAACCTTGTCTATAATGGTTACTACTCGACGCGCGGCGAGGGCGGCTGCTGAAGCCAACGATACAGTCATGGATTCTCCCTCGAGATCGACTTCCACGCCTCGTTCGTCTCCTTTCCTGCCGACACCCCTAGAGAGAGCTGGCCTTGTGTTGTTCCCAGCTCTGTTGATCTTCGGGACTATATTTTCTATAATTTCACCGCAGACACGCGCCGCACCGTACGATCCTATCGCGCAGTCGCATTTGCAAGATCCCAGCGTTTCTCCGAGCTACTTCGCGCGCAAGTCCAATATTTTCAACGTTCTCTTTGTCAAGCGAGGCTGGGCATGGATCACTGGTGCATTCTTTGTCTTCATCTTCAGCCACCCTAGCACCACCGACACCGGGCGACGTGTTCGCGCGAGTCTGCGATGGGTTGCTGTAACAACAATGTGGTTCCTCGTCACGCAGTGGTGCTTTGGGCCTGCTCTGATTGATCGTGGTTTCCGATGGACAGGTGGCCGCTGCGAGCTAGCTCGGAGGGAGGTTGAGTTTGGCTCTGATACTGTTGGTGATAAGGTCACAGCAGTGGCCTGCAAAGCTGCCGGTGGTAAATGGAAGGGAGGTCATGACATATCGGGTCACGTCTTCCTCCTGACACTAGGTACTGCGTTTCTCATGCAGGAGGTCGGCTGGGCTGTGTTGAGATGGTCCGGCAAGCGAAATGAGGAGCGATGCGTTGTTATGACCGACGGAGCTCTCAAGAGCGCTAATGTCGAATCCGATACATCTCTGGGCGAAGGTTCTGAGCGACCTGCCCTAGGCCTTGGCGGCAAGTTCGCTGTGGGTGTCATGGGACTGAGTGCTTGGATGCTACTCATGACGGCCATTTACTTCCATACATGGTTCGAGAAGGTGAGCCAAGCCCAGCAAGTCTATCAAGATGTAGTTGCTAACAGTTCCTAGTTTACTGGACTCTTGACCGCGGTGACGGCCTTTTACATTGTGTACATTGTGCCTCGCTTTGTACCTGCTGTTAGACAGGTCATTGGTCTTCCTGGCATATAGAAAGACGCATGGTGTGATGAGTTATGAGTGATCCGGACGGAGTACATAGATGTAAGATGGAACGAATTGCATAATTCCCCTGTAGTAGCACCAATTGATTGTCTTGAAGGTGTGTTTCATCTTAGCTGAAGGCAGGCCGACACTCGCCCTCCTTGATACAACATCAAAGTTTGCTGACCAGTGTTCGGTACTGGCTTATAAACCCTACTCTCTTAATGTCCGGCACATCCATCTCCACGGGAACCGGTCTATCTTCTTCTTCGAGCAAGTGACTTGGTCTTCTTGAACTCGTCCTTAATCTCATCTAACAGTCCATCAACCGTCAAAACATCCACAGCAACGCCAGCGAGACCCTTAGCGACCATGAGAGCCTTCTCGAAAGCAGGCTTGCTTCCTGCTGCGACTTCGAAGGGGGCAGTGTGAGGGCCACTCTTGGGAACAGTTCCGTTCGCAAAAGTGATTTGGAACATTGGGCTGATAGCTGGGAAGTCCTGGCTAATGTTTCCTTGGTCAGTTGAACCACCAGGTTCTCGCATCTTGTCGACATCAGCATCGGGGAGGTCACCACCAAGCTCCTCGAACCAGCGCGTGTATGATGCAGCAAGACCATCGTTGTTGTTCATGTTGGCGTAGCTGTATGGTCGTGTTGTGAAGTTCATCTTTGCGCCTGTGCCTAGAGCACCAGCCTTGAAGCAGTTATACACCCGGTCTGAGAGTTCTTCGAGCTGTTCCTCGTTGGCGGCGCGGAGCTGGTAGCTTCCCGATGCATCAGCGGGGATAACATTGATACGGGTTCCTGCTGAGTGGATGATTCCATGGACGCGGTCTGTCGTGCGCATCTGCTGGCGCATATAGGACAGGGCACTGTTGGCGAGGAGTAGTGCGTCTTGCGCGTTGATGCCCTCCCACGGTCCAGCTGCAGCATGGGCTTCACGACCTGTGTACTCCACATCTACACGATCTGTTGACTGAGCAAGCATATACGGTGTGTCGGGGCCGTTGCTGGGATGCGAAATGAGAGAGATGTCAATATTGGCATCCTTGAAGACACCAGCTTCGAGCATCTTGACCTTTCCACCGAGAGACTCTTCAGCTGGCGTGCCGAATAGAATAACCTTGCCCCCAAGCTTGTCCTTACGCATGATCTCAGCGGCTGCAAGAGCACCACCCAGAGATGCTGTCGCAATCAGGTTGTGGCCACAGGCATGTCCCAGTCCCTCCAGCGCATCGTACTCGGCATTGAAGCTCACCACAGGACCATCGCCTGAGCCATCAAACACGGCCATGAAAGCAGTGTCGATTCCACCAACTGTGTCAGTCACGTTCCATCCCTTCTGCTTCTTCATGAACGATGTGAGGAGTTTGTGAGCTTTGAACTCTTTGTATCCAAGCTCGGGATTGTCGTGGATGTTCTTGTTGATTGACCAGAGCTCTTTATCGAGTGAGTCAACGTAATCTGAGACTGCGCCTGTGTATGGGCTTGTAGCATTCTTCTTTTGGCGTGGTTCAAGGGTAGTTTGGAGTGATGATGCTGGGGCTGCGAGGAGTGTGAGGCCAAACGCAAAGGCTGCGAGACCCCTGGCATGATCTAGACAGACCATCGTGATGTGTTATTATCCAATATGTAGTGAGGTCAATTAGAACCAACTTTTGGCGTTTTATTACGGCGTTCCAACGATCTCGAGTGCCACCTCAAACCTAGGCAATGTGTAATAGACTCACCGTGGCATCGCGGACATGGCAATCGCCCGACCTTATATGCTATGACGATTCGGATCTCCAATGTCACTCAGTTAGGCGAACCACTATGCCTCCTATGTTCGTTATCACTTCTTTTGGCAGTATCTCAATTGCTCCTCAGTCTAGGACCTAGAAATGTTGCCCGAGACTCCACCTCGCAAATCCCCCGCCCATGAAGTTCTGCAGTTACCTTCCTAACTGGGGTATCAATTAAGCAAATCTTTAGAGTTATCAATTAGTTGAGCTTGGGTCGTATCGTCACCCCGCTTCGTGGGTCTCTTATTCCCTGCGATGAGTTCGTCTATGTAACCATAACCTGGATACCTATCGAGAGCCGGCGCAGCACCGACCAAGGATCAGATTGCCGGAATGAAGGAAGATTGCAAGTTTCCGAGGATTTGAGTAATTTATATGGGCTTCTCCATAAGTTGTCCGTTGCCGTGGTCTAAAGCCGGTCAGTATCCGCGGCTAAATTGACTGACGTTTGTCGACGAGGTAGATTTTGTGTCAGAGGGCTGCATATATACTCATTGGAGGGGGAATACGTATCACGGTTATTTCAAAAGATGATACATGATCTTCAACTAAGAGGTGAGGTATGAAGTAGAAAGACAGGTAGTGATCATTTATTCTGGTCACTTAACATGTTCCAAATACCAAAGTTGATCGAAAGGGTGGTTTCAGCCGTTATAGCACCCGGGAGTAATGATGGTTGTCTCAAATGGTGATTCAACGTCCATTACAGATGGGCTCCTAGCGATGTATGGTTGACAGACTCGACAATCCAGAGTTATTCACAGCTCTCGATCTTTGATGGGCAAATCTGCGCTCACTGAGTCGTCAATTGAAACTTCGACTGAGGTGCCTGGCATGTTCGAGATCGGCTCTTTTGGCGCTGGGCAAGAGATGGGATGAGGTCTCTCAGAGGCAACACATGCGTATAACTCCCAGTCGTCCCAATATTCCTCTTCGATGCTTGCAATTGGGAAGACATAGGCATCAGCCTCTGCACTGATGCCGTTCACCAAGAAAACTGTGACGAGCGTGATGACCCGCCGAGGACTGTTGTAATGATACTCCTGGCGTTCCTCTAGGGTTTCGCAGATCAAAAGAAGACCCGGGAGCTCTTGGTGGGCAGGACACTGAGCTAGAGGAAAACCGATAGCACTCCCTTTGTATGGCAACACTGTGAAGAGTGTAGCAGATTTTATCAAAGAGGAGACATATTCTGTGCTGGAGAAAGATCCGGTCATCTTGACAGAGAGAAGTCTGATGTGATACTCGTCATTGCCACGAATAAAAACGGGCTTGGTGGGTTTATGGGCCATGTTAGAGGCGAGGAACATTTGGTGGAAGATTTAGAATCGAAGAGATGATAAATGTTGGATATAAGCTTGAGGATGGTGTAGAGAAGAGACGCGGTGCTGAAGAGGAGGAGTCAAAAGCTATCAAGGCGAAATACTAAGGCAAATTTTATACCTTAGAGTACTGTAAGCAACTCCTTTCTGGGTTAAGATATTCATTCAATGTTGAGGTTATTTCCATACTAATACAATGCCTCTTTGATCTATCAAAGGCCTGTGGTCTGTTGCAGGCTTACAGCGAAAGACTAACTATTTGGTGACTAGCTAAGAAAAGCAACATATCAAATATAATATCAATGTACTTTACTGCAATCTTGAGTTCATTGAGGAACAAAGAGTGGAGTGTGCCATTAGAAACTATGGACGAATCACATCTAACAATCATCATCGCCAACTTGACCATCTACCTTTACAAGAATCTTTCCCCTAGCGTGAAGTCCACCCAGCTTCCTATAAGCTTCCTTGGCCTCCTCAAACGGCCAGATACTGTCTTTGACCAGTTTTATATCGCCACGGCCCAACATATCAGCCACAGCCTGGCGATCTTCAAGTGTAGGGCTCATCATAGATGTACCCAACCATCTTCGTCCAACACCACCGAGCCATGGTGATACTGGCCACCATTCATTGAGCTTCATCTGCAGCACAGCACGGAGAAAGTCCGGGACAAAGAAAGTGGGTGGTTTGATGCCAACGGAGGAATAGTTGCCTTCGGGTACGAGATAGGATGGCGAGGCGAGATATAAGGCTTGATGGCCTAGGGTATCGATGATGGTGTTGAAGGGTTCTGATGAGAATCTTTCCACGAGGTGCTTATAAAGGTGATCATGTTGCGTATAGTCAATAACCTGCGAAGTGGGTTAGTTGGCATTCCATTTCAACCAAGGTTTAACTCACCTCATCCGCACCAAGACTCTTGACCAACTCGACATTCTTGCCACTGCATATGCCAACGATATATCCACCAGGTCCTACAATTTTTCGGAGCATCTGCACCACCAGAGAGCCAATTCCACCACTTGCTGCATTGACTAAAACACGGTCGCCTGTCTTTGCACCGGACTCATTCACAAGTTGTCGTGCTGTCAAGCCTGGTAACAAGCAACCAGCTCCATCAGCAAGGCTCACACCCTCTGGTTTCTTCACAGCATATCTAGCTGGAATTCTAACATATTCGGCCAAAGCACCTGTTCCTGTAGGCAGAGTATGGCTGGCTGGTAGCATAGAAAGAACCTTGTCACCCTTATTGAATCCCTTCAACTGTGCTGACCTAGACTCGTTATCAGGGTGCCAGACATCGATCACAGTGCCTGAAAAGTCCATCTCAGGAATACAGGTTGGTTTTCGAATAAATGGCGGAACGAGTGTCATTTGGAATATGGCACCTGGATTCAGGCCTGCAAAGGCCACTTTGACAAGAATCCATTCTTCTGGGTTTGGCACATCCTTTGGTAGGGGGAGAGGAGGTGGTAAAGTTGGAATAGGCTGACTTGTGAGACTGAGGACGTCCCATGGGAGACCTCGCTCTGAGAACACCCAGGCTCTTGATTCTGTCATTTTGAGGTGTTGTTGATGAGGGGTTTGTGATACTGCGGGATGGGCATTGTGGCGGTTAAGTTAAGCCATGTTGGTCTTTCAGCCGCACTTGTTAGTTGAAACTGTCAGCTGTCATTCCATTTGGACCAGTCGGCATGATTCCGTTGCGAAGTCTATGCTGCGTCTTCCCATAAGACGGCGTATTGGCGTCCGATTAACACTGTTCGGGGCGCATGGAAGCTGTGTCCCTGATTGCTGTTCAAAGGGTATACCTAGCAGTCATCTGGTGTTGAGATTTGAATGTTAAGGTATCGCCAGAGATTTATCAGGAATATTAATTAAAAACAGTCATGGAACTGAAAGGACCATTGTACTGTCAACATATTGAAGTACCGAGTTCATGTTGGGATGGCTACCCTAGACATCCAGTAAATGCGACCTGACTGCGATCTGTCCTATTTGCACAATTGAAAGATGGATAGATTATGCATACTCCTGAAACATAATCCAACTAGTGAAATCTACACCGGATGCCCACTGCTAGTTGGGAATTAGTTCGAGACAACATATCTGGGGCTTGATTGCAGCTAGCTCATTGGAGCGTTGGCGTAATTTGGACCTCAAATTGCATGGGGTCAACAATCCAATTTGCCACAAAAGGAGAAGCGAGATAACAACAACAAATTCCGCCAGCCCTGATATCGTTGAAAGCAGAACAGTTCCCCCCGTGTTTGACCCCTCCATCAGAAATGCGCTGTCCCCCCGTAATACGGTAGCCTAGAACCAGAGGGACCCCTAAGCGCCTATCGATCAGTCTCCACAGCGCAGAAAATACGGCTGCCTTCAGCGGCAACCCTGCTGTAAGACCCAGCAACCACAGCAACGAAAAGACCATTTTTTCAGCAAAAACGACAGCGCACAAATTATTCAGTTATCCGGCACGATTGAAATTAGCTTATTCCATATCAGCAAAATTTTGGCAGGGCCAATTTATGTACATAATCAGACCACACCAAGGCTACCGCCTTTTCACCGCCAGGCACCGGAATTCTCACTCATTTTACTTTTTAGGCACCATTTTTACCACTTGGTCAATAAAGTCGTTGTCCTTTGGCAAAGCCTCAAGTCAGCTCCTCGATACCTTTACCACATTACGTACTCGCACCCCGTACGCGTAAGAGGCACCCGTCAGCAAAAATGCGTGAGATTGTGAGACTTGAATTCTTTTGGTCCGCTATCGGATTTGAGTTTGACTGAGGCTAACTACCCCCCGTTTGACAGGTGCACGTCCAAGTCGGCCAATGTGTAAGGGCCACCCAACCAAAATTTATTTGCTTTGAGGGACATGTGTTGAGTTGATGATTGCAGGGCAACCAAGTCGGCTCCAGTTTCTGGTAAATACTGCTGCAGGCGATGGTTTTGAGTGTAGAGACTGACGATTCCTCAGGCAAACCGTTTCTGGGGAGCATGGCGTTGACGGCAGCGGCTCGTGAGTGAAATGAAGAGTCGGTGACCCTTATTTGCCTCAACCTAACCATTTCTCAAAGATACAACGGAACCGACGACCAGCAGCGAGAGCGCATCGACGTCTACTTCGCCGAGGCGCGTCTCCCCAATCTCTCACTCACCGTCTTTTTTTCGCTAACCGTCTCCCTTTAGGCCACAAAGGATAAGTACGTGCCCCGCGCGGTTCTTGTGGATCTTGAGCCCGGTCCTCAGGATGCCATCCGCGCCGGTCCCCTAGGCCAGCTTTTCCGCCCCGACAACTTCGTCGCCGGAAATGCCAGCGCCGGTAACAACTGGGCCAAGGGTCATTACACCGAAGGTGCTGAGCTCGTTGAGGAGGCCATCGATGTTGTGCGACACGAGGTTGAGAATTGTGACCATCTTCAGGGTTTCCAGCTCACCCACTCTCTGGGCGGCGGTACCGGTTCCGGTATGGGAACGCTTCTTCTGTCGAAAATCCGTGAGGAGTTTCCCGATCGTATGATGGCTACTTTTTCCGTTATGCCCTCGCCCAAGGTTTCTGATACTGTTGTCGAACCTTACAACGCCACTTTGTCATTGAACCAGCTTGTCGAGAACTCCGATGAGACCTTCTGTATCGATAACGAGGCTTTGTACGACATTTACGAGAAGACCTTGAAGATCGCTGATCCTTCTTACGCCGATCTTAACTACCTGATCTCGACAGTCATGGCCGGCGTGACAACATGTTTCCGATTCCCCGGTCAGCTCAACTCTGATCTGCGCAAGTTGGCCGTCAACATGATTCCGTTCCCTCGACTTCACTTCTTCATGGTTGGATTTGCTCCTTTGACCGGTCGCAAGATGCAGGGCTTCCAACATCTTACCGTGCCCAGTCTCGCTCAGCAGATTTTCGATAACAAGAACGTCATGGCTGCTGCTGATTTCCGCAACGGTCGATACCTTACTTGTTCCGCGATTTTGTAAGCTTTGATTTGAAAATGTGTATGAGATGAGATGAGATGGACTAACGTGAAACTAGCCGCGGTAAGCTATCGACAAAGGAGATCGAAGACCAGATGCTCAAGGTGCAAACCAAGAACTCAGAGTATTTCGTCGACTGGATCCCCAACAACGTGCAGACCTCCGTCTGCTCTGTCCCTCCCAGAGGTCTCCCCATGGCGGCCACATTCGTCGGAAACTCCACCGCCATCCAGGAGATCTTCAAGCGTGTCGACGACCAATTCTCCGCCATGTTCCGTCGCAAGGCTTTCTTGCATTGGTACACCAGCGAGGGTATGGACGAGATGGAATTCACCGAGGCCCAGTCCAACTTGCACGACTTGGTCAGCGAGTATCAGCAGTACCAGGATGCTGAGATCGACGACGAGGCTGAAGAGTACGAGGGTGAGGGTGAGCCTGAGGAGTACGAGGGCTAGAGGGATTGGAGAACTGGTTAAGATGATAAACTATTTGGCTTATTATTTCTTTATTACCCCCCAAAATGCTTCATCCCCTACTAGTTCATATATAGCATTCAAAACTGAAATTGGTTTATTAGGCTTTGTTTTATAGCCGATTCATAATTATATGGTCCTTTTTAACTTTTGAAACCCCTCTAATCATGCTTGACATACATGGTGTCGAAACCAACTTTCTTCCACTCGCCAGTCTCAGTGTTGAGAGTGAGGTTTGTGTGCTTGATCTCTCCATATCGAAGAGCACCGGACTCAGCACGACCACCGGCAACAGGACGCTTCAAGTGGTTATCGCCAGAAACGACGGTGAAGTTAGCCAGAGGAATATCCCAGGAGTTGCGAGAGGCAACAGAAGGAGAGCCTGAAGGTGTTAGTGAGACTCATGTGAGTAATCAGTCGTTTGAATCTTACCATAGAACCGGGACGAGACCTGCTTAGCATTCACATCTAGGATGAAGTATCCTCGGTAATAACCCTCTTGCCATTGAAGCTCGGGGTTCTTCTGGACTCTGGCACGAGCAGCTTTGCCGGCTGCAGGCTCGATAGGGCCACCAACTCCGCTAGAGCTGACAGCTGTTCCAGCGAACTCGACACCAATGCTTCCAGCACCGGTTTTGTTGTCATATTCCTTGGTTCCAAGCCAAACAAGATCCGAGACCTGTCATACATCAGTTGAGTTGAGTTGAGATTGGCAATGATACATACCCAGTTCTGGTGGCTGTCTCCAGCAAGGAAGATATTGTTTCCAATATCATTGTCGTACAAATGCTCAAGAGTTCGGTTTCGGTTGGAGACATAGCCCTTCAAAGGTCAGTACTTGGAACAAAATCAAAAGACTGGCCAGTCACTTACACTCCAGTTATCACCAGGAAGGACCTCGCCATTACCCCAATCCTCAGTAATACGCGAGAAGATGATCTGGTTGCCAACGATTCGCCAGGCAGCACCTCGGTCCTTGGACTTACTAAGAGATCGATAGAACCAGTTCTCCTGACGGCCTCCCATGAGAGTGCGGCTGGGATCATCCCGGATCATGTCGATGTAGTTGTCGTTCCAGTCGAGGCTGGTGATGCTGCGGTCATAGTTTCTGGTGTCGAGGATGATGAGATCCAGGAGTTTGCCCATTTGGAAAGAACGCCAGACTCGAAGACCATCATCAAGATCAGTTTGGCTGAAACGGAGGTTAGTTGAAGCTAGTATTGCGGTTCGTTTTGATATTTACCGGATGGGCATCCACTCGAAGTAAGCTCGGACGGCGTTAACCTTTCGAGTATCAACGGTGACCTTGCGGCCCTCCTTCAGGAAGGATTCTTCAGTATTGTTAAGACCAGAGAATCCATCTCTGTAGCCGTTGTTGGCAAACTCTACTGATCGTCAGACAGGCCTAAGAATATGCGCGCGGGACTTGCCGTGATCATCCCAAGTAGGGATCCAAGCAAAGTTCTGAGACAGAAGCTGCAGATCGGGATCGGTGCGGTACTAGCGAGATGGTCAGGTAAGCGAATTGCCTTGGAAGGGTCGTGCTGTGAAGTTACTGACCTGTCCATGGCGTGTTCGGTAGTCGTGAAGCGTAAAGATCTCAGTAGAAGGCTGGCTGGCCCGGTTTCCATTGGCTCCATACTCATAGATATAATCTCCTAGATGGATAACATAGTCGTGCTCATCCTTTCTGGCCGCGTTGCCATAGGCGTTGAAGTAGCCGTTAGCTGAAACAATTAGTCTTGGCTCTCAATTTTATCAAGGGGAGATGTGGGCTTACGATAGTTGCTGCAAGAGAACACAGCAAAGCTCAGATCAGAAACGTCATCGTTGGCGGTAGGAGCGGTCTTTGTGCGTCCAACAGGACTCTTGACATTAGAGTCACAGACTTTGAACTGGTAGTAGTAAGTAGTGAGAGGCTTCAAGCCATCAGCTTCGACCTTGGAGTTGTCAGTCTAGATATTCAGTCTCTACTTGAAAAGGCCGTGCTCACCTTGACAGTGTAGTCGATATCAGAGGTAGTATAAGCTCTTCCACTGGCGGCCGTCTTCCCATTTCCAGAAGCAGACTTGGACTCATAAACCTTCCAATCCACACAGATAGGATGAGGATCAGCCTTGATGTACTTCTCAGTCTCATGGCTGTAATGTCCCGCGGTGCCACTAACAACCGTCTCACTATCATCAGATTTGGTGGAGGGTGCAACACGCGTCCAGAGGATGATACTTTGCGGCCAAGGATCTCCAGAGGCTACGCCATGGGTGAAGTTGAGCTGAGAAGGATCATAGGGAGTGTTGCTACGTTTTAGAGATCGACGCTTGACCAATGGAACATCGATTCCAAGACGAGCATGACGACGGGATGGACTGGCGTAGTTCAAGTTGCCATCGAACTCAGCCGTCACAACTGTAGCCAAAAGACCACAAGCATAGAGAATCACAGCAGACTTCATGTTTACTATGACAAAAGACGTTGACAGAGACAAAAAACAAGCTTATCCTCCGTATATATGTATCTTTTTAAGCTTGTGCCAACCTTCATCCCAACCCCGCCCCCGTTATCGTTCATGTTGCCGCGGCGATGCCGGCAGCCAACAAACTGGCCAGGGCTGTACACGTTTTTGTCCTGTACATTGCATCACCACTCTTGTGCCCTGGCCTGGTGTAACTGGGTCCTTGGTGTCACGGTCAACGAAAGAGGTAGCGATGTGACGTTGTTGAGTGACCAGTAGGAAAGATAAGGATTGTAAGCATCGAATGCTAACGTTGGCTGCAATCCACGTGGAGGTTCGGAAGTTTTCATCTTGGTGCTGGTGTAATTCGACATCGTGGCGTGGCTTGAGGATCTCATTGGTTGTTTTGGTTGCATTGATGAGGTTTTGTGTTGTCCTGATTGGAGCTGCTACTATTGAGATCGAGGAGTGGAGAATATAACGGCAGAGGGACTTAGCTAGTGTCGATCTGATGATGTCAAGCTTCTGGGCATTTATTAATTGCCTCCCTATCTGAGGCACTTCCCTTCCTATGTATGTGTCTATGTAATTATATCTCCGACACAAAGGCAGGCTTGGCTATTCAGGGTTGGGCTATTATTCATCCACTTTTGTAGCTTGCATTGGATACGAAACCTGGTTTCGCAAGACATTCGTGTTTATTGCGTATTGTGCTGAAATATGTGCAATGTAGAACCAACGTGATTCATTTTGCACCTTACAAACTCGAGGCTGTTATTGGGTGGTAGACCTGCGACTAGCTGAGCACACCACGTGACGCTGCATCTATCATATCCTGGAACCAACACGCCTCCTAAATTTCCATCTCTTCTACTCCAACAACAAAGAATCATCCATATTTCTGCATTAGATAACATGAATACACAGCCGCCTCTGTCTAAAGTGTTTCGATGGGCCAAATTCAATCTGGAAGCGCTCCTGCTGCTTGCAGGGAAACTTCGAGGTCGATCATGTACCTGCGATGAGTCCCAGGTTCCCAAGAGCGGTAGCTTGAACTGGATTATATTTCTGACCTTTGACGATGGAATAGAATGGGTCTTTCGCTCACCACGCTACGATCACCGTATGTTTTCAGATGAAACCGCCTCTAAGATACTTGTTAGTGAAGCGAGTACTTTGAAATACCTGGACACTCATTGTCAAATTCCCATTCCCAAAGTCTACTCATATAGGTAAGATGCACCCAGTCCTGAAAGATCAGTTTTCATAATGGTATCAAATGCAGTGGAACTCATGAGAACGATATTGGGATACCATATATCCTTCAGAGTAAAGCTTCTGGCCGTCCTTTGTCAGATTACCGCTGGACCGAGTCTTCAGTCCAGCCCCCGCATATCAAGCACCCTATCTCACAGCTCCCACTTTCAGACTCGGACCGCGAAAATATAATGAAGCAGCTTGGTACAATCATGTCTCATCTCTCGAGGGTCCCCTTTAATAATATCGGATCGCTGTGTGAAGACGGTAACGGTGGATTTTCAGTCGGTGAATGCCTCTCTCCTGTTCTCACCTGGCAATCGAGGGATACCCTTGAAAAAAGTATAGAGCGGGGTCCATTTACTAAAGAAAGTTCCTACCTTCGGTCTTTAATCTTAGCACTTACGTCTCATGCAGAAGAACTCCCACTAACGCCTTACCTTTTCTTTTCCCCACTGCCAAGACCAGCTGATTATCCATCATGGGATAGCTTCAAGGCAGCTACGGATAGAAGAGGTGATTTCGTTGTTGTTGGTGATAAACTGGAGGGTAGCAAGAATCGACTTAACTACTGCATCGCAGGTCAAGTACTGGAGGAAATGCTGCCATTATTGTCGAATGATTCGACTGATTTCACCTTATCACACCCCGATCTTCATACTGGAAATATATTCGTCGATGATGGTCGGAACATCACATGTATTATTGATTGGGGTTCTACAACGACAGGTCCCGTGACTGAGTTGTTAGCGACTCCAGGGCTCGCAGGTTCCTCGAAACCACCTTCAGTAGCTCTCACTGCTGCTTTCCAGGCCGGTTTCTTTCAAGAATCTCCAAACATCAGCCGAGACATGTGGGAGAAAGCTGGGATGATGTGGTGTTTTTCTCGCTTGGTTCGTCTTTTATCTGGCCAGGATTTTCCCTTGTTCCAAAAATTGTATGATCTTGTTTATAAGTCTGAGGTTGAAAATCCCTCGGACTCAAGAGACTATGGACGGCTGTTTCATCAGCGGGCTATGACCCCAGGCAACAAGCAGCTTTTTTCCAAGCTGAAGGAAGATGATCTGACAGACGATGAAGTAAGGGACCGAGAGAATGTCGTTTTCTCTGGAGATAAATTGGAGAGGTTGGCTGTGGCGAGGAAGCTGACAGTCATGTCAGAGATGAACTCGGGATTTATTGGAGATAGGCGACTCTGGCGTTGGATTGAAGAGGCTCTGAAGGGTCCTATACCTGAGAGTGTCAATGGAAGAGGATGAAATTATAAAAGAGATTCGCTGTGAATGGTTGGCTATCATCCTCATGAACTTTCTTGCAGCCACATAGGGATACTGACTAACTGTACACAGACAAGCTCGAAAGATGGTATACTAGAGGGTTTGATGAGATCATACACAGCACACCAGGCGTAATATAGCGCATGTAGATCAAGCCGTAGTCGATCAAAATATTGAATCTATTTCTTTCCATTTCATTGGAAGAGTCGCTTCTGGTATCCCCCAAGCTTCCACATTATGAGTCACGACCCTCCTGCTAGCCCTTTCTTGATCCTCAGAACTGTGCTAATATGGCTCATAGACAGCTGCGTCCTCTCATGTGTTGCAAGGAGTCTTGCAGTCTTGACCACATTCTTTATCTGCCTCCCATTGAGCTCGACACCAGCTAGTTCGTCCAGCTCATCTTCAGAAAGACTACTTTCATCGTTGCCAATATTGACAAATGTCTTCCAAATGTGTAGTCTACTCGTGTGGTCCAGATTGGGATATTGAATAGTGAGATGAATTCGAGACTCGAATGCTGGATCAAATGCCGAGACTCGGTTGGTGGTCAGAAACATGACTCCTTCAAAGTATTCGAGGAGTCTAAGGAAAATCGACACGAGCTTGTTTCTTCTGATGTCCGAAGTAGTTCGACATTCGAGAAAGACATCACACTCATCAAGGAGAAGTACTGCTCCCCATCTTGTTGAGAGCTCGAGAGCGCAGTCTAGCTTCTGTTCAACTTCTTGCGCAACATCACCTAACTCGGCAGCACTCATATTGTAGAGTGGCCTTTGCATGATCTCGGCAACTAAAAGGAAAAGACGAAATCAGCAACCTGTAGCCAACATTCAGGCCTCGCGGTAATTACCAGACTCTGCTGTGAGTGTTTTCCCAGTTCCGGGCTCTCCACTCAGAAGCATGATAATCCCCCTTCCTGCATTGTATTAGTCAAACTCAGTCTGCATTTCATGCTCTCTGCCATACCTTTGCCTTTGATCACATCATCAAAGTTGTCTAGGCCAGACATTTGAGCACCAACAAATGCCTGGATAATTCGTTTGTAATCATGCGGCAGCACAAGCTGATCAAAGGCTGTTGAACTCCATACGACGTCTTGGACGAGCTCAATGTCGAATGATCCTAAGTTTTACATAAGAATAGTCTTGAGTAAATAACTTGAGCCAACCTACCCCATTCTTTGGTTTTCAGGCAGAGCCCTTTCACAGCGTTTGTACATAGCGCATAATGGCTTTCTGAAAGTACCTTATTGGATACACCTTCTGGATGATCAGCATCTGTTAATTAAAGTAGCGGAACCTCCATGTCTTGAATCAAGAGACATTTGAGCCGTACTGAGATCAGAATACTTACGTGACTTTGAGCCATTACTTAGAACGCTCGTGGCGTGTAGTTTTGTTGGTAGAGGCTCATGCGCGATCGAATCAACCGCCTTATCATTACTTTGCCCATTACCACGAAACACAAAGCTTTTCGAAGCCTCAAGTGGATGAAGTGGACCGGTCGTACCGCGGTTGAACCACAAGAATGTCCTGCAATCAATGATGATCCGCTCGTTTGTCACCTACACAACAGTGAGACGACTGTAAAAATAATTCGAGGAGGTTCTGACATACATGACGCTGCTTTAGGATCCCTGAAGCCGTATTAGATAGACTGTATATACCAGAATACGTCTTGTGGTTGATCCCTTGCAAGCTCTCAAATAGTCGACCACGCTGAACGAGTCGCTCCCTGATTTGATCAAGATCGGGACATAGACGTGCCGGGATAACATCCAGATCTAAGATGGGTATGACGTTCTCAAAAGGTAATAAGGTCAAGCTTGTTTCTGTGTACCCCAAGGTATCTCCATCGGTATCGATGAACCGCACATTAAGCACATATGCTACTGTTCCATCTGGCGTCTTGGAGTAATTACCGCTGCTCAACTTGAACAGCCTATCGCGACCTTCGATTTTTGTATAGACTTCGACGTCGGGCTCAAAGAGTGTCCACACATAATCAAACGATATGACTCCGTTGTTGAGAAGATCTGAGGCCTGCTCAATACGCGGCTTGATCTCGGCATGTATGATGTCTGCCAGAAGTTTGTAATGCGAACACGCCTCAGAGGAATCATTAGAATCGTTTCTTGGGTCGGCTTGGTTGAACTCATCCCATCTATAAAAGAACTCTCGAAAAGGCGCATGGAACTCGAGTTTCTTGAGGTTGGTGTTGATGCCCTTGTACCCCTTGAAAACCGGACCGAGAATCTTTTTGAGCAGTGGACTCTGTACTGTGATGGAATGCAGTGAGAGGACTGATTCATCAATTTCACCATGTTCCTTCTCGCGTCGGACAATGAGCGCGTATTTGGCTGAGGCTTGGGATGATCTTCCGTCGATTCCGATTTCCTCGTCTGTCCACTCTTGCCAAGGGTCCCAGCTGCTCTTCCTGTAAATATCTTTAGTCTCAGCAGACATGCCCACCTCTGCCGTGTTATTCGAGCTGTTTGGGTGATCATGGTTCTTTTGATTGTGCTCATCTGAGCGCGTAAACCAAGGACTTCCCATGTTGGCTGGCTCACGGTTGAAACGAAAAAGAACTAGCACCAGACCTCGTTTCGATGAAATTAGTAGGTCGATTGGGATTCAGGGAGTCCTGACTGTTGACACCGAATGAAAGGATCAGCCGTTGACGTTTAGTTCTAGCACAGACCCGAGAGCAAGAAGAGGGCACTACGCACCAGCATGTGAAGGGTTGTCTCAATTAGGCGACAAACTGCCCATTCTTCCTGCAGGCAAGTGATCTGACCTGTGATTGAATATGCGTGTATACGCCTCAGAGAAACAAAGACAGCTGAAAGGGAGCTTGGAGCCCAACAGCTGATTGGCGATCTGCAGGTGCCCAAAGAAGGATGCCAATCATGGCCCAATAAAGAAGCGTCATTTTAAAGCTGGCCAAGCTATTGATTTCTGATTATTGCGTGGCCCCGCCCACCGCGTCCTATCAAAAAAGGGGGTGTAGAGTCTGTTCAGCTCAGATTGTAGCTCATACTTACATATCACATTGTTAAATGACAGAGCGCAGGCCTCAATCTCTGCTGTCAGGCCTGCATTGCCGCAGTGTTGCATAAGCTCGGGTTTGGTCACATCGTATATCATGAACAGGTCGCTCTTCGAGGCTTTTCGGAGTCCGGACCTCCCGGAAATGCAGAATATCTAGAAACGGCTTAGGGGCGGAACGAATCCGAAAAAGTGGCAGCTCCTTAGATTGATCATCGTCAGGGATCACAATGCTTGGACCATGTTCTCCTTCCACTCAGGAAACTGAGATTGAATACTAGCCAAGCATTACCAGTCTTTATGAGATTTTTTGAACTCCAGTCTGTAAATATCATAGCCATCGTCTAGACGACGTTTCCGGGCTGCCTGCGTCAGATCCGGAGGTTCACCTCTTGCTTCGCCGGGCAACTCAACGAATGAGGTCTGACATGCCAGTAGTCGTTTCAATCTCAGCTGTTAATTGATTTTCAGATCCATTGTAGTAGTCCATGGATAAAGTGCTCGCTTGCTCGCCGAACCTTGGGGCATGTTTCGTTTGACCTCGGAAGTCTCCAAACCAACACAGCAGAAGGCCGTATGGATCCATTGCTCCTGGATAAACATTGAGCTGAGCTCAGCTGCCTTAGATCCAAGAAGGACCCCTTCAGGCGGATTAGCTCTCATCGTGGGATCAATCGATGCCCCCAAGCCAGTTGTGCCTTTATACAAGCGATGGGTCTCTGGCCAAAGTGGTGAATTTCGATTTCTGGGCGTTGCAGGGCTTTCCAGATGTGAAGGGTGTTGGTTCCAGAGACGCCAAACGCTTTGTTACAGCCAAGGGATGATAAGGTTTCAACGACTGATATGGCGAAAGTCTGCATGGTGGAATGTCTGAGTTGGTAAGGTGGTAAGATTGGGTGTTTTGGTTTGGGACAGAAACAAAGAGTCAAGACTCAGACTCGGGGTTACACAACTGCCTGCTGTTCTTGCATCAGCTGGTGATAGTCGAGATATACAGAAGTCAATATGGGGGTCATATGGGCCACACTTGCTGCACTGAGGCAGTGTCATACACAGGGAAACCAGGGATCACACTTTCTCATCGTGAACCAAGATCTAACATGAGTTTTCTGGATTTGCAAAGTACCTAGAAAACGTCATCACCCAGTTCTCCTACCTTGGAAAGAGTCGGAAATTCACGCACCATAATATCTTATGCAGTCTCTGACGAGTTGACATACCTGGCTTTGGTACATTTCAGCATCTGGCAGTTTATCCGTTACGACTATACGGGTTGGTTTCTCGGAAAGGAGACGAGAATCTCATCTCGTTCGCCCAATTTGTGTTGTTCAAATCAACTTCTCATCTAGGTAGTCCTTGGAGCGACGAGTTGGTCTTGGTTATCTTGACAGTAGCCACACAGGCAGTCACAATATAGGTATGTCACGGCGTAGAGATCCAAGGGATGTTCCAGAATATCAAAGCTTGACGTTGTGCGGAGACAGTAATCTCGAGCCTCATTGTTAGTGTAGAGTCAGCACGTCGCCAGGTAGCACAAATTGTAGTTTGGTCCTGCAATAAATCTGTAAATCTGATGTTTGCTCCTGTTTGGAAATTGAATATGGAGGAGAGGCCCAACCCAATCCAAGTCCGTCAGAGACAGAAACAGAGACAGAGACAGGGGTGTCACATCCGTGGAAGCCGCGGAAAGCGCTAAAGACTTGGGATACGAAGGCAACAAGGCATCAATCAATCAACCACGCATAAACACTTTTATTGCCTGACGCGACGACAACTCAGCAAAATTCCGCTTGTCACGCTATAAGCAATGGGATTAAATAACATGGCATTGATTTCGTACTCCCTAAAACTATATCAATAGCCATTATTACTGTGCTCAGTGCCAAACACATTTATACATCAAAACCCTACCCAACATTGGATTCAGATATCCTCAACAATGGAACCTATCAAACCAGCTCTCAAACTCGTTCGGATAAGTTCTCGTGATCAACTCGAAGAGCTTGTCGACTTTATTTGCGATGCCTTCATGGAAGACGATCTCTTCTGCGCCATGGTCCCTGGTCGACATGAACATCCCGAAGCAGCTCGAAGCGTGTGGCGCATGACCCTCGTCGAGGAGTACGGCAGGAAAGGCTCTGTGTTTCTTGCTGCTCGCCGGTTGCCTGTGCAGTTTGGTGTCGTTGTGGAAATAGTGATATCGCTAGAAGCTGGCAGGGAGATAACTGGAACAAGCGCAAGTCAGCGTCAGATTTCTTAGAATGACACATAACTAACCATGGTCGATAGGAATTGCCAGGATTGAAAGTGCGTGGACCTTGTTCTATCGCTTCACCCTCCGCCAAGCAGGTCCCGGTATCGCATTAGACGCCTGCATCGCAGCAGGAGAGGCCGCTGAGCAAGCCTACAAATTCTACCCCTACGAGCGCTGGCGTCTCGGCCTCCTAGCCACCTCGCCCAAGTATCAAAGAACCGGTATCGGGAAGCGTCTTGTCCAATGGGGCCTTGACCGCTGTGAGGAGGAGGGAATCCCTGCGACCCTCGAGTCCAGTATATCAGGACGGCCACTCTACGAAAAGATGGGCTTTCGGGAGGTAGGCACTGTGAGTTTCTGCCAAGGAAAGTGGCCCATGCCTGCCATGCTCAGACCTGTGAAGGAGGACAAGAAGACTGTCTAGAAGGCAGATTTGTCAGATTCAAAGGCTGAAGGCATGGTTTGAAGTAACCGGAATCAGCTATTGCAGACAAGGACATGTGCTCAAGATGCCTGATGAATGGCATAGTGTTTCATTCTTGGTTATTCTTTCGTTTGCTGCAATATCAAACTCGTGACGGTTCAAATCAAGGGTTGTATCAGCGCCTTGCTGATGACGAGCATCAGGCGTAGAATGCTGGCGGAACTGGAGGAGATTCTTGATAATCAAATTTGGGTGCTCGCCGCCTGGGAAGATTACAAGTGAAGAAATGGCTTGAAGTGCAAAGGGAGGTACATTATTCTTAGGCTGTGCTAAGCCATCTTCGCAGATCCGACACTCAATTGTAAGGTCAGGCACGCCATTGAACTAATAACACGTCACTTGGGTAAACATGGTGGTCAAGAATATGTGTGAGTCAAAGATGCATATGGTTGTTTGAGTTTAGCTACTTGCGTGAGAGCAATGATGTTTCCCCTTCCTATACCACTAGCAAGATACTCTGATCCGAAATTCCCTGTAGAGCATTGCTATATGTTATTTTGAGTTGATAGACCTGACAGCTGATGCTTGCATCGTGCGTTCTTCGGGAGGTGAGGTTGACAGGATCATCCTGCTGCGAAACTAATTCTTGCCTCGCAGAGGGTTCATAGTGGTCGTCGACCTCCACGAAAAAGCTCCCCAAACATGTCCATGGTCTTGGACGTCGCTCCATCCATGATTATATGAATAGGCTCTTCGACATCAGGTAACATAGTTTCAGCACAACGCATCGCATCCTCCATGGTGACAAATTCCACGAAGGCGTCCATGGTCTTGGACGTTACCCTGTCTATGATGATGTGGATGGGCCCCTCCACATCCGGCAACATACGGCTGTTGCGACCAATAAAGGTCTCAGTCTCTCACCCTGAAATCGGTTTGTCCGGAGCTAAGGAAGTTCGGCTTTTATCTGCCTGTCGAGGGATGGGCTCGCTCCAGCTCCTCCTCCTTCTCGACCACCCTGAAAGACTTTGGCTCGTTCCGCTGAATTGCAGTCTTCTTCGGCTCCCTCTCTGACTCTCTGCGCTCCTTTGCCTCCTTTACTGTGGGCTTAGTCACGATGGAGCTTCTGCGACCGGCAGAGGAGCGTCGCCACTGTTCTCCCCATAGACGTGAAGTTGGTCTTCCTCAACTCAACCCAGTTCCTCCATCTTGGCCAGAACCTGTGTTGGAGTGAGGTTACCATCGGTGGAGCTGATAACCTGGCGGCCACGCTGGGCCCCTTTCTATCACCCGACGCAAGTAAGGGGGGGGGGGGGGGGGGGGGTTGAGGTTCACCTCCAGCGTGCATCGAACGATGACAGCGCAAGGAGGGTACAGTCCCGGTTCCGGGTCTGAGGGTCACCCACAGTCAAGTATGACGTGGGGAGAGAGGGGGGAGGAAGGTCACCGCTGTGACATTATATGCGGGATGGTTCTGTATCTAGGTCACTTGTCTGTCAGCTTTTGTGTGATATTCAAATGATAGTGGGATGTATTTACCTCGTTTCGCGTAGGAAATGACAAGTGTTATATGATAAGTTGGGGACCATCAAACCTGGCCGCTAATGTGGGGTATGAGGGGTATTATGGCATAATGAAATGTGCTTTGCTGGTTGAGAATTGACAGACTGAAGTGACGGAAGCGACTTGAGCAAAGAGAGTTTGTTTGTTTGTAGAAAGGGGAAGGCTGTAAGCTCAGCTCTGATAAAAAGGAGGTGACTTCTGACACTCTTGCGAGGATTCGTTGTTGATGGAGCCATATGCTTCTCATCATGCTTGGTGTTTAGAGGAAATGGGTAATAAAATTCGCCAAGTTGGGCAGTGTGCTACCAACCTTTGAGGCAAAATATGTAGGAGGGGAGCCTGTGGCGGGGGCAAGAGAGATGATGAAATGGATAGAGGTTTCTTTGTTCAAAGGAGTTTTGCTCTTGACAATAGTGGAGGTGTTGCTGCCTCTAGTGCAAAGAGAGATTTCTTGCAAGAGTTTGTTTGTTTGCTTGTTTCTGTGATGCTTGTTAGCTCAGAAGTCAAAGACGCGTAGCGATGTCAAGCTGGGCGTCAACTAGTCGCAGACTTGAGAGTCGAAGACGAATATGAGATTTGCACTTACATCGAGGGCTCGCTTGGCCGCTATATGTGACGGGGTGGTAGAAGTGATTTGTGACGTGTCTCTAGGGAGAAGATGGTGTTGTATGCATAGTAGCTTTCTGCTTGGGCGTTTGATATACGCAGCAGATGAAGGGAGTAGGTAGATGGGAAAGGCAGCGTGCTTCAAGGCATCAGGTCGGTTATGGAGGTAAAGAGAAGACATCAAGACGCGTTTCATTCAGGCACTTCAGTGAGTCTGGTGAAAAGATTGCCTAAGGCATGAAGACGGAGAAGCGAGAGGTGGAGGAAGAAAGGAGGGGGGATGAGGGGGGAGGGGGGATTTCATCTCCGATGCTCGCACTTGTCAGTTTTGTGGGAGCTGCAAATCGGAAGGAAGGTGTGGGAAGATGATAGAAGAGGACTAGGCAGTAACTTGCTCATAGGCAACGCGTTGCTAGGGGAAATCAGGAGTGTCTCATCCGGCCAGAGAGAGGCGGGAACTCGGTCTTTTCTGTTGCATTTTTGAAGATAGAAAGATTCTGACACGAGAAATGAAAATCAAACGAAAAAGTGCATCTATTCATGAATGTGCATGCTAAAAAGAAGCCATGCTGAAAGTGACTTTCTGGGTTGGGGGTGATGTCAAAGGAGGATGACGGGACGCTACAGGGAGCTCACACGGAATTATGGGACCACGACAGGGGCAGAGGGGCAAGGCACACACTCTTGGACCAACCGGAGCGAGCCCTAAGTTGCCGAGCTCACCCCACGGATCTCAGCAAGACATGGGTAGCTCGAGCTCCCCTCCATTTCACCCACTCATCTTTTTTACCTCCTCCTCACTTCGCTTTACCTCACATCACACATCTTCCCCAACTTCAACTACATCTACTGCCATGCTTCGTATAAAAGCCCCTTCAAGCCTGCCTGAGCTTGTCAAATCCACTTTCACAAAGGCTCGCTCAGAGGGTGATTTGCATTATTTTCCCACTCAAGTCGCCATCCTCAATGTTGATTCCATCCCCGTACGTGTCATCCTGTCCTTGCTCATTGGATGAATGAGCACCGTAACCCTAGAGAATCACTGCTAACACAAAATCCAGTTCCAACTCCGCTTCTCGCCTTCTTTGGCAAGTAAACCAAAGGCGCCGCCAAAGGACCTCACCAAACCTCAAAAGCACTTTGACCCTTTTGAGAACCCTCTTCCCGCTCTCAAGATCACAGATCTTGGGCCTTCCCACTATCTCGTGCTGAACAAGTTTGCTGTTGTTCCCGAGCACTTCATCCTTGCCACGACAGAGTTCAAACCCCAAACTCATGTTCTCGAAGAGTCTGACCTTGAGGCCACACTCGCCTGTATTGAGGCATATGAAGCCACCAGAACAACCCAAGCAGAGCAAGGCCACCGCGATGGCACCCTCGGCGGCGGTGACGGTCTCTTTGCCTTTTTCAACTGCGGTGACCACTCCGGTGCCAGCCAACCTCATCGTCACATCCAACTCCTCCCCATCGCCAGAATGAAAGATGGCTTCGAGGCTGACACTCCTTGGTCTATTCTCGCCGATCAACTCAAAACCAAGACCGCTCCCTTCGCTACCTTTGCCGAAGGCATCAAGCTTGGCATGTCTGGTGCAGACTTACACTCCACTTATCTCCGACTCTACCGCAAAGCCTGCCATGCTGTTGCTCTTTACACAAAAGATCCCCTCCACACTCAAGAAGCACCCGCCCTGGGTCCCACAAGAATCAGTTACAACATGGCCATGACCAAAGACACACTTGTTGTCTGCCCCCGCCTGGCAGAGGGCGTTAAGCTCCAAAGCCAGGACGGTGATATACTTGGTACCGTCGCTCTCAACGGCACACTCCTTGCTGGTACAGCACTGGTCAAGAACGAGTTGGAGTGGGAAGCTCTCAAGAAAGATCCAGAGATGCTACGCAACATACTTCGAGACATCGGAGTGCCAACCACATTTGATAATGGTGGAGCGCTTCGCTTGTAGTTTTCGGCAAGACCGCAGCCTGCAAATCTGTATAGATCAAGGCGTGCGCTGTCAGCTGTCTCAACTCAAAATGGCACTTCTCAAGAACACAGTTCAGGCAGCATACCCTTGAAAGGGCCTTTGTCCATTTGAGCCAGTCATCCACAGAGCCCATCTGCTGGCGGTCTAGGCAAGCTCCAACTGCATCTGCGCATCGTCGTGGCAACGACCGATACGGCGGAGAACGCGAGAACCGGCGCACAGGAAGCAACATGGAACCCATCGGAGGTCCCACAAGCTTCAGCAGTGCTTCGAGCGCCGTGAAAGAATCGCCTGCTAAGAAGATGATCGAGGCTCGGTCGGGTCTCATCCTGCTAAGAAGACGGAAGACCGGCCGGGTCTGGAGCCTGCAAAGCTGTACAGAGGGACACGCAGTGGAAGGCACCCGAGGAGCTTGGCATTCGCCTCGCGGAGCTGCACGATTTCCTGGCCACCCCTAAGGGCAATGCTTTCATGACCCAGCTTTCTGGGATCTCTCCTCCCCAGTAACCCTGGGTGACCTACATGTTGAGACTTGTGGCTGGGAGCTTATAATCACCACACAGCACTTGGTGCACCCTTGCACGGGAGCCAACATCGAATTCGACCAAGACAAACCAGCCTACCCTACCAGCTCCCCAGCAAATCTCTTCTAGGGATGACCAGTCCCGGGGGCGGTCTCTTTGGGGATGCCCTAGCCCAGGAGCTGCCTCCTTGGGGAGCTGGCCAAAACAGCACGCGGTGGAGGCCTGACTGGTCAATGGTGGGGGGTGGCTATGAAGAGTAAGAGGGGGGAGCCACACAGGAGAACGAAAGTGATACTATGGAAGGGTCTCCGTCCAGTCACTAATCGCCATGTCTACCCAACCATTAACGGGTCCTGGACGGAACCCTTCCATCTGAGTTGCTCCCTCATAACTCTTTCAAAAGTGTGGGGGGTTGATGAGTTGGTGGAAATGGAGGTGAATAAGGGGAGCAAGGAGGGGAAGCCGCCCAAACGAAAATACCGGCATTATTGAAGGGGCTCTGTCAACCCATTTGAACAAAAGCAAAAGAACGCCAAGGACAGAGCCCTTTCATGGCGGTGACCCCTCAAACTCCCTACCTTCAATTGGTGTGGGGGGGAAGTCAAGGACGGGGAGGGAGCACAAAGTGCGGAGGACTGGTCAAAAGATATTGGAGGGGACTCCGTCAACATGGTTCAACAAAAAGGTAAAGACGGAGCCCCTCCGACTTTCAGTCCCCGCAACCCTCCCCGTCGGACATCGTCGATTCAATGAACGTAATAGTCAAGCGCTATTACTTTGACAGAGAAGAAGGCCTTCGAGTGAAGAAGCAGCACGCCGCTTCTACCATTCCAGTGTCCGGGGCGAGAGGTTACCTCCCGTTGCTCAGGTTTCAGGTCTAGCCAGCGGCCTTCGCGTCAAGAGGCAGCGAGAGTACGCTGCGATCCGGGATGCTGGCATGTCGAAGCCATTCAAGCATGGCGCAATCGCGCTCCGCTACAACCTGGACCTCCACCAGGGTATTTTGGTGCCTCTTCAACTGGCAATGGTGTAAGTATTTTCTGCTTCTCATTGAATAAATTAGCTAACATCTGAACGCATGGGGACGATGAGGTGTCATCCGAAGGAGTCTCATTTGGCCTGAGATTTAGATGAATCCAGCATCGTTGAGGGCGCGATCCTGAGCACCATCTGAACAACTAAGTTCCGTGTGGTGGTCATAAGTTATGTGCTGAGATCACCTCACTGCGCAAGGTAGTTTGGATGGTGCTCAGGACTGCGCCCTCAACGATGCTGGATTCATCTGAATCTCAGGACGAAATAGGCTCCATTCTGGAAGCACTATTGCGAGGCAAACGAGCTACCCTACCTCCCCAAGTATGCCGAATACGGGCGCATGCGAACATATGCCGGAACATCAACAAGAAGTTTGGGTTCCCATCATCTTGGAGCCCTGTGCGACTCAGGGTGTGGCACTATAGAAGGGGCTCCGTCAAGACCCTCGACGAAAATCCAATGACGGAGCTTCTTGTCCGCGATGACAAGACATCCACCATGCTCCGTGATATCCAGATGACGAACGTCACGTTCAACTTCGTTGATGGAAAGACCAAGTACATCATCGTTGAGGGTCAGATCTACTCGCGATTGGGCGGACCCCGAAAGTGGTGAGAAGGTCCAAGGGTTGACAGGGTGTCGGGATGAGGACGATTACGAAGAACAAGAGGGAATGGTGGCTGGGTAACTTGGGGACAGTGAGAGGTTGTGAGGGATGAGGACGATTACGAAGAACGAGAGGAGGGACAGATTGTCAGGGATGAGGGCGATTACGAAGAACAAGAGTGGGGGAAGAGCAGCAAACACAAACTATCGAAACACTTCACTTCTCTATAACATCCAAGTCAAACTTAATTCACTCTCGCGATGGCTTCTATCATCCATGCTTTTGTTACCACCGACTTTTTGCTGTCCTGTGTTTCTTGTGATCACCATACTTCTATATAGCCTGCATCCGAGTGAAGCATGCACCTAATAGCATTCCACCCGTCAATCGACTACAGTCTGGGTAAAGCTTATTTATAAAACTCATCAACGATACTTAGTTCAGCCCTCCAGGATGTTGAGTCACAGCCCAAGGCATTGTGTAGTAACATGTCACATCGAGATATCAGATAAGGCATAGCAAATCACTCAAGACAGTTGTTGTCGGTACCTGGTCTCATATCATTGTATGGCCATTGTTCTTCATTAAACCGCCGCCAGGAAACTAAAAAACTATTTACTGGGCCATGGTGTTGGCCTTCTGCCGGGCGATGTCACCCCGACTTCGGTTGTCGTACTTGGCCGCGATGGCCTGGGCAGAGAAGCGATGTGAGGCCCCGGCCCTGGGCATCTCCTCCTCCACGCGACGCCAGAAGCCGGGGGACCCCATATCCATCGTCCTGAGCACCACGGTCACGGCCAGTTGCATGACTCTGGCCTGTTGATCCATGTTAGTTCAATGTGTTGGCAAGAGGTAGAGGTAGGCAATACTTACGTCTCGGGCGGTCCAGCGCGGGGTGCGAGGACGATCGGAGGCGGGCTTCTTCAAGCGGTCCCAGCCGCGGAGGGTGCTGAGGGAGGTGCTGAGCTCCCCGAGGTTCTTGATGTCGGCGTACGAGACGCCATGGAGGCGGAGGAGCCGCACGAAGGTTCGCTTCTCCTCTCGGCCGACGGGCAGCGGCATGAGCCTCTGGATAAGGGAGGGGGAGGCAATCTCGTACTCGTCGAGTACTGCACGGATCTTCTGGGCACGGGTCTGAGCCGGCAAGACTCTGCTGAGGCCGCCCACCGAGCCTCCCACTTCAGCAGCAGGAGACTTCGGGGTCGCACCTACAGCAGCAGGAGGCTTCCCACTGGCACCCACCGAGACTCCCACTACAGCAGTAGGAGACTTTCGGCTGGCGAAGACGAGAGAGGAAGACATTGCCTCTTGGTGGTGGTCGGAGGTGGAGGAGAGGGGAGGAGATGGCAACTGTGTGCTGGTGGGAGAGTCTGTACAGAGTTAGTCTCGAACACCGAGGATACGAGTCTAAGCAGAAGGGATTAAAACATACAGGAGGCACAGCAGGCGCAGCTATTGTTTAAAGGGAGGCTTGAAGGTGGCAGACGCAAGAGGTAGTCGTGTGTAAAAATGGGTAACGGCTCGGCCTTGATGGGAGCGAGCTGTTGGTCTTTGGCAAGTCAGCAAAGGTCGAAGTTAGAGTGATTTGGGATGAAAGACTAAACACACCTTGGTAAAGACTGCGGTAGATGTTGGGGGAGGGGACGATGGGTGGAGGCAGATTTGGGGGTGGGTGGTGTAAAAAGCAGTCTTGTGCAAGTTAGATCAGGACTGCAAAGACCTGCAGCATGGAAAAGGAAAATAATACCTGGGCAGCTATAATCGCTTGAAAGACTTGGTGGTGGGGGGCTAGGGGGGAAGTTGTGTGTGAAGTGATCTTGTCCAAGTCAGCACATGCGATGCCAAAGCAAGATGGGGTAAGGGGAAGAAGCATACCTGAGTAGCCTAGGCTACTGGTTTGACTCGAGGTGAAGCTCGAAGCGCAGAGACAGGGCTCGGAGGAAAGAAAAGGCTGTTGGCACAGAGGCAGAGACTGAGATGTGAAGTGTTGAGGAGGAAAGAAAGAAGAGTAGAAGCCAGGCCAAGTTGCGGAATTATATAGAGGAGCCAGAGAGCCCTCGTCCTCGAATTTGACCATTTCCATTGCTCCTATTGCTCTGGAAGTGCTCAATATGAACTCAGACGTAATGGATTGTTGCTATCGTCACTGGCAATTGCTCTCAGTGGAGTCGCCAGCCACTCTGCGTTGTTTAGTGGCTCCAAGTAGGTGCGAATTATGACAACAGAACCAATGAGGGACTGAAAAGATGGACGACAATGGAGGGACAATAGCAGAGAGGCAAAGGCAGCAGTGCACGAGGTCAAGGTACAATAGTAGAAGCAAGAAAGGGAGCAGTGGACAATGGGTAAACTTTGTAGGAGCAGACTTGATAGAGTCTCTAAGGTCAAAGGAGGGGAATGAGCTTCTGATATAGACAACCAGGGCAGTGCACAAGTTCAACAGCACCAAGGAAAGAACAGTATCACAAAGTCTCCCCCTGACCTAACGACACTGAGGATGTAGAAGACCCAAAAAGGAAGAGTACGTGCACCTAGACCTGCGAACTTGCCTCCACACGGGAAGCTTCACTACCCCTCCGAATCAGGATACCTTGTAGGCCCATCGGTCCTGTGCATACATACATATTGTACATCGCTGGCAGGGGTGGGTTGCGCTGCAGCTGAGATCTGGGCCCTAGTGGGATCTTGGAGCTAGTGACGTCTGCAGGCGGGGACAGGGGTAGCCCGGGTAGGTCGACCCGCTTGTGGGAGCGGGACTTTGCAGTGTTTGTAGTTGTCGTGATATCAAGGAGAGGGAAGAGGGGGAGAGGGGGAGAGGGGAGAGAGAAGATGTGGCGGTTGACGCAAACTGGGATATGATCTGTTGCTTGATATGCTGCATGATGCATACTTAGATCGTAGGGAAATCAATAAAGGCTATGCATCTCGGGCTTCTTGAAAGGCCGTAGCTTAGGCGGAGATACTTGGGTATTCGTTCAAGGTACAGCTAGCCACCAGGCTGTGAGTAGAGTCAGACCACAGTATCGTACGGCGGAATGCCCCTTGACACCATGGATGTAATCTATCACTACATAATTGACTAGTCACCAGCACAAAGGCTGAATCACAGACACTGCAGAAGACGGAGGCAGTGACACTACAAGCTATCCGGAATGGCGGTGATCAAGTGAAAGACAATCGTGGGAGTAGAGCTCTGTGCAGGTCAAGATGTCAGAATACCGCCAGCCCAACTCCGTAGTGGTACAGTAACAAAGTGGTACAAAGCCAGAAAACACCAAAGGTAATGATCACCACGATAAAGAATACCTCTGTGACTAGATCTATAGTGACATGTTGCCCTATGTAGCGTTTCTTTAGCGATTTATGGAATAGGTTAGTGCCCATGCCGCAATCCAGGAACCAGAAAACACCAAACTTCTCCACCCAAACCGAATTTGGATGGCTCTCAAAGCGTAGCTACATCTTGTATGCCAACACCAATGCAGACACTTTGCAAGAGAAGCATCATTCCACCATCAACGATCTAAGTAGCTATTTATCCTGCTTTATACTATCCGCACGCGTACCTGCAGTCAGCCTGTCCGGTCGATTTCGCCAGAGAAAATCAAACAAGTCAGACACTCTGCGACTTCGGTACCCAGCATAACACTTGAGCATCCAGACCACCAGGAATCATATTCCGCTACGAATGTACTCCAATATTCGACGTCTTCATCAGCATCTCCTCTCTTCATAGTATGCATCTGCTAACATCTTTGTTGAGTGGCACCCCCTGTTTTCCCTCAAGCAAACGAACGAACCGCCCACTTCAAAACCCGTTTTCCGCTCCCGTCAGCTGTCTCCTCTTCCCTCTCATTTTTCCTCCTTCGCCTTGAAAGTCTCACCGTTTGAGATAAAAAAGAAAAACACGTTTCTTCTTTCGAAACTACAAAGGCCGCCTTTCCTCGTCAGGACTGAACTGCATACCAGCTATTCAGATATGTGTGGTTTCACGGCATTTATCATGTAGCCGCGTGGAGACCCGCGTGGGAGGCGTCAAGCATGGGCGGTGTAGTAGAGGGTGTTAAAAAAGAAGTGAGACAGAAAACGGTCGTGGGGGGAAGAGAGGGAGGGTGTGTTGGTAGTCATTGGTATGCGTGTGTCTGTGTGTCTGTGTGTGGCTCAAGCCATGTGATGAGATGCAACTTCATACTTGCTTGAGTTTGATCTTCGGGAACTACAGTACAGCGAACAGACCAGATGCAGATATCGATTTCGGGAAATGTGACGATCAGAAGGAGAAAACGGGCGACAGAGATGATCATCAAGCTGGTAATGTCGGCTTCGGGAAGACTCGACGGAGACGAGATTGGAGGAGCTCACGGGCTGACGGGTTACAGATTCTTGTTTGCAGAAGATCAAGTTCCTTCTCCAGGAGATGAATGCCACGGCGATGACGAACTCTCTCGCCATAACAATATAACATACTCCCGGCCGAAGTCCAAGACCAAGTTCGAAGACTTCCTTGGTTCGCCTCATCTCATCGGCTATCTCGAGGCCGCCATGCTGCACGAACCAGCTACATATATACATATATACATACCTTACATGACGCACTCAAGGACCTCTACGTCTCCACACACGGCACGATAGACATGCATTGGTGAAAACGTCACGGGAAGGCTATCGCACATTGACGCTGGTTAGGCTGAAAGGAGTAAAGCTGGCTTTTTGCTGCTACTTCTGGCTTCTGGCTTCTGGCTTCTTCTTCTCTTGTTCTTCTTCTCTCGGGGAAACAATGCGAAGGAGGGTCCTCATGCAGGGAGTATCCTCGGCGAATGCTGTCACTCACGTTTCTTTTTGCGGAGGTGGAAACCTCTCCGCAGACAGACAATTCGTCAATCATATGAACCCTGTTTCTCCTACTTTTGCTGGGAGGTACATACATACATGTAATCACTTGATCAAGAACGCGTGTATTATTCCGCTACGCATCGCATATAGTGCCTGTTGTGCATCCCCATCAGAATATCTCTGTACACATTCCTTCTTAACCCCCGGGCTTTTCGGTTCCAGGGACCGAGACAACGACCGTTGTGAGAAAAGTGCCAGAGCCGTTGGGAGGAAACAAGGCTTTCAAGGGTAGTGCTCTCTTCGGACTGTGGCTAGCTGGACTTGGATTGTCTTGCATTCTCAGCCCATTTTTATCTTGCGTGCATATCAGGATCGAACCGACACCCGGGGGCCGGGTCGATGGACTATTGAGATTTGAGATTTTTCCTTTTTATCTCCGAGACCAGGTCATATTCGATGTGTATTATGCATGAAGCGAGCGTCATGGCCATTGAAACGAACGGCGCTTCCGGTTCGTTTCCCTGTTTGGTGGGCTTTTGAAGATCTACCTCGTGTTAATCTGAGATCCGATCAACGTTTCATTGCATTAGCCAGCCTCGTTTTCAGCGGGGATCATTTTTTGCTTGTTGCAGTTGCAGCTGTGGTGTAGTGTAGGTAGGTATGTATCTTGCTCATTCAAACCACGTTGTAATGGTGTTGATGAACCACGAATTGGCGTTGACGATGGCTTCATTCTGTCTCTCCTCTGCAGACGCTACAAACGTCCTCGCAACACGTGTGCCCCTGAGCTGACCAACTCACGAACCATTTTGTCCCCCCCTCAAATCTCTTTTATGTATCTCGTCAACGGCAATTGGGCGACTCATGTTTGTCCAAAACCCACACATTGACCGAAAATGGCATCAGCTACATGAATGTGGCTTTGGTCTGCCTCCCTATTTTCTGCATGGCGTTTTCTTGTAACTTTGGCCCCGGAAACGCGAAAAGAATAGAGTGTCCTTGGTTAGAACGTCTAGGCATGGGCCGTACCGCTCACACCGTCTTTAAAAAAAAAAGTCTTTAGCTTAAACCTGTTTCCTCAGTTTAAGCTGAGTTGAGTTGCTTTGGTGGGATGTGATAGGTGCTTTACAGCATGTGGCTGCTTAGTTTTAGTCCGCCGCTCGAGAAGCAAACGTGCGAACACCATTAGCCTACTGCAAGACTTGTCATTGACAGTCCATACTTTGAAGGAGCACGGAGTACATGGCCCCAATCGGGAACTTGTCTTTTCCAATATACCCGACACTGTGGATGGCTCCAAGCACTGATAAGACTCGGGCGAAAGGTTTGTGTAATGGTGCAGGGTAGCTCAACAGCCATGACAAGACTTGCGCTCACCAAGCCACATCACATACATAGATCACACAAGACACATAGATATGGGGGAGGGATTTGATCAACTTTAACATGCTTTTGAAGTACCGAACAATCTCAAGCTCAGTACAACGTGTGACCATTATCGTGCCCCTAAAACTCCAACCATGTCCATTCTAAATATGCGAGCCCAATCCAGGCCCCAAGATAACAACACCTAATGACAGAGAAAACACCACGCATCTATGATCCTCCTACTCTACACTCAATCTTCCCACTCCTCATCTAGTTGGTCAATCAACCGATTCTCGGCATCTCTATCCTGCTCTCTCCGACTCGGACTCGAGTGTACTTGTTGGTAGCCACGTCGAACGGTAAGTCGTCTCAGACAAGCCGTGAAGCAGCAAACACAAAGTTCCTATAAAACCAAAAGAGAAAACCTCACCTGTCAGCCCCCAGTTTCTTGTATATATAAAACAAAATGACAACGGGGGCAAAAGCAAAAGAGACAGAGAAAACAAGAAATGAACTCAGGGAGAGTATCGCTCGGGCTTGGAGCCGGGAAGGGGACGACGCACGCAGATGAAGGTCCAGATTCCCGCCCATAAGCTGTAGTTGGGGAGTTGTCGCCAGCCGCGCGCATGGGTCACGGTTCGGTTGTAGAAGATGCCGCCGAGGAAGTACACGAGCACCGCGATCACGACGATGAGTCCAAAGATGCTGCCGGGACCGACGCTACCGGGCTTGTGCGGCTCTGCGTGGGCGCATGCGTGCGAGGATCGGACCTCAAAGAAATAGGCGCATTCGTCTGGGTCTGTGCCAACAAAGGAGACGCTGGCAGAGGTCGTGGTTGGGTCTCTGTCGCAGTGGAACGAAATGGTCGTCGACTTGCGTCTTCGCTTATCCTTTGGCTTCGGTTCCTCCTCAACGGGCTCCTCGGGCTCTGGAACGGGTGTGTAAGCCGTCAAGTCGTCGTTCTCGTCCTCGAGGTACGAGTCGCGCTGGGCGGATCGTTCGTAGATAGGTTCCGTCTTGTTGACGTCGGCGCCGCAAGGAGAGCCCCCCGTATATTGAAGAACCAACTTGCGACCACGGCTTTGTAAGTCCATTGACTCGAAACTGCCTCTGTGTTAGCTGGCGCATTCGTTCCGGCGCAGTACACCAAGATGTGCATGTTCAAACCAACCCTATCGAGAAGACCTCGCCTCCCACCATGTAATAAGCGCTCACGTTCTGCCACAAAGGTGGCTCGACACCGACGACGTTTGTGACTGTCTCCACGACAGGACCGCAGATGTTTAATGTGAAGTTCTTGCCGTAGTCGTAGCCCTTTGAGAAGTAGTCCTTGGTCACGGCGTACTTCTTTGTGTTCTCATCGGGCACGACAGCCATGTCCGGCCGTAGATCGAAGAAGCCACCCATGCCGGTATGTGAAGTCGCTGTACATTGTGGGACTTGGATCGTGGTTGTTGGTTGCTCTGCGACTTGAGCACTCGCGGAACCGAGTAACGACAAAGCAAATGGTAATGCTTGGAAGCGCATGGTGATGGACTCGATAGATATCGATTCGAAGCCGTGTGAGGGTACTGGATCGATGGAGTATCGAACGAGACGAATTGAACGGAACAGATCTACTGTTCTGTTTGCTCGGAGCTATATGATTGCAATAGAGCCTATCATCAAAAACAATGGTCACCAAAAAAGGGGCTGATAATGAAGGGACAGTGGAGGTGAGTAAGTGGAACGATCAACTTCACAGAAAAGACACAAACAATAGAGTTTCAGGCCCGAGTCGCGAGGGGTTTTGGCGATATGGAGACGGCGATGGAGATGGAGATGATGTATGTGATTCTCCCTGATTACGCGTTGTGGTCCCTGGGATCCCCAAAACCTCAAACTGTCTTTTCCACAAATAGTAAAACCCGCCCTTGCCATGCTCTACACCCCTTGGCCGGAGAATTATAAGACACATGGGGCTTGAGATCTGTGGCGGTATGTGTGGCTGATGATTGGCCCTGTCCCTTTGTGAGGACATTCTCCAATATTGGAACAAGTATTTGTCCGAGAGCATCATGGACTTTTGTGCCATGGAGCTTGAAGAAGATGTGCCATTGTCTTTTGAACCATGATTTGGTCTGGACTTTGGCCAAAGGCTATAAGATGACGAATTGCGTATAGTGTATACCAACCTCAACCTCAAGTAAGAGATAAGAACTTTATTCGAGGAATTCGTACTTCGGTCAGATATCTATTGCCGACTTCCGTTGTGTTAGTGAAACTATCAACGCAGTATCCAAGCTCTAATTCGCCAATTCAACTACCATTCCCGAATACGCGAATACGACAGGGGCAGTAGCGGGGCCCGAAAGAGGATACATCATACATACACTACATAAGCGCGCGCGATGATTAGATTAATAAGCTAATTCTTTGTAATCTCGTCACGACTCCCGTAGACTTGCATTGCCTTTTTGTATATTATTGCAAAGAGTTGATCTTGTTTCGCGAGAACAAGAGGCCTCATCGTTTGTGTAGATTTCCTCAGGTTCCCCGTACTTACAAAGGCTTAAGCCCCTGATCTGAGCTCGTCAAAACCCCAAACATGGCTGTCAAAGATAAACAGCCGGCTTCAGAGGAGCAACACGGCTACGAGTTCTTTGGCCCGTAAGTTTCAAGTCATCTCCTTGCCCTCACCTCACTCTTCAGATCACAACTGACTGACTATTCCCAGTCCCGGCGCCTTTGCCATCTCGTTCTTCCTCCCCATCCTCGTATACGTCTTCAACTTCGTCTGCAACGACATCTCAGGATGCCCCGCGCCGTCTCTGCTTCACCCCAAGACCCTATCGCTCGATGCCTTGAAACACGAAGTCGGATGGCCCAGCAATGGCGTCGCTGGCCTGGTCAGCTGGAAGGGAACCGCCGCTGTGATCGGATACAACGTCCTCTCCTTGATCCTCTACCGAGTCCTGCCCGCGGCTGAAGTTGAGGGCACCGAGTTGAGCTCTGGAGGAAAACTCAAGTACCGACTCAACAGTTCGTGAAACCTGAGAATGATGAGAGGAAGACGTTTCTAATCTGTTTCGCAGCTTTGTACTCTAGCACCTTCACCCTTGCCGTCCTTGCCGCTGGAACCGCTGCTCAGGGTGCCGAGTTTCCGGTCTGGACCTTCATGTCGGAGAACTTCATTCAGATCCTTTCCGCCAACATCATCTACTCCTACCTTGTGTCCACCTTCGTCTACATTCGAAGCTTTAGCGTCAAGCCCGGAAATGCGGAGAACCGCGAGCTTGCTGCTGGAGGCCACTCCGGAAACATGTTGTATGATTGGTTCATCGGTCGTGAACTGAACCCCCGTGTTTCGATCCCTCTCATCGGTGAGGTTGACATTAAGGAATTTCTTGAGCTTCGGCCTGGAATGATGGGCTGGATTATTATGAACTGCTCTTGGTGCGTGCAGCAGTATCGCAACTATGGCTTCGTAACCGATAGCGCTATCCTCATCACGGCTGTTCAGGCCCTGTATGTTTTCGACTCTTGGTGGAATGAGCCCGCGATCTTGACCACCATGGACATCACCACCGACGGTTTCGGTATGATGTTGGCCTTTGGCGATATTGTCTGGGTTCCATATGTCTACTCGCTGCAGACCCGATATCTCTCCGTTCACCCTGTCTCTCTCGGCCCTCTCGGGCTAGCCGGTATGCTGGGTCTCATCGGCCTTGGCTTCTACATCTTCCGTTCAGCCAACAATGAGAAGAACCGCTTCCGAACCAACCCCGACGATCCCAGAATCTCTCACCTCAAGTACATCCAGACCCAGAAGGGCAGCAAGCTGCTCACGACAGGCTGGTGGGGAATCGCTCGTCACATCAACTACCTGGGCGATTGGATCCAGTCGTGGCCCTACTGTCTCCCTACCGGTCTTGCTGGCTACCAGATCCTCAGCGCCGGAACTCATGCCGAGGGCGCGTGGGTTATGCGAGACGGTCGAGAGGTTATCCAGGGCGAAGCTAAGGGATGGGGCATGCTCATCACCTACTTCTACATCCTGTACTTTGCTATCCTCCTTATTCACCGCGAGAGACGTGACGACGACAAGTGCCACCGCAAGTACGGCAAGGACTGGGAGGAGTACCGCAAGATTGTTCGATACCGAATCATCCCTGGTATCTACTGATTTATAATGGGGGTTTTAGCTTGAGTTCAGATAATTAGACCGAGTACCACGACGCTTAGAGACGTTGGCGGTATGACGGCCCGGAGAGAGAAAAGTGTATTCTATGGAGTCGATGATGGCATTGATTCATGTAATGGGCTAGGGGTATCATGGTGACCCTTGAAAGGATTGAGATCGCATAAGAGGGAGCTGACAGACTTGCCTAGAAGGGCAGTAAGCTTCCACAGAAAGCTACTTAATAATGATTTGACCGATTAAACAACGTGCATCTGCATACCACCCGCTTGTGCTGCTGTGCCTTTGACTTACAACGTAGCATATCACATCTTCCTGACCCCAGACATCCAAGGAACAGCGCCAATTCACGAGCCTAGGAGGGCACCCATAACCTCGTAGACAGTAGCTACGGAATAATAAAACTCTTGCTATTTGGCCAAGGAGACAAAGATGATCACGACCTGGAATCAAAATGGAGGCGGGCTCTAGGCCCGACACTCCGCGGTGGTTCTTCGGACGCAGACGATCGCTGGGGTCGGGGTTAGTTTACTCTGGGATGCGGGGAAGAAGAGAAAACGGCTCCAACGGGGCGGGGGAGCAAGGGCATCGTGGGGAATTATTAGTGATGATGACGGGGAAATATGAAGAATCTGGTGTTGTTTCGGCAATTGATCAAGGGAAGAAAGAATTCACCGAGAAGAAACCCCTCCGTAATTAAAGGACTCATGCGTGAGGCGAGGGCTATTGTGGTGATTTAGACTTTTTTTCACTGAATGACATTAAATTACAGGATCTGGGAGAGTGCGTGACCTTGGTAAATTTAGCTATGTCGATCCCGGTCCTGAGCTGACGAGGTGGATGTTGTACTCTGTAGTGCAACGTTGGGTTCAGTTCGTGCTGTATTTATCAGATGAGATCAACACTCTCATGATCCAAGAGACCACAAACTTGCAGCACCATCTGCCCAGTTCCTGGGTAAACAGAGAAACATGCAATTCGGGTCCGGTCCGAGGGGAGTAGAGACGATGTGACGTCAAGAGACTCCAGTCCAAATACTACATGGTCTCTCTCTCCCCTTGACACAAGAGGTATCTCTAAGTCTATCGATGGTCAGACGAGTTGTAGAATTGATCTTTTGGGTCTAAAGCTGCCTCCAACATCGGCCCTTTTTACCCCACGAACGACCCAAGAACAAGAGCTTGTCGACGACAATTGTCCAATACCAGCCGTGACCGACCCTCCCCAGCTGTAGTCCACACGTTGTGGGGTACACTGACACAGCATTTGATGACGATGAACCTCTTCTTCTTTGTAAGAAATCGTGCATTTTTAATCTCTGCTAAGCTTCGGGAGAGGCGGCCCCCGACCGTGAGGGAAGGGATGTGCAGTGCTTGTGCTTGTTAGTGGAGTAGCTTTAGAACAACAGGGTTTAGAACTTAGACTACTTACCTACCCTTACCTGCGAGCACTGCAGCTGTCGTGCGTGTTCTTCGCTGTAGCTGCACGTGGTGACGATGTTTAATCTTGTGAATATATAAATCCTAAATACCACCTCTTTTCTGAGGCTTCTCTCCCCTCTTCACACTCGTCGATAAAGTTCTTGGTTGTGGCTTGCTCCCTTCAACTCTGGTTCCCTTCATTCCAATATATTGGACTAGCCTGTCAGTCTACCCTCTTAGCCTCTCCCTCAATGTTAAATCGACGGCATTGATCCCTCTCCTCAGTACCAAAGGCTCACCAATTTTATAGATAATATATTATAGGAAGACACGGTCAATATGAAGCTGAATTGGGTCGCCGCAGCCCTGTCTATAGGTGCTGCTGGCACTGACAGCGCAGTTGCTCTTGCTTCTGCAGTTCCAGACACTTTGGCTGGTGTAAAGGTCAGTGCTTTACCATTTCCTCATCTAATCTCAGCCTTGTTACCATATCGCCCTTGTTCGCTCGGACACTACGCATCAAATCTCGATCATTTCCTCCCTTGCAGCCTTGTTTCCTCTTGCGATCTTTCCTCCACAATTCCCAGCGCACTTAGCCTACAAAACCCCCCGAGACAGTCTCTCCTTAAGTTTGTCCATATCAAGTTGATTCTCAAGTGTGCATTTGCGTGGCTGTCTACTTCTGCCTCTAGACCTTCAAATCTGGGCGCAATTGACCGCTCAAACCTTGTTCAAAGAAAGTTTCCATTCGAGACGCACAGTTATAGGAAATGCGCCTTTCAATATCACCATTATTATGCGCGGCGGCTGCTGTGGCGGTTGTTGATCAGAATACTGACTCTCAAAAGGTTGTCACGAGAGATACGCTCGCATACTCACCTCCTCACTATCCTTCACCATGGATGGATCCTAATGCCGTTGGCTGGGAGGAAGCCTACGCGAAAGCCAAGAGCTTTGTATCCCAGCTCACTCTCCTGGAAAAGGTCAACTTGACCACTGGTGTTGGGTAAGTAGCTCCTTGCGAACAGTGCATCTCGGTCCCCTCAGCTAACGACTTCTCAGATGGCAAGGCGAACGCTGTGTAGGAAACGTGGGATCAATTCCTCGTCTTGGTATGCGAGGTCTCTGTCTCCAGGATGGTCCGCTCGGAATTCGTTTGTCCGACTACAACAGCGCTTTTCCCGCTGGTACCACAGCTGGTGCTTCTTGGAGCAAGTCTCTCTGGTATGAGAGAGGTCTCCTGATGGGCACCGAGTTCAAGGAGAAGGGTATCGATATCGCTCTTGGTCCTGTGACTGGTCCTCTTGGCCGCACTGCTGCTGGTGGAAGAAACTGGGAGGGCTTTACCGTTGATCCTTATATGTCTGGCCACGCCATGGCCGAGGCCGTCAAGGGTATCCAAGACGCAGGTGTCATTGCTTGTGCTAAGCATTACATCGCAAACGAGCAAGGTAAGCCAATTGATCCGTCGGTTTGGGGAAATTACAGAGAGCTGACCACCTTGTAGAGCACTTCCGACAGAGTGGCGAGGTCCAGTCCCTCAAGTACAACATTTCCGAGTCTCTCTCGTCCAACCTGGACGACAAGACTTTGCACGAGCTCTACGCCTGGCCTTTTGCCGATGCCGTCCGCGCCGGCGTCGGTTCCGTCATGTGCTCTTACAATCAGATCAACAACTCGTACGGTTGCCAAAACTCCAAGCTCCTCAACGGTATCCTCAAGGATGAGATGGGCTTCCAGGGCTTCGTCATGAGCGATTGGGCGGCCCAACACACCGGTGCCGCTTCTGCCGTCGCTGGTCTCGATATGAGCATGCCTGGTGACACCGGCTTCGACAGCGGATATAGCTTCTGGGGTGGAAACCTGACTCTTGCTGTCATCAACGGAACTGTTCCCGCCTGGCGAGTTGACGACATGGCTCTGCGAATCATGTCGGCCTTCTTCAAGGTTGGAAAGACAGTAGAGGACCTCCCCGACATCAACTTCTCCGCCTGGACCCGCGACACCTTCGGTTTCGTCCATACATTTGCTCAAGAGAACCCTGAACAGGTCAACTTTGGAGTCGACGTCCAGCACGACCACAGGAGCCACATCCGAGAGGCCGCTGCCAAGGGAAGTGTCGTCCTCAAGAACACCGGCTCCCTTCCCCTCAAAAACCCCAAGTTCCTCGCTGTCATTGGTGAGGACGCTGGTCCCAACCCTGCTGGACCCAATGGTTGCGGTGACCGTGGCTGCGACAATGGTACTCTGGCTATGGCTTGGGGCTCGGGAACTTCTCAATTCCCTTACTTGGTCACACCCGATCAAGGTCTCCAGAACCGAGCCACTCAAGATGGAACTCGATACGAGAGTATCTTGACCAACAACGAATGGCCCTCAGTACAAGCTCTTGTCAGCCAGCCCAACGTGACCGCTATCGTTTTCGCCAATGCCGACTCTGGCGAGGGTTACATCGAAGTCGACGGAAACTTTGGTGATCGCAAGAACCTCACTCTCTGGCAACAGGGAGACGAGCTCATCAAGAACGTCTCGTCCATATGCCCCAACACCATTGTAGTTCTGCACACCGTCGGCCCTGTCCTGCTTGCCGACTACGAGAAGAACCCCAACATCACCGCGATCGTCTGGGCTGGTCTTCCCGGCCAAGAGTCAGGCAATGCAATTGCTGATCTCCTCTATGGCAAGGTTAGCCCTGGACGATCTCCTTTCACTTGGGGCCGCACCCGCGAGAGCTACGGCACCGAGGTTATGTATGAGGCGAACAATGGCCATGGCGCTCCTCAGCAAGACTTCTCTGAGGGTGTCTTCATTGACTACCGTCACTTCGATCGACGATCTCCCAGCACTGATGGAAAGAGCTCTCCCAACAACACCGCTGCTCCTCTCTACGAGTTTGGCCACGGTCTGTCTTGGACTACCTTTGAGTACTCTGACCTCAACATCCAGAAGAACGTCGACTTGCCCTACACTCCTGCTGCTGGCGAGACCATCCCCGCCCCAACCTTTGGTAACTTCAGCAAGAACCTCAACGACTATGTGTTCCCCAAGGGTGTCCGATACATCTACAAGTTCATCTACCCCTTCCTGAACACCTCGTCATCCGCCAGCGAGGCTTCCAACGACGGTGGCCAGTTTGGTAAGACTGCCGAAGAGTTCCTCCCTCCCAACGCCCTCAACGGCTCAGCTCAGCCTCGTCTTCCCGCTTCTGGTGCCCCAGGTGGTAACCCTCAATTGTGGGACATCATGTACATCGTCACAGCCACAATCACCAACACAGGCAACGCCACCTCGGACGAGATTCCTCAGTTGTATGTCAGCCTCGGTGGCGAGAACGAGCCCGTCCGTGTCCTCCGCGGTTTCGACCGTATCGAGAACATTGCTCCCGGTCAAAGCGCCATTTTCAACGCTCAATTGACCCGTCGCGATCTGAGCAACTGGGATGTGAATTCCCAGAACTGGGTCATTACTGACCACCCTAAGACTGTGTGGGTTGGAAGCAGTTCTCGCAAGCTGCCTCTCAGCGCCAAGTTGGAGTAAGAGAGCCAAACAAGGCTATTTTTGGACAGCAATTTTTGGGAGGAAATAGTAGCCGTGCGCCAGTTACGTCAATGGCCGGTGAAGTTATTTTTCGCTTAGCTTGATAAATAGAATCACGCACTTTTGAACTGACTCCGTTGTCCGTGATATCTTGGTTCGTCGGGTGATATACAGCCTCGGCCATAGTACTTGAATGGCCATAGACACTTTGGATGAAGAATTACCTAATCCAACTTCCGTTCAAGATCAATTGCACCAATCATGAGTTGAGAAGGCATTTGATGCGTACTGAACATATGTAACCCATTGCGAGCCCTCATCATGACAGTCAACAGTGCACCCAGCTCTGCGACATGTTAGAGTACTCCTCGCGATGAGCTCCATACTTTTCTAGTGGCACAATATGCCCATCAATGTGGCCGGCTTAGAGACGCCTTTCTTATTCTTGGCATCATATCCGCTTTATCTGAACCTAGAGCGATTCCGAGCCTGTTCTCTCGCCAATACGATAGGAACATTCTCATGAAGAAATACCGAGGATTTCGAGTCACATATCAATCGCCTTCATGGGTCTACCGGTCGAAACGCACTCTTTCCCCGTAACCGTGGCCAAGATGGCAGATTATTCTTGCTTGAATGCCAGGTGTGATTATGAACACGAAGAGGCGGCTGCATAGAATTATGGGATATGTAGAGAGTTCCATATCAAGGATGGGCACTCCGGAGCCTGAGCGTTTTTCTTCTTCGGGGAACAAGGTCAAGCACGAGAATTTGATTGAGATTTGAGGAATTCTTTAGCTTGTTCAAGTCTGCGTGCTGAAATAAATCCGTGGTTTCATTGTGCTTGGCTGCGTCTTCGTTGGAGGACTGGGGGATCGTGCCCTCGTAATATGGGTTCAGACATGCCTATCTGAGACCTCAACATTAGCTTTTACTCGAAAAGAATGTTTGGGAAAGTGTTGGCTAAGCAGAAGGGAAGCAGGTGGCTTTATAATTAGAGATGAGAAGAATATGGCAGATCCGAAGATGCATAAGAGACTAGAAGCAGCGATTGGGACTCGGCATTGCGAAAATGATACCTAAGACTCTATCAAGAGTTAGCTCGGCCATTTCAGCTCTGTTTGTCATGTGAGCTAGCAATGTACGTGTGGAACAGCTCTAACTAAAATCATAGGGGCAACAATGCTTTGTGTAAGGCAGGTGGAGTATCAGATCGAGTCGTCCGTACAGACTATGGACACTCAAACTGACTAGAACGTGGCCTGAGGTATCAGAACAGATTTACCTATCAAAATAATAAAAGTAGACCGTAAGATGAACGAAAAATCGAAAGCTAGACTTGGTCGTCGAGATGGATGTCATTGCTCAGACCCGATACCTTGCCTCATAGTGTCACACAAGGGGCTGGGCATGCACCGATTAACTTCGAATATCTTGAATCTGTCTTCGGTTACGAATGAAGTTTGAGCGAGAAATTTTGTATTTCTTTTCGGCAAATCTCTCCTGAATCCCTCAAGGGCCACATGATCTATCCAGCACATGCCCAAGAGGTAGCTGGATTCCAAGCAAGTGTAGCGTCGGCAGATACCATAGATGCCTTAAATGATACCCCAAGCCAATTGTCACTATATATAATACGTCAGAAGATGACTCGCAACTTTAACCGAGAAGGGACAGGGGAACGCACTTTGCACTTTGACTTAGGAGGCACAGGCCTGACAGTCATGAAAAGAGCGTTGTTTTTCCGAAGCTCATAGCCAACCGATATTTGGCCTGGGCTATCCACCTTTCTGTTGCATTCCTTGCATCTTGACTGAGTGTCCTTGAAATGAGGTAGTCCCATGAACAACATCTTTTCAGCAACTCGCATTTGAGTCGAATACTTCTCCTGCGGTATATAGTATGAGGCGTACATCAGGGCGTTGGATTGTACTTTGCACTTGATCAGTATTGATAAGACAGACCTGACTTTGACCTGTGTTTCATGCTCTGAGACATATCTTGAGATGCAAGTCGAGACAAGGGTAGTGACGAACCTGGAGCGTGTCGATGGATGGCGTATGCAATGATTGCGGAAACGGAGTTGGAAGGCTATGTCTCGATCAGGGGACCGTATGAGTTCTTCGGAAATGTCAGAGTTCTGGAAAGGGGACGTGCGATGTGGTCTGGGAGTTGAGGGGGGTTTAGTTCATATCGGACGAGCCATAAGCAACCTGCTGATGGAAAAGTCAGATGAGAAACTTGTACGCATACACAAGTAACCATTGGTATTCAGACCTAACAGCATGCTTCTATTGTCCAATGCTTGTGAGCTTGCAATCCTCTTCCTCGAAAGACCTCACCCTTAGGTTTTGGTCGTTCGCCCTGGCAGCATTTTGATTTTCATTATCAGACATGATACCAGGCTTTCTTCCTGCCTCCCGATGCTTGGGCTGGTCCATTCTTCGGTAACTAACTGCTCCAAGAAGCTATAGTCAACCTCTTGTGGCAAATCGTGCGTTTGTGTGACAAATGAGAGACGAAAGGGAAAAGAAACAGAACGGCCGTTGGTCCTAGTCTCTCACAAGGAAGAAGTTCCTACCGAAGAAAGCACACCAACGTCTTTGTGCCACGTTGGTGCTTCCCTCCATCCATTTCATCCGATCTAGCCAGCAATGAAGCCAACTGCCGATTAATTGGGAATGAAAATTTTCATAGGTTCGGTCCGATGAAGACACCCTGAGTTGGTACCAGAGTATGTGGTCTGATTTGCCTTTTGCCAAGGCGATACAGTCACACAATCGGCTATGAAGCAGATTGCTTGGCTGACAGTTCCTGGGATCTGATTAATATGCTTAGGTGAGCATTCCATACCCCTGGCAGCTCAAAGTAGGATCTCGAAGTGGCAGATCTTGCGAAGATATGTAGGAAGGACAATGTGCAAGGGTCAAGGTTATATTTAAATGCTTCGACACCCGCTCTCAAGATATGTCCCTGCGATGGGCGCAGCTGAGAGACAGATGACGGCGGACCCGATTGTTGTCAATCATCAATGAGTCAATGTCGGGACGGTGTCAGTTCAGGTAAGAAGCCTCGTTATTATGTCCTATGCTGCGTTTGTGTATGACTGACGGGTTGAAAGCAGTGCTTACGGGTGAGGGCGTCGATGATCGGTTGGTGGCTCCAGAAATCGGATTGCCTGCGATTGATGAGTACCTGTCCTTTCATAGACGGTTGGGCATCAAGCTTGTACCTCTGTTGGATCTGGGCGAACCATGGCGGCCCATATGATCTCATGGCGTTGGCTCAGCTCAAGCCACCTCCCATGTTGGAGTGCCGTCTTGCTCTCACTATGATCATACCATGATCACTGCCTTGGACGGGCCTCAGGAGTCGACGCAGTCACTGCATTTTTTTTTTTCACCAGACCTAACCTGAAGGATAGTCTATAGCTGACGCAAGACTGATGTATTCAGACTGAAGCTGTCGTGGCTCCCACCGAGTCCATCAGCACAGGTATCGATACTGGTCTGCCCTCAGGTGAGTCTGTACTATCACACTATTGTCACGATGCTTGTCAGCTAATCAAATTTAGAAATAAACGAGACTTCAAAAGACTAACGTGACAAAGTATAGAGTATTCTTCATTTGGTGATCTAGGCGGAATTGTTATCTGCTTTAGTGTTTGTCTACCAAGCACGAACATCTCCAAGGCGTTGTTGCACTCGGTAGCGCAGGTTCATGCGCGGTAGTGCAATGGCTTTGTGCATCACTTGATACGATCATATGATATCGGCAGTTGTTTTTATTGGATACATCGTCTTTTGTTAGTTGCGAGAGCAAAAATCACAAACAGACGTTGGGTTGTAGGGGGGAGACGGCAAGATGCATGTGCGACAAAGTGGCACTGAAGTTCAGCAGGAGCCAAGGAACAAGGCGGGATCTTGTTGGGGGAAGTGGATAGCGCATTTCTACTGACCGGAAGGTCCCTAAAAATGGTTGGTTCCTTTCGACTTAGCGAATATCAAAAACATGTCATTTTTCATCTCCTCTCCCAACAACTGCCCGTGACCACTTTCACTGCCTAAACTCGCACGACAACAACAATAACATCATGTTTCAAGTAAGGTTGTCTCCAGATTGCCAAGGGTGCGTGGCAAGCATGTCCAAGGTTGCATTAACAAACATCACAGCGTCCGCCGGTTTCCCTCCGACGATGTCTACAGGCGCTCCTTGTGAGCGATCATTCATCGAGCTTCACTTTCAATCATTCTAGCTCTCTCCATGCGTCAGGCCTCTATAATGTGAGAAAAGCATGAAGCGTTGAGGGTCTCAGGCACATAATACGAGCATCAGTTCAACAGTTACTTCGCGAATTCTCCGATATTGTGGCATGCTTGTAAACTGAAACACAAGAGCAACTGGCCTATTGTTACTGCAACATGCCAACAATAGATGCTGGCAGAAATAGGTAGATCTCCATTGACGCAAATACCCATGAGGCCTTTGGCCTAATACCCAGGACGCCTTATGACAAATACTGCACTTGTCTTGCACCCGCAAGGCGCCTTGGTCAGTTACTTAGTTGCCTTGTTGACGTGCCATTTGCGCGCCGCAAACAACCTTGTCACCAACACCCGGTCATATCTCTCAAGGTCAGCGAACGACTTATACGATCTGCCTCTCGACGGGGGCAGAACTTGAGACAGCAAAGTCATGAAACTCAAGTGGTCAAACTACGACAGTATTCGCTACACGAGCACAATCACAGCCACAGCATGCACAACTATGAGGCTCAAAGCATGAAACCTGAACCCCCATCCTCTCTGTTTGGTAGCTGCCTCATATCCCTCAGTGCTGTTTGGGATGAAGAAGGGGTTGGATACCAAGAAGGAGGGTGGTGCCGATGTTAGTACTAGAGGCACCCAGACAAGTAGCAAAATGTGGAAGGTCGACGCTGTGAGTTTACTCCAAAATTTCTCAATTTGTGATTGCCGAGAACCTAAATGACGATGTTTGCTGAGCGAGCTTCCATCAACCCCTCAAGGAAGGCTTGCTTTGACGAGTCTCAACGTACTCTTCCATGACGTTGACTCGTGGATGATTTCGCTTGACAAATTCAAGATGCCATCAAGCCTTTTACTGCGCCTCATCATCTATTACAGCGGGCAGAGGGAGCCAAGGTGTACAGGCAGGCAGCATTTGTGTCCTTGGCTCCCGGGGTATTACAATATCAAGCATACTATGGAAGCCCAGTCTGTGTGTAACTCTTTTCAACAGAGCTACACGAAAGGAACTGGATTGAGCCTCTAGCGAGTATACCTGATGTCGGCTAATTCGTACCTTGGCCTCAGTCAGTATCTAAAATTTTGGACGGTGCTGAGCCTAAAGGTATATAGGATTGACAATGTTCCCCCAAAATACAGCTGTCAAAACATGATCTAACGAACTCGGCTACATAGATTCCCATATTGATCATACTGAACTTCTTTTGGATCATCGACAGATCTCGGTATTCTTTTACTTTGGCAAGTACATATCTTGTCACGCATTCAGTCTTCCCACTTCCACCAGGAACTGCCATTTCTATTCAAGTCTGTACGGCATCCTCCGTCATGGGCAGCGGCAAAGGCGGAAGCTCTTGGGTCAGTAGGAGTAGTAGCAGCAAATCCCGAACTGAATGCTTCGAGAAGAAGTGTCACCATCCAGTAGCGAGTTTTGCTTCTAAGGGGCATTCAGTCCACTGCGATAAGCGTGAGCACAACCTCAAAGTTCCTATGGAATCAGATACTCATTTCACCAGATGCTTGTAGATTCGGGACCGGGTGCAGGTTTAGCAAGCGCTCAAGAGATAAGTTCTGCGCCCACCGTGAGTAGCCTGCCAATTTCTCTTTCCAATATGGCTGACCCTTCTCAGACTCCAAGTGTGCTATGCCCAGCTGCGATGCAAAGGTCTTGGATGTCGAAGGAGGCAATTTTCTATACTCTAGTATTGACCACAAGCAATGGTATTGCCGCGATCGTGAGTCGTTTACCCGAGGTCGAGTTCCAAGCCTGGATGCTGATGCCCCCAGACTCGTGCAAGGCAAAGGTCAAAGACAAGCAATGCTACGAGCCACGCCATGAGAACTCCCAGTACTGCCAAGAGCACTCCCAGGAGTTCCAGTGTAAGATGCCGAAATGCGACTCGGACCGGGATGGTTCTGAACGGTACTGCAAGAAACACCATTGTGCAGTGGACGACTGCCACCGTCGAATACTCAAGTTAAGAGATGATGAAATGGACGGTAGAGACAAGAAAAGGTGCTATCAACATCAACACTGTGAGGCCTCGAGAGAATGCAAGAGCTACTCTCTTTGGGATTCCAAGAAAGTCCCAACGAAGCTCTGTGCGAACCATTCCAAATGCCAGTTCTTACACGGCTGCAACGGCTTTGCCCAAGGAGATTCGAGATTCTGTACTGAGCATGAATGTGATCAACAGGGCTGCTTGCAGCCTCGGGATGCTCATAACGGCCTGATTATGAGATGGTGCCATATGCGTAGGTACTTGCTTTCCAGGTCTTGACACTGCTAATTGTCTAATATAGACTTATGCTCCGCGCCTGGATGCCCCGACTTTGCGAACGGACATGGTCACGCCCACCCCCAGAAATGCTATCGACATACTTGTCAAAGAGGTGACTGTTCAGAAATCGTCCAGGACAGGAATCCAAACTCTCATTTCTGCCAAACTCATGCATGCGCCGACTCTGCATGTTCTAGGGAGTCAGTAATCCCCGGTGGATATTGCTCTGTCCATGCATGCACCGCCCTAGGCTGTCGTGCGCCCCGAGAACGCGGTTCTCCATTCCCCGGCCTTTGCACAAATCATGTGGATGAGATGCTAGAACAGCAGCAACAACACTATCATCATACCGCTTCTCCTTCTCGAGCAACATCTCGCTCGGGTAGCAGGACTAGTAGCCATGACTCCCGGCGCATTCCGAGGGGACATCGCTACCAGCAATACCAGTACCCAACATATCAGGATCCAGGTCAGGCCTCAGAAGCTGGTCGTCGATATGAATCGTATGATAACGCAGATGATCATTACCTGAGGATACCAAGATCACGCTGGTACGATTGGCAGATTTAGGGTCTTGGACACGATGGGAAATGGAAGTAGAAGAGTTTGGTAACGAGTATTGACCTGGCCCATACGTCACGGGTCATCAACGGCACACGGCATTGTGGTTACATGGCGTTCTGTGTCTTTGGGGGAGGGGGGCTGCTATAATGTGCACACGCCTATATAGATAGAGAGACACAGCTGGACCTAATGGGTTCGAGACCTAACCATCTGGTTCACAAGGCTCGATGTGGGGAGGCAGCGGGGAAGTCGTGTGGTACAGCATATACTCGACAAGACCCCAGTAGATCTCAGATATTCTTGGATTTAAGCTTAGTTATTTATGTCTCAATAAGCTGCTGATCCCTGTTGAAATGTGATGAAGCTTTCCGGGTGTAACAACGGGACAGTTTGGGATGAGTCCTGAATAGGTAGGTGAAGGAACCGCGAGAGGAGAAGAAGGGGGAGTCGCCTGTTGAGTTCTATCCATGATATCACCTCTAGTCCAGGTATTTCTGGGTTATCTCTCGAGTAGATACCTTTCTTTCCATCATGAATGCTCTTATCTCTCGTTTCGGTATCGCTCGGGCATGACGCTCTTGTGTTTCGTGCGATGAGCTGCCTCACATCGCTGACGTCTGGGTATCATGTCGACCGTCCAGTCGTTCAACCCGAGCATCAGTTCTATCCGCTGACTTGGTAACTTCTCAAGAATCTTTGTTATTGCGACTCTACCTGGTACGACATGCAATAACCGCCTCCTCTCTATCCTTCTTAGACACCTTCTTCGTGTTGGCACGCGTGGCTTGTTTGTAGAATACCGTATCAGGCTTCTTGAACACACGCGGTTGGATCTTGGGCCCGCAGATAAAGCTGATTATCTTCCCGTTGCTATCATAGATTAGTTTGGAGTAGCTGGGGTATTTGGTTGGGATGTTTAAGAGACGGGATATCTGGGTTCGGAGTCCGTGGATGATGGCCATTTTGTCTATGGTATTGTGGAATCGAGATGACTGATCCGTAGTAGTTTATTCAGATAAGATGATCAAATTACAAGGGTTATGACTTTTATGTGAGGGAGATGGAAGTATTTATGCCTGTTTGTGATTTCGCAAGTCTTTTGTATGAAAGCTTCCATGGTGATTTGACTTTGCTGTGAATTATGATATAGCAATGATGTGTAGTAGGAGAACCCTCTCGATAGCTTAAAACAGAAGATGGATTCACTACACCGATAACAGTGTTTAAATGAGCAGAGAAAGTTTCACTTTAAGATAATATGTAATCTGTAATTAGGCAGCGTCAGAAAGTTTGGTTTCCATGGCTTTCACCTGACCAGAAGAGGCACAACCATTCAAAGCCTAGCTACTGCTTGGTACATCACCTCCTCTGCTGCTTCTACTGTCATCCGCAGCAACGTTTCATAACGAGGTTTTAGGAAAACAATAGCATTTATCGAAGCAACTCACTAGAAGAGCCTCAATTTATCTTGATAGAGTTCTTGCAGTGTAGGAAGCACCATTAAGTTAGAGGCAATCAAATGTCAACTGCACATCTACATACCCTAGAGTCTAGGCACTGAAACGGTAGCGGGGACAGTCGTTTCAGCGCATTTTCCTCTCTCGACTGCCACCATCGTCAGGTATGAATAACTTCAGACGAACATCTGACTATGCCAATGTAGAGTAGAGTTCAATCGATCTCGGATCGAACCATGCCCCCAAAGCACGATCCATCCGAGGCCGACAAAATTAATTCATATGCAGCTCCGAATGCCCGGGACTGTAGAGTGGAGCAGCCCGGCTTGGTCCCGATCCGAGGAGTTGGACGAACAAGCCCGTTTCAGCTCCGCCAAGAACGATCAAGCCAAGCAATATCAATCAATGCTATACATATAAAAGAGCAATAAGTCGTCTAAATACGGGGTATTATCGAACTCTTCACTTTTCGCAAGGCTAGTGTGCTGTTTTGCTTGCAGGTTTTACCAACGTCACATCCCGGTATCGTCCCAGATCTGAGACAGATCTGAAAACAAGCTGGAGTTGACCGACCAAACATTACATTTGATTCAGACCGGCCAAAGAAATGGTCTCGAAGAATACAGAATGATCAAGTGAGAGAGCAAGAGGGGAATAGAGTTTATAAATGTCTGTGACAATGTGAATGGCCTCATCAGCTCACAAACTAAAGCTGATCGTCAAGACCGAGCGCTTAAGGAATATTCTCAATTGGTCCCCGAGTTGCAGAGTCGCAGATGTTTCAACCAACGAGACGCATCCGCGACCGGGTCGTCTTGGCCCCGGCCTCAGTGAATCGCAGGCCTGAGACTCCTATTGGCTGTAGGTGTGATGGATGGCATAACCCCTGTAGGACCTCATGCGACATGTTGCTCTCTTTTGTCAGAGCCATTCGCTCTTAGGTTCTTCAAAGAACGAGCGTCTTTGCTGAAAAATCTCTCTTCATTCTTTTCTTCTTCCTCGCTGGCGAGTGACTTGGCAACCCTTACCCAAAATATTTTTATTTTAATTCGAAGGATTTTGCTGCAACCCTCCTTTGCGACTCAACCTCTACCACTTAAACCCACTCAACACCACATACTTGCATACACCACTTACATCCCTCAAGATGGGTAACAATCTCTCCTCAACCTTTATCCCGGACACTTCCAAAGACATCCTCAGTCCTGAAGACCGGCATGCGGACATGTTCCTCGGCATATTCTGGGCTTCGTCACTCTACGCCTGCGCCATGATCTTCAGCACCTGCGCTCTGATCGACCGATGGAAGGGTCCCTACGATCGCGTTAGAATGTCATTTGGTTCAGTTATGGGAGCGTTGCTATTATCGACGGCCTGGCCTGTTGTCATGGCATACTTGATCTATTCGCCGGTCGAGTACTAGTGAGCGGAGGAACTACTGGGTTACAGCCTTGACAATGAGTACTTGGAAAGGGTTTGGTTTGGTTTGGTTGGATTGGGCGATTGGCGTCTTGAGACTTGTGGTGGAAATGGCATTACGGTCAGACCTGGAGTTTGAGTGCATACCACGGCGATATACCATCTAATACAGATTTTTTTTTTTTCTATGTTTATCATATTTGATCGACTCATCGTGCTCGAGTCCCTCATGACCTCATTCGAGTCTCATTACAGCACCCACCGTTAGTGATCAACATCTAACCCACCAGAGTATTTCGTCGGCTCCTATCGGATCGAGCGTCTTTTCTTCCAATGATAGTCTCAAGTGCTTGAGTCAAAGCCTTGGCATCATATCGACCACCTCTTCCCTTCTCATCCTTGGGACCATACAGCCTCGTCGCATCTATGCCCAACTGTGTAAACAGCGGCTTATCCACCTTTGGCGACGTCGGTCCTTCGATGTAAATGACATGCGATACATACTGACTGTACTCCTCCTCTGTAGGTTTGGGTAGACCTCTTGAGTCAGCGAGAGCATTTGCGATAGCTCCAACAAAGTCTAATCCTGTGAAAGGCGCCGACGAAGGACCAGTCTCGCGATCGGTCGTGCCATTGAGAATAAGGATCTTGTTGCGCACTTGCGGACTAACGATGGCATCTCCGACACCACGAAGGACGAGACTGGGGATTAATGATGTGAAAAGAGAGCCAATGCTGTATACTACGCTGTGAACGGATCGAAGGGCGTCAATAACCCTTGGGTTGGCGGGCATTTTGATCTCCTCGCCATATGGGTTGATGTACCATACCCGGGCAATCCTTGCGGGTAGGTCTTCTTCTTGTTCTTTGGAAAATGCAATGGCGGGTCGGCGCAATGCAGGTAACGTTCCTGGTAAGTTCGCATCTTCAACATGGTGATGGTCTTGGTCCCATGTTTGCTCCTGTCGCGATACTGTTGGGCTGTGCACACCGGCTGATGCTCCAGGCACAGCGGCGGTTGGGGCGCTGGGATGCGAGATGTCGTTCTGACCTGTGATTATCGTGCCATCTTCAAGACCAGCAGCGATATGGCTAGCAAAGTTGGTGTTGAGGGCTGGAAGGACTGCTATTTTATCCGGCACTGAACATATTGAGCTCAACAGGTAGATAGCGGCCTCGAAACTACCGGTGAAGAGACGAGCGCCCGTGAGGAAGAGGTTTCCAATGCTGGCTCCAGAGTAGTCAAAGCGACTACTAGGTTTCATGCGTTTCACGACTTCAAGGTTGAAGCTATTCAGATAGGATCTGATGAGCTCCCTCTTGGGCGATGAGATGTCATTCCAGAGAGGATGTGTCGCTTCTAGAATCTCAAACCATTCTGATCTCGCCTCGGTGTAGACCTTTGGCAAGCGATGATTGAAGAAGTGCTTGATAGCTCTCGTCTCAGAACTTCCATCATTCGGAATAAGACGAACAAGTCGGGACCTCACATCTCCGATACCTAGAGGACCCTGTCAGTCGATACGAAGCATATAGAAGAGCCACGTGGAAACGGGTTCGAACACACCAGGTCCACCAAAGACACGAATGATCTCACTACTGCTACCGCCATTATCAGAAATGGGTATCACGTAGCTCAGCGTGCACTGATTCGCTTCTCGAACGCTCTCGAAGACATCGACGAGGTTGTTAGCGGCGCTACCACCCGAGAAGACCACTATGCCCGTCGGTGGTGCCGCTGGAGTGAGGGGCCGGCGAGGGGTCGGTGGTGCTGAGGATCCACTGGAGCTTGGGAGCTGAAGACCAAGGCCATTAAGGTTGATCTGTGCCTGTGCCATTGGTTGATTGGTAGTCGGGGGAATTATGTGATGGCGCAGAATAGGGACGGATTCAGAATCTGGAGATGGTGTTGAGTGATGACAGATGACGGACGGTTAGCGGGGCATTCTCGATTGTAGTGAGAGCCCCGGTAACGTTATGGCTTCATGACCCAATTATTTCCAGTTGCGACGGGTTTGTAGCTGAAGTGATAATCAATGCGTTCCAATTGATGAAGTTTTTACTTCAATCTTACAGTGACCGCACGTAGTATTTTTGGCCTGATACGAGGCTCTTAGGGCATTATACCATGTCCCAAACTCACTCGCTCACTCATGCATATGCTCAATTGCTGCATGAACGAACCCACGAGTCAGGGAACAACGTGGCATACGCTCTAATGACTTTCTCACACTCCAACGTCAACATCACCACCATCTCACCCACCAAAAGCGGTAACACGCCGAGCAACCGGCCTTGAACCGGGACCAAGAAGCTTTGACACTTCGGATCCGTGTGGGTATCCATACAGCGCGGACAGTGGACCGCAAAAGGGAAGAGAAAAAAAAAACATGATGGCTTCATTATCTACAGAAATAAGTGGAACTCGGAACTCTTAGTCCCAAGCCCGTCATTGGCTCCCATGGCCCGGCAGTTGAAGCTTTGCCACAACTGGAGAAGAGCTATCACGGTAAAACGTCAAGAGTTACGTCAGTGATAGTGAGTGATGTTATGGATCGCAAGGCTGGATGGACCATGGATGGATGGATGGGTTACAAATTCCATGCACAGACGTTGGTTCCTTACAAATCTGCATCTTTCGAGAATTACCTTGACGGTTTCTTTATAAAGATTTTTCTTATTATCTGATCGATCGGCAAGTATATATATCACCTAGATCAAGCGTCGTTGAGAGTCGACATCATCATCAAACTCATACAATTCGAACCTTACACAACATCTCAAAACAGCTTCAACTTCATACTTCACTTCACTTCACAATGGCTCAATCTATTCCCAAGACTGTCAAGCAATGGACCATCCCCTCCCGTGATGGAAAGGACTTTAGCGGTCTCAAGTTCAGCGAGGAGTCTGTTCCCGAGCTCGGTGACGGCCAAGTCCTCGTCAAGAGTAAGTCACATCTTCATGAATATCACACACCCATGACAATCTTCTAACACCTCACAGTCCAGGGCGCTTCCCTCAACTACCGCGATCTCATCCTCCCTCTCGGAAAGTATCCCTTCCCCGCCAAGGACGGTGTCGTCCCCGGCTCCGATGGCGCCGGCACTGTCCTCGCCGTCGGCAAGAACGTCACCCGCTTCCGTCCCGGCGACAAGGTCGTCACTCTCTTCAACCAGGGCCACATCGGCGGATCTCTCGACCAGCTCAGCATCCAGACCGGTCTCGGTGGTGTGACTGACGGAACTTTCCGCACCGTCGGTGCCTTTGACGAGCATGGCCTGGTCCCTATGCCCTCTAATCTCGACTTCCACGAGGCTGCCACCCTCACCTGCGCTGGTCTCACTGCCTGGAACGGTCTGTACGGTCTTGAAGGCAAGAAGCTCCTCCCCGGACAGTGGGTTCTCACCCAGGGTACTGGCGGTGTGAGCATCTTTGCTGTTCAGTTCGCCAAGGCTGCTGGTGCAAAGGTCATTGCTACTACCAGCTCTGCTGAGAAGGCTAAGCTTCTTGAGAAGCTTGGTGCTGACCACATCATCAACTACCGCGAGACTCCTGAGTGGGGAGCCAAGGCGAAGGAGCTCACCGGCGGTGCTGGTGTCGACCACATCATCGAGGTTGCTGGTCCTATATCCATGAAGCAGTCCCTCAATGCCATCAAGATCGACGGTGTCATCTCCATAATTGGCTTCGTCGGTGGCACTGACAAGAGCGACCCTGGTTTCCTCGACTGCCTTTCCAACCTCTGCACTACCCGAGGTCTTCTAGTTGGAAGCCGTGCTCAGATGGAGGATATGTGCCGTGCTGTTGAGGCCAACCCTGATAAGCTTCGACCTGTCGTTGACCCCAAGATCTTCTCTCTGGAGCAGCTCCGTGAGGCTTATGAGTACCAGTGGTCTGGCAAGCACCAGGGCAAGGTCTGCGTCAAGATTGAGTAAGCGATGATTTATGAGAATATATTGCCAGACGACATCTGGATTTAACGTATAGTACATAAAATTAATAGATACCACGTTTTTCGCAGGACCAAGCTTCAATATCTTTCAACTAAGCACTGATAAGCCATGAGTCGTCTCAATTGAAGTCAGGTTCTGCGAGTACACCAACGTCTCACAATTGATTGCAAGTAATTATATTCCATGGACACTGAAGCGTGTCACAACTCATCTACAAAAATTGTTGACTCAATCCTTCACCCACATTCCTTCCACCCCAGGCCAGATCCTAATCTAACAAGCAGCCTATTCCCTTCTCGCGACAAAGAAAACTTGGCTGGATCAAATGACGAGCGCAGCGATACCAGCCAAAACACCAACCAAACTGAACTTCTTCGATGAACCTTCATTGACGATAACCGTGCTGGGCGTGGGATAGGGTGTTCCAGGCACGGGAACTGGCGTAGCGGGGTTTGGAACAACAGGAGGAACAGAGGCGGTATCAACGGGAGGAGGAACAATAACAGCAGTCGAAGATCCCTCCAAGATAGGAGACTGAGTCTCCGCGCCTCCTCCACCCTGAACAATAGTAGTTGTGTCGGCGCGGGTGGTGCCACCGCCCTCGCCATTGCAGACACTACCGTTAGGACAGCATCCGTACTGCTGGTTCGATCCGACTTCGCAGTAAGCTGTAGGAGGACATCCGCCTGCCTTGCTAGGACAGCATGTCCAGTCGGTTTGGATACAGCCGGTGCCGCAGTCCTTGAGGTTCTGGTCGGCGCAGGGAACCTCTACGACTTGACGGACTGCGAGGAGGGGAAAGCTGGGAGAGTATTGGACGGCGATAACGCCAGTAGCTGAAAGGGCGACGAGCAAGAACTTCTTCATCTTGAAGTTGAAGTTGGAGTTGTATGTATTGGGGCGAGTGGTTGAACGAGTGACGATGTTGGTGAAACTGTATCTGTTTGAGAGTGTGAGGAGAGGTGAAGAGAAATGCGAGACATACCAAGCCCTCGGGGCTTTATATGCATACCATTCTCAAGCACCCAAAGAGAAACTTTGCCATCCGATCTTCTCTCTTGATTGTCGTTCCTCTCTCACGCCGCGTGCAGCGGCTTTGCTCAAAAACGCCAAAGACATTCCAGCCACGATGCATCTACTCCACCACCCGCAACCATCTACTCCCCCAACATCATTTCCAATTCCGACAAAGCCTCAAGCCTCAATTCTCGTAGTCTCGGCTATTTTTGAACTTCCAGGTTTGATGTTGCTGTAGCGATGAAGTGCCTCTTGCCCACGTTTCTCGATGCGCCCGGCGTTTTGCAGCTTTGAAGATGAGCCGCCTCCGGTTTTTGCGGCGCATGGCTTGATATTCAGGGCATATTACCAGAATCTGTTCTTTTGTGACGGTCGGCGTTTGGGTGGCTGCTTGCGGCGTAACGGATCTTGGTTCCTGGTGTTTGAGCTTGGCGCTTGGAGCATTTGAGTTGAGGGAATACGAGATCTGAAGATGAGATGTTTCGGAAGAGTTTATTGTGCCAGGGCTAGTGAGGGAAGGTTGTCATTGGAGATCGGCCAGGAACAAACGCGGGTTTGATCTAGACTTGGTAAAGGACTAAACAAGGTTCCTAGATCTAAGACAAAATACGGGCCCGAAAGGGAGTTCCCTCGGCTGGGAGTTCACGCTATCTTAGCCTGTAGGTGATTTCCATGTTTCTTGTGACTAAGGCTTAAACACTCTGGAAACATATTCAAAGTTTTGTGCCTGTTCTCGAAATAATGCCGTGATGAAGACTGCATCAGCCATGTTTGAAATGAATAGAATATCAACAAACGAGAAACAAGTGTTACCGACCCTATTTATTTTCATTACCCCAAGCATCTTGCAGAAATTCTCGAACAGTGATAGGCTTGATATCCGGGAAGACCTTATTCAAAGCCTTGTTCTCATCCAAGTTGAACCCACCACTCTCTGCCCACAAACCATAGGCAGACATCACTTTTTTCATGACCGCCTTGGGAGCAGGAATATTGGCAAACATTGCCTCGTGGCCTGGCAGCTCACTCAACTCCCCTTTCTCCAACGTCTCAACACTATCGTAAACAACGCTGAACTTGTCACCTATTGAATGTTAGAATCCCTGCTCCAGCCTAGAAGTTCGTCACGTACCTGTAGCTTCTTCGGCAATCTTCACCAATTCATTGAATGTGACTTTATCACCAATGATATACGTTGCTTCGTCCCATTTCTCAAGGTTGAGAAGTGCAGCCACAAACTTGGCTACATCTCGACTATACGTAAACGTGACGGGGACGTCTCCAGATCCGGGAATAGCAGCGGCTCGATGTTTGATGTCGACAAAGGTTGAAGGGGTGTGCAAGTTTGATTTCGCAGCTGATTTAGGAGAGCCCCAGAAATCAAGAAAGAAGCCGATATGGACAGACGTCCATTCAAGATTTGTCTTGCGTAGCTCGTCTTGAGCCCGCAGTTTGTTGTTTGCTGAGTTGGCTTGAGCTGCGTGTCTAGAACTCTTTGTTAGTTGTTGGCTTTCAATGAAGCATTTATCAAGTGTTTGCTCACTCTTCTGTATGTGGAAGACCCCAATCACTGGAGATGAATCGTTTTGTTGCTTGAGATGCTTCTGACGCACGGATAATATCAATCTCGATAGGCTCTGGCCCATTCATGCCAAGTGTCGAGATTACAGTGTGCACATTGTGCTTTTCAAACAGCTGAGTCAGGGCATCGATGTTATGAATGTCTACAGCCAAGACAGATGCTCCAATCTTTTCTTCTAGTGACTTGTTTTCCTTTGGCTTCTATCAGTTTAGTTTATAGACCATTTGATGGAGAAACTTACCTCTCGGCTAAGAATAACAACTTTATGCTCTCCTGCAGCAACAATGGCCTCGACGAGGGTTCGGCCGACCTTGCCTGTACCGCCTGCAACAGCAACAGTAACCATTATTTCTGATGATATCTTTGAAGAGGATAGATTGTGGTGTTTGATAAGTGATGCGTTCTAGGCTTACTCCTTCGTAGCTCAACCCGCATCTTTATATACCTCAAATTCATCTCCATCTGTAACTCATTTCTAATCATCGCACTTACTCGGACATTTCATTCTGCGAATTTTCCGTCAATTGTCAGCAATCGCTTGTTTTTCGTATTGTACCCGGATACCCATTGGTCACCACGTCTCTAACAAGTCTGACATGCATAGCAAAATGGGGCGTTTTCACATGGTGTCAGCATAGTGATTGGACTACTGCCAAATATAGGCACAGCACCCTTTAAAGCCGAGCTACTCCGTCCTAAGTCCTTGCTTAAACGCATTGGGTAATTGTGTTGGCCGCCAATGCTTGGTCAAATTCCAGTGCATGTCTGAGATCGAGACTTGTGATCGGATAGAGTTTCGGGGCCAGGAAGTCCAGATCTCGTCGATCCGCAACGCTAACAAAGTTATTTGATCAGGGCCAGGAACGAGATATGCCGTTGTTGTTCAACCCCTGGGCGCTTTCCGCCACTTGAAGCTGAGCCTGGAGTACGATGACTAGGAATACTTTGCGGTATGACATCTTGCACCACTGAGCCTCAAGGGCGATCAACTTGGACTTCTTTTTTATCAATTTATGGATGAGAAAGGGCGCAATTTGTTGTTATAGGGTAAAGTTTCGACTGGAATGTCTCGTTTCGGGGAGATTTACTAACCACGGCCAGATCGCGGTAGCTGCTTTCGTCATCAAGTAAGCGAAAATGTCTCGGGAACATCGAGTAGTGTGACATCTTTCAATGGATCAGAGGCACATTTCTTATCAGAGCTTATACCTGAGTGATTAAAGAACAATTACAGGTGTTGGTAAATGTACAGATCCAAGGCACCAAGACGCATGATCTTACTTGATAGCAAGAGGAACACTGCCCTTCCATCTGATCATGGAATTTGTAAGGTACAGACTAAATTCCCTGGATTCTATTCTCTTTCTTCAGTCGCTGCTTTCACATGAAATGGAAGTCATAGCCGTCCAAAGACACAAAATACTCAAGCCTATCTCCTTATGTACCCTTCTCTTGGTAGGGTATAGAACTCATCTGAGGGGCAGAATGGTAGACCAATTAGTTAGAGAGGCCGATGACATCGGAGTCAGCACCAATCAATTGCCTAATATTAGAGAAACCTAACCGATATGCTTAATTCTCCTATATGTACTAACACTTCTTGGCTCAGGGTCATGAGTGAGAAGAAGAAGAATACTTGCTGCAACACAGCCAAGGGTCTTCGCCGCCTCAAGTTTCCCGAGAGTTAGGCGAGCAATCGAGCTGTTTCGAATGAGACTTCATCTGACAAAAGTATAGAGCAAGTATTTGGCGCTGGTGTATAATATCTCGGAGGATTGTGATCTTCTTGACCAACTTCAGTTCGGGCTCTCCAAAGTCAAGGAACTAGCTGAGACTGCGCAGCAGTGGTATAAGGAGCCCAAGTTTAGGCCCCGTCCCGGATCAAAGCTGGCTGGGTATCCTCCGTCTTCAGCCGTCTATCAGGCATAAGTGATATATTGACCAGGCATTGGGTAATTGAATGAAGCCTTATCCGCTCGAAACATCGTGAGATGATTGTAGAATGGAGTTATGAGGGCAATCTATGATGCTGACAATATGCAGAATCCTGGACCAAAAATGGAGATAAGCTGTAATAAACCCGACTTAAGGGCGAAAACGCGCGAAGGATTCAGGTACATCAGTTTTTAAGACAAAATATATCTAAGATACACAGCCCCAATTCACCCTCGCCAATTTACAAACAGTCACAATTATGGCCCCAGCAGATGCAGAGATCAAGGCCACAATCAAGGCCGTGGTCGACGACTTCAGAGGATGGGACCTTGCGCCGATAATGCACTATCCAAATGAAGAAGGCCTCGAATTCCAAGACATCTACTTCCCATCTGATGATGGCGTCCACCTAGAAGGCTGGTTCATCCCCTGCGAAGACTCTAACAAGATCATCATCGCCAATCATCCTCACTGGTTCAACCGCGCCGGTATCCCTTCGCATCTCGAACCTTGGAACCAACTCATGCCTGGGAATGATTTCGAAGTCAATTTCATTCCCGATTACAAGATTCTTCATGATGCGGGGTATAATGTTCTCGCATATGATCTCAGGAACCATGGACTCAGTGGAAGTGGAAACCAGGGTCTGTTTGGTTTCTTTGAGTGGCGCGACGTTCTGGGATCGTTGAAATATGTTCGTGGGAGGGATGATACCAAGGATATGACTATTGGACTGTTTAGTCGCTGTGCCGGTGCAAATGCGACACTCTCAGCGATGAGACATTGTCCTGAAGCCTTCAAAGGGGTGCGATGCATGATTGCGCCTCAGCCTATATCAGCGGGTTCTTCCATCGCAGTGATGCTTGACAAAATGGGTGCTCCGGCATCATACATGGAAGAAGCTGATCGACAATTCTTCATGAAGACGAGTTTTCATATAAGTCAATTGTCGCCGCCGACTGATGCGAAGCACGCCAATGTGCCAACGTTTCTGTACCAGGTTCGGGACGACCCTTGCACGACGCCGAAGGATGTTCAGTCTGTTTATGATAATATCCCTATCGAGGACAAGAAGCTGAAGTGGATTGAGGGAACGGATAAGAGGTGGGATGGGTATACGTACTTTCAGAGGGAGCCAGGTCAGTTTTTGGAGTGGTTCGCAAAGTATATGAACTAGGTATAGCATTAGACAATTCTAGCTTTTTATCATGTTTATATTATATTATTATAATTGCTCTATCATAAAAAAAAAACGGGAGGGGTATCGTATATAGTTATCCTAAACCCACGGATATGGTAGCAGTTGTCTGTTAGCATCGAAACTTTGACCATCCCATGGCATTCGGGTTTGAGAAGCCAAACCCAATTGCTACATCTGCCAAAAACACCTCATACTGTGAAGTGCTCCCTCTGCAACTGCCGCGTTGACCCCGTGTCGCTAGCCACATCATCGTAGTCAGATCTCCTCGTCTGCTTAACAACAACTTCTGTCCGTGTGGTCTTTTGAATACCTCCCTCCAATCGATCTACCAGCTCTACACCGTCTGCGTTCGCTTCGATGACCGTAGTGTTGCCGCAAAAAAACATTGCTGATGGTACTTTGCTTTTTCCGGTCTGCTTTGCGCTCTTCTTTTGTGTGCTGTGGGATCTGGAACCGGAGTAGTCGGGATAGTCGCCGTTGTTACTGGCCTTGACGACCTTGATGATGAGGTCGGCCATGTTCATTTCGATGTGGAGTTTGACGAGGTATGCTAGAGGATGGAACTGGACATAACTGTGATGATAGGTCAGTAATGGGTCAGGGGTTGAGCCAGGATGACTTACACAATATCGTTCGGTAGGGACATCATTGCGATTAGAAGGATCTGAGCATAGTCAGTATCGAAGGCAACAGCTTAGGGGGTGGTGTCAAAGCATACATCCATAGTCATCGACACAGCAATCATGCCCAAGTTGAACCGAAAGAGTCGAGTGTACTTGGTAAGGCCGTTCGCAATGAGCCTCGATCTCACGAGGTGGATAAAGTACAGATTGAGTCCCGCATCAACCACTAAAAAGATAACCTTCTCGATTCTGTCCCAGACCTTATTGATGTCAATCCAAGTCTTGTTAACTTGCAGCCGAGCTGGGATCCAGATTGTGAAGACACTGATGTTGATACATAATATGATCAGGAAGGAGTATATCTTGAGTCGCTTGGCATTTTGTCGGTTGACCATGAGGATCGCGATCCGGTTGATGATGATTTGGATGAGTGCTTGAAGCTGGATACACCAAAGGAAAACTACACACTGTTAGTCTCTCGTTCGGGAACACCAGGAGCGCCAGCGTGATAGCAGCGGATCAACGTACTTAGAGTAAAGAAAACCGGAAACCCGCCGGGGATGTAATTTCGTAGGTAGCACCAAGTGACAGCGCTCATGATACAGCTGCTAGTCCACTCCAGCCACAGCAGTATGATGTAGTGATTCATCCTGCGTCCTCTCCTCCATGACTTGATGGTTTGTTGTATCCCTTTGGTGAACGTGAACAGCCCAACTCCAAGCGATATTCCCCAAGCGATACTCGCGATATTCATATCATTTTCGCCGGCGTCGACTTCGATAAAGTTCGGTCCTTTCCACAAATCTCCCATGGCGATAATCATGTGACTAAACCCGGAAATTAGAAGTACTCTGGAAAGGAATCAAAAAGCGAAAGGAGAGCAAGAATTGAAACGAGCGAGAAGGTAAGCAAACGATGGGAAGCCCACATACATATCCAACACAACATCACCGCTAGGCCTTCAGATCTTGCGGATCCTGATGCTTGCGCCCAACTAATAATAACGTTGATCCTATTGAAGGGTAAAAAGCACAGACTAAGCATCCATTCTCAGGATCCGCAGCGATCGATCTTCAGCAGGGGATCCTAGAGCATAAGAAGAGACTCGATCTGTATTTAGCCTTTGGTTGGACCGGGGGTAGGAGGCTATCATCCATAGATCCTAAGGGCTGCATATCTGCTGGTACGTTTTATGGGGTTCGTGCATGGTTGGTAGGAGATAGACGAGTATGCTTTTGGGGTGCTTTGCGAGTCGTCCCCAGGAAGAATGATGCTATCATCGCTGAAGATACTGACGCTGCCACAAAGGCAGCCGAAGCTGTGAACAAGTCCCTGACAGCCCTACACGTGAAACAAACAGATGTTCCAGAAAACGTCTTGGGAAATGCTTCAGCGGTAGTACGCATCACGGATCATTGAGTGACACTCTTCTTCGCGTCAGGTGGACCCATGTCGCCAGCCGCATATTACCGCCAGGTCATTGCTTCCTGTAAGAAAAGAAATATGCTGACTGGACGAACATGAGACTATCGAACTTTGTATGGTAAAAACGTGGTCAGTGGCAGGGGAGAGGTGAGCTGAGGTTGATGCTTTTGCGAAAATTCTCGGAGGGGTTGCTCGGTGAAGATCCGGGACTTGTATTGGGAGCGGAGGAATCTAGATGCAGCACTGTACTCATACGATGCGTGATAAAATTTGGGCAGAATGGCAAATATTGTAGACTTTTGATGTTGGTCAAACAAGGCGGTTCCTTGCTGCGTATAGATAATTCTTCAACCAAGACCAACAGGGTCTCATCTACAGCGGGTCTCTCCCACTGAAGAAAATCCTACAGTACAAAAGCAAAACAGCAGATGCAATCTCGCACAAATGAGCTCTCACAATTGACCAGATCTCGTCGTCTCATCTCTGTTCCCAGCTCCAAATTGCGGCTCAACATCCTCGCCTCGGACGATCAGGGTCTAGCACTATAGTTATGCACCGCCGGTGCAACGGATGCTTTCTAGCCTCAAGCCTAGAACCAATGGTCTAGTAGGTAAGTGAGCCAGTGCACTATGAAACATGCCACGTGCATGCTCGGTGTGTTTCGTGCGCTATTCATAGCGGCCGCTGTAGGGCTTGGTGAGGCTGTAGTGGGTGTCTTCTCTGAAGTTGCAAGTATCTTTATCATGTTGCGGAGTTACCTCTTGTGTTTTCAAGCGTGGAGATAGAGAAAGAAATTTTCATATAATAACAAGATAGAAAAAGAAAGTAGATCATCCGATTACTAGGTACCTAGACTCTCTGTGACACTGGACGGATCTTGTAGGCATGCCCTATAAAGCCTGGACCCTGTCTTCGGCTCCGCTACGGCTCCCAGAGATGATCTGAAGAATCTAATAGCGGTCAATGCAGTCAAGAGTTATGCTTGTATATAATTGGAGGGACATATCGTCCATTGAGATTGCCAACAATTCACTGCGGAGATGATGCTGGTGGTAAGCTCGAATGAGTATGATGTCATTGACTCTCTATGGTCAAATCTCACTACCTCATAACAACCACAGTCTCGTAGCCGTTCAATTAAGGGAAACTCACCTATCTTAAAGTACAATTAAATAAACAGTTCGTACTGCTGTACTTGGTAAATTCGAAAGTTCATTTGCTTGTGAACTCATCGTCAATGAAGATCATATATGAAGACACTCAAGTTTGGCATCATCGTCTGCACCCAAAGGACAAAAGCAAACGAACCCTTTGTCAAGCACTTTTGTAGTGTTACATTACGAGGCTGTGCAGTATAAAAGAAGAATTTTACGGGCTCTATGTGATTAGTAGATTCATTCACCAGCACCCATCAAGCACCACCGGTCTATCTGTAGTGAATGTTAGAAACATGTGAATAAACAGACACTGCTGCTTCGATCAAGAGATTTTACTTGGATCATTTAAGGCTGGTAAAAAAGTACTGTATAAAGCGTAATAACAAAGGATAGAAATAGGCATGGCGGTATAGGGTGAATATTCGGGAGAGTTTCCTCACGCAACCAAAAAAAGATGCTACCCACTGAGTGTCACCACCACATGAGTTGCATCAAAACAATAATTCTGAGTAGGCTGTTTACTTGTGGCTCCCGTTGAAGAGCTCCAGCGCTCTAATCACTTATGACGATCCAGTAGTGGCAACCACCCCGCAATCCTCAGCAATCAACCATCTACAACACAACCTCCCAAGTGCTAAGCCACCATGACTCTCTCATAAATCCCCCCAAGTCCTCTCTTACATGACTCCCCAAAATGTTCGAATTTATGCCACCATGAAGAAGAGATCTCGTGCCTGCGAAGCCTGCCAGGCTCTCAAAGTCAAATGCGAACCATCACCCGAAGAGTCATCCATCTGTGAACGATGCTCGCGTTACAATCTCACTTGTGTTCCTGCGGCGAGAAAGTGGCAGAGAGATAGGATTGCTGAGTTGGAGGAGCAGGTTAGGAATCTGCAGGACAAACTTGATGGTGCTACTAATTCGACTCTGGGGTTGTCGACTTATGCTGCTTCGACGAGGGCTACTTCGGTGTTCTCTGATAGAGCGTGGCCGCAGACAAGTGCTGGGCCATCAGAACTCGGCTTTCTGGATTCTCGTTTAGACTATGATACTCAGCTTCGATGTTTGGAAGTCTGCTCAACAACCGCTGGGCAGTTCTGGTACCTTATTCCTCCCGTCGACACCACCTCAGCACGCTCTTGGCTAGACTCCCTCAGGACAGGAGCACCCGTCAAGCTCATATCCATGCTCGCCTTCACCATGTCCCCCTCCTCCGCCGAGATCGATCCTCAAACGCAAGAAGACCTACGAATCAAGACCTTTGAAATCCTCGGCCAAGCAGCCGTCGGTCTCAAACGGCCCTCCCTGGATCTCATCCAAGCCGCGCTAATAACCGGCCTCTGGATCAGACCCTCCCTCGACTGCAACCACGGGAACCCGAACCAGCTTGTGTCGCTGGCACACGATCTCAGCGTGGAGCTAGGTCTTGGAGGTGCGGAGACGCAGACTTCTGCACCGGCGTGGTTCTTCCGCATCCAGGGGCCGCTGACGCCGGAGATGCACAAGATTTGGTTGGCGAGCTGGATGACTTCTACTATGAAAGCTGTTGGGCTGAGGAGGGCGCATGATTTTGATTGGGCAACGGCACATTATGAGGCTCTGAGGGCGTTGGAAGCTGACGGGTCGGATCCATTGTTCTTGGAGATGATTTATACGATTCGACTTCATGCCAAGGTTGCTAGTTCTCTTGAACTCTGCAATAATCGCACGTTTCTCGATGTCAACTCTGACGTTGTAGCAGCTACGAGGATTCAGGTCTACAATGATTTGAACGAGCTGAGCAACAGACCTATTGCGGGCGATGTTCAACTTCGTTTCTGGCGAATGCTCGTCGCGATACACGTCAATGAGCCAGTCCTCCACACGGCCACCAACAAAAACCTCTTCACATCCCCTTACATCTCGGAAAGGATCGGTGTCCACGACTTTGCCCGTGGTCCCATAACCACAACAACAGCAACAGCCCTGCACTCCATAGTAGAAGCCTGTCACCTCGCCATCACAATAGTCCTCGAAATGGACGCCTCCACAATCCTATCCCTCCCCTCCCTCTGCTTCGGTCCAGCGGTGAGCTACACACTCTCCATCCTCATCAAGGTCTTCGTGGCAGTGTCTGCACCAGGAAACACATACAATCAAATCCTAACCCGGGAAACCCTGCACGTGCGAGAAGCCATGCAGAAACTCATATCGGTCAAGGAAGAGCTGCTCAAGCTTGATCCGCACATGGGCAACTGGAACACGAGGATCATAGGATCCGTCGAATGGCTGGGCGTTTGGCTGGATGATTACGAGAGTATTATTGAGCACTATGAGGAGAACCTGCAGAGGGAGGTTGCAGAACAGGAAATCGAAGGACTCAGCCCCAATGGTCATTTCTAATCAATTCCTACCGACTCTGCACTTTACACCAATCTAGTAATCCACCTTTAGTCTACGGTAGTAGCATGCACCTTATTCCCTGTAGCTTGATTTTTTTTCTCCTGCAGAAAGGGTCTAGAAGCCGTTAAATCTTACAGGGATGTTTTTGGCGCGGGAATCCGTGTCCTGTCACTTACACGAGTAGAATCACAAAATGACGTACACGACTCTCGGGAGGCTTCAAGGCTGTGCAATAAGCGATGATGGCTGTGCTGGCAATTAAGCTTGTCTTTCCCCAGGGTCTTTTATGGAGACGGTAAATTTTGACCGTGGATTTTATATGTGTTTGAGGTTTGAGACCCTGGTAGTTGGGGATCAACATCATGATCACTGAGTGTTATGCATGGGATGAGCGAGAGTCGATGATGCTTTGACTTCGGGGGGAGATGCTTGGTATGGAGTGAAGAGAGATTGAGGAAGGAAATGTTTGAGGTTCATGGTTGGCTTCATAGAGAGATGTTGTGTATAAAGTGAATGGAGAAGCGCGGCGAGAAGAGTGGTCTCATCACTCACAGCTTCACATCTTCAGCATCACAATCGCTCTCAGCTTAACAGCTATCACTAACCTCATTACCCTCTTCAGCATTAAAACCTTCAATATGAAGTTACTCAACCTCGCAGCCCTCGCATCCGCCGTGGTCGCTCAATCCGACCTCGCCAGCATTCTCTCCTCCCAATCCGACCTCTCCACCCTCGCCGAGCTCCTCGCTCTCGTGCCCGACATCGCAGAGACGCTCGCATCCGCCAGCAACATCACCATCTTCGCTCCCACCAACGATGCATTTGCCTCGGTCCCCCGGGACATTCCAGAGGGCGAGGCTATTTCTCAGCGCAACGACACCATCGCTCTTGGTGCTCTGCTGTCAAACCATGTCTTTAAGGGCTATTATCCTGCCAAGGTTGCGACGGACATTCCTGTGTTTGTGCAGTCACTCCTGGACTCGAGCTTTGTCAATTATCGTCAGCCGTTTGGTAACTTTACGGGTGGTCAGTATAATGGTATTGTGAAGGATGGTGATGATGTTGTTGTCATTTCTGGGGAAGAGACTCTGTCCTATGTGACTGAAGCCGTAAGTGTTACTCCCATCTCAGATATTGAACCTGTCCTAATAATTTGCAGGACATCAAGGTCGGTGACTCGGTCATCATCCACAAAGTCGACAAGCCTCTCAGCTTCGGTCCTCCTCTCCAACTCTTCACCCGCCGCGACAACCTCCTCAACTTCAACGCCGCTCTCAACGCAGCTGATCTCCCCTACAACTTTGGCAACCTGGACCGCGACTCATCTACTCTTGTCAACATCTCTGACTTCACCGTCTTCATCCCCAACGACCCTGCCTTTGAGGCTATTGGTTCAGTCCTCGAGAGCGCTGATCTCAAGACTCTGCAAGAGGTGTTGAAGTACCACATTGTCGATGATGTCCTCTTCTCTACTGATCTGGCCAATGTCAGCGTTCCTAGTCTACAAGGTGCTGATTTGACGTTTACTGTGGCTGAGGATGGAAGTGCTTGGGTGAACGGTGCCAAGATTCTCTTTACCAATGTTCTTCTCTTCAACGGTGTGGCCCACGTTATCGATGGGTAAGTCATTTCCCACTATTAACCACCTACGGTACTGACAGCAATAGTGTCCTCAACCCTGCCGACGACCCCTTTGACCGCGCTGATCTCGAGCCCGCCGCTGAAGCTGATGACCGCCTTGCTTTCCCCGGCGCAACACCCGTCTCCAAGCTCCCGTTCTCCGTCATCAGCTACGCCGACGACAGCCAGCCAACTTACACCACCCCCGAGCTTCTCAAGACACTCAAGGCCATTGACGTCTCGGCTCTTGCCACTGCCACTGCCACAGCTGATGCTACCACTGGTGCTGGAGAGACTACTCCCACTCCTACCGGAGTCACCCCCGTTGTCAACGCCGCAAGCTCCAAGTTCGTCGCTGGAGGAGCTAGTGTATTTGCGGTCCTTATTGCTCTCTTGATGGTTTAAGTGTTGGTAGTTTGAGGTCGTGTTGGTGAAGCTTTTGTTTGTGCGAGTCTGTATTCTTCACCTTAATGCTCCCGGTATAAGTCATTCGAGACCCAACCTCCCCCGATCAGAGTAGATTAGTACTGAGTAGTCTGAATTCACGTCTTTTCATATTCAATGTCGTAAGCGAGTGTGAACAGATGCAAAGTTCTGTCTGCGGATTTGAGCTCTCAGCCATGAGCCTCAACTGCAAATAACGCATCTAGCTAACAACTTAGTAAATACGTTAGGTGCGGAGTAGATGTATACCGAATCGGGGAGTGCAAGCGCCGAAGATTGGTCATGTAGACTCTACCTCGGAATACCGAGGGTCCGAGAGTGGAGATCCCGCGTGCAAGGATCTTCAGAGATGGCTTCCGATCGCGATACCAATTCCAACTTCGTGCTACGACTTCACTGATTGATTTGTCAGATTTGTTCTTGTTATAACAACCAGACGTTCATTACCATACAGCAAGCTTTTTCCCTCGCTCTGCAGTCATTGCACCATTTCTCAAACCCTCAAGTAAGTCTCATTATGAGGGCCCCTGTGAAAGCACATTCTACTTGGGGTCGTACAGCTCGTCGTCTCGCATGTTGGTCGTTCTTCATCTTTATTTGCTACTGGAGTGCTGAATGGATCTCAGATCATAAAAGCGCAATCTCTCAACTTCCCCTGGCCAGCACCTTAGTCACAGCACCAACAAGGCTCTACCAGCAATATTTATCCGGAAGAAAGCCATTTAGTTCATCTACACTCAAGCTACAGGAGCAGTCTCAGCCTATCAATATGGGTTCTAAGATCAAGAATCTAGAGGGCCTCAAGGAGCACCTCACTTATTACAAGCTTGACGAGTTGCGGAACTTCTGGTTTGAGCATATCCCCAATGATGCCAACCGTATCATCGCTCCTCAAGAACTGCAAAAGAGATGGTACTTCTCAGACAAAGAGTTTGACAATGTCTGCGTGTAAGTCGTATGCTTACTCCGAATTGACTAGATTCTCTAACATATCCTAGCACTCGATTCAGCCCTATATTGGAAGCCATCCGCAACGCGGGTGTTACATCCGCACAAGAGCTTCTGTCCGTTGTCCAACCTCGGAACTCGCTGGACTGGCTGAGCCTGATCATTCTGCTTGACCAAATTCCTCGTAACTCATATCGCGGCGAGGAATCATTAATCTGCTTCACTTACTTCGACCCCATTGCGCAGCAAGTCTCCCTTGAAGCCATCAAGCAGGGCATTCCAGATAAAGCACCCGAGATCCGCTGGGTCTTCTCCCATCGCACCTGGTTCTACATGCCCCTGATGCACTCGGAAGATATATCCGCACATGGAAAGGCCGTCGCTGCTTATGATCAGATGTACCGGGATATACTGAGTTTGATGGAGGGAACAGACGGTGCAGAGGATTACGAAAGGAAAGCAAGAGAAGTGGTGCAGGCGGATCCTGAAGTAGCAAAGGTAATTGGTGAGACGAGTAAAGTGTTTGAGGAGAAGCATAGAGTGATTATCGAGAGGTTTGGAAGATACCCACATAGAAACAAGGCGCTTGGGCGGGAGGCGACGCCAGCGGAGGTGGAGTTTCTTGAGAGTGGAGGTGATACATTTGGTAGCTGAGATGCCTGAGCATGCATTGCATTGCATAGCGGATCATTATGATCTGCACTATACAATGACCTCATTGCGCTAAGATGCTTACCGTGTTGGTTCAGATACGGTATGAAAGTGATGGTGATCATATTGGCGTATTGAACGCGGGAGTAGTGAGACAGGTGCATATTGTCGGCGTATACAAGCCATTGATGACTTCAGAGGTACGACGATTTACTTGCTAAGTTACGTTCAGAATAGACGTTTCGGCGCTTTGCAGAGTTAAGTGCCATCCACGCGGACAATGACAGCGTATGCGAATTCTATTCAGAGCCACCTCATCCATATACGCCCAAAGCGAATACGTCCAGGGCAATTCAAACGGCAGCCGAAAACGCCCCCTTGCGCCAATAGGAGTCAGCGGGTGCGCTAGTGCAACGGCCCCAACTACCGACAGTCCACTAACGACCAGCGCCCACCCTCCAATTCCCCAGTGGCTTTTTACGGTTCTGACACTCCATTGCCTAAACGGCTATCTCGGCGTGTCGGATGTCGAGTGATCCGACTTCCAGCATCGGTAGTTGACCTAATGCCACAGTGCCATTGTTTATCACATAACACCATTTCCTCTTCCAACTAATTACTATATATAACAAACCCATATTTCATTCAAAATGGTTACTACAAGAGCGAGTTCTCGAGGCGAGAGTGTCAGTACTGAAAGCTCTACTACGATCGATATACCTCCTACACCTGCTACGCGAAAACGAACGATGAAGAACAGAGACGACTCGAACCCCTCATTTTCAAATGGATCATCCAAGAAACACGCTGTCAAAAGGTGGCATCATACAGCCTCATCCACAACAATTCTCTGGCTGGCGATATCGTTGCCCCTCGTGATATGGGATATAGGCTACGTCTTTGGCCGGCCTTACACCATGCCTGACGGTTTCCTCCACTGGCCATTATACGTCCCGTATGCGCTGTACGGCGAAGTCGATCATGTTTACGGATGGAAGGCGTTTAATGCCAACAACGGCTTCACAGCTGCCCAGACGTCGTTGAATGTCGTTGAGACTGTCATGTACTTGGTGTATCTGTACATGCTGTGGACGCGCGCGGACAAGACACTTGATGGTGCGAAGAGGACTTTGAGTGGGCATGATGGTGCGTTGGCTGTCGTTATTGGCTTTAGTGCTGCTGTCATGACGCTGAGCAAGACTGTCCTATACTGTAAGTGCATCTGTCCTATGCATGAGATGGGATCTAATGGGATTAGGGGCCAATGAGTATTATAGCGGCTTTGACAATATTGCTCACAACACACCTATGGACCTACTCACTCTTTGGATAATTCCCAAGTAAGTATCTATACGATGTGCTAGAATTAATACTAATTCTTTGTCAGTGGTGCCTGGATTGTCCTCCCGACTTACATGATCTCCAAGTTTGGTGGAGATATTCTCGATGGCTTGACTCTTGCTTCAAGCCAATCGGTAAAAGTCGAATAGAATAAGTACGAAGGGGCGGGTTGAGCATCTTATTTATCACTTTGCGGACATAGGACATGTATGGACAATGGCAATGAGGGATGACTTGGTGAATGATGAGCTGGGCTAGGGAGCTTTGGTGTTAGTGAATATTGCCAAGGAACACATTAACGTCACCATCATAGAATTATAACATTCATTCTCATCAGCACATCACAGTGAGAGCGACTAACATCAATATTTGATGATTAACTACTACCCTTCCAGCCTCACCGTACCTCCCACAGCAAACATAATAAAGCTAGCTATAACTATCGTCTAGACATGTCATTTCGTAAAGAAATAGGGGTATTCGCTTGTAACAACCAAAAAAGAACAAAGTAAAAAACGCGTTAAGCGTAATGGTAACCACACATATTCTCCTCAGCAAGTTCTCATTCTCATCTCATATCAGTCAACCCTCCCAGATCGGCATACTGCTCCCAAGCAGGCATCATATCATCATCCTCCTCCGTCATCTCGCCCGGACTCTCCATAAACGTCTGCATCGCCGCCCAATCCGCATCCTCATTCACGATATACGGCTCCTCCACCTGCGTCTTGATCCGCAGCGGCTGCGGAAACATGCTGTGTCGTCTGCTGTCAACTTCGTCTGCATAGCGCGAATCAGAGAACATCGCGCTGATGGGGCGGCTGCGCTTGGAGACGCGGCCGGACATTGAGCGTGCGACCATGGACATTACGTCGCGGCGGCGTTCGCGGCGTGCTTTTACGTCTTTGGGGATCATGGGCTCGACGTAGTATTCTATTAGGGGAGGAGTGTCGAGAGGTGATTCGGTGTCGTTGGTTTCAATGCTCTCGGGGGTGGTATTGTCTGTGTCGTCTGTTTTTGTGTCGCTGCCGTCAGTGTCGAGATTTACATCGTTTGTGCCGTTGCCGTAGCCGTGGACAACGATTTCATGGTATGTTGGTCGTGAAGGTGGTGTGATTGATTGAGGGGGTGTGGTAGCGGGTGATTTAAACATGCGCATTGATCGTCGAATTGTTGAGGAGCGGCTGAGTGCCTGTGTGAATGAGTTTGAGCGCGATGGACGTGAAGGCATTGATGCTCGGCGTTCCATCTTGCGGTTATCATGTTGTGTCCGGGGACGATCTCGGTGGGTGAGTGCAAAATAATCGATGTCCGGTTTGATCTCAATCTTCCCAGAAGAATCTTCTCCTGCGTCTGCAGGACCATCCGGTTGCACACTCCAGGTCGGTCCGCTAGTAACGTACTGGGTCTGGCGTCTCAAGATACGGTCCAGATTGCGGGGTGTATCCCAGGGTGGAAGCTTTTCAGTCAATGTGGAGAGACTGTAGTGAGCCTCGTTGATCTCGTCCTCTTGCAAATCTGTTGCTGTGTCTGTTGCGTAGCGAAGGACTTGGTATGTTGCGTAGATGAGAATCCATCGAACCTTGCGGGCATCCACCAGCGACACCTTCTCCTGCTTGTCCGCTTTGTTTGGTGACATGATGGAATCTTCTTCGAAGCGTCGATATGCTCTCACGAGGTCGTTCTGTGCAACTCCGGGCTTCATGAGGTTTGATGCGTTGATCAGGGCTGCGTGCGCCGTTACTCTGCGATCCGATCTGAGAGTCACACGCCCGGGAAACCAAGACATGCGCCGCGAGTTGTTGCCATTCGTGTCTGGGAGAAGCGGCAGTGGATGATCAAGAACATCGTATCCATGTTCAAAGTCGAACGATTGAACCAGTTGGATAGTACAGATCCCTCCGTGCGCTGTAGGTGGCATGGTATGTGATGAGGTATACTGATCATCAACTAGGAGATCATACAAAGCCTCAAAGTCCTCACGCATAATCCGCAAAACAGCAGGATCAAACAAGTCGCTGCCAGAGTCCGCAGTCGGCGGGTAATATCCCAGCTTGGTCGTGTAGAATGACAACAAAAAACTCCGGAAGCGCTCCAGATGAGCCCGGGCGCCGGCTGAGACACTCAAATGAGCCTCCGACAACTCATCGTCCAAAAAAGTCCTCAGCATAGTCGATGACCGTGTCATTCGATAATCAAGTTCGAGGTGTCCCTTGCGTATGAGTTTGCGTGTTGAAGGGCTGAGCTCCTATTCTCTTCGTCAGCGGCTGGCCTTAGCAGTCTTGCTCAGAAAGGGAAAAAATAACAAACCTGAAACCCAGCATTTTCGAACAAGTATTCGCTCATGCCGACGCAATGTGCAAAGGCTCGGATGTAAAGCCCCTTCATCTGAAAACACTCTGCGAGCTGCAGTATCGCCAGCGCGTGGTTTGGCTGATTGGCCATGTCGAGATAGCCCTCCTCGTCGAAATACTCCATCATATCTGAGACGTTGTCGTCGACGCCGGATCGAAACTCATGCATACTGTGCAGAAGACCAATGAGAGCATTGCCGAGACTGTATCCGACCATGGATCTTCGAAACACCCAGGCGAAGAAATTACGTGTTGCGAGGTGGTAGTTGAAAGCTTGCGTTTTATCTGTCGTCGGAGGTGGCGGGATGTATAGTTCGATTCTGCGTGTTGTGTTTTTCTTACTCCATCTCATGAGCTCGCGAAGATTGGGTGTTTGAACGCCCTCCCACACGAGAAATCTTTGGATGAGGGGATAGCATTGGGCTTCGAGGAGTGCTGAGAAGGGCACCTTGAAGGAGGGACCTCGTTGAGAATGACCTTTTGCGTGGAGATGCACCATGCAGTTTCCATTTCGAAACCACAGTTCAGGGTCCTGTTTCTGTAATTAGATATTCATCTTCAGTCTCACAAGCAATTCTCGACCGACTCACCCGTCGAATGTTGTCCCATTCTGTGCACGTTCTCGCAGCACCATCCCACCGCTTCACTGTCGGATGATGATCCATTCTCCCATTCACAAAGGCGCTGAACCGCAGGGAACTCTGTCTGGAGTTCACCTGTATAGACGGCATAGTGAACGTCATATAAATATATACCTTTGGCCAGAATGCCAAAAATATCAACGATCAAAAGCAGCTGAACAAATCTGCAGCAAGCCGCGTCGTCGGGATGTTGCAGGTGAATGAATCTTTGTTCGTTAAATCCCCCTGCTCTGTTTCGAAAAAAAGGCCCTGTCGATTCTTTTACGAGCGCGTAAAATAAAATACCCCCATCACATCTCAAGTGACACGGCCATATCGAAGAGGAAAAGACGTCAGGCGCAGGGTTCCATGACGGGTCCTACGCAAGAGATCTCCAGAAGATTCAAGACAAGACGAAAGATCTCGGACCTCGCCCAGGGGGGGCATACAGCCATGTTAATATGGGATCTCTGCTCTGCTCTGAACTGCTCTGAACTGTCACAAAGCACCAAGCCTAGCCTTGCCCAACGGGGCGAACCCTTGAACCCGGCAAGACAGGTAGACAGGGCCCCGATGGTCGGAATTTGATTTCAAGCCAAGGCCAAACCCAAGAGGTAAGACACTATCTAGCCACCGCATTAGCGCCTTTTTTTCTCATTGACTTGCCCAGCGTCTTGTCGTCTTTGAGCGGGTTGTAGATCCCTGCAGGCAGCTCGCTTATGAACTAGAGTCTAGAGGCTATGAGCTGGCTCTTGACGTGGTTTGTCTTGTTTGTTGAGCACTGCATACCACTCCATACTGAGAGTATTGAACCCATAGATGATCGATCAGTGCTTGGTGACAATACGTAGTCCCGAACCCAAGAACCTGGTATGAGACAGAAAAGTATCTATCGTACAGTAGTAATACACCGTTTGTTAGCCCATTGGACTCTCTGATCCGATCTATCGGAGCCATCTCCAACACCATCCCCCGAAGCTAATTGGGCTTTGGTCACAGCTTGCGCAATACAAGTCAGCAAGTCACGGTTCAGCAGAGACAAGTTGGTGTGTGTCTCTGCATGATGCATCGACAGTCACACAACACCACGAACAGAATCAATGACGATGAATGATCATCGCTCTTTTGACCGGTCGTCCCGGGCAAACTCAAGAGTCTACTCCGTAAGCAAGCAAGCAATCTTGAAGAGAGAGTGGCGCAATCTCTTTCGAGGTCAACGAAATTGTGTTAATCTGTGACGTCCCGAAATTTCGGGAATTAAAACAGGGCCTCTATTGCTCCACGGGTCTTAGCCAGATTTCTTCAGCTCCACTGGGATTGTATGCCAGATTATCTCCAACAGCAAGGATCATCTACAGCTACAATCCCTGACTCTTGATACTTTTACGAAAATTATCTCTCAATTCCATCGGGTCTGACAACGAATTTGTCTGTCTGTCAACTTGTTGATGGCAACCCAAACTCCTCAGCCGCACCGACGGGGGGACGACTCGAAGGCGTCGGGAGACTTTCAATACTCGAACCATTTTGGGGAATTCAGCCAAGCCTAGTTTGCTGCTTGGGCCAAGGGGCAGGTCCAGAGGCTTCAGACAGGTCAGAGCTAGAGTCAGCCCAGACCAGGGGCGGGACCTGACCATCACTCGTTCTGGCTCTAGCTCGACATGCAGAGTAAGCCAAGCATGAGGACTTCTTCTGTCATCATGAATCAATAGCCTTCGACCATCGTGAATTAAACACTTCTCTACCCGTAACTCAAAGAACCCCGCAATTGCAATGTCGTGCAGGCGTCACATCATACTTAGAACCAACAAGGCAATGATTATTGACTTGACTGAATACAGAATCAATGGAGACCGGAGTCCGAGTCCTCGGCTTCGGAACTGAACTCACAATACTCCAGAAGGGATTATCGTTGATCAAAAGCCTTCACAAGAAAAGACAAGGCGAGACGGAAGAGCTCGTTAACAAGGTTGAGCTTGTCTGTTGCATGTCAGACTTTTACGGTCTAGACGCATCTGGTTCCAGATCCCGTCTTTCGCTTCCCGCCTTATAGCTGAACTCACCACTAACAAATAGTCTCAAACGAGGTGAGAAACTTTACTACGTTGTGGGCGGGATGGGATGGCATTGAGGGTTCAAGCTTGGGGCAGTAGCCGCCCTCAGTTGTGTGTTTCACCAAGCGAAGCTTCGACCACCACCAAAGGTCTTTTTTTCCTGGCAACGCCACAGTCTCGGAATGCATGAAATGTGCTGAATAGAGAGGGCTTATTCATGCCTCTGCGGACCAGAGTCAGGGCGTAAGGATATTGTCAATTGAAAACTGCAGGGAGCTATTCTGCGTTATGGTTTGAAGGCTACCAACCAAGACTCATATAAAATAGACTTGAGAATGAAACAAGGCCACAGTAATATAGTACCTAGGGATCAAGAAAAGATCCCCCATGCTAAGCGGCGAAGAGAAGAGTGTACGCATGATACCGAGTTGAAACAAATAGTATTCATGAGCGTTGAGACAGGAATGTTGAACCGATTCAGCTCTCCAATATTCCCGGTGAGGCTGTGAGCTGACTGTGAGAGAAGTGTTGAGGACAGCCAACGTATTGACTTTTACTTTTTTTTGGTGGTTTTGGTAAACGATGCAGTGTTTTAATTCCAAGTAGAAATACATAATTGGTTTATTATTACTCCAAGGTCACTGATATTAGTGCTACTTGTGAAGTGCATTTAGTTGAATGAATTCATGTAGACCCTGATTGGCCCCTCACCGAAGTGACCATAGCTCTACTCACCTCACACCGAGAACAAAGACCCCAGTTCTTAGATAGCTCTCTTCCCAACTTCAACCCGAGTCTGCCAAACTCCACAACCTTCCACTGCCATGGCGCTCGTGATACCTTACACGTACATCCAATGTCCGTGTTCCGACAACTCTCCCCACGATCTCCCCCAAGCGCGACAACCACAATCCTCCGACGAACGAACCTTTGACCCCCGCGATCCTCGCTCAAACTACAGCCTCTACCCTCTCGAGTACCTCCTCTACTGCGAAGACTGCCAGCAAATACGATGTCCGCGCTGTGTGAATGAGGAGGTTGTCACCTATTACTGCCCGAACTGTCTGTTTGAGGTCCCCAGTAGTAACTTGCGCAGCGATGGGAATAGGTAAATATCACAAAGAAGTGGTCCAGACCAAGCCTGACATGCGCCTCCTAGATGTACCCGAAGCTGTTACCAATGTCCCGTGTGTATTGGCCCTGTCCAGGTCATGGAAACACCTGCGGAGAAAGATCAGTCACACCCTGGCGCCGAAATTCCAGGACCTCAATATGCATTGTATTGCCAGTACTGCAACTGGACCTCTACCGAGATAGGCATCAAGTTTGACAAGCCCAACGGTATTCACTCGCAGCTCTCCAAAATCAATATTGGAGGAGACCTCAAGCTCACGGCGAAAGAGCTCAAAGAGCGTCGCAAGGAGAATCCAGATGAGCCACCTCTTGCCGACAGCGATGTCGATACAGACCTTCAATATGCCAATCTGAAATCATTCTACCAGTCGCAGCTCGCAGACACAAATGCTGCCTCGAGCGGTATATCTCCACTGAATGACACTACTGGCTATGGATCGCCTGCAGCATCGTTGTCTCGTATCATGGCTATGTACACTGGTCACGGACATGCCCGCAAACGCAATGGTCCTTCGGATGTGATGCGTGAGGCTCTTTCGGCAGAGGAAGGTCTCAAGTTAGCCGATCTAGATGAATCTGCTCATATTAAGAAACTGCATCAGGAGGGGTGGGATGCTACGGCTACTATACAGCAGAACCTTGAACAAGCAGAGATTCAAAGATTCCAGGATGGTCTACGCCCTATACCACATCTTCTCAGAACCAAGCGTTCTAAGCGTTGCTCTGTGTGTCGACATATTATTTCCAAGCCAGAAAATAAGGTCACATCAACGCGGTTCAAGATCAGACTTGTCGCAAAGGCGTATATTCCTACGATCACCATTAAGCCTCTCAACCCCACAGTTGGAACAGTCCCTACTACGCAGCGTCCTCAAATTCTAGAAGAGCGACCACTCAAGCCCCTCACTCCGCATCACTACATCATAACCTTCAAGAATCCTTTGTTCGATGGAATCAAGGTCACTCTTGCTACGCCGAACAGTACACCAGGCAGATTCTCCAGCAAAGTGACTATTCTCTGTCCTCAATTCGACATTGATGCCAACACAGATATGTGGGATGATGCTCTGAAAGACGATGACAGAGACAAGAAGCGAAAAGGTGAAGAGAGCAGTGGTCAGCCTGAAGCCGGTAAGATTTGGGAGCGAGGGCGCAACTGGGTCAGCATCATCTTGGAAGTGGTCCCCGCTTCACTGCGACTTGATGGTCACAAGGACAAGAGTCCATTGAAGGAGGATGAGGATATTCTAGAGATACCCATGTTTGTGAGGATGGAGTGGGAGCCTGATTCCCAACAAGACGTTGGTACAGCATCTGCAAAGGAAAAGGATGCTCATGAGAGGAGGGAGCTGGCTTATTGGTGCGTGCTTGGAGTTGGCCGCATCAGTCACGATTGAACATAGAAAAGGCATGCACATGAGACATAGATCTAGATACCCAGTAATTGGACGAAGTGAAAACATGGACGGGAAGAAGTGTTTAAGTTGTCTTGTCAAATCATACGCAGCTCGCTTGTACCATTTATCAAGCTACTTTCTTTAAGACGCCAAGCCCCTTTTTTGACCAACCAACCATTTGTGAAAAAACACTCCCAGCCCGAATCAGGGAAAAATAGTCATTTCTTCTATTTCATCTCGAAAGGCAACGCAGACTTAGTAGTCAGCGGGGCCACTCTGAGGGAACTCGAAGTTGACGTTGCGGCCTGTCAAACGGCGGTAGACCTCAGAGTAGGTGTCGAGGCGGTAGTCAACACCACCACGCTCCTTCTCGTCAAGAATGACCTTGAGGGTCTTGGAGCCATCCTCCTTGGTGCGGACACGCTTGCCGACGATCTCGACGGGGTAGGTGAGATCCTCGAGGATGGCGTCGTGGACAGCAGTGAGAGTTCGCGAACGGGGGCGCTTCTGCTTCTGGGTGTTGCGGGAGCGGGCGGATCGCTTGGGGCGGGGCAAGATGCGGCGAGAAGCGAGGATCAGGACATGGCGGTCAGAGAACTTCTTCTCGAGCTCACGGGTAAGACTGAGGAGTATTAGTATTGAGTCAGAGAGATGGAGAATGGGGATTATCTTACCGCTGCTGGACGCGGTGGAAGCCCTGCAGGGAAGGGACGGGGACAAAGATGACAATAGCCTTCTTGCCGTGGCCAACCTCGATCTAGTCAAGATCCCAAGTCAGCATGCGAGCTCCAGGACAAAACCTTGGACCGCTTCCCGTCCTGTTCCACAAAAGTCAATGATACTCCGGCTGACACTCCTCCGCCCCGACGACATGTGTGAAGCGCATCAAGTCAATTATCTCTCGAATATCGACGGGATTTAAAGTGCGCGGTCGGGAGGCGGAGAGGCCAATGCGAGAACAGTGCAGTTTTCTTATGTGGGAACAGGATTTCTCGAAACGAGACACAAGTTCGGAATCTTTTTCATGGTATTCTCACCTCACGGGCAGAGACGATCTGCAGAGGTCGCAGGGCAACCTTGAGGTCGGAGGTGTTGGACTCGAGGTCGAAGAGAGCCTGAGCGATGCTGGTCTCAAGCTCGGAGGGGTTCTGCCTCGAGGGGCTGTTGGGAGCGATCTTGTTAAGGGCCTGGGCGCTCATTTTGACGGCTGGTTCGACTACGTGGGATTGACGACGACGAAGTTGATGGTGCTGCGCGGGCCGCTGGGAATTTTTGATAGTAGCCAATTTCGAAAAAGTCGCTAAATTGGGGTTTTCAACCCTCGATTGTGGGAGGTCCGTGCGTCGGTGAGAATTGGATGCCTGAGGCTTGCATTGGGCATACCGAGACTCACCTTGAGGTCAGTGGGTCCAGTCACCAATCGCTCAGAAAGGAAATCGACTTCACTTACACAGCATCCCGTGTTTCGTGGCTTGATGCAATGAAAAGAAAATAATCAAGTCAAAGGTTGCACAGGACTTAAGAAGCATTCACTTACGAATATGCATGATTTCAAATCAACTCTGCTTGAATCTAAGACACGAAGCCGTGTACTACTGCAGCTCAACCACACCTCACAACACTTCTATGGTAGAAAACAGTCCCGAGACGTCCATGACGAAATAATGCATCGTTTGCAACATTCGTATCAAACAACCTGATCCCTCTATCCAGTTTTTACTGTTACACATTCTAACCCTCACCGCCCTCGGGGTCCTCCTCGTCCTCATCACCGAGCTGCTTATCAACATCCTGCTGCACCTTTTCACCTGTCGTGTCCCTTGCGATCTCGGCAGCCTTCATACCGCCAGCCGTGAGCCACAGGAAGTGATTTGTCTTGAACTGGTCAATCTGGTTGAAGAACATGTGAAACCTGCCGTGTCTTGTTAGCCCTGTCCGAGTTGTGCATGCGTCAGTACTTACGAGTTATCCTTCTCCTCCACACTGAAAATACGAGTGTAGATCTGCTTGTCCTTGAAGGCTTGGATCTTCTCTTCGTACTTGTCGAAGTCGATTGCTTCCTTTCCGAGTGACTCGGTGGCCTTTCGGTTGTAGTTGTGGAATACGGGTCGCTCAAGCAGGAGTCCGAGACCGGGGGCTTTGGGGATGGCCATCTTTTGGTTCTGGTAGCTCTCATTGATACGTTCCATGGGAGTGCCACAGCGAACGATCAAACTAGCTAGACCAACCATCTTTCGGATCTGGTGCATCATGAAACTCTGGCCATGGACCTTGAGAGACAGCCATTCTGTATCGTTGATGATGATGGGCTTGGGGTTGACAACGAATGACTTGATGTGTCGCTTGGCCGAGGGATCGAAGAATGACTTTTGAACAGTGTAGTTGTGAAAGTTCTTTGTGCCGTTGTATTTGTTAAGGGCCTCCTGAAGGCGGTTCAGGCGCTCAGTGCTGACCCGGTATCGTCGCTTGGCGGCAACATAAGCTGCCTTGATGTCTCGAAGTGCAAAATCAACAGGTCCAAGCTCACGGTTCTTAGGCTTGTGGCTCTCCAGAACAAGGCCAGACTGTTGGGCCTCGGGCTCTGTGGTTTGTTCAGCAGCCTCGACAGCGGGTGCCTCAGTAGCGGGCTTCTCCTCTGCCGGTGCGCTCTCTTCAGTCTCTTTCGCTGCCTCCTTGCGTGCAGCAACCTCTTCATCATCCATAACGTGTACTCGCTCCAAGACAGCGGCCTTGGTTTCGGGGTCTAGCCGGGCCAAAATGGGCTTAATCTCTTTCTCTTCCACATCGGACCAGAAATCCTTGACATCCTCCATCCGAGCAGCCAGCTCATCCTCGACACCATGCTCCTTGGCCAACTCAACCAGTTTTTGGCCCAAGAAAGACTCGGGGTGAGGAGGCAGAAGACAGTAGCTGGGCATGAGATACTCGTACCATCTTGAGTCGCAGGTTTGGTAACAGCTGAAGGCGTTGTTCGTTCGCTGAATACCCCAAATTCGAATTTGCTCAGGTAGCTCGGCGTTGATCTTGTCCACAATATCCTCGTCCTCAATGATGAGCTTCAAACTGATGACATTGCCAGCAGCATGCACACCCTTATCCGTTCGAGCGCATCGAACAAGACTCGACTTCTTGGGGTCGTCGGCATTGGCCTTGGAGATAGCGCTTGCGGCGACAAATGCCTTGAATAGATCGCGCTCAATGGTCTTCTCGTTGCCATTGACCTGCATGCCCTTGTAACCAGTGCCCGCGTATCCAATCATGACAGCAACCTTTCGCTTGGGTCGTCGCTCCTCGGCAGCAATCTCATCCTTGGAGAAGGGATTGTTGCTCGACTCGCCATCAGCCGAATCGCCCTTCTTGTTCAGTTTGCGACGCTTGTACTCCTTGAATTCATCATTCTTCTTGCGCTTGTCGCCCTTCTCACGGCTAGTATCTGGTTAGCGCCGTTTGCAACTGTACTCATTTCACCAATTGAGGTCAAGACTTACCCCCATTCTCCGCGACCCTTCTCTGATCGTCCTTTGCCGGGCTTTCTGTGGTCATGGCGCGGGTTGCGACGATTCTCAGAGCCATTGTTGTTAGCGGCTTTGTTATTGTCGCCTGAGGGACGAGACTCGTTGGCGCTGCCCGCGGCAGGAGCTTCGTTATCTGCCGCCATGTTTGCATCGGTTGCGACAAATATGAAAGGTCGAGCTGACAGGAGAGCAAAGTTGTAGCTATCGCGCGGACACTTTTTTTGGTTTGGTTGACGACGAGATTTTCGATGCGGGTGAGTGGGGCTTCCCGTTGCGGTCCCGGCGGGGGAGCTCCATGTGTGGGGGCTACCCTGGATCTCGACATCTTCGTGTAAGTGCTGTAGTATCAGCGTTTCCATCGTTGCTTTCGAGTTTCTGTTGCTTCTCGTAGCTTGGTTGTATCGTGATACTTGTAATTAATTTTTTTCTTACTTTCCTTGTCTTAATCGAATCAGACATTTATGCTATAATTAGGGATAAAACAGAGCTAGTATTTCTCTTGAATGTTAATATAAATATTAGTCAGTCTCAGGTTTATCCCGAGAGATGATTTCATCTTAAGAGCAGTAAAGCTGCTATGGCTAATTCTAGACGAGGTTGAGTTCATATGCTCCTAAGGTAGGATGAGACACAGATTCGTAACGTGCATGTAGGAAGGATGTGACAGGTGGCAGTCTGACATTTCATATCTCTGCGGAGTTCTTTCGTACGACACAACCTGTCTACTGTACATAATTATCACGTGGGACACTGGAGAAAAAAGTGGTAGGCGAGTTATGTATGTAAGTACAACATTATGTACACGAGATGGGACTTGTTGGTCCTAGAGGATTCAGTGTTGATTAATACATTCACTGATTCGATAATTACGACCAATCAAAGTTCATTTATTTCCAGAATTCTATTGTACAGATCCAATCGCCATCAAATAAACGCTTTCACGCCTTCACGCCTTCATAACTCGTTTAATAGTTGGAACTTCGACCAGTGTCAGAAGGGAGACCCTCCTCATCACCAGGCTCCTGGTAGGTACCGCTGGGCTGAGCAGCACCTCGGGTACGCTCCTCGATGATGTTGCTTTCATCGATAGCATCCTTGTCATCCCGCTCTGAGCTGTGTTAGAGAGATTCCCGTACGAAGGTAACAGAGTTGAACATACCAAGCTGAGCGTCAGTGTCGGCCTGCTCTCCGTCGATGGGATCCTCAACTCGATCGGAGTCAGACTGAACTGGGATGGGCTGTTGCTTCTCACCAGGGCGAGAAACGTAAGAATCGTCCTGGAACTCAGCGGAGGGAGCATCTTGAAGACCGTCGGAAGACATGATGAAAGTTGTTGGTGGAGTGTGAAAAGTGGTTGCTGTGTAAGTGGTGAGTTGCAGATGAGGGTGAATACTGAGTGTTATTGAGAGAATTCCTTTCTTCTCACTCGAGAAGACAGCTCTTCTTATACATTTTGTTTCTGTGCTTCAACTGAAACATCCATTCTCACCAAAGACGACTATTCCGTCATGGCCCGCAAACAAAAGCATCTATCCATGACGACATTGACGGATAATCACCTCAATGAATCATCTCCTCAGGACCAACAGCACGGCTCGCTACTAGCCTTGCTGCAAGCACTTCCGAGCCCGATCTTAGTGCCCCTGATCGATTAATTGAAAACCTCGATCCGAGAGGTTAATCTCTAGATCAGCTGTCGTGTGGCTGGGTGATTGTGATGTGAGTGGCAAGCAACTGACCGTGACCGATTCGCGATTTACATGATCTTGACGCGTTAAGTGGTTTATCTGAACTGCAGTGGAGTTCGATCTTGAGTGCTGTTAATGAGACAACGGGAGTTGCATCAACGATCGATGATGCTGAGGTATTGCTAGCCTTTAAATCGAGGTCAGTGCTTTAAGGGATAGACGATCCCTAGTGGAGTTTGAAAGGAGGATTGGCCAAAAAAGCAAATTAAGGACGGAAACTGCTGTTGCTATCCGTGAATTAGGGATATGATTAGATCATAGATGAAGTCATATTTGTTACGACAATGTCAAGGAGCTGAGTCCTATGGTAGTGGCCTTACTTTTCAGGAACAGCAAGCAGAGGCTGAATTAGCCCCCAAGCTCCAGGAAGAAGTCAAGGGCGTCATAAACACCAAAAAAACCACAGGTCGTAATAAATGATAGCCAAGTGCTACAAAATGCAAAAAGAAACTCGTTGATGAGACTGGGACTCGAACCCAGGAGGATTGCTCCACCAGGAAATTGGTGTTAAGGTTAACCTTAACCTGGCGCCATAACCAACTCGGCCATCTCACCGAGGCAATTGATGTAGTGTCAGCTGCTAATACCACCTCATGGAATCATTGCGCGTGCGTATCTAACTTAGCTTCAGGATATCAGAACGGGTGATCGCGTTAAAATGCATGTCAGAAGGGTCATCGTCGTTACTTGAGGCGAAGGTTGCAGTGAGGCATGGATTATCTGACTGTGTCACATTCCAATCTGAAGCCCTAATGCCGAGTCCTCCGATATTGGTAATGCGCATCATCATCATCAATTCATGCACAATCCACATATTCACCGCTGAAGCATCTACATTGCCCAAGAGTCGGGACAAACCCGACCTCAAGATTGCGCTCAGCTCAGTTTACGATGCAAAAGATCCTGATCTTGATTCCTCATCCATCTGCTATTATGGCGAGAACCAGATATCATCTCCCTCGCAGAACCTTCTAGCTGCATATTTGTGCCCGTTGGGCCGACTTAGAAACACCAACCAGGCAGCATATTTGCTTTGTTTCCCAATTTCGCCACACCGCCGTAGAATGTCGCGATGCTCTCTGAAACAAGATTACAGCGCGCGCCTAGGAGGACAAGGCAGGTAGGTAAAGAGCCTGTGGCTGAGGGCGTCTATGGAAGCTGGTATGCCCTGCACGGCATCTATAGATGGCCTTGGACATGGGCACGCCCTGCGATCTGTGCAAAACGCATGCATCCGAGTGGAAGCAAAAACTCCCGAGCCTTGCCATTAGTGAGCCAGGATAGGACGATCCTCAATCATGACACGTCAGTGATTGACCGTCGCAGAGCCGTGGATTGTAAGAACTAAGAAGAATGAGAGAGATGCTGAACCAAGACCAAAACAGAAGCTTGGCCATGTAAAGGGGGCAACGTGAGTTCAAAAAGGTTCCCTGGTAGAAAGATTCATGGCATAGCCAAACTCCATTTGCCAACCATGAGTTTATGGTTCAGCGCCATGGTCATGCCTCTGATGATGTGCTCAGGGACCAAAGTGAGCAACAAGGTCTCGAATTGGCTATATGACCCAACATTAACTGTGAGTCAATGCGACCAAGAAAACAAAGTTAATAGGTCGAAAGATACGGAGGTTTCGGATCAAAAGAATTCTCCCTATTCTTGCGTGATTGTTGATTAAGTGATGGTTGATCAGGATTGAGTGGTTGATAAGCCGCCAGGGTGAAAATGAGTCGACTCGGATCTCGGGATGGCGAAAGATTCGTGATGACAAAGACAAGTGAGTGACATGGGACTGAGAAGGGGTCAATTGACATGGCAAAATCACATCATCTCAGGCGATATATTCCAGAACAATAAGCGACATTGATTTCATAGTGGAACTTGTCGAGGCGCATAATATCTGGATTGATGACTCTGAGCTGAGGCATGTATCGTACATCGTGGCTGTCTGTGGCGTATATGCAAGATGGACAACTGCCTATTAAAGAACGGAAAGTTAAAAGAATGATCAGCTGCAGGCTTCAAGTCGAAGAGGGGCGGCGAAGTAAAATAGAAAGCCCGGTCTGGCAGCCTAAGAGAAAAGAAGACGTAAAAAAGAGGAGACTTGGGAAGAGAATTCTGACGATGGAGTCGTGTTATGTAACAGAGAAGAGGATACGGCGGCACTCGAGGATCCATTTTCTTTTCATCTGCCGACAACACCGAAAAATAGAATGTAAGTCAACGTGAAGTGGATTATCGTATTCAAGCAAGAGACCTAGCCTAGCCAGTGCCGTCCTTGTTGCTGAAGGAGTTTTCTCTGCGCCATAGAGAGCCTGAGAGGGTCTCAAAGGGTCCAAGTCTAATTCAGTCATGCCCCGTCCACGCCCCGTTCTAGTACATGAATTGGTTGAAGCCAAGTTGCGATAGCGTCAGATATCTCAATGATGCTGTGAGAGGTCGTGCCTTGCCCCTGACATGAGATGCTGAACTGTTCCAATTCCATAATTGTCAATTCTCGTTGCGATGCTTCAGTGGCGAATGTCATCAACTTTGTATCTCTCAGCAGAGCCGCCATCTTGACTTACACTGGCCGAGTGCCGTGTCTCAGCCCCACTTTTGTTAGATCGACCGCTGATAACGCCATTTCGGTCCCAAATTTGAAAGAGGTCCAGTGAGATGATTGACCAGAATCAACAAGGCCAGACGCTTCCAGGGCTCAAATCGGTGCGGACAAAGCTGACAGGGGGGTTAGGTAGGTACATGGCAACGTTATCTGGAATGGAGAGAAGGATGTGGTCGCACAAATGGAAAGGACGAAGAGAGGAAGCTGAAAGATAACACGCAGATAAAGAGTGTCGTAGTGATATGGCTATGGATAGGGAATAACACTGATATGAATTTGTTAGTCGCTATCAAGAACTTCAATTGGTCGGCAGTCAAAAGTCGAGGTTGTAGTGAAAGACCCTCTTTCCCTGTCATCCCCCCGCCATTTAGCCAAAACAGTTCCATTGTGTTGGGTGTTGGTGGTAAAAAACGGGAATTTCTGGCACGAGTCGGCTCAGCTTAGACGGAAAGGAGGGGGCCCTCCCCGACGACCCGAACCATCCTTCCTCTCTCATCAAGGTTGGCCAAACGTCACACTCGATTGGGTCTTGTACTTTACACCTTTCACACCACAAGATTCTGAGGTGGGCGTCGACACTCGTTTCCTTTACAATCACAATCAGCCAACTTGAATCCTCTCGACAACCTTCGGAGACAAAAGAACAAATCACAGCCTGTCTCACCTCCTTCCACAACTCAATTAGCGTCCTTCGGAGCCAAGAACAATCGGTATAAGCAGTCTAGTCTTGTCCTACCGCCTCTGGACCGGGGTCCTAAGCTCGTGCTGTCGTTGGTACATAGCACGCCATCCACCAGTCACTTTGCCTCAGATCCCTTCCCAGAAGCCGTCTGCCACTCTCTTTCCCCAGACCAAGACCTAGCCCTGCCAGCGAGTTACGATATCTCACCTTCTCATCGCGCGACTCCAATTTCCCACCCCCAGGCCCTTACTTCTGTGCCTCTGAGTCTGCGCCTGCGCCATGGAAAGCCCCTCGCTCGTCAACGGCCATCGGCCCTCCTCCGATACCACTGTCGCAACCCCCAGTGATTCAACTCTTCTTCATTCCTCTATACCTACTTCGTCTTCTGTTTCGCAATCTACTTCGGCAACAATAACAAATCCTATACATCGCCATGCTTCTGCGCTGCCCACAGAGCTTGACTCATCCCCACCCCTTCCTCCTACAAACGGCCACTCTTTGAAAGTCTCCGAAATCAACTCCGAACACCTCGACGACAACTCTTCCCAACAACCCTCTAAAAACAATTGCGATAGACACCGATCCGATCAAGAAATCAACCCACGCCTCGTCAAGATGCCTTCCGAATTGGTCGGCAAGACCGTCAGCCCGTTCCTCAAGGAACATATTCCTGGCCTTTACGCACCCTTTGGCAAGGCAAAGACAGCCATGCCTCAAACCCCCAGTCCCAACAACACCACTGCGATTCGGAAGAGAGATCCCAACAGCAAGTTTTGCTATCGTCACCGACCCGACTCAAAATGTCGACGCGCCGCCGACGAGACCAAAATGGGTTTCATCCAAACTGTAAGTCCAGCTTCCCCTGACCTCAACAACTTCAACCACTTTCTGCTTGTGGTAATTCTTAGTCAACTACTCTGATATGTTATGCTAACGCTCATGAAAAGGAACTCAACAGCCTTTCATCTGCAGACCAAGAAGCCATTACTCACGTTTGGTCTCTCTTTTCAGCTGCCCCGTCAAAACATCGTGAGTTGATGCTTCAGGGCATCATTACACAATGCTGCTTCCCCCAACTCTCTACTGTATCGCGCGAGGTACAGGAACAACTAAAGATCGACTTCCTTGCCGCTCTTCCTACCGAACTCTCCTACAAGATCCTATCATATCTCGACACAGTGTCTCTCTGCAAGGCCGCTCAAGTCAGTCGCAGATGGAGAAATCTCGCCGATGACGACGTAGTATGGCACCGCATGTGCGAACAACACATTGATCGCAAATGTACCAAGTGCGGTTGGGGTCTGCCTCTTCTCGAGAAGAAAAAATTGATGGCGTGGAGCCGCCATCAACAAGTTCACCGACAACCGAATGCCGCCGACGTGGTAGAGATCGACGACGAGGCTGAGACACAATCGAGCGATTCACGAAAACGACAGGCCGACGACGAACACCAACATGATGATCGAGTTGCTAAACGCTCTCGTGTGAGTAACGGAGAAAAGTCAAGACAACAGCTTGAGCAAGAACGCAAGTTTCGACCATGGAAAGACGTTTATCGCGATCGTTTCAAGGTGGGGTACAACTGGAAGACTGGTCGTTGCTCCATTAAGACCTTCAAAGGCCACGAGAATGGCGTTACTTGTCTCCAGTTTGACGACAACATCCTTGCAACTGGTTCATATGATACAACTATCAAGATTTGGAACATCGAGACTGGAGAAGTTATGCGCACGCTCCGAGGACACACTTCGGCAGTTCGCACTCTGCAATTTGACGACTCCAAGTTGATTAGTGGCAGCTTTGACAAAACCATCAAGATTTGGAACTGGCAAACAGGAGAGTGTCTCAACACACTCCAATGTCATACCGAGGGTGTGTTGTCAGTCCACTACGACGGATGTACTCTGGCATCTGGCTCCATTGACAAGACCGTCAAGGTGTTCAGCTTTGATACCAAGCAGACCTTCTGCCTTCGAGGTCATACTGACTGGGTCAACCATGTGCGAATCGACTCGCCCTCGCGTGTCGTCTTTTCGGCATCGGATGATCTCTCGGTCAAACTTTGGGACATCGATTCAAAGCAGTGTATCAAGACATTCCTTGGCCACGTTGGTCAGGTCCAGCAAGTTCTCCTGATGCCCGCTGACTTTGAGCCTGATGAGGTGCCTCAACTGGACACCACAGATACTGCATCCGTATCCAGTGGTCGAAGCAACAGCCCCCCTGCAGCGACTGCCGAGCAGCCTGTCGATGCTCGGGCGGCTTATGGCTCGGGTTTCACGTCCGACCCCGACCGTCCGCTACCCCCACGTTACATGCTCACTGGTGGATTGGACAACACAGTCCGCTTGTGGGACACCACCACTGGCAAGTGCATCCGCAGCATGTTTGGCCATGTTGAGGGCATCTGGGGCCTTGTTGGTGACACTCTTCGTGTGGTCACAGGGGCTAATGACTCCATGACAAAGATCTGGGAACCTCGTTCTGGAAAGTGTGAGCGGAGCTTTACTGGCCATGCCGGCCCAGTCACCTGTGTTGGTTTGAGTGACAGCCGTATGGCCAGTGGCAGTGAAGATGGCGAGGTGCGGTTGTACAGTTTTGAGGGAGAACGTGTCGAAGAGCGCGGCACTCCTTCATGAGCACCATCTACAACGAGACTTCATCTGTAGATGATCTTCCTTTGTGGAACATTTATGACATTCCAAGATGCCAAACAGCGTTCTACGCGAAAAGCCACATGTGGCACAACTCGTTTTCTATCTTCTTTTTCTGGCCAAGTCTGGTCTTCAACAATATCAAAGGGTAGCGGGAGTATTTGCAGCGCGACGGGCAGTCGCTTTTACGGAATTTGGGTGCATCTATAGGGTTTTGGGGGAACGGATGAGTCTTCAAGTTATCTGTACTGAGTCAATGGTCAAAAGTCCCTGGGAGTTCTAGGTTTGGGATTGGTATAACACGGCGCTTCAATGGCGAAATCTTTCACAAGAGTATTATGACGGTATCAACAATAAGTTTGGCAGGGGACGAGTTATATAGGCTAGTGATGAGCTTAACCTCCAGACTAGAATGAAGTTGAAATTTTTTGATCAAAATGTGTCTTCTTGTACAGTCATGTAAGTGACATTGGTGTTTCTGCACAAAAAAGATTGCTGGAGCTCCATCAACCCCTGGTTTCTGATTCACGTATACAAAATCACTAAAGATTTAACGGCACTTCCACAATTGATATGACTGAGTGCAGCCAGAAGCATTCTCCATAATTTTACTAAGCCATACATAGTCTGATGCAATAAGAGATACAATCTGGGAGTGTATCTGTCACTTGGGCACATGTGTGTAAACATGATCCTAGGAAGCACGCTCTCCATGCCCACATGGACTTACAGTTTTATTTAAATAATTAAAGCTATGACGTAAAGGCCGATAACCGGAAGTGTACTCTATTGCAGACCTATGATGAACGGATATAAAGACCTCGCAAGTGATGCAGGGTTCTGTGATTTAGGATGTGGGCTGAGATGAATTTGAGCAACAATTCTTACTGATTCACGGATCTGAATGTGTCTCGCTATGATATGTTCCGCTGAACTGTAGATGAAAAGGAGTCATTACCACTGAGGAGCTCTAGGGGTGTTCTTTGATGGCTGTTTGATGCATGATACTATGACAATGATGAGCCTAACGGCTTCTATTGCGTATAATATGCCATTAACGGACTACAATATCAAGGTACATGTTCGTAAGGTACAAGTGCAGTCTATCTGATTAGATTGAGGAAAATAGGAGTGACATGCTGGCAATAATAGAATCCATATATCACGAACCTATTCATCGTAAAGCACTAAACCATGGCAAGCATTGGCAAGATATCTCAAGTTCATACCAAAGATGCTGTATAACTATAGCTAATAAAGACTGTTTGCATACATGCTAGTGCCCATCTGGAAGAAGAATGTTCATTCATGTGTCCACCCGTCTGCATACCCACCTCCGCTATTGTATCTCTTCTTTGACTCTTCCCGCCGGTGTCAATAAAATGAAGCATTGTTGCCCTTGCAAACAACTCCCCTCCTTTTGATCGGCAATAAAACATCACACAAACTGCAATCATTCTCGGAGTCTGAGATACTATAAATTGGAATATTAGAAGTATTCTTGGTCGTTATCTTCCTTGTCGTCACTATTGCTACTTCAACTAAGTGGTAAGTCTTGTTCTTTATCCTCCTCCTCATACCCTCCCACTACCACTGAGGCTAACAAGTTTCAAGAAATCATGTGCAGAGCAGTTCGATATGTCTACCCCGAGTGCGGTCATCCCGTTGATCCTGACCCCAAGGTCTGGGTCCTCGAGAGATGCATTCCTGCAGTATCCTTCGGCAGAGATTGCTGGTTCCCTCGCAACCTGCCAGAGAACTTCATCGAAAAGAAGCCCTGGCCTAACGATAACCTCGCCGAACCTTGCCGCATGTCTCACTCGCCAGCCTACTCCGACGCTACCTTTGAGGTCATGAATGCAGAGGCGCAGCAGGACAGAAATGACACCCCTTCGTCTGTCACCCTCGACGACCTGAGCAAAGACGACAACCTTACGATTGACGACGTCGACTCCATTGAAGGAGAGGAGTTCGACTTCTTCGCTCCTGTGGAAGTCAGATTTGAGTCTGACCCGCCCATTAGCCTCGCAGACAAGTCTGTCCTTCTCGAGATGGAAGTTCTGTACCTCGACCCAGCCGACAACTATCACCACGATGAGATCAGCCTCCTCGAGGACGGCGACGTTGAAGACCCTGAACTCACTGCCTACATAACATCCCGTGTCTGGACCGGGGAAGAAGACGCATACTTCACCAAGGTCATCGAAGAGACAAACGAAGAGCTCGCCATCGCTTCATCGGAGGACAACATCGACTGGGTTAGAGTTTCTTCTGTAGACACATCTGCCCCCCTTGGCTACGACCATTATTTTCCAGAGACCAAGACTGAGAAGGAAGACATGGATGTCGAGAACTGGCATTGGTTTACGTCCTGATTTGGAACCCTTCAGATTGAGGTATACAAAGATGCTTGGAATGGGCATATAGGGACGGACTATGGGATACTAGGCTATACCACAGAGGTTGATGCATAGGGAGTTCAAAGATGTATATATGGCATGGGATAGAATCTTGCTTCTAGCTGCTATTCATTGACCGATATAAACTCTTTGACTTTGACTAATGGTCTCCTTTTCGTGAGGGCTTCATTGGCAACAAGCATAGAAACATACATCACATCAACCGACTCACAGATACATCAAGATAATATTGAAAGCATCAATTAGGGCTAGCAATCATAAAAGTACATAACAATCGGTCATCGTCAATCACAAATGGAATCCAAATCCCATCAAACGCACCCGCAAATTTACTGTTCTTTGTCTTTCGCGTGTCCTGCACCTTTTCCACCTACCCCTATCAATTCATTCTTGCATTTGTTTTATCACCTCCACAACCATTGATGTCATTAAACGATCGTCATATCATCTAGGGTATCGTTCCAAAAGAATGTTTCCTCCTAGTCGGGTTATCATTTTGCTTTACAACTCGTCCTTCGCACGCTGGAAGGTCTCCTTGACAGCCTCGGTAGCCTCGCTGGCTGCACTGCCAACCTTGTCAGCGGCAGAGGCCGCAGCTTCGTTGGCTTGGCTTCTGAGGCTTTCGGCGTTAGCGGCAGCGGTGGCGTAGGCTCTCTGGAATCGGGCCAGGACGCTCTCGGTGAAAGAGGGCTCCTTGCCGCTGATGAGCTCGGAGACAAGCTCGCTCACGGATTCGTACTGCCTGAGTGCCTCGGCTGAGGCGGTAACAGCGGATGCTGCAGCTGCTTCGGAGGCGATCGATGCCTTGTCAGCAGCAGCGTCGGTGGCCTTGGCGGCATACGAGCTGGCGTCACCCCAAACATGCTCGTACCAGGCGATCTGAGTAGGTTCACCGTAAACTTGGCCACTGATCTGCTCAACAATATTGTTCCAAGAATCACCAATGGCAAGACCAGCGGCTGAGATCTGCTCATTGGCAGCATCAACGACCGAAGAGATGGAATCATCAACAGCCTGAGCAGCAGACTTCACGGTATCGCCAGCAGCTGAGTAGACAGATCCTGCAGCTTCACCTGCCGCCTGGGCAGCGGAAGCAGCGGACTCCCTAGCCACAGAAGCGATAGAGGAGGCAGATCCTGCGAGGTCAGTGGGGGTAGGGGTAGCGGTAAGGGATGAGAGAGCAGAAGATGCACCAGCCAAAAATCTAGAGTATCGGTCCTGGGCAGCACCAAGGCCAGCATAGTAGTTCATCTTAGCCTGCTCGTAGTACTTCTCGGGGGCTGAAGAAGGAGTAGGCGTGGCGAGCCCGGCGGCGATGAGAGCACTCTGATACTGGATCTCGGCCCAAAGTCTACCTTCGTTAAGTCTCTGGGAAGCAATGGATTCAATACGCTCCCAGTCGAGCCAAGTAGGGACGGTAGTGGTTGCAGGAAGTTGCTGAGCGGCGGTAGTAGCGGCCTGCTTAGCCTTGTCAAACTGATCGCCGGCAGCCGAGACTGCCCGATCATAAGAAGAGGAGACAGAAGACAGAAGCTGCTCATGAACTGGCTTGGGAGTACCATAGATCTGAGCAGAGACGACTGAAAGAGCGCTCGAGTATTGCTCAGAGGCACGAGAAATGGCGTTCGAGTACACAGACTGCGCAGCTTCGGTGGCGCTAGCAATCGCATCCGTATCAACATAGTCATCAAGGACAATCTGTCGATGAGGGACCTCTTGTGCTGCAGCACCAAGGAAAGCAGGCTTGACATGTTCGTGCTGCTCAGAGAGAGGGGTCTCGTCGCGGTGAGTCAGGGGGTCCTCCTCAATTTCGACGAGTGGCTCCTTGTCACCAGCCTCAAGGGGCTCTTCACTACCATTGCTGACTACGGAAAAGGTGTCACCGATAAGCACTTCAGATGCTTCCGAGGCAAGGGGGGTCGACATACTGCTGTCTTCTGACTTTGCGACATTGGTGGCTGACTCGACAACTTCCGAGAGCTCGCTGGACGCTTCTTCAATGACGGGGACGACGGATTCGGAGGCAGTGGAGGATAGAGACTCAACAGTCTCTGAGGCTTCCTTGGCGATGCTGCTAGCGCTCTCCTCGCCTTCAAAAATGAGGCTAGAGGCGTCGCTGGCGATGGATTCGGCACTGCTTGAAACGGCCGAGGTAGCCTTCTCAATTATGTTAGGCTCGTCAAAAACAGACGAAGCACTGGAAACGCTCTCGCTGGCAGATTCGGCAGATTCGGCAACTTCGGATGCTTCCTCCTTAATGGGCTCGGCAATGGAAGCGACAAAGTCTTCCAAGTTTTGTTCGGCGTCCTCTGCTTGAGATGTAGCCTCTTCCACAACTTCTGAAAGGCTGGACGCGGCACTGTCGTCCTCAGCTGGGGTCTGAGCCTCAGCTTCCTTAGCTGCTGCAGCCTGCTCGGCAGCAAGCTTCATAGCGTCAACGTCGAAGTTGTCAGAGGTATCTCCGGCAGCAACCTTGTAGCGGGCAACGTCCTTAAGGCGAGCCAGCTCCTTAGCAGCCACAGAGGCAATCTCCATTCCCTCATCCTCGACTCGTGCAGCGGCGTCCTGGGCCTCCAGCAGAGCTGGGTGGGTAACGACCAATTGCTTCAGTTGCTCAGTCCACTCATTGAGCGTACGCTTGAGCTCGTGGTACTTGGCCCAGTCCTTGTAAGTGATACCATCTGTCCAGGCCCACCTCATTCCGATCTGTTGCAGGGCGAGGTTTCTAGTCTCGTCAAGAACCTGGAAATGAACATCGGCGACAGTGATAACAGTCTCCTGGAGTTCCTGGTCATAGCCTTGGCGCCACTGTCGAATGGCTTGGGCCTTCTGCTTGATAGCCATTCCAGAAGATCGCACAGCGGTGACGATCTGCTGGTTCACATCAGCACCATCCGTGTTGGTTCCAGCAAGTTCTACGATCTTGTTCCGGAGACCGGCGAGTTCTCGATCAATTGTGGTCTCAAGGTCGTCAAATAGCTTCTGACCGTTAGTGTTGACATTCTCCTCAATCATGCGCTTGGCAATCTCGTCAACACGTTCCTCCAAATCAGTGGCACCCTCATCGGCTTGAGTAGCAAACTTTGTCTGCCAAGTCTCGAGGTCCTGTGCCACCATTTCGCGAGCCTTTCGCCGCCTCTCACTCTCATTTTCGGTAGGAGGAGGGGCCTGGACAGGGTTAATGTACTCGGGAGAAGCAGATTCAACGTCAGGCAGAGGGCTCTCAGTAGCAACCGGAGCCTGAGATGACGATGTTTGAACAGATGTGGTGCTCTGAGGAGCAGGCTTCTGGAAAGATGAGGCAGTTGTTCCAGTGGTGTAGCTATGTAGTGTCAGACAACGGATCATTGATTACTAGCTCGGGGATATTACCTTGAGGAATAGTTTTCCTGGGTGGGCTTGGTGGTCTTGGTCTTGTAACGTCCCAATCGCTCACCGATGCGAACAAGCTGGGGCTCAACGTTTTGGATGTAGACGGCGCGGACGTGAGGCCAAACGTTGCTGTCAAGGAACGCATAAGTCTTGTTCCATGTCCAGTAAGCTGTGGGCAGAGCAGTCTTTGTAGTGAAGTCCGAAGCTACATTATAACCTTGAATGGCGTATGGGTGAACAAATTCATAGCCTGGCTGGAGGTATTCGTAGTACATCTGTAGACCATTGGTGCGGGCAATGTCGTAGTACGGGCCTAGCTTCTCGCCAGCTTGGTTTACGTAGGGGCCAACGGATTGGTCATAATGCGTACGCGCAAGAGCCTGGTACTTGACAAGCTGAGGCTGTCCATTCTTCTCCCACAAAGCCTGGGTATGCGCCTGCGCCTTCTCGACCCATGGGGCCCCATATTGAACAGCGTATGCGCGACTGGGCTGCCAGACCTTGCTGTCGACAGTATCGTAGTATGGGCGGGCGATTTCAACGTAGGGCGCTGCATAGTGGTTGTAGTATGGTTGAACGTGAGGTTGCACGGTGTTCTTAACCTGGAAGTAGGGTTTACAAATCGACGGGGAGTTCTCGTCGCACTGTTCAAGCGAGGATGGGCATCGGAAGAGGACTGTATAGATGGCGAACCATGTCGCGAGTCTAGCAAAAGAATAGTCAGCTTCTTGTGCGTGAAAGCGGCGGCATCACAATGCGATAACGATGGAAAGGATTGGAAAAGGACATCGAGGGGAACAAGATGGCATGACGACGCGCAGAGCAAACATACCTAGCAACGATACTAAAAGTCCATGCAAAAACACTTCTTCTCTTCTTAATTGATCCTCGGCGACCTGCGACAGGCTTTCCATTTGCCTTGCCGTTGATGTGGCCGTTGCCGTTCATGATCGAGCCGGCGGACTCGGCCATGATGACGAGCTAGACACGCGCTGCGGTCAAAGCAATCAACGATGGAGGTTGATAGACGAGAGCCAATATTGGAAAGCGAACGGTAGCAAAGACTCCAGCTCTCAGCTACGCAAGAGGAGGCAACGAGGAACAAATGTGTTCTTTGAAGCGTGTTAGCCTTGACAAAGTCAGGGTCAGGTCAGGGTTGCAAAAGTTTTGGGACTGGAGCTTTATTAAGGTTGAGTGAATGAAGCCGGCTTACCTATAGTGCGTTACAGATCAGGACGAACTGCAGGGGTTGCGTGCTGTAAAATACTGGTGCCGTGAAGCAAGCGAGAGATCTAGGAGCTCTTCTGTGACACGACTCGAGACAAGAGCGAGACAGCGAAAGAAAGCAACCGAAGCTGCAAATAGAAAAATGTGTTAAGCTCTTGGCTTTTGTACGAATGTATTAACTTAGGAGGATAGGGAGGAAAATAAAATTAATGTTAGGGAATAGAAGAGGAGATAACTGAAAGTCACGGTTGACGTCGTTACAGCTGCCTTGGTCTTGGCCATGCCCATCACATCCCATCCCATCCATGGTCTGGAATCCAATCCAACCCAGCGAATGGAAGCTAAGGTTGGTACAGTAGGTCTCTAACGTTTACTAGCACGCATATCATATCTGTACAGTGGTGTCATGCACCCATACGCCATTAGTTGGTTATACCGTTTTTGTCACTGTCAGTACAAAGATAAGCAACGATCCAACATGGATTGCTTCCTGTCCTGCAGTTTTCGAAACAGTTGCATGGTTGCGACGTCATCCAGAACCACATAAGCTTGCTTTGCCAGAACGCCTTTTGATGCCACTGACAGGACCACACGCACTGATTGGATGATCGGTAACTTAGATATAAACAACGAGCTGAAATGTCAAACATAATACGTCAGGGAATCTGAAAGGGTGTCAAGAATGGTTTATCAACCATAGACTTTTCAAGACAAAGTAAGAACATGCACTAAATACCACTAACTTGTGTGACGGTTCCCTCTGAAGTTTTGACAGCTAACATCCATATGTAGTAGCCAATTCATCAACTGACTGCCCGAGCCATGCTGTAGCCGACAAACGTTTCCATGTGATAGCGTCCCAATCTTGGACAGAAAAAGACAGCGTTCTGAAACTTAGGATATCCATGATATTAAGGAGACGTCTCAGTCTTGGTATCTTATGTTGAGTTGAAAACTTCCAGCACAGCTCCCAATGTCAATACCTAGACGAGTACTGAGGCTCAAAGTCTATGACGCCTTGCCAACTTTATGGACTTTCTTGTGATACATACATTCATCAGACAAACATATCATCTTTTTGTCGCCATGAACATCGGCATTGCTACGTAGGGGGACAGAAAGTTTCAGATCCTAGATCAGGGTGTCAAAAATAACGTGTCAGAAGCTTTCTAAACTTATACTCAAATTACCAGTGTATTTTAATTCCTTGCGATCAAGGTCCTGACTTTTCTTACCTCCCTGAGGTTCTTGTACCATGACATCAACCAGTGATCTGGCGCTAACACGTGAGCTGTCGCAGTCGGAAAATTACTGCCCCGATTCCGATCCACCATATCTAAGCAATTGCAAGGCATCTCCGGTTGGGTTCGCAGTTCGGGCAGGTCGACTGTGGGGGGTGGCGGTTAGCGTTTCCTTCAACACGGGCGGGCAATTAACTTAGGAACCACGTCTCTCAACAAAGCCACTTAATCTTCAAGATTCAACTCTTAGTTTAACAGCAACATTACAGTTAGGTTCTTGACCGGCTGGCGCAAACACTCTACACATATTTGCCTTTTGAATCCGCGGACCGTTTAATATCTCATCAACGCCCAAACCTTCTCTACGACGCTCATCGGTCTGTTCATCGTCTCCCCGTTTCCGACTGCGACTCCATTCAGACCCCTCGATACGATTCGACACTTCGGCGCATGCCTCTGTGAGCAACCTGATAAAATAAGCCCCTCGTGGGCGCGATCGATTTGTTTCGAATCGTCTTGGTCAAACTCAAATTGTCATCATGGAAGATCCAACCTCGATTGCCAAGGGCAAGAGCCTACACCGAACTTCGACCAGATCCGATGATCTACTACAGCCTCAAGATAACCCCAGCATCTGCCGAATATGTCGAGGCGAAGGAACTCCAGAGGAACCGCTTTTCTACCCTTGCAAGTGCAGTGGTAGTATCAAATATGTTCATCAGGATTGCTTGATGGAGTGGCTATCCCATTCTCAAAAGAAGTACTGCGAACTTTGCAAGACATCATTCCGGTTCACGAAGCTATATGCCCCCGACATGCCTCAGTCTCTTCCTGTCCATATCTTCATTGGACACATGGCCAGATATTTCTTACAAAATGTTTTGGTATGGCTTCGTGCAGCCCTGGCCATCAGCGTTTGGCTCTGCTGGTTGCCTTACTTTATGAGAGGCATTTGGTCAGTCATGTTCTGGGTCAGTGATGAGGGTTTTGGCAACACTTCCATGATGGCTCGCTCTAACGACACATCGTCGTCGACAGCAAACTCATTACGGGGGATGTCTCCTTCGGCCTTGGATTTCGAGACATGCCCTGGAAGCCCCTTATTTGTGGCTACTACTACTCCAGCTTCGTTGGCCAATACTCTACTTGATGGTTTATCCGAACAGAACATTTCTGACTTCTTCGCACGCATGATGTCTATTTGGGGTGTTGCATTCAAGTCTGATCGCCCTGAATCTACTAACGCAACTTCACCCCGGCCCACGCCCATACCACCAACCCTGCTTGGAGAGGTAGCATTCTTAAACAACTTGACTCGAAATCCAACTATCAACCGCGCTGTTATTTCGATCCTGGAAGGCCAAATCATCACTGTCTTGGTCATCGTTTGCTTCATTCTGGTTATTCTGGTTCGAGATTATGTTGTTCAGCAGCAGCCAGAGATGAACGTGCGCCCTGCCTTTCCAGCCCCAGAGAACCCCGTGCCACAGCAGGAGCCAATGCTTGTTCGGCCGGAGGAAGTGGAGGAGCTGCAGGGTCCAGATGAATCAGACGACGAGACTTTGGATACTGGAGACCCCTTCGCCACCGCAAATGATGTTGCCTTTGCCGCTCAGGTTCGAACTGATGGACGTTTACGCAGACGAACGAACTCTGAGCTCGTGGTCCCTCCAGGTCTTATTGAAACCGGCCCTACTGAGGCAGGACCAGTTGAATCTCAAACCCCTCCAGACGCGGTCATTGCTGAGGAACGTGCCAGCGTCTACGAATACCTTCGTATTTATCGACAGGCAGACGGCGATGCTCGAAAGATCCTGGAGCTTATCCACCAGGAGGGGCTTGAAAATAAGCTCTCATACTGGGTTGATGTCACGCGCCGGGCTCTACATGATGAAGATGACTCGCCTCTCCTTGGTATTGACACTGATCCTTACACTAGTCGAGAGCGAGCAGGAAGTTCCGGCTCTACTGTTGCCAGTTCATCTCGGAAGGCTTACACACCCGGTTCTGACGACTTTCCAACACCAATGGATGTACCCGGCGAATCTTCTTCAAGCAAGGGCAAGGAAAAAGAGATCTTACCACCTCTACCTGACCAAACCTCTCAGACAAGCTTTACAGCAAGTCCTTCTCGGCCTCGCGCTGTTTCAGATGGGCCTCAGCTTCATGACTCAGTGAACCCACTAGCTAACAACAGTTGGTCATTTGTAAACCTGCCTGTTGATACTCAAGAGACAGGGGCATCCAGTGGGCTACCAGATGCTTCTCAGGCAGCACTGTTTGGATCCGAAAACCATGAACAGTTGAGGCCAGACGCTGCGGCTAGTGCTTTGCCCGATTTGAAAGAAAACGAGAATGAGCCAGCCCGTCAGGTTGAACGCACTGGAACATTTGGGACTCCGGAGCCACACGCACCGGAACAACCTCCAATTGCTGCAGTTCCAGAAAATGACCATCCCGCTGGCTTAGTCGGTAGGGTGACTGATTTTATGTGGGGTGACTTGGATGAGCAACAACGAGCTGTGCCAGATGCAAATGCTGCTGACCCCGTCGCCGCTCAGCAAGACGATACCGATGGTTGGGAAACCGAGCTTGATGAAGTCCACCAAGACGGACCTCCTCCTGATGCGGCTGCAGCCGGAGAGCCTGAGGAACCTGAGGGCCAGGCCGATGGTGAAGGTGCAGGACTTGATCAAGAAGCCATGGAAGACCTCGAAGACTTCGAGGGTGTTATGGAGCTGATTGGTATGCGTGGCCCTGTTGCCGGACTCTTCCAAAACGCTATTTTCTGTGCGGTCCTCGTTTCTGTGACAATATTTGCTTGCATCTTTGTTCCTTACAATTTCGGACGTGTCAGTCTGTGGGTGGTTGCCAACCCCATGCGACTTGTTCGCCTGATCTTTGAATTCTTCAAGCTTTTACAAGATGCTACCGTTATGGCTGCCGGGTTTGGTTTGTGGGTTGCTATAAACATGATCGACATTTTCACAGGCCTTATCGGGGGCTTTGTGGGCTCTCACGTCATCGTAGCAAGAAAGGCTTCATGGTCCCTTTGGACCAATGCCGGGTCGCGAGTACTGGACTATACTTTTATGGATTTGCCCATGTCTGCAGCAGAGATGCAGAACTTCTCTGCTATAAGTCATAGTGCACTCCTCGCAGTCAAAGGCAATATTGCTGCTCTCTTGACAATCACCATCAAGGTTGTGGGCTTTATCTTCAGTGGCAGGATCTTCACCAGCAGTGTTTCGGTGGATTCAATTACATCGGCAGCTGCTGTAGCGTGGCCCAAGATCACAGCTCTCTCCTCTGCACTATTGAAGCCGAATTCTTGGGTGGTCAATCTTGGAGAGCCCGATGGGACTCTTGAGGTTAATCCGGAGCTGGCTCACTGGTCCGGGCTGGATCGCTTCTGGGCTATCGCAGCTGGCTATTCGACACTATTCTTCTTTGGTGCACTTTACTTGAAGCGCGGAAGCCCATTCTCTCGGGGTCATATGCTTCAAGCATGGGAGGCTGGCATCATCGATACCTTGCACCAAGCTAGTGGCATTATGAAGGTTATCATGATCATTAGTATTGAGATGCTTGTCTTTCCGCTTTATTGCGGACTCCTGCTGGATGGCGCTCTCCTTCCTCTGTTTGAGAACACAACCTTCAAGTCTCGCCTCCTTTTTACTTACCACTACCCCCTGACCTCCGTCTTTGTTCACTGGTTTGTTGGCACTGGCTATATGTTCCATTTTGCCCTCTTTGTGTCGATGTGCAGGAAGATCATGCGCCAAGGTGTTCTCTGTAAGTTCTCTCTCATTCCTTGCATTATTGAAGCTAACAGATTTACAGACTTCATTCGCGACCCAGATGACCCTGAGTTTCACCCTGTTCGTGATGTCCTGGAGAGAAATTTGGCCACGCAGTTGAGAAAGATTCTCTTCTCAGCTTTTGTCTACGGCGCCTTGGTCATAGTCTGTCTGGGCGGCGTGGTATGGGGCCTGTCTTACGCAGTCCCAGGAGTTCTCCCTGTTCACTACTCGTCCAATGAACCAGTACTCGAGTTCCCTGTGGACCTGCTCTTTTACAACTTCCTTATGCCACTTGCCGTCAGCTTCTTCAAACCTGGAGATGGACTTCATGCTATGTATACGTGGTGGTTCAGGACCTGCGCCCGAGGCTTGCGACTCACCTACTTTCTCTTCGGTGAACGAAAAATTGACGAGGAGGGAAGTTTGAGTTTGGGTAATACTGCCATATACCAACAACTACCATGGTACAAGACTTTCTTTCTGGAGCTCGATATCCGGTATCAGGTTGTACCCAAGACCTGGACTGATTTCTTTGATGGGGGTGATGCCAAGCCTAGGGCTCCTCTTACCAACGGTGAAATTCGCTCACTCACTCGACATAAGGATCATCTCAAGGCTGCGAATCAACTTGTCGAGAGTGGGCGTTTTGTTCGTGCACCTGCATCCGATCGCATCAAGATACCGAAGGGCAAGAGGGTCTTCCTTGACGTTGATGAACATGGGCGAAGAATCGATGGGCAGGAAGATACTGATCTCTATGCCAGCAACCAGTATCAAATGGTCTATATTCCACCTCATTTCCGAACGAGGATCTTCCTGTTCATTCTATTCATCTGGGTCTTTGCGGCGGTCACAGGAGTTGGTTTCACCATTATTCCACTCGTGTTTGGCCGGCGCATGTTTAAAATGCTGATACCTCAGCATATTCGAACAAACGACATCTATGCATTCAGCATAGGTGTCTATCTTCTCGGTTCCGCAGCTTATCTGATCTTCCACGCTCGCAGTGTTTGGGCAAAGATCAAGGATGGGGTTTCCGCTGCTAGAGCATCCCTGGCTGCTGGAAATCTTGAGCGCCGCGCCGCTGCAGTTTTGTTACGGGGCGCCAAGATGCTTTATGCTTATTCTTTCCTCCTTGTTGTCTTCCCGCTCCTCGTCTCGGGACTCATGGAGCTGTATCTCGCAATTCCCCTCCACACTTACATGTATCCTCCGACGGCGGCGTCTATTCAGGCCGCAAGAGAGGGTGGGTCGGAGGCTAGCCGTCACACGGTGCGTGTGATCCAAGCCTGGACACTGGGCATACTCTACTTGAAACTCGGTGCTCGGATGGTCACATCAATGTTCCCAGATACTCGCCTTGCTGTCGCTGTCCGAACAGTACTGCGACGCGGGTGGTCGAACCCTGATATCGGCGTTCTGACCCGAGCATTCGTACTCCCAGGTCTTGCGATTGCTGGAGCTGCCATACTTGGGCCTCCAGCACTTACAAGGGCTCTGATCAAGTACAACATCATCCCTGGCATTGAAGCGGGAGAGAGCGAACTGGCTGAAGCTGCGCGAATTGCGATAGCCTATCGACACTCATACCCAGCTGTTGCGCTGGCCGCCTTGTTGGTCAAGAACACGATTGGCCTGGTCAAGGTGTTTAATGGTTGGACGGCCCGCATACGGGACGAAGCCTACCTTATTGGGGAAAGGCTGCATAACTTTGGGGCTGCCGCTGCAGGAGCGGGAAGGGTCAGAGGTGCATGGAGAGCTGGAGGGGCAAGACTGTGAAGCGAGAGTGAACAGCGCAGAACAGGCGGTATGACTGACTATGTGGATAGAGCCAATGTTAGACATCGGCCTTGATGATAATTTAGCTCTCTATTGAAGGCAGTGGCCAATGTGAACTAAGATTCACATAAGCACTTCAATTCATTTCAATTAAATAGATTTCAATTAGAGTGCATAAGCCTGCAGTGAATTATGTCATGTTTTTTTATTTTGTGGAATGAAGCCACGAACATGTTACCCTCCATGCAAGAGAGTGGCCCTGTGGGGCAAGAGAAGTTGGAAGATACCTAAATAAACTCATCAAAGAGGTCACTAGATTTAGGCTAGTCTTTTTTGTCAGCTCGGGTGAAGATCTCTCAAGGCACCATGGCTCCCCTAGAGTGGGTGGGTATTTAAGTGTAAACACAACAACGAATATGCTCAGGTGACGCTTTTGTTGACAAGTCGTCTTTCAGGTTGGTTTGTACTGTAGAATTTCCGATTTTCTTTTTCTGATGCTGTATGAGTTGTCAAAGCTGCCCGTCATGCGAAAATGACGCACATGCTTGCCTGTCATGGATCCTGGATTAATATCAGCTTCTATTCATAGATGCATTCACGTTATGAAACTCGAGTCTAAGACAAGTGGCGAACCCCTGTCAAAGTATCAGAGCGATAGTGCATACGGATAACCCCCTAGGTCAATGCACTGAGCTTAAGAGAAACTTGGGATGATTCAGATTTTAGTGAATCTCTCCGATCAGCTTCTGGTGATGAATTTGACAACGCACATAATAAAGAATGGATATTGACCACAATTCAGGCACAAAGAGTCATATGAGTCACGTGTGTATCTGAGACAGAGGATTGCTGTCCAATAGTGGGGTCGTTGAAGGAACGGAAACGCCCTGTTGCCCATGGCTGCCATTGACCTTGCCTATCTGAGTTTAGTGCATGATGCTGGCACAAGGAGAATGGGGGGACCATGTGTCGCATCAACAGCCCAAGGTCACAGGCCAAACATTGATTCAACACTCACATCAACTCAACAACTACGACAATCATCGCGCGACGTTTCCTACCCATGGAACTTCCGCTCTCCAGCGGCCGCGAATACTAACAATTGCAGATTTTCAGCATCTTGCAGTTCTACAGGTAAGACTTAGGTAGGTGCCGTCCGTCTGCGAATAGACAGGCCAGGGTCATCCTCTGTTTCCCTTCGGATCATCGTTGGGTCCTGGAATCGGTGAGCGAAATCTCCCGCCACTTCGCCCAAGAACAGGGCGACTGACTATGCCGACAGTTGCGCAGTCATAGCATCAACCCATTTGGCGAATTCATCAACGATTTTCATCTTTGTTACCCACGTATTATCGCCTGCGCCACCTTTCTTCATCCCGCCTCCCGACATTTCGATATCGCGACAACAGCCGCCCCTCACCCCCTTTACACATATCGATGCGAGAGAAACAATAAACACCAACGAACACCAGCAGATCAATCAAACCACGCAATATGGCAGAGCCTCCATCCTCTCCGCCAGGTCCTGGGGCCAGTGTCGAGGATACCCTTGGCTGGTACAAGTCACAGTATGAACAATTAGAATCCGAACTGGCCGAATTCCGGGATTCGAGTAGGGAGCTTGAGCAGGAGCTGGAGAAGGATATCGAGAGAGCAGAGAAGCAGGAGCGACATCACCAAGAAAAAGCCGAAGCACTTGGTTTCGAGGTTGAGGAGTGGAAGGTATGTCTCCTGGTTTCCACCAGCCTCCAACTCTAATCAGGCGGGACGTTTTTGGCTGACAATGGCTTCGTTTCGTCGCACAGAGAAAATACAGAGAATCGAAAACAGAGGCCAGCGCATCCCAGAACGCACTCGAGAAGGAAATCACCACGCTTCGAGACACAAACAGGACTTTGCAAATGAAGCTGAGGGATATCGAAGTTGCCAACGATGACTTTGAGCGACAGGCGCGCAACACCACGTCATCTCTGGAAGATATGGAGTCAAAGTACAACCAGGCGATTGAGCGAGCTGTCATGATGGAAGAGGAGATCAAGATTGGCGAGCAGGAGCGTGAACAGCTACGTATCGAGTCACAGCGCTTGCGCGAGGAACTAGGCGACCTGAAGATCGAAGCAGAGCTTCTGCAGGACAAGATCAAGAAACAGGAGTCTCGTCACCTGTCCACCATTTCAACCGACCTTTCTATCCTCGAGTCGCCAACTTTCGACCACCCCGCCTCTCCTGGCTCTACAGCCAGCTCTCCTCTTATTACCACGCCTCCAGATTCCAAGTCGCCTGTGCCAGACGAGGACACTCTCTCTGAACTTCCTGACCCGCCTTCACCTCCCATGTCCGATGTCTCTGGAACTCTTCCCAAGATGGCATCGAGAACTCCCGCTACTTCAAGAGCATCTGGTCGTTCTCGTTTGCCCTCGTCCGACAACAGTGTCACTCCTAAGCCTCGATCTAAACCTCCTACCAAGACGACCCGCGCGCCTGGCAGCCGTATTTCGACTGGTGGCACAACGACCATGCGCACGCCAGCCAACCGTGCGGTTGGGCCTCGCTCGGCTTCTCACAAACTTCCCGCCTCAAACTCTCTCACCCATATCCGAACCCTTACCGCCCAGATGCAACGCCTCGAGGCTCGTGTGCACTCCGCGCGATCTAAACTCCCCGGGCCGACTCGCACTCCACCTCGCGCCTCGCCTCGAACGTCGGTTTATAGCTCTACCAATGTGCCTTCGTCGGTTACGATCCGTTCTCGTAAGCGCACTGGTGGCTCTACCGCATCTTCGGTTGCAGGCGACGACATGACACCAACCACCGGTATTCCAACACCAGCAACCAAGGGAAGCCACGTGCCCCGTCTTAGCACGTCTGGGGTCAGTCGCTTATCATTTGGCCCACTGCCGAACCGTGGAGGTCCGGAGGAGATCAGCAGGCCTAGCTCACGTGCTAGTATCACTTCGTATGCCCGACCGCCCTCAAGAACAGCCGGAGAAATGATCCCACGACCCGTCTCGAGGGCATCACTCTCAGGAACCCGAACACCCATGGGTCGACCTCGCTCCTCGATGGGAGGATCGATTCATGGCCACTCTGCCAGCATTAGCCATCTGGACCTAGAGGAAGAGGATGAGGGAGAGTTCCGAACGCCAAGCCGCAGGGGTACATACTCGAACGGTGAAGGCAGCGCTATCCCCATGCCAACAATCCGACGCCAGAGCGGTAGTCGAAGGATAAGCGCCAACACAATGAGGTCCAGCGTATCCGGTCCAAGGAAACTGAGCGACCTGGGAGAGACCTACTAAACAGTTGTATCCCACAAATTTCTACGACTGTCCCAGGTCGTTTATATTCTATGACATGGTTTTACTTTGCAAGCGGTTCGAGCGGTTCACGCAAATCAAATTGGTCGCATTTCACCTCATCATTGATATCCGTTTTTACAAAGCATAAGGGGTGGCATGGACGGTTCGGCATACTTTTACGGCTGGCGCTTCAAGACGGCGAAGACGGTGTTGACGATGGTTACGGAATTCCACTTCTTGCTCTCTGGCAGACTTCGTTACTAATGCTTCTGCTTCTTTGGGTACATTGGGATTTCGGCACCGGGGTTTACGGATGTTATGAAGACATGGATGGCATTGTTATAATTTTTTTTTCTTTTGTTTTTCTAGAAGGGAAGGGCCTGGCTTGGTGTACATATGTCCGAGTCACATATCCGTATATGCTATACCGGCCAGGCCTGGAGGGACGGGGGTGTACCGCACCAAAAGCGAGTCATCGACCGGGCAAATCAACTTGGATGGTCTTTATTTTAAAAACGGCTTGCGAGATGGGAGCGGGTAATACTGGGGAAGAGTTGATGCGAGGCTACCTTTACTTTTCTCTCTGAAGTAAGGTTGCTCGTGGGGGAGGGCGGACATCAGTGGGGAGTCGTACGATGTCTGACAAGGCTGAGGCAACGGCCCGCGGGCTAGATTAGTCTGGGTTGCCTTACGATCTTGAATTATTTATCTATTCTTTTCCTTTGTGCAAATTGGAGTAGGAGGAGCGAGAGGGAGTTGTAGATACAGACTGTGGAGGCGTACGATACAATATCTTAGCTTTAGCTTGAGGACTGGGGAGTTGGAGATGAAACCTGGTCTAGATACGCCCAATACATACACATAACTTCATAGTGGTTTAAGAGTGGTAAATGTGAAGATCAAAGCAGCACTACCGTCGGCGGTACTGGATTCGTAAGAATATCTGATATGAAAGAAGATGCTGACTTGAGTGAGAATTACGTTTACGATAACCGGTTCAGTCAGCATGTCTAACATTTAATTCTCCATGGGTAGTGAGTGGTTGGGTTAAATGAAGCTGTTGAGCCGAGATCCATTGATCGGAACAACGGATGCAACCTTGTTCTCCCTGCACTTAGCAGAGGCATTATTGCTCTCGAGATATTACGCGTAGCCAGTAACAACTGATAGTTTGAGAGGAATACCAACATATCAGACGCAGTCATATCAAAGGGTTCGAACTCAATCAACATTGAAAAGGATGCAGTCAGTATGCAGCTCAGATCCCACGTATCGCCGAACTTCGGCTCCGCTGGCCCTCCGGCAATATCAACACCTCCTGAAACCAAACCCAAATATCCATCCATGTATGAGTATCCGTACAATGTTGGGGATTCGGAGGATGGCCGTGGGTGACGAGGCTGCGGCTCTGAAATTGAAGAATTAAAAAACTCCGAAAAGAAGGTTGTGTTTGATTGGTTGACCTTGGAGGATTGGGGAACTCAACAATTGGGGAGAACCTTTTTTTTTTTTACTTGACCCCGTTGTAAGGGGCGTGGGAGAATTAAGGTAGGGCGCTAGTGGGAAGTGGGGGAGTGCGGTTGTTGGATCTGAGATTGAGATTGAGATTCTAGGGTAGGATTTTGAGGAGGAGGATGATAGCTTGGGATTGGGATGGTGAGGATGGTGAGGGAGATTAAGGGACATATACTTTTTCTGGACGGTTGATAATGAGAGCAGTTAGTTATCTGAAGGGGAGAGGGATATTTGGTGATTATTGGATTGTATGTATGTTTACATAGGGCACTATGTTGACTAGAGGCTCAAAAAACATCGTCGACAGTTACGAATAGCATCGGCCATACACAGTGGATGGTCAACAGATACACCCATCAATAAGCCAGTACGATGATGGACCAAGACAAACGAGTAAATGGTGCATCTTTACCCATGAATACCGAGTTAAGGAACTGACCACTTACATTGCATCTTCATCCCCTAGCCTAGCTACCCAACTCTTATCCCTGACCTATCCCCAAGCTTCCTTCGTCGTTCGATCTCGTTCGGCAAAAGCTCAAGGCAACGGCGTTCGGATCACAGGAAGCTCAGACGTCACTTCATAACGTTGGAGCCGCAACTCAACGCCTCGATTTGGATCCATAACCCTTGACTGGCTCCCAACATGCGGCTCGTGGTTGTGGCTTTTGGATTTCGTGGAGATCTGCTAGCTTATAGGTGGAAGGGGCGTGTACGTACATGAGATAGATATGAGGTGCCAGCCTTGCAATGTGATAAGGTAAGGTTGGGTGCTGGAGGCTGTCAAGACTGTGATGGTCTGGGAGGATGGGCACAGGAACACTTGTTTTATAGAAGAAGAATGCTGCTCAGCATGCTGGTGATGATCAGAATGGAATTTATGAGCACCGGAGAGAGATTCGGGAATAAAATGACCAGAGAACATCATGTGAAGGAGTTCGTTGATGATCGGGTTCCGAACATGTAAGCCACCTCCGATAGCCAAGCACCGAAAATATCCGAATGCATCATCGGAGCCTTATTGAGCAAGAATCAGCTTCAGTATAAATTCAAGATTCACCGATCAAGATTTCTATTACATTTCTACACAGTTTATAGTCGTGACTTTGGGAAAATAGTGTATCGGGCATTGACTTACACGGGCATTAATGTGAAGCCGTAAGCTGGCCATTCACAACATACCCGTTCAGGAACCCCTTTAGATAGCGGACCGAGTTTTGTATCATCATAACAAGCTCTCTTCTCCAATTATATCATGACTTGTCGTAACGCACAATGTACACCGGCTTCCGATACGGAATCCGGAGACTTTGTTCGGTCTCCGTAACATCATCATCCATTGACCTCAACCATTCATAGCTCTAAGCCAATGCGGCCCCTAGTAAATGGCATTACCCATGCTCTATGCCCCTCCCCATCAATCGCTCCCCCAGAGCCGCCTGGCCTTGGCTGGGAATGAGATGGTAGCTGTCGGTGTCTGAGTGTTATTGTCTGGCGTTTTACGGCCCCCCCACCTCCACCCGCAACGAAAAGTACCGGCCCCTCAACCATCCATGTCATTGAATCTAATCCCAGTCTGGTTATAGACTGACGGGGACCCTGAATGGCTTCCCCTCCACTGCATTCCGGGTCATTGCAAAGCCGACATGACATTGAGAAACTCCACCCTTTGAGATGATGCTTTTTTTTTCTATTGGGGTACACTGTAGAATGCTGGATACCTTTTACTGTATCGTCCGTAGAATAAGTTAGTCTCTCACTGGGCACCCCGCCCCAAGCCCCCAGGGGGTCCCGTCGGTTTACTGTACGCCCAGGCGGGTTTGTCTCCCAACAGTTCTAGTTTCTAGCTTCAATCTTCCCCGCCAGGTGCCGAGAGATGCTTGGGACCAGCCAACAGCAGTCAACAGTACCAAGTCAACAACCCACAAGGGGAAGATGGAAGTGGAGAGTCTTTGCAGATCCATTGAATTTGTACATCCCAAAGCCAATCCCAAGCTTCAGGTTGTGTCCATACTTGTACTTGTGTTGATGACCTCCCACTTCTTTTTTCCCCCCTCTTGATCAAGACTTGTTCTCCTCTTCTGTCCACCCTCTCACCTTTTCTCAATCCTCAAAGTGGTGACTTGGCTCAAAGGAAGACGAACGAGATTAATACCTTGTTCTACCCATCCACATAATTCATCTGTTCTGGTCCTCCTCAACCAAGAACGTCTTCCTTTTTACCTTATCCACCTCATCTTAATTACAGACAGTACCTACCCTTCGACCCTTCTGTATTTTTAGCGCCTATACCACACTTGGGACACTTTTTTTTTGCTTCCCCAACAGTAACAGCAGAAAAACCTACAGGCCCAGCTCCCGTCCCGTCGGATCTTGTTTTTTCTTCGGCCGGAGCTACCCCTGCCCGTAAACTGCCCTCGCGCGCCCGCCACTTTGACCGGCTCATGACGACCTGAGAGCGACACGATTCAACTCTCTCAACCTGATCAAACTCCTCCTCTCCTCCTCCTCATTATTTCGAATCTCCGACTTCTTTCTCTGGACTCCTCCTTCATAATCTCCTCCTCTCCTCCTCCTTTCTTTCTTCCTCTTCACACATAAACGCAGTAGCCATGACTGAGATCTCAGCTGGTGCCCAGGAGGGTGCCAATGGGCGGTCGGTGCCCTATGTCAATGGCAAGGCGTCGTATGCAGAGAAGTTCCAAATTGCAGACCACTTCATCGGTGGCAACCGATTGGAGAATGCTCCTCCGAGCAAGGTCAAGGACTTTGTTGGCCAGAATGATGGTCACACTGTCATCACCAACGTAAGGACATATCTTTCCCGCCAGAGTTGGTGTTTTGGGGGGTAGAATTGGATCAATTCCGTCTACCCCGCCAGTTCTGAGCTTTGAAGCGATCGCAACGGTTTTGCTGACAGAAACTCTGCTCTACAGGTTCTTATTGCCAACAACGGTATCGCTGCCGTCAAGGAGATTCGATCAGTCCGAAAATGGGCCTACGAGACGTTCGGCGACGAGCGAGCCATTCACTTCACTGTGATGGCCACCCCTGAAGATCTGCAGGCCAACGCAGAATACATTAGAATGGCCGACCACTACGTCGAGGTTCCCGGCGGCACAAACAACCACAACTATGCCAACGTCGAGCTGATTGTGGATATTGCTGAGCGCATGAATGTCCACGCCGTCTGGGCTGGATGGTGAGTTGGCTCCCAGAGACTTTGTCTCGCTGCGATTCTACATACATGGACTAACGAGATACTCAGGGGCCATGCTTCAGAAAACCCAAAGTTGCCAGAGTCGCTGGCCGCCTCCCCCAACAAAATTGTCTTCATCGGACCTCCCGGATCTGCCATGCGATCGCTAGGTGACAAGATTTCTTCCACAATTGTAGCACAGCACGCCGAGGTGCCGTGTATTCCTTGGTCAGGAACAGGCGTCGACGAGGTCGCCGTCGATGACAAGGGTATTGTTACCGTCGCCGATGATATCTATGCCAAGGGTTGCGTCACATCATGGGAGGAGGGTCTTGAGAGGGCCAAGGAGATTGGTTTCCCTGTCATGATCAAGGCCTCCGAGGGTGGTGGTGGTAAGGGTATTCGAAAGGCCATCGAGGAGGAGGGCTTCGAGGCTCTCTACAAGGCCGCTGCCAGCGAAATCCCCGGTTCTCCCATTTTTATCATGAAGCTTGCTGGCAATGCTCGACATCTTGAGGTCCAGCTTCTTGCTGATCAGTACGGAAACAATATCTCACTCTTCGGTCGTGATTGTTCCGTTCAGCGACGTCACCAGAAGATTATTGAGGAGGCTCCCGTTACCATCGCGAAGCCCGATACGTTCAAGGCTATGGAGGATGCCGCTGTTCGTCTCGGTAAGCTCGTCGGCTACGTCTCTGCCGGTACCGTCGAGTACCTCTACTCTCACGCCGACGACAAGTTCTACTTCCTGGAGCTTAACCCCCGTCTCCAGGTCGAGCATCCCACCACTGAGATGGTCAGTGGTGTCAACTTGCCCGCTGCCCAGCTTCAGATTGCCATGGGTATCCCTCTCCACAGAATCCGCGATATTCGACTCCTGTACGGCGTCGACCCCAAGACCTCAAGCGAGATCGACTTTGAGTTCAAGAACGAGGGCACTTCTATGAGCCAGCGACGACCCCAACCCAAGGGTCACACCACTGCTTGCCGTATCACCTCTGAGGATCCCGGTGAGGGTTTCAAGCCTTCCAACGGTGTGATGCACGAGCTCAACTTCAGGAGTAGCTCCAACGTCTGGGGTTACTTCTCCGTCGGTTCTCAGGGTGGTATTCACAGTTTCTCAGACAGTCAGTTTGGTCACATCTTCGCCTATGGTGAGAACCGTTCTGCGTCAAGGAAGCACATGGTCATGGCTCTCAAGGAGCTGAGCATTCGTGGTGATTTCCGAACCACCATCGAGTATCTCATCAAGCTTCTCGAGACCGAGGCTTTCGAGGACAACACCATCTCCACTGGCTGGTTGGATGAGCTTATCTCCAAGCGTCTTACTGCTGAGCGACCCGAGACCATGCTTGCTGTTGTTTGTGGTGCCGTCACTAAGGCCCACATTGCCAGCGAGGCCTGCATGGCTGAGTACCGAGCCGGACTTGAGAAGGGTCAAGTGCCCTCTAAGGACGTTCTCAAGACCGTCTTCACCATTGACTTCATCTACGAGGGTTATCGTTACAAGTTCACTGCCACACGCGCCAGCGTTGACAGCTACCACCTCTTCATCAACGGTTCCAAGTGCTCTATTGGTGTCCGTTCTCTGAGCGATGGTGGTCTCCTTGTCCTTCTTGACGGTCGCAGTCACAACGTCTACTGGAAGGAGGAGGTTGGTGCTACCCGTCTTTCCGTCGACAGCAAGACCTGCTTGCTTGAGCAGGAGAACGACCCTACCCAGCTTCGATCTCCCAGCCCTGGTAAGCTTGTCAAGTACTCCGTCGAGAACGGTGCCCACGTCCGTGCTGGCCAGGCCTTCGCTGAGGTCGAGGTCATGAAGATGTACATGCCTCTTGTGGCTCAAGAAGATGGTGTCGTCCAGCTCATCAAGCAGCCTGGAGCTACTCTCGAGGCTGGTGACATCCTCGGTATCTTGGCCCTGGACGACCCCAGCCGCGTTAAGCAGGCTCAGGCTTTCGTTGATAAGCTCCCCGCCTATGGCGAGCCTGTTGTAGTCGGTGCCAAGCCTGCCCAGCGCTTTTCTCTCCTCTATAACATCCTCCACAACATTCTCCTGGGTTATGACAACTCTGTCATCATGGCCAATACCCTCAAGGAGCTCATTGAGGTTCTCCGCGATCCCGAGCTTCCCTACAGCGAGTGGAACGCCCAGTTCTCCGCTCTCCACTCTCGTATGCCTCAGAAGCTCGACGCTCAGTTCACTCAGATCGTTGAGCGCAGCAAGTCCCGCCACGGAGAGTTCCCCGCCAAGGCTCTCACCAAGGCTTTCAACAAGTTCCTTGAGGACAATGTTGATGCCGGTGATGCCGAACTTCTCAAGGGCACTCTTTCCCCTCTCACCGAGGTCCTCGACATGTACGCCGACGGCCAAAAGAATCGAGAGCTTAACGTCATCAAGGGTCTTCTTGAGCAGTATTGGGAGGTTGAGAACCTCTTCATGAACCAGCCTCAGGAGGATGCTGTTATTCTTCAGCTGCGTGAACAGCACAAGGAGGACATCATGAAGGTTGTCCACACTGTTCTCTCTCACAGCCGTGTCAGCTCCAAGAGCTCTCTTATCCTGGCCATCCTTGAGGAGTACCGGCCCAACAAACCTAAGGCTGGAAGCATCGCCAAGAACCTTCGCGAGACTCTCCGCCTGCTCACTGAGCTCCAGTCGCGTCCTACCTCCAAGGTTTCCCTCAAGGCTCGTGAGATCATGATTCAGTGTGCTCTTCCCTCGCTTGAGGAGCGAACCGCCCAGATGGAGCACATCCTCCGCTCTTCCGTCATCGAGTCCCGATACGGTGAGACTGGTTGGGACCACCGAGAGCCTAGCCTTGAAATCATCAAGGAGGTCGTTGATTCCAAGTACACCGTTTTCGATGTCTTGACCATGTTCTTCGCTCACGACGATCCCTGGGTGTCCCTCGCCTCTCTGGAGGTTTACGTTCGCCGAGCTTACCGTGCGTACATCCTCAAGCAGATTGAGTACCACCAGGATGAGAACGATGCCCCTCAGTTCGTTTCTTGGGACTTCCAGCTCCGAAAGCTTGGACAGTCTGAGTTCGGTCTTCCCTTGCAATCTGCTGCACCTTCTACTCCTGCTACCCCTAGCGGAGGTGAGTTCAACTTTAAGCGAATCCACTCGATCAGTGATATGTCTTATCTTACTGGCAAGTGGGAGGACGAGCCTACGCGAAAGGGTGTCATTGTTCCTTGCAAATACATCGACGATGCCGAGGACCTCATTGCCAAAGCTCTTGAGGCCCTCGCCCTTGAGCAGAAGCAGAAGAAGAAGAACACCCCCGGCACCCCTGGACTCATCCCCGACCTCAGCGGTAAGCGCAAGCCTGCCCAGCCCAAGCAGCACGAGGAAGAGCTCTCCGCTGTTATTAACGTCGCCATCCGCGATCTTGAGAGCCGCGATGACCGTGAGGCCCTTGAGGACATTCTCCCTATCGTCGAGCAGTTCAAGGATGAGCTCCTTGCTCGTGGTGTCCGTCGCCTGACATTTATCTGCGGTCACAGTGATGGTTCTTACCCCGGCTACTACACTTTCCGTGGACCCGATTACAAGGAAGATGACAGTATTCGTCACAGCGAGCCCGCTCTTGCTTTCCAGCTTGAGCTTGCTCGCCTCAGCAAGTTCCACATCAAGCCCGTCTTCACTGATAACAAGAGTATCCACGTTTACGAGGGTATTGGCAAGAACGTGGACACTGACAAGCGATACTTCACCCGTGCTGTCATCCGACCTGGTCGTCTCCGAGACGAGATCCCTACTGCCGAGTATCTCATCTCTGAGGCTGATCGCGTTGTCAATGATATCTTTGATGCTCTCGAGATTATCGGCAACAATAACTCTGATCTGAACCAGGTCTTCATCAACTTCTCTCCTGTGTTCCAGCTTCAGCCCAAGGAGGTCGAGGAAAGTCTCCAGGGCTTCCTTGACCGATTTGGTATTCGCGCTTGGAGACTCCGTATTGCTCAGGTCGAGATCCGCATCATTTGTACCGACCCTCAGACTGGCGAGCCTTACCCTCTTCGTGTTGTCATCACCAACACCTCTGGTTACGTTGTCGATGTTGACATGTATGCTGAGCGTAAGTCGGAGAAGGGTGAGTGGGTCTTCCACAGCATTGGTGGTACTCACGAGAAGGGTCCTATGCACCTGATGCCAGTTTCTACCCCCTATGCCACCAAGAACTGGCTCCAGCCCAAGCGTTACAAGGCTCATCTTATGGGAACTCAGTACGTCTACGATTTCCCCGAGCTCTTCCGACAGGCCATCCAGAACTCCTGGGTCAAGGCTGTCAAGGCTCAGCCTAGCCTGGCTTCCCAGCAGCCCAAGACCGGTGACTGCATCAGCTTCACTGAGCTTGTTCTCGATGACAAGGACAGCCTCGATGAGGTCAACCGCGAGCCTGGTACCAACACCTGCGGTATGGTGGGTTGGATCTTTAGGGCCCGCACCCCTGAATACCCCAACGGCCGTCGCTTCATCGTCATTGCCAACGATATCACCTACAAGATTGGTTCATTCGGTCCTAAGGAAGATGACTTCTTCCACAAGTGCACTGAGCTTGCTCGCAAGTTGGGTATCCCGCGTATCTACCTCTCTGCTAACTCTGGTGCTCGTCTTGGTCTTGCTGATGAGCTCATGGGCCATTTCAAGGTTGCTTGGAACAATCCCGAGAAGCAGGATTCTGGCTTCAAATACCTCTACCTCGATGAGGAGGCCAAGACTCGCTTTGAGAAGGACGTCATCACCGAGGAGGTCTCCGAGGATGGTGAGAAGCGACACAAGATCGTCACTATCGTTGGTAAGGAGGATGGTCTTGGTGTTGAGTGTCTACGAGGCTCTGGTCTCATCGCTGGTGCTACTAGCCGCGCCTACAACGACATCTTCACTGTCACCCTTGTTACTTGCCGATCCGTCGGTATTGGTGCCTACCTCGTCCGTCTTGGCCAGCGTGCTGTCCAGATTGAGGGCCAGCCCATCATCTTAACTGGCGCCCCCGCCCTTAACAACCTGCTTGGTCGTGAGGTCTACACCTCTAACCTCCAGCTCGGTGGCACTCAGATCATGTACCGTAACGGTGTCTCTCACATGACCGCCAATGACGACTTTGCTGGTGTTTCCAAGATCGTCGAGTGGATGTCATTCGTCCCCGAGAAGCGCAACAGCCCTGTTCCTGTCAGCCCTAGCGTTGATGACTGGAACCGTGACATTACCTACTTCCCTCCCCAGAAGCAGCCTTATGATGTCCGATGGATGATCAGTGGTCGCGAGGGCGAGAACGGTTTCGAGTCTGGTCTCTTCGACAAGGACTCTTTCGTTGAGGCTCTCGGCGGCTGGGCCAAGACTGTTGTTGTTGGTCGTGCTCGTCTTGGTGGTATCCCTATGGGTGTTATCGCTGTCGAGGTCCGATCTGTGGAGAACATCACTCCTGCTGACCCTGCCAACCCTGACTCTATCGAGCAGGTTAGTAACGAGGCTGGTGGTGTCTGGTACCCCAACTCCGCCTTCAAGACTGCCCAGGCTATCAACGACTTCAACAATGGTGAGCAGCTCCCTCTCATGATCCTCGCCAACTGGCGTGGTTTCTCTGGTGGTCAGCGCGACATGTACAACGAGGTCCTCAAGTACGGTTCTTTTATCGTCGATGCCCTTGTCAAGTACGAGCAGCCCATCTTCATCTACATTCCTCCCTTCGGTGAGCTCCGTGGTGGATCTTGGGTCGTCGTCGATCCTACCATCAACTCCACTGCCATGGAGATGTACGCCGACACCGAGGCCCGCGGTGGTGTTCTTGAGCCCGAGGGTATCATTGGTATCAAGTACCGCAAGGACAAGCAGGTCCAAACCATGTCCCGCATGGATCCTACCTATGCTGGTCTCAAGAAGCAACTCGAGGACACTAGCCTGTCCACGGAGGAGACCGACGAGATTAAGAAGAAGATGGCTATCCGTGAGAAGCAGTTGCTGCCCGTGTACGCCCAGATTGCCGTGCAGTTCGCTGATCTCCACGACCGTGCTGGCCGCATGAAGGCCAAGGGTGTCATCCGTGACGTTCTTGAGTGGACCAACGCTCGACGCTTCTTCTACTGGCGTCTTCGCCGACGTCTCAACGAGGAGTACATCCTCCGCCGCATGACCTCTACCATCATCAGCACTTCGCACAGCCAGACTGCTACCAAGAACACGGAGACTCGTGACAGATACCTGCACCTTCTTCGCAGCTGGTCAGGCATTGTTGATTGGGAGAAGAATGATCAGGCAGTTACTGAGTGGTACGAGACTGAGCGCAAGACCATCAGCGAGAAGGTGGAGACGCTCAAGGCCGAGGTGTTGGCAGCTGAGGTTGCCAGCGTTGTCCGTGGCCATGCTAAGGCTGGATGGACTGGTGTTCGTGAGGTGCTCAGAGTCATGCCCGTTGAGGAGCGGGAGCAGATTCTCAAGTACCTCCAGCAGTAAAGGAGACAAGGGCATATCGAGGAGGTTTTATGGAATGGGAATAATTCCCTGTGTTTTTTTACTGGCGATTTATGCTACCATGGTTTTATGTCATGTCATCAAGACAATTAGAAATGAAGGAGGTTAGACAGAGAACGGAATGTGTATGAGGCGTCAGGTACTGGATTAGTTACGGTTTCAAATATCCATTTTATTACTTCAAGTTTGTGGACTTCATCATGCCATTGAGACTGCTGTGAATGACACTGATCCCGTCACCTGTGTTTATTCATCATTCTTTGAAATGTTTTGTCTGGGCTCATCGTCTCAACCAATGAGGTCGGCCATGTCGTGGTTTATGAATCTATCAACAGTGCTCAGGATGATACCGAAATTCCTCTGGGCATGGATGCCGACTTGTTCAGTTATCTATACGTATGCTAGCTACCTTCTGAGTCCATGCTAAATGCTCTATACAATAGGGATACTTTCCAAGGCAGCTACCAATTGCAAACGCCTCTAGGCAAAGGCAATACATTAATGCATTAACATTTTCACCAATGATAGATCTCAATCGCTATGCTTCGTATACACAGTCAGTCCTCAGACTCCCCCGATGAACTATCCTCCTCTCATGATTCGTTCTCGTCATCTTCGTTATCGTCCTTTGAAGACTTCTTCCCCTCGGGTATATACTGGCAAGCCACAGTAAAACCCACAGCACAAGGAATCATTATCACCCACGCCAGATGACCCCAGAAGATCTGCCCACGAACACCCACGGCATAAATGGCCGTTGCGGCACCCGGTACAATGGCTCTTATACCACTTGCAAGACTCAGGGCCAGAGCATTCAGTGTGCCCAAGAAATGAGGATCCAGCGCAACGTCGTTCAGAGCTAGCTGCACGCCTGTAAAGGCCATGGAGACGCCGGGTCCGACAATGGTGACCACCGCGCCCAAGATCCAGAAGATGACCGTAGTAGCGTGCGTATCGACACGGAGGAGCGTGTTGAGAATTATAAATCCAACAAAGAACCAAGGGTACGCATATCCGCACATTTTCATGACACCACGTGTACCTAGATGTCGGTGCAGTATGGGGAATGCAATGAGCAACCAGATGGCTTGGCTGGCACCTTGGATGGCCATGTAAATGGAGATCTGGAACGCGTTAAAGCCAGTGCCTCCAAGCTCAATAGGCGTGTAAAGAACGACTGGGAGAATGGCCGTGAACACAAAGGCGAGGAACATGGCATGGCTGTAGGCCCAAAGAACGAGGGCCACTTGGCGAGACTTGACAAGTTCCCAAGTTGACATTCGAGGCTGACCATTCTCTTCATGGCGAGGCTTTTTCGGTTCATGAAGTGTCTCTTTGAGAAGGAAGGCGGTTGTGATGCAGCTTGTAGAGCTGATCAGACCAACAACAATACCTTGCAGCGCGTAGGGATAGTCGATGAAGAACTGAACATTTCCAAATGCTCGTGGAAATTGATGAGCGGGGTCTGCAAGGGCGCCACCGATTATAGGGCCCAAGAAGATTCCTATGTTTCCACCAAATGCGAACCAGCTGAAGGCCTTTGCCTGTGTCTCAGGGGTGCTGAGTTCAGACAACATAGTCCTGATGACAAGACCAGAGCCAGAAAACAGACCCGCTATACATCGGAACAGGATCATCTGCCAGATCGTCTTTGACATGCCAAACAACACAGGCCCAACAGCCGTGCCAAAGAGCGTGACGAGAAGCACGGGCTTCCGGCCGATACGATCAGCAAGTCGACTCCAGCTAAGAAGCACCATCATCTGGGTAGCCGAGAAAAGAGACTCGATAAGGCCGCTGTAAAATCCGACATCACTCTTTGGTAGATTGCCATTCTCCTGGACCATCTGCGCAATGAAGGGGAAGATGGAGAAGAAGGCAATCGGCTCCATCACGCGTGCGTAGCAGAGCAGCAACACTTGGAGTTTCGGCAGCGGTTTGCCCTCCGGCTTCGCGACACCCGCTTCCTCCGCCGTGCCATCGCCAGAAGAAGTTACAGCTCCATAATCCGCAGGCGACGCGGTGCCGATGAGAGTTGAGGCTTCGGTGTCGGCATCAGGGGCAAGTTGACCCCCGCCAACGAAACGCGCAAGCAGCGGCCCAGCTTCAGAGTCATTCCACTCATCACGCAATGCGGGGGCAGAGGTAGGACTTTGAGACTTGGGTGACCCTACCGTCATGGTGTCGTGCAATGGGGACGTCTGGGTGTGCTTATATCTCTGGCGAGGTCACGATTGAGCTGGATGGAGGGTGGTATCTCTGCGACAAAGAACAAGTATCAAGGCGCATTGAAGTTGACTATGACGATGACTTCTCTGCACGCATTCGTTGAGGGTCTTGGCGCACTCAAAACCGGAAGTGATCGCGATTCTGAGAGAGTGAGATTGAGTGAGTGCAACATGTTGGCGACAGTTTTTATGGATCTCACCCAAAAGTGCTGGCTTTCCTATTTCGGTAGTCGTGGAGATGTCATCTCACCCAATGGTCACGTGCTCGATATCGCCATCGAGTAGCAGTGTAGGGTAAGCTGGTTTCCGTGACATCTTCAATCTAAAAGTGCCCCATAATAGCGTCCATAACGGCTGGGGAGTTCTTATGACGTAGGTTTCCATTGTTTCAAAATGTTTTCATTTACAAGTTTCATAAGAGTAGAGGAAGATGTTGAAATCTACTTACTGTGCCAAACGTGTAAGCATCTTCCATACCGCAGGAGCGCGACTCGCCAATTGATCTGCCGTAACACTAAAGACTGTCATCATTGTCCAGTCTGGTCCACCTATTTTGGTCGATCCAACCACTTTTCCAATAGGCTAATCAGAAATTCAAGGATACTCTGAGACGCAACAAATTGCGAAGTAGGATTGGGAACCTTTGATATAGAATTCCATAAGTATAGCCCGTCACTCAGCACTAAGAGAAGTAAACTGCTCGGCGTTATCGGCCTTCACAAATCAAACATGTCCAGTGCCATGGCCTGCTCGACCAAGGCACAGGATAAGCACTGAATGTTACCCCATGGTACCATTGGCTCTGCAACCGGGAAGATGCCTGCTTCCTGTGGAGAGGCTAACTCTCTAGAGAAACGTGGACGATGGGCGCAGTTGATAAATAGCATATATTGGCTGGCCGGTGTGTGAATGAGCTGCCATGTGCGAGTCAGTTTGAATTAGACATGTCCATAGATCCGATTAATCGACATTTTAATCAAGCGGAGGCCTCTCAAATTCCCGCTAACAGTACGTATAGGCTAACAGCAGCGTCTCTGCTTTCTCAGTGGCCAGTGAATAGGGAGGTATCGTTGCGAATTGTTGATGTATCGAAGCACGGATCGTCGATTCAGCGGTACCGACAGATGTCTCGAGTGTCATATAACACTAGGATCGCACATGAAAATCAAGTTTTGGATTCTCAGGGGAGGTTTCTTGGACTGCTGATCAGTTCCACAAGAAATGCAATTGCCATAAATGCAAGTGTCGTAAACAGTTTCTAACATGGCACAAATTTGAAACCCGGCTTTCTGAGATCGCCAAGATCGAGATGACGGTGTTGTCTCTTGTGTCATGAACTTTGGCGGCAACAAAGCCCATGGGAGGATCGATTGCGTTGGTGGGTTTGGCTGACGGGTGAATGATGGAGATGGATCATTTCCTAAAAGTGTGTCAATGGCAGCGACAAACGTACCCTGTTGCGATGTGAGCGCATGAAAGGAGAGGAGTGAAGCAAGAGTCGGCCACATAGATAAATAAAGGAGAAAGGCCAATGGCAGCTTCGAATAGGCAGTCACTTGAATAAACTGCAGTAAAAGTACTATCAGACTGTTGTCGATGATTATGGTGGATATCGTATTATCGGTTCTTTGTCCCAAATGTCTCAATTCGGGTATATCGTGGGCAGAGCAGATTTGAAGATCCAATAGGAACTTGCCCGCCGGAAGTACTCCGTACCCTGGGCAAACATCCATCACCTAGCATACATCTTGTACGAACAAGGTGGTATCCATGATCCAGACTTGGCGCATTTTGCGTGCATTTGGAACGAGTCGTGTAAAGAGGGACTTGTCTGATTGTCATGAGTCAAGGAGTGTGCTCGTGCATAGAGGCTGCGTCCGTGTGCACTGTTGGTTGCAGTTTGTTCGAGGTTGGTTGGTTTCAGGGGAGAAAAGGTGACTGACTTCAACGTCTGCCTAGGGTGCTGAATAAGGCAAAGGCAGAAAACAGGAAGGCAAGCGCCATGGGCAGAGATGGAAAGTGCGGAGGGGATTTTCCCAGGCAGGGGCTACGTAGGGCAAGAAGCGACCGGCTCACAATTACCAATATTGACGGCTCTCTTCTAGTTAAGCAATGCAACGCTGAAGATGGACACCATAGAGGGTGAGATTTTGAAAAATATTGACAGGCCGGGATTTACAGTAACAACCGATTTGAGGACGTACATCCGAAAGGTTGTAATGGTCGGATAACGATGATCAAAAGATGACAAGATCTGAGCTGTCAAGAGTCAAGCGAGCCAGGGTTCATAAACATGGCCTGGCTGTGGAGGTGCTGTGTGTGTCTTTGTGAGAGAAGATGGCCCGCAAATTCTAGAAGCTGCAGGTGCAAGCAGCTTGAGAAAGATGATGATGCATTATTCCCCTAGCAAATCACCTTAGTCATGTCTTACGATGCACAAGTTTACAGCAGCACTATTACGATTATAGAAAAGAATATGTCACTCCGGTTCCCCGGACGGTTCCTTGACTCATCATATCTCAAGACTACTGTGGGTATAATGCCAAAGCGGAGACAGAAAGGCTGTCCAATATGATACTATAGTCTAGGATGGTTATAGTATAGACCTGAGAATGAATTCGACAACGGCCAACATATCACAAACGGACTAAATAGGTAATGAACCCTTGATCGAGTCTACATGCAAATCAGCTCAGTTTAGTCGGTACTAACGCAACCCACATCACGGGCTAACTCAAGACCCTTGTCGAATATCAAGCAACGAGCTCCATTTCAACATCACCAAAGGTCCAAATCAGCACTCGACAATACCCAATTCGTTTCTTGTCGTACCGATAAAGCCGTATACCATGCCTGTCTTGTATGTAGATTGCGATTCGTGGATTATCTTGTGAATCTGATGATGCCTCGCTTGGACCTCTAGAGTCTAGACTCGAGTCATTTCTTCGACAATCGGATCAAGACAAACCAACAGTTTGACAGGGCTGAGAACACGATAGTTGGTCATGCACGCTTCACTTTCTAAGATACGGCAGTACTGTATCATTTAGTTCCGCCCGCCTCATCTATGCCCCGTCCACTGAATTTGCTCGGAGAAAACAAGCCACTTTACGGTATAGCACGAAGCGCTACTGGCGGCATTGCTTTTGCAGTGCATTCCTGTCCCGTCCAGTCTGGCCAGGTAAAACATTCCCTCGCGCTACTGCACAGACTTTCAGAGCAGAGAGAACTGGGGACGAGTCAAATCCGGGGCGGTTGAGGGGGGCATATCCTCGCAAGGGATTCCGTGTCTTGCGCAACTAAGTCCGCGTCTATCATTGGACCAAGCTAGTATCGTCTAGTCGTGTCTTGGATGCTCAGGTGCGTCTCATAGACGATAAAGCCTACAGCAAGCTATGGAGGTCCCTGGGCTGCAGGACACTAACATCGAAGTGGCGTGATTTGGAGGCTTGTCGTGCTTGTTATGAAGTGGCTAGTCTTCCGGATTCTGCTGGACTGGTTCAAAAGATTGCAACACCGGAGCCGCAATGGAAGACAAACTTGATGACGGAGCAAACATGAAATGCAGGGTAATGTGCCAGTGGGGACATGACAGAACCAAGGCCTTGAAGAAGAAAAAAAGGTGTGTCAGGGATGTCCCCTGCTCTGCTTCCCCTTGCTGAAGATCGGTGTCTCACCAACCATGGAAATTCCCCGCGGGCAAACTTTGGCGCTAGCTAATGAACAGGTCGCTGAACCTTCTAAATCTTCTACTGAGGCTTCCCCTGTAGTTATTCCCGGATAGCACTGCCGGTGCTGTAGATCCTGGTCATAGCTCGATGTTTGCCCCTGAGCCAAGCCGCCGAAACGCATTTATGCAGTGTCATTCATCATCTTCATCGTCTTTGATGTCGTAGGCGTTCAAGACTACTGTAGATGCCCTTTTCGAGCTTGGCGATTAAAGTGAACTACCGCTCGACCGACGTGCACGTCCGGTCGGCCGCTCGTTTACGGTGAGTGAAGCCTCACGGTTCAGCCTCCGAAGGTAGCATGACCTTCTCTTCTCTTCTCCCTTCACCTTGTTTTTTCGGTCTAAGGACAAATGTGCATTCAGAGACACTTGAAGCTCAGCTGAGCGTATCATTGCTTTTGCAACCTCGGCATAAGATGTAGCCGGTATCTGTCACGGTATCAAGATATGGGCAGACGTCACAGCCACCAACCGCAAGTGTCCGATCTGTAGAGTCAAAGACTCTTCTCATCATCAGACCAATCATGTTTCAACCTTTTCCTTGGGTAGTTTTCTTGTCCCGTGGGAACTAGGCACGTGGCTTGAAACTCTCGACTGGACCCTTAGATGATCGAAGTGCCGTAATGTGATGTAGGTACCAAAGCATCAGGTGCATGTCTAAGATCTCGACCCACTCCAAATTACGCCGAGAGCAGCTATGAAAGAGTAGAAAGAAAGGAAAGGGAGAGGAAAAGAAAAGACAAAAGAGATCGCCCTGTTTTGACGCGATTACTGATCAGAGGCGGGTCTATCCATCCCACGGTCTTGGATCCAGTTGACGAGATCCGCCCTCAGCCACGGCTATAGAGTTCAACAAGTCTTGGTGAGGCTCCGTCCGACTTCGTTTCGTCACGGTTCTGCAACTACAACGTAGCTTGCTCGCATACCTAAAGATGCCAAGGCTACTGCTGTTTGCCGCCAGCGATACCCTGCATCTTCTCTTGTTCGGTTGTCGGCTTGACTTGGCCGTATACCCGACAAATCGGGCTGATGCTGTTTTAGCTTACAGGCGCCGTTGGAGCTAGGCACAATGCCACAAATGCAACTGGAAGTCTCCTTGTTTGTGCTTGACGCCGCCAATTCATGCCCACGCTAATCCATGCAGTCCTAGCACGCACCCTGCACCCTGCACTTAGATATGATATGCCCGCAGGGATCGTGGGAACGAGGTGAGGTCAAGTGCAGGGATCGGACGTCGAGTCCTGCTCCGTCAGTGACAATCCGCCTGCATGGTCACTTTTACAATACAGTACTTTACTTATCGAAAACTGCCGGCACCAAACATTTTATTGCACAGCACTCTCTGTACCTTAATACCAGCCCCATCACCAATATTCACGAGTCACACTCATACCTACCTACCTGTCTGTGGCTGGCTGGCTGGTCATTGCCTCGCCTGTTGCCTTCCTTCAATACCACATCACATCCCATCAGCCAACCCTCCTTGCTCTTTATACCTTAGCTTGCCTCAAACATCCCCCTAGAGAATCAAGTATTGAACTGACGGCAACTTCTCGGTACAAGCCTGTACTTGCATCTGCCGCACAATATTCTGCCAGTCGGCGTCACTTCCGCCATATATCAGCTTGAACCGACAGGCGATAGAAAAGAGCAGTGGTACTCTGTTCGCCATTAAAGTAACCTGACCTCACCCCATCATCACATTCACTTCGCCATACCTGACGCGGAAGCTCCCTCTGATAAGCAGGTTGTTGGGCTATCCTTGGCATTGAAACATCGGATGAACATCTCTGATAGGGATAATCGATGGCCATCTACGACACTGTGCTATCCGAATATGCTATAAAGAGACTCTAGTGTCAGTTTTGAGGCGGCATACTAGTGCCATGTATAAGATTACATCAAGCAAATCATTCAATACTTTGGAGCCAAAAACAATATGACAGCCTTTAGCATTGTTGTTCAGCCTCCTGCTCGAGCCCAGGTCTCGACCACCCTGTATCCACCTCTCGTTGCGGAGCTACATTTCAGAGGGGCAGTGACTGGTCACTATTTCTTCGCCATGGCTTTGTTACTCACGAGAGAAGGGAATATCGTTGAGGGAGGTTTGTCGGGGACCACTTCGGTGAACGGCGTCGATGTAACCGCAGCTGGAGCCTCGAGAACAACAATCCATTTCCCGTACACAGACCTTGCTATTCTAGCTGAAGGCGCCTACAAGATTAGAGTCGACCTCTACAAGGTTGCCTACGACCGTCCAGAGAGTTATGATTTTCAAGCCCACGCCAAGAGCAGCCGCATTACAGTCGTCAACGAAGCGGTGCCGGCTGTAAGCACTGGTTAGTCGTTTCATATTCAAGAATAGCAACATCGCTCAGCTAACTTTATTTATCTTACCAAGGTTCCGCCGAGCGCAGCATCATCCGGGCTCTCCAGGTTGCTGGGGTCTATATCCATTATTCATAATACCAACCTCACAAAATATCAAGACGGAAACATTCAAAGTATGAAGGCAAGCACAAAACCCGGGACTGTAAGACTGCTGATAGGCTTCTTGCAGAGGCTATCAGGCAGAATCAATCAGCATTCTACCCGTGGTGTCGAGTGTCAAGCATGAGTCTGCATGCCAGGTTACAACAAGGTTTTGAGGAACTGCGGCGCGACATCCACGGTGGTTAGTCGGGGAGATTTCATGTATATATATATATCTTGATCTTAGAGGGCCAGCGGAACTGACTCATCAATTATTGTGTGTTTATGACGTCCGTGGAAGTTTCAAAAATCATAATAGCTCGGACCCTGCCCGCTGGGATACACTGCGTCTCGCTTAAGAGCTCGATGGAACCTCGAGGGCTGAAGAGCTCCGGCTTGCAGATGAGCGTGCATAATCTAGCTTTCCGATTTTTTATGACAGTGCCGCGATATTGTATTGTCACTTTCACGGAACGGAACGACTGATGCTGTGCGGAGGTTTTGAGTAAGAGGGGGGGGGGGCTCTTCTCCACACCAAAGGTTCAAGCTACGCTATTGTTACAGTACGGAGTAGTCTGGAAGGGGACGGCATTCCAAAACGGCAACGGCCACGACGCCACAAGGCACTGTGGCACGCTAATGCTAGCTGATGGTAAAGTGGCTGAGATCGAAACACCAACCCTAAGCTCGGAAGAGATCCTCGGGGCCAACCAAGAGCCCGAGGCCAGGGCCAAGCGGAAAACGTTATCAGCTTGACTTGTTGTGTTTCGGCATTGAGGAAGACGCTACGACTGAGCTGTGCTGTTGATGGTGCCAATCTTCAATTCGTAAATACTGTAGGCACTGACTGACTTGACATTGCCATGCATACGACAAGTAGCACGTCACTGATCTTGACAGGCTATGGGGAAGATGCCTGCATATACCCGTATTCCCGCCAACAGGATCACACACTTGAGGTCTGTGAGAAGAACATGTTGTCAGTCCCCCGGGTGTGATGACGTCAGACATCCGATGCAGCTCAGGCCTGACAAGTTTGCCAAGGTCGGTAGAGAGCTTGGACCTCGTTTACGGATACCGTCCATGCATGTTTCGACTACCAGCACCTCGAGGCCAGGAGGGGAAACTGTAGGAGAGTAAAACCTCACTTATCTAACTCATTATATGCTGGGGTTACTCTCCGGTCTTGGCTTGGCAGCCTTGTGGATGGAGATGGAGATGGAGATATGCCCGAAGCCCCTGTCTATAAGCCAGTCATTGGCCTATGCCTGCACTCTTGTCCTTATGCAAAAGCATCATGCAAGTATCTGACCATTTGTGCAGTATCTATCGTGATGCCCCGTGACGATACCAGGAATGTCTCGGCGGCTCCCTGTGGATAAAGTGACTGTCAACTTACAAGTTTACTCTTACATAAATCCTCGAGTCCGAGATACGAGATCAGACTAAATCTGGGGACCCCGTTCCGATATTGGGGGTCTGGGCCAGAGGTGGAGCGGAGCACATTAGCGTCGATCCAATGTGAGAGAAGAAGAAGCAAAATGAATGACCAATACTGAGCAAGATTCGCGGTGAGACATAACTAATTTGAGTTCGAGGCCTAGAAATTACACCAATGACGACTGAAGATCTCTCAACCGGCGGGACGGCACAACAGGGACGGTGGATCTTGGTACAGTTTAATAAGACAGTGGATAACCCGAGGGAATAAGAGGCTGAGACGTTTGGGTGTGAGCTACCATGATTGCTTTTGTTTCCATACATGACTATCGTGATGGTTCACAAACAAACAGTGACTGGCAACTGGGAAGACCGATCATCGTGACTGGGGATCTTTGACAGGATCTTGGATTCTGTAGCTCATTAAGACACAAGGGCGCTCAGCTGCAGAGACAAGCTCTTGATGCCTCACTTCAGATACAGATACTGAATGCCATGTGACGTTGGGAATGGGGCCCTTGTCTTGGGCTCTGCGGGATGAACAAGTCCAGATAGGCTCGCCCGGTTTTATCTTGCTAGAAGAGCAACAAGGGAAGTAAGTGACAGCAGCACCGTATTACGATAGCCGTGGGCTTGACTCGTCATAATTGCATTGTCTGGTCATTGGACTGTTTACGAGCAGTGTAGAAGTGGATGATCATCACTTTATGGACAACATCGGTCCGACACGGCCCGCGGTATTGGAAGATCGTCGAGTATCTCATTCCAGTTCCTGGTCATAGCCTTTATGCCAGCCAAGAGTAAAACATGATCCAGATGATAAGTTTGTTAGCATCGATCTGAGTCGTTGGACAACCTTTGCCAACACTTGTTTTGCAACAGCAGCTGTTCAACCTTTACGAGGCCTGTAAAATAACTTTGTGTTTCAGATGATGATTGCAGAACGTGAATGGCAGTCGAATGAAAGGAGGAGTTCCTAGTTACAGCATACACGGAAATTACTGTGAAATCGCCTTTCACGATATCGTCGCGATGTCACGTGAATCAAACTCTGGATCCCACTTTGGCAGGATTGAGAGGTACCCTGGTGTTAACCTGTAGGGCTGATTACTTCTTGTTTTAGGGGGTTTCAGCGAGCACCGAGAACCGTGTCTGTTAGCACGCAAGTACCCCCACCAAACGGAAATTTCTCCAAGATCCCCTCATCAGCAGAACACACACAGCTCACCACAAGATCACTAACTGTGACCTATCCAGCCTCTCTATTCCTTTTATACTGTTCCCGATATCTCTACTTTTGCCCAGAGATCTCAAAATGGTCTATTACTTCACCTCAAACGTGGTCGACCCGCCAGGATTCATATATGTCGGCAAGGACAAGTTCGAGAGTATGCTAATGCCCAATGACAATCATAATGCGCTGTTCCCCACCGGCTGAATCTTGATGCTAGATGAGGACCTGATCAAGTTCGGCTGGGAAGAGGATATCTGGTAGGTGTTCTCTGTTAAATGAGTAGACTTGTGCTAAGGACTATACAGGGTGAGATGACCAGCAATAACTCAGTAAGAATAGATCAGACTGACAATGCTGGGTCTGTGTAGTTCCACGCGGATAAACTCTCCAGTGCGCATATCTACCTGCGCATGCAGGAAGGACAGGCATGGGACGCCCTCCCTGAAGATCTCGTCATGGACCTCGCCCAGTTGACAAAGGCCAATTCCATCGAGGGTAATTACCTTTCCTCCCTTTGATCCCACCTCTCACGGCATATCTGACATCCCACCCCAAGGCAACAAGAAAGACAACGTCACAGTCATCTACACACCATGGTCCAACCTCAAGAAAGACGGCAGCATGGAGGTCGGCCAAGTCGGCTTCAAGGACCCCCGCAAAGTAAAGCGCGTCCTGGTCCCCCAGCGCGAGAACCCCATCGTCAACCGTCTCAACAAGACAAAGGTTGAGAAGAAGCCAGACTTCAAGCAGGAGAGAGACGATCGTCTCAAGGAGCTGCGACGTCGTGACCAGGCAGCTTTCCAAGCCAGGGTAAGCAAGCCCCCCGCGCGGATATTGAAGCGAGATTGCTGATGCTAATCTTGTTGTAGAAGAAGGAGGAGGCTCGACAGGCTCAGGAGTGGAAGGAGAAGAAGTGGCAGAAGGACCATGCCTATGATGATATCTTCACAGAGGATAACATGGCTGCTTCGAGTAACCAGGACCGCGATGAGAACTGGGAAGACGACTTTATGTAAAAGGAGAGAGAGATTATCAGAGCAGCATGATACAATGCATATTCTTGCAATTTTATGCAACTACGGGAATCCAATTTTGACTACTTGTCTTCATTCTCGTCATATTCCAACGCTAACAGGGTATTTTTTTTTAGACAAACTTTCCTTGCCGAACAAAGAAAAAAGAACCCACGACTACTGTCGTTGTCAACCGCTAACTCCTATCCCAAAACTACCACTCATACTCATCTCTTCAAATCGGTTCGAGATACCACTTATGTCACTTGATGTATCTAGTCGGATAGGGCTTGAGGAGCTCCGATCGCTGACGCCACTGCAGTTCGAGACGGGCGACTTTCTCATGCTGGGGGTATCTCTGACTGGATCAGGGGACATCACCAGTTGAGGGGGCAAATCTTCCTCCTCTTCAACCAAGTCCGATAGATCATCGTCGTCATGGAACTCGAGATCAGATGCCTCTGGTCTCTTACAGACACTGCGACTCTCTGACCTGTTGAGGGTCACCACGGCCTGTCCTCCCGGAAGCTTCACTTCGTGGGCTTCCAGTGTTTCTGCGATATCCCAGAAGAGGACGTCCATGGGGCAGATGTACGCAACACGCTTGCGCTGACTCCAGGCCAGGACATGCCCGCAAAGCTGGCCCTCGTCACGGCTGACGATCCAAGCGCCACTATCGCCAGGGATACCTAGAGGGACATTCTTGTTTTGAGAACCCTCTTCTGGTGCGTCCGCGCTGGTGACTTGGTAGGCATGACTTGGTGACACGCGACCGTAGATCTTGACGCTTGTCAGAGCGGGGAGGATCTTGCCAGTCTGCAAGCCACTCGTTCGAGCCATGCACTGCACCTCCATGTTTGGCAAGGAGTCTGAAGGAGCGACAGTTGTCGGTCGCAACGTGGGTGATCCAGCTGTCTGCTTCCCCTCAGGACTTTGTGCAAGCGACTTGCCATCAATGCGAGGAATGGTGTTATCATCAGGCAGTCTATCGTGAGCGAATTCGAAGAGAGCCCAGTCAACTTCATGCACGAGCCCAAGGGCTTCTTTCCTGCGGATACCACTTGAAGCATACACCTCCCCAACACTGTATGTATCAAGGTGATCCTCGTCTTGAGTCTCTGGGTCAGGGTAGAACCCTTCTTCGACATCATCGAGAGCCGGCTGTGTGACGATGTAGCCATCACCACATCCTGGTTCAATGCCAGGGATATCTCCAGGCTCATTATACTCCTCGTCTGCTTCATCGTCTTCGTCGTCCTCATAGTCACTAGTGATATCGGAATCCGAGTAGGCCTCTGATTCAGTATCAGACAGCTCATAGCCAAACTCATCATCGACAGTGCTGTCGTCACCAGATTGCGCGTACCAGTCCATATCAGGCAGGGCACTGCACCGAAGGGTATCACTAGGTCCAAAGTCCCGGTCTGGATCATCGAGCATGTGGTGCACTGTCATTCCGTAGGGCTTGTCGTCAACCATGACGAGGCCTCCTAGGCTAACGGGGGGTAGATGCCGATCACCAATCCAAGCCCCAATGCTAGCGCCATTTCCTGGACGCTCTTGATACTCTGGGTTGATGGCCTCGACGTCGTCAGATTCCAATCCAGTGCCCTTGCCGCTTCTTCGGGCCATGGATCTAAGGACCGAGTTGGGCTGTCGGCGAGATCGTAGAACATGTCCACGACAAACCTTGAGTCCGAAGCCGTTGCTTCCATCGAAGAGATCACCGAGCCTCTTCTTAAGAATAGCCCGGACTTTTCCAACAGATGTACACACAACGAGTACTGTGGGTTGAGTCTTCTGGGGGCTTGGACCTACGGACTCGAGAGAGATCTCGACCGATTCGGGGTGCTTGCGGTAAAAGTGGCGAAGAGCGTGGTTGATCTGGGGCATGAGGATCTTGTTCCATTTTTCCACAACTTCTGGTGCTAGCGGTACATGAGGATACAAACGCATTTTTGTTTCTGACTGTTTGTCAAGGGCATCTGGGAATAAGTTAGTATTGAGGTAAGCATACGAATGAGAGCAATGCGGCGCACCATCCTGATCAGCGACTGCCTCATACTTGGGAGTACTCTTTTCTGTTCCCAAGTTGAGCGCTGATGCTGCCATTGGCTTCTCGCTTGCAGCTTTTAGTGATGACTTGAAGTCTTTGACATCCTTTATGTCCTTGTTCGTCTTCATTGGGGCTGCATCAACGGCCGGTGCTGGTGTCTCGGAAGGATTGAGCTCTTGATCGAGCCTCTCCTCCAGACCACTGACACCATCCAAGATACAGCAGGCTTCCAAGAAACGACTGCACCTTACCTGAACCGACGAGAGCAGCGATTCGCCAGAAGCTCGCCCAGCAAGCTCGTCATCGACAGCTGTCCAGCAAACCTGGACAGCCTTCATGTACAAGCTGCCGCATCGAACAGCAAGCTCTTCCAGCGCCGATTCAGGGATAGAAGTGGATGCCTCGGGCACAATATCCTCAAGTGTCTTCCACAAGCCAACTGAGAGCAACAGAGTGGCTAGGGAATACAGATCGAGAACTCTCTGGTCAGGATTGCTGACAAGATGTGAAGATTGGAGATTGCGTGGGTCAAGCGGATGGCGGGACAGAATAGGTGATGTTGAGGGGGTATCTTCAGGAAAGAGGTCGAAAGAAGAAAGGAGAGGACGCCGAATATCTACCTCGCCGTTAGTCGCACCCGGTTGCGAGGTGACTGCATCGCAGAACGAGACTGTGGTCGGGGCAATGTTGCCATGGGTGATGCCGCGAGCATGTAGGTCGAAAACAGTGTTCATCAGATTGTGAGCAAGTCTGAACTTGGCTTCAAGCTTGGGCTCTGAACCTGGAACTGAGAGGAGATCATTCAAGGTCGGGAGGTTATACGAGGGATTCTTTGTGAGACGCTCGAATGAGACGGCATTGAATGAGGGAGGAAATCGATAGACAAGGCCGAGTCTCGAGTTCTCCAGGTCTTCGAAATATCCGAGAAGACGAGGTAGTCCGGTCCATGTACCAGGAGACCGTTGAGAATCTTGCTGCAAGCCGGCGGATAGCTTCTCGAAGCGAGCCATTGGAGGCATGATGCCCGTTACGGCGTAAATCGAGTCAAAGGTTGCATATTCCAGAAGTAGAGGTGCCCACGGTTGGCGAGTCGTTCCATGTGTGAGTTCTGAATAAGCAGTCTTGCTCATAAACACAACTTCCCGAGGAGTAGAAGTCTCATCGCCTTGCTTGGGTCGCAGATGAGTTAGAGTCTGGGGGTTAATTTGCTGAGGCGTTTGCATGCGACTGGACTCGAATGGTCTGTACTCCTCGGTAGACGACATGGACTTGAAGGGCGTTTTCGATGATCGTCTTGAGAATCCACCAGCTGCTGCCCGTGTCCGCGACAGATCGTAGAGTGTATCAATTGAAGCAGTGAGGTCATTGACCAAATCCTCAAAATGGTTCTTATCCCATTGAACCAGCGGCGGCTTCGTATCCTTTGAAGTAGCAGGTGCTGATATCATGCGCTTTGAACTGAGCCAAAGAGGTTCGGCTTCTGCTAGGATGTCCTTGATGGTGGACATGATACTTCCAACAACCTCACTCAACCCAGCCTTTGATAGAGACTCATCGATCTCAACAGACTGGGTAGGATCGGACCATTCGAGACCCCAGCTCACTAGACGATCTTTCTGAATGCGCAGCTTTCGATGTAGAGCCTTGATTTCTGGATCTTCCTCATTTTGAATTGGTTCCTTGACAAAGTCGGTTGACTTCTTAGTGTCGTTGTACAGTCTGCTGAGGCGTTTCTGAAAGGGCAGCTGAAAGCCACCCAGCGGCAAAAACGACTCCATTTTGGTGATCTATAGTGAGTATGTTGAAGGTGAGTTCTAGAATGAAGAGTGAAGCCTGTTTTTGATAGTAGTCGCCAAGTCTGAGAGTGATGTCTTGATCGTGATGCTTGATGGCGATCTGAAGCGGGGCTCTTCTCTTGGTACAGGTCTTGGAGGTGGTGTAATTAGTGAGGCTCAGCCATTGGCGGTCTTGGCCAGTAAATAGTAGGTAAGTGCAAGCAAAAGTCACATGTACTCACTCAGTGAGTGAGAAGAGAAGATAGCTAACTATCTTCCAAGAAAGTGCAGGGCAGACCGGACCAAATCATTTCATTTCATTTTGTTGAGCAGAAGCTGTTTATTTCGTTGCCTACACAAAGCGGATCTCGCGGCGCGGCCTATTTGCGGTCCTTTCCAAGGGTCTCACAATCAGATGGAAATGCTGCTGCCTGAAGGGATCAGCAACTAATTACCCCATTGGCCAGCTGCTCATCGGACCCTGATAACCCGCGCCGAGATGGTATCTAATCATGTGATCTCCATTGAAAGAATGCGGCTGCCTATCAACCCTTGCTACTCTGTACACTCACTCGCATACTACTAATCTACGAGCATCACCAGCTTTATCTATCCGATCCAGTCTTTGACGTTTCCACCTCACCACGTGGCTTACGCCATGACATGAGGTCTAGAGCCCCCTCAGAATGATAAGTTGACAGTCAAGTCAGTCTTGTTTGACATGCCTGGCCATACGACGTAGTATCTTGTTGGTTGGGCATGTTTTAATGTCTTATACATGCGGCAACTTGCATGACACAGATAATCAACTCTTATCAATTCGTTTCACCGACTTGACTAGGATCTGTTAACGAGATAGTGACCACTACTCCAAAGACTCAAAATGAATCTCATACTTTGACCCACAATACTGTACCATCACAAGTGACCCTCGAGACTTGTACAAGTGAGGACAAGACTTTTGAGTACCAACGTACTACGCAAACGTAGGCTTCGGTCTTTGAGACAGCCATCATTACGCACTCGAATGCGAATGCCACCAAGCTTTCATGAGGCTAGCCCACTTCACAAACTGCCGACTTACACTAGACACATGCTTTGATCAAGGTGCCATTGGTGCCAACACTGACCAACACAACCACAATCTCGAGGGTTTCCCCTAAAGACGATCCCATAGATGTAATCACTTTGCTCTATGTCGTTCTGGACCATAATCTTTCTTTGGTTGAAACAGTCACTCCACCTCTGACTTGCGTCAGTGACCCTCGCACCCACTTGACTATCTCTTACTTACCGATGCCCGAGTATCCGCAATTGATTTCGTGAGAAGACACACTCCATCATCTCATATAGCCACAAGATGATAGCCTGCGAGATCCTGCATCCACGTAGATGCCTGGTGATATCCTTGTGGGGATATTGCTCTGAGTGATGCACAGCGAAAGGATCACTTCAAGCATGCCCACAAACAGGCTGTAAGAATGAGATCTCAGGCTTCAGGAATACCTCAAGGCTCCTCATTTTCCAACCGGAGATTTCCGAATGTGGTGATGTTAATGATACTGCCTGAAGTACCAGTATCGGGGGCTGCGGTCTGAATCTCTCTCAAGTACATCCATCAGTGAACAAGCCGACAGTATACGTATTCGGTCAGATATTGTTTAGATTTGCTAGGCTTCCACATATCTTCCCATTCGTACTTCATCTTCGCACGTGAGTAAGTATACTGAAGAGGGTTGTCTGTCGAGTCCCTCATTCAAGTCAAGTCCATTCTGAATCTATTCGTGCGTAGCGATGTTCAGCTACATCTAAGTTCTAATCTATCTTTAATTATCCAGATAATTAACCAGTGCCCATTTTACCATGACCATTCCCGAACCCTATTACATCTCTGATGCTTTTGTACATGAAATCAAACCAAATATGCTCATAATGCCTTTGCAAGCACAGAAAGGACTCTTACTTTTCATACCGAATCGCGAAAACAGGCGAATACGCCTCGTCCCAGTCCTCTTTCTTCTTCTCATCACCAAATATTTTCAACGCTCTGTATCTCACAACATACTGTCCCGCAGGGGCAAAAGTGCCGTCTGCAAGCTCACCAGTGAAGGCTTGCGAGTTAGCACCCATTGCGTTCCACAGCATGGGAAAGCCAACCGGCTCTCCGATAACGCGTGGTTTTGTGGGAGAGGTCGGCTTCTCGGTTGTTACCGGCATGATTTCGGCGTGAAGTTTTGCTGAGCCTAGAGCGAGGAACCATGTGAGACCGGGTAGTGTGTCGGTGAGATTGTTTGCTGTCCCGGGCTTGGGAAGTGTCCACGTTGTGTTGTCAGGCACGGGGAAGCGGTTCTCGTCGGTTGAGTTTGCGATCCATGTATCTTTGGGCCCGAGGACCATTGAGTCGTGAAGAGAACCCGTTAAGCCTTGGTAGGGAAGTGAAAGAGATGTTCCGTCGGTGCCGTTGATAGTGACATAACCCGACCAAACAGGCAAACGCGTTGCGTTCAGACCCTTGGGAGGTGTAGCCAGAACCTCAATGACTATGCTTTCGCCAGCATCAACAGTAACCTTTGACTCGCTGAACTTGAGACTAGCATGCTCCTTGGCGAAGTCATTTGGAAATTCATCTGGATAAATATAATTCTCAACAAGTGTAAACATCGTGACAGCCGGGACATTAGAAATCTGCAGATCAATCTGTTTCTTGCCCGTATTCTTAACCGTAAAGTTCAACGACTCAACAAAATGATCCGTGTCGTTGAACGAAAGACTCGATCGTGATAAAAGAACTTTTGCGTGGGCGGCATCGTGAGCCTGCACGATACCGCCGCCCTGCTGCGGAACAGGCGCGAGAAAGTCGTAAAACATTTTCCCATCATTGAATAATTGCGGGTTTGCACTCGCTGAGAGGAGGTTCTCGATGAGTGCTGGATCGCGTGTGCCTCTGGCTTCTGCAATGAGAGCGAAGATGCCAGCGACGAGGGGTGAGGCCATGGAAGTACCCGATAACACAGCATAGCTTCCCATTCTTCGGGGGTAGGTTGAGAGAATTTTACCACCTGGGGCTCCGAATTGAGGCTTAACATCCATTTCCCAAGTAGGACCCCATGAAGAAAAGGTACTGGCTGCACCGGCTGTGACGTTGTTGTGCTTCTGCTCGAGAATAACGTTGCCGTCACTTCCGTCCGACATGCTCAAAGTTACCTTCTTCTTTGCTTTTAGAGAAGCGATCCAGTCTGCGCCTTGTTCGGGAGACACGATGCTTGCTGCTTTGATACCCGCGACGGAAGAGACGTCGAATGGAGCGAGATCTTCCTTGTTGCTGTAGAACATGATGTACTTTGCACCAGCTTTGACCGCATTGGCAGCTTTCGCATCGAAAGTACACGAACCTCGTCGGAGAAGAACGATATACTTGCTAAGATCAGGTGTGTTCTTAGGCCACTCGTCACAACCATCGTCAGCGACAGAAGTGTCGTAGTTGAGGGCCCAGAGCGGTAGCTTGACGCCCTTCCAGGCACTCGGCTTACCACTCAAATGACCAAATTCATGCCCGGGGCCTCCATCGATGCTGTATTTCGACGCATTCAGGAGCGCGAGAGACTTGGTGTTGTCGAACGACCCAACAGCAGTGACCTTCTTCCCATTCGCAGCCGTGCTCGCATAAAACATTCCCATAGCCCCTGCATTGCCCGCCGCAAGAACACAAGGAACGCCCTGCTCGACGATTCTCGAAACAGCCACCGCCCACGGTTCCTCAGACCAGCCTGAAGGGCCACCGATAGAGGCTGAGATGATATCTGCGCCGTCTTCGAACGCCTGGTTAAATGCTGCGATCAGGACGTCGTTGCCAGCTTCGCCGTTACAGCCAAACGCACGGTACGCTCCTATTTGCACACCGGGGGCGGCGCCGGTGAAGCCCATTGTGTTCTTTTGGGCGGCAAGGATGCCGGCGATGTGGGTGCCGTGACCGGCGCAGTCCATGGGGTCGTTGTCGGGCTTGGCGTGGTTGAGGCCGTCGTATGCGTCGCCTACGAGATCAGTGCCGAAGGAGACAAGGCAACCTTTGCCGAAGCAGCCTCCAAGGGCTGGATGTTTATAGTCGACCTGCATAGATATTAGTTCTGGGTATTAGGGAGGGCATGGAGATGACTTACACCAGTGTCAACGAGGGCAACCTTGAGACCCTTGCCCGTGACACCCTCTGCCCTCAACTTGTCAATCTGCGTCATGACATGCGGCGAGTACGTATCATTCACAGCATCTCCCTCTTCAAAGCCTCGCTTCTGAATAGACCTGTACTCCATTCCCGGTGTACCCGTCCAGTGAACCTCTGGCTTGGGGATGCTGAATGTCTGAACAGGCCATTTTTGCTTGATGCCCGGCAATAATGCCATCTCGGAAGCGAGGTCTTCAGCATTGTCGATATCGGTGAATTGGATCGAAGCTCCTTTGAATAGCTTGTAGTTGTACTGCATACGAGTCTTGCCTCGAGCCGAAGCCTGGGCGAAGAAGTCGGCGCAGTCCTAAGCTCTGTTAGTTATGGAAGGGGATATAAGATATGAGAGTCTACGCACATGGTTCTCTTCAAACTCAAAGATATAAGCCCCCGGTAACCGACTACGACCCTTCCCGACAGCGATCTTATCAAAGTCAACCGCGCTGACCACCGCAGCGTATAGCGCAGTCACTATACTTAATCGCACCATGATGAAAAGAAATAGACCGAATCACGTTCTCCGCAATCACGAAGACAATCACCAAGATACGAGAAAGAAAAGGAAACAGGAAAAGAAGAGATGGAGGATTTAAACGAGATAAACCTGATCCCAGTATTTCCGCCTTGGAAATAGGTTGGCTGGGGATCCTATATACGATCATCATAGCCCCATCCATTATTGACACAAGCTGTCTGTGGGTTGATTCCCCATCATGGAAAGAAAAGAAAGTGGGTTTCTGCGGGATAGTGGACTTTACGAGATTTCAGGCCATGAGAAGCAATTCTACGAATAGAAAGACGGGATATATTTTAAACAATTGTCTTGGATGGTCTCTACCAATGCCTAAATGGTTAGTTGCAGCGAGTGAAAGAGTCGGTATCACTTCATAGGTAGCTGAGAATTCTGCAGGCGGAGGTTGGGATGGATTGGCAACATGAGATCGACAGGCACTGCACGGATGATGAAACTGGGTCCCCGGTCGCTAAACATAGAGTCATCTATGATAGAGCCGCATGAGACGATTGCGCGTACATGCAGTCGAGACAAATCAAGACAAGATTCATGGTTGAAAATGGTTTAGTTGTATGCAAGTTTGCGGTGGTACAGTATATCTAACTAACAATTCAACCACCAACCTTTAACTCACTCTAGCCACTGCACTCCAAGAGAATACTACCATGTAAGTTCCGTCACTAGAAACTCAATCCAACATCGTCATCCGATCCTCTTGATCCTCTTTGCACATCTTAATCTGCCCCACGATCGTCAGGAGAAACAAATGCTACCTCACCATGGCCTTTGTTTCCACTACTCTGACTGCCCTACCTAACCCACGATGTTTCTGGTGAAATCATGCATCTGATAAGACTCACTATCTATTCCGCCAATGCAAGACTTATGCAGCTCTTCCCGTGTCGTCCCAAGCTGAACCTCGTATTTGTGGTACATAAAAAGAAACGGCACTAGTCTTTGCTTGGATACACGTAGCCAATTGGGCCCACGACACCTTGTGCATGCATCTGCATATGCAAGGCGGGAGAGACGTTTCTAAAATAAAATAGAGAAAATATTCTTGATTTTCTTTAACTTTTGAGGATGGGGCGTACTATCCATCCATGAGGTGATTGATTGATCATGATGTGGCAATTTTCCTCTTTTCACGTACTGTTGGGGCCTCGTTGTTATTATCACTGACTTTTACGGTTGGGAATATGCAACGAGTACATACACCACGTTTTGTATCACGGTTAAACGGTAGGCCCATTGTGTGACGCCGTTGCTCGTGATTGTTCCCGTATCTAGTCACACAATAATTACCGATTCAACCTCAACGCACGACTCTGCCCAACACAACTTGCAAGACAAAAGCTTGGCTGATTCACCGATATCGCTACCAACCACCCAAAAGGCCATGAGCTAAGAAGGGACACAGAAGACCATACTCTGGAAAAAGCGTCATCGCTTGACTGAGCTGCAATGGTACACCTACATAGTAAGATCACAACGGTATTTCAATCTTATCGCAGGTACAAAGATCCGGCCGATAAGATAATCCCGTTGTGGCTACGCCGAGAACAACCTAAAGCTCCGTGCCTCCGGCGCCGTCTCCGGAGGGGCTGTGTCATGCCCCATCTGTGATTGGTCCATTGCTCCATGCCGAGCTGTAAAATGTTCAAAAAGGTTGGATCAGAAATGCGACATTGCTGTCCCAGTGAATCACTAATTAATCACAATACTCTCCCTCGTTCGAATGCAAAATAAGCTTAAAACTTCACATCATATTGACCAAGTTTGAAGACGGCAGACATAAACAAAGACACCATGTCTGAACCGGGTCCTCGTACAAAGGAGCAACCCTCTACTCACGATACCGAGCGCAATATACAACCATCCGACGAACCTAAAGAGAAAGAAAACGTCTCGGCCTTCAAGTCCCTCGGTTGGCTTGATCGTTTTCTGGCAGTATGGATCTTCCTCGCCATGGTCGTCGGTATTATCTTGGGCAACTTCGTCCCTTCCACAGGACCAGCTCTTGAGAAGGGCAAGTTTGTTGGCGTCTCTGTTCCAATAGGTATGAAAGAGCAAACAACCTAAACATTTGGGCAGGGCAAGTATACTAATTTTGATCTGGCAGCTGTCGGCCTGCTCGTTATGATGTATCCCATCCTCTGCAAAGTCCGATACGAGAGCCTCCACGAGATCTTCTCCCAGCGCGACGTGTGGAAGCAAATCCTCTTTAGCATATTTATCAACTGGATAGTTGCACCCTTTCTGATGGTAACCCTCAGCCCATTCCCTCAAACATACAACATTCTGACTATGATAGCTCGGCCTGGCATGGGCCTTCCTCCCAGACAAACCCGAACTTCGCATCGGTCTCATCCTCGTAGGCCTCGCACGCTGCATCGCCATGGTGCTTATATGGAACGGTCTTGCGGGCGGTGACGCTGAGTACTGCGCTATCCTTGTGGCTATCAACTCGATACTGCAGATGGCTCTATACGCGCCATTGTCCGTGCTCTTCATCTCGGTGATCAGTGGAGAGGAGGGCTCTCTTGAGCCGTCGTACTCAACCGTTGCAACCAGTGTAGCAGTCTTTCTCGGCATCCCCCTCGGTGCAGCTATCATCACACGCTTCTCCCTACGCAAGCTGGTTGGACCAGAGTGGTATGAGCGCGTCTTTTTGCGTATCATCTCCCCCTGGTCTCTGATCGGTCTTCTGTACACCATTCTTATCCTCTTCGCTTCCCAAGGCCATCAAGTGGTGCATCAGATCGTGTCTGTAGTACGCGTTGCAGCACCCCTCATCGTCTACTTTGTCATAATCTTCTTCGCAACGCTTCTGGTATCTCAGCATGCTGGCTTCGGATACCCACTTTCAACAACACAGAGTTTCACTGCGGCAAGTAACAATTTCGAGCTTGCGATAGCTGTGGCTATTACCACGTTCGGACCTAGCAGTGACCAGGCGCTTGCGGCAACGGTTGGCCCGCTGATAGAGGTCCCGGTGCTTCTGGGGTTGGTGTATCTCCTTCGGTGGGTTTCAGATAGATGGAACTGGAAGAACTGAGTTTGGGATATGTAGCGAAACATAGTATCAGGTCATCTCGTCCATCAAATTGAGCAAATCCGTGTTGCGGACCATGCAGGTCTCGCCTTCGACGCATCCAAGAGCAGCTTGAGCTTGAGATATGTCTGAGTGACCTCGGATCTGAGCGAGAATCGTAGCAGCTTCCATGCAGTGAATCTTATCAAGAGATTTTGGTTGTTGGGGTACGGGCTGTTGTTGATGCTGCTGCTGAGCAGGCTGTGGTCTAGGGCAGCATCCTGATTCTTCTGTGCAAGACGTAGCAGTCGTAGCAGGTGTTGGTGGCGAGTACATCTTTGGCTGAATCGCAAACGGAGGGTTACTGTTCTCCGTCGCCGGACCACATCCTTGAGGCTGAGACCATGGCATAGGTCTCGAGGCAATAACAATAGGTGAAACATTGGAAGACGGTGTAGAAACAGGCGTAACAGTTGCCACGCCCGCTCTAGCGACCATCTTGTCCTCATGCCTCACAGCCTCAACGTGAGCCTCAACCTCCTCAGCCGACACGCCCTTGGCAGCAAGCAAACCTCTCAGCGCAGCATTCTCGCCCGCAACAGCCCTTGCAACACGCTGCATCTCCAGCGTAGCCTGGCCATCGCGACGCTCAAACTCACGCACGCGACTCTGCAGGTCGTCGAGTAATTCACGCTGTCTTGCACGAGAGCGACGCTGGTTCTCACGATTGAGAGCGAGAGACTCGGGGGTTCGAGTCTATTTGGGCTTAGTATTTATTTTTTACGGATATAGGGGGGGAATATCGTACCTTGCGTGGCATGATGGGCTGAGTGAGTTTTTCCAGCTGAGATGAGACGGGCTCAGGTGAGATGATGGACTGGGGTATTGGACAAAATGCGCTGGAGAATGAGTCGAATTGGTTGGAAAAAAGATTGTCTGGAAAGGCGTCGTACAGCATCGATGAATGGTTTTCGGGTCCCACCAGGATTAGGCTTGTGTCTAGATCTAATACGAACTCGGTAATGACTCTGCCGCGCTCAATCCTTGAGTCAAGCGACCTCTCAGATGGATGCTATGTACTGAGTACTGTACTGTAACTGTATTGATGAGTGTAGATCATGTCAAGCAATAAAACAACGGCATTCACTCCATTTCGACCCACGCCCACAAACCGTGATCGCTCGATTACAAACCCCTCCACAGTTTTCTTCTCCATGTACCCCAATTAGGTAATCCCATCTTCGGTCCAGACTCAAACTCCACCATCGTCATTAACTTCTTCCACCTGTCATCCAGAAAAAGCCAATTGGTTTAATTGCAATCCAACATAATGATCTGCAATACCTGTCGCCGCGCAGCGGTGCGCTCTGCTCGTCTTCCTCTGCGCACACTTGTTCGCGCTCCTACGACCATCACCCGCATCACAACACAAACACCAACATCAACGCCCCGAAGACTTCTCTCGACTTCTGCCACTCGGTTCTCCGCTGCCGTTGAGGAAGAGCCCGATTTGCCTTCCATGAGCCCCGCTGAATTTGCCATCGCCGAAATACTCTCCGAGAAGCTTCAGCCCACCGAACTACTTGTCCAAGATGTCTCTGGTGGCTGTGGGAGCATGTACGCCATCGATATCACTTCCCCTGCTTTCAAGGGCCAGACAATTCTCAAGCAGCAGCGCATGGTGAATGCTGCTCTTGGCGACCTTGTCAAGGGCTGGCACGGCGTTCAGATCAGAACCAAGGTTCCTTCTGCTTGAGGACGATTGTGTTACGGAACAAACATATTTTTATGTACACGACGGCGAAAATTGGTGGAGAGTCCAGATGGGATGTTTGTACGACTATGGAGATTGCTAGAGTTCAGGAACGTCACGAATGGGAATACATAACGATTTACAATCGCTCAGGATTCAGACTCAGCTGCGGCTCAGCAGTGAATGGACCAATTGAGCCTTGGATCGACAGGCTGCTGTATAATAGAGAAGCGAAGGAACAATGCATGGGGATCACGGCCGAAAATATCAGCTATGGGGCAGAGTGTAAAAACACAATTCATCGTTAATATACATGCCTCTCTATTGCTACCGTTCGATGGTGATTTGACGTCTGTATTTGCGTCGGGTAAACATGCAATGTCCGATTTCGCTCTAGTATTGTATCAAACAGACTTGGTGAAGTGGCTGTGTGTGACTCAGTCCGAGGAATCTATCATTTTCGAGCAACTTTTTGGCTGATCAAACGACTCATCAGTACAGAAAATTCTATGCCTCCTCGCTGAACATTTCCTCCTCAGCACCACAGAGTTAAGGTCCTAGTCTATTACTTGAAGATGACCAATGGCTGATGCCAGAGAAATCCTCTCTTCAAGTCGAACTGGGCGATTTGAGCAATGACTTTGGGCGCTGCCACGAAGATAATTGAAGGGGTATATTAAAACTTTTCATAGTCTCGTCTAATGCGCCATCAGTCGAGATAAGACTCGACGCCCATCATTCCATGCCCCTATTTAAATCTCTGTCCCATTTCTTTTACAGATTCTTGTTTAAACTCGTTGCTTACATTCTGTACATCATTAGCAATTACTCATAAATTGGCATCTTTGAGGAACATACCGCTCAACAGGTGTAAGACCAAGCAGACTCATGCCATTGTGGAGGACAATTCGGGCGGCATCGTACAGAGCCATACGAGCCCTCTGGAGCTCAGACTCGCTGCCGACGATTCGGAGGTGATCGTAGCTAGAGCTGAGAACGTGTGTCATCTTGAACAGATATGTCAAGATGGTGGTGGGCTCAAGGGTCTTGAGAGTGTTCTGGACAACGTCGGGCCACTGGCTGAGGAGTCGGACGAGGTCGGTGGCGTGCTTCTCTGTCAGAAGGTCGTAGTTGGCAGTGGCCAGCTCATCGTCAGAGAGACCAACTCGTCGGCGGATAGAGCACAGGCGAGCATGAGCATACTGGAGGTAAGGGCCAGTGTCACCCTCGAAAGAGGTCATGACGTCCATGTCGAACTTGTAGTTGTTGATTCTAGGGTCATTAGTAACAAACTTTCCAATGAGTTTAGAATACATACCGCTTTCCAGACATGTCCTGGACCATAACACTGCTGATACCAAGGATGTCGGCAACAGCCTCAGGGTTCTCGACCTGAGAGTACTTGGTCTCGTTCTTCTTCATGACCTCGTGCATCTTGTCGGCAACATCACGGAGAATGTCGTCAAGGAACTTGACAGTACCCTTTCGGGTGCTCATGCCAAGAACCATACCGAAGTTGATGTGCTGGCACTTCTTAGCAATATCCTCGTGGCCCATAAGCTCAATGGTCTTGAAGAGTTGCTTCAAGTGGAGGTCTTGTTGAGAAGCAACGACGTAGATCATGTGGTCAAAGTTATACTTCTTCTGTCGGTTCAGAAGCTCGCTGATATCTCGGGTGAGGTACAGAGCAGTGCCGTCCTTCTTTCGGAGAATGACTTTCTCGAGACTCTTACCAGGCTTGCCAGGGACGTGCTTGGAGAAGTCAATGAGGATAGCACCGTTAGCGTCCTCGGTAAGACCCTTCTCGGAGAGGACCTTGGCAGCCTTCTCCATGTCCTCCTCGGGGACCTGAGACTCTCCTGAGTACTCATCGTACTCAATGTTGAGTCGGGCATAGGTCTTCTTGTATCGAGTAATGCTGAGATCTCGGAATCGTCGCCAGAGCTCGACGGCCTCCTTGTCACCATCTGTCATTCGTCGGAAGTACTTTCGGGCTTGCTCGTCCAGGGACTTCTCCTCAAGCGCAGTGATGTCCTCGCCAGCGGCCTTCTTAGCCGCGATCTCCTCCTTCTCGGCGGACATATCCTGATTAATTCGGACGTAGAGGTTGAAGAGGTGGTTGATAGGATCGGCCTTGAGGGCTTCCTCATCACCCCACTTCTCCCAAGCCAAAGCCAACAGACCATACTGCTTACCCCAGTCACCAAGGTAGTTCATTCGGGTGACCTCCCATCCGGCACTCTCGTACAAAGAAGCGAGGAAACCACCAATGATGGTACTTCGGAGATGGCCAGCGTGGAAAGGCTTGGCAATGTTGGGCGATGAGAACTCGACAATCATTCGCTTCTTGCCAGAGTTGGGGTCGTTAGGGTCTCGGAGACCGTTGTAGGGGATCTTGCCGTAGTTGTTGGCGCGCTTTCGAATCGTAGGGAGGAGCATGCTGGTAAGCTTGTTGGGCTTGAAGAAGAAGGAAATGAAGGGACCAGCAGCGGTAGGCTTCTCAATAAGAGGAGACTCGGGGAACTTGATCATGTTAGCTATAATGCAGCAATTGCTATTTGATACGACTCACCTGAGCAACCCATTCCTCAGCAAGCTCTTGGGGCTTCTTGCCCTTCACTCGGAGAGCAGGAACAGCTAGAATAGCATCTCCCTTGTCGAGAGTCTGAGTCCACTGGATGGCGGGGTAGATAATCTTAGGGTCGACACCAGTAATAGGAGCCAAAAGACTTGTTATATGTGAACGGTAGATATCGACTGGGTTGATATCAGGGTGACAGCCAGGGAAAGACTCGATGTTGTCGAGACCGAGCTGCTGGAGCTGGTCGGCGAGGGCGTTGGCGTCTGTCGCCATGGTGCGTATATGTTTGATGGAGGAGGGGTACTTGTAGTTGCGATGCAATGTCTGTTGTCGCGGGGACTGACGAGTCGAGAGTAGAGAAAGGGTACGGGTCTGGACAAAAACTTGTCGCAATGGTAAAGAGGATGTCACAAGATAACAAGAAGTAGAAGAAGAGAAAAATGTGGAGGAAGTGAAGCGCCGTGCGAGCATCAATGGCGATTCGGAGCGAGTGAGTGTGAGTCAAGTGGGCTCAAGGGTACAAAAAAAAGGCTTTGACTCTTTTACTTGCTTCCTGCGAGTCATCATTCGCCGGGGACGGATGCAGAGCTTGAAATCGCGGGGCACGGTTGCCCTGAAATTCCGCTCCGATTTTACCCCTCCATCTATGTCAGGCCATGCCATGATAAGATAATGATTGGATTCAACTTCATGCGACTTTCATATGAAGTCACAGCCAAATAGAAAGCCAAATAATGGAACCAATTCTTGGATCAATTTGTATTGAAGATTGAACAGACTAAAACGCTATTGCTGACCATTTAAAACACCCAATGATATTTGCCGAACCTTTTCAAACTTAACATGAAGTAACCCCTCTGAGGTCCTTGAGAGCAAACCAACCAAATTAATAAAGAACCGAAACTAGACATAGCTTATTTTTATGCGCCGTAGTTGTCAGACGACTCCCTCGAGAAGTCCATACAACATGCATTAGAGGGGTATTACAAAGAAAGATCTAGACGTTATGGTCGCCAGGGTTCATCTTCATGTCGTTGGTGCCAAACTTGCCACCGTTCAACTTCTTGCGGGCAATCTCCTTGCGCCACTCAAACATGGTGTTTGGCTTGTCCTTGATGGTCTGGCGGAGCTTCTCGTCACTTCGCTTCATCCATGCGTTGGAAGAGGCAGTGCTGACAGGGTAGAGAGGCATGCTGTTGTGGCTGAGGAGGAATGCATCCGGCTCGCGCTTATCATGAGACGCAATGATATCCATATCAGCCGCAATCTGATCGCAGTAGATCTCAAGAGGCAAATCATTGACGTCGTGTCCAAAGGGGTTCTCGATTTCTTGGCCAATGAATAGAAGTCCGAAAATGATATAGGCGGCGACAACAGAAGCCGGAATCGTGATATAATCGAGCTTATCAATAAGCTGGAAGGGGAGGACAAAGACATAGACGAAGGTGATCTGGCTGATAGCAATGGTGTAAGCAATAGGGAGAGGAGTGTTGAGAACACGGTCACAGCCAGTCATGCAGTCGTTCATCATGGTGAGGTGGTTGTAAGCAAGAGTCTGCTGCATTGGGACAGGGAGCTGTCCCTGGTCGACCATTCGATCGATGGTGATGGCGAGGTGGTTGAGAATCTCGAGGGGAAGGTTGCCAAGAGGCTTGTCGGTCTTCTTAAGAGCCTTACGGGGATTGCTCTGAGCAAATGACACACCAAGGTACTCTCCAACAGACTTGAACATGTTCTTCTTCTTGATGGAAGGACCGTCAGGATCAGCGATAGTGGCATCCTTGGCAAAGGTATTGAGATGGCCGATGAGGTGCTCCAAGTCAGGGTAGGCACTGTATGGCTCGAATCGAAGGGCATGCTTGAGAGAAACTGAGAAAGCAACAATAAGGTTCATCGCGCCAATCTTCTTGAGGATAGTCTCGCGGGGATCCTGGTCTGGGACATCCTTGGCGTGGATCCAGAAGATACGTCCCAGTGTCTGAGAAGCCATGGTGAGCATACCCCAGTACCGGCGACCTTCTGCGTAACGCTCATACGCAGTTGAGGATCGGAATGAAAGACTCAGACCGACGACGAAACCCAGAATGGTGAGCAGAACTGAGTCAACAGAAATGTCGTGGACCTGCTTGTGGATGACTGTAATGGCAGTCGACCAGGCGCCAATAGCGACTAGAGGGATGATCAACTTGGGCATAATAGAACCGTGCATCTGCATGAGGAGAGGCCATTTTGAGTGCTTCTGAAGATCACGAGGACCGGTGAAGTAGTCATCGATGTCGAGGGAGGTCTGCTTGCGGAAAAGAGCCGGGTTGACGCCTACGGCGGGAGAAGGGGGAGAGCGAACATTGTCGAGAGGGATTTCGAGACTGTGCAGGCGCTTCTGATCGGAAGCATCGAGACTTTGGAGACGCGTAGGATCATTGTTAAGGGACTGGGGCTTCTCTTGGGTCTCAGTGTTGGTGTCAATTGTTGGTCGGTTGACGGCCGTGGTGGCTGTATGGCCAGAGGTTCCGGAATAGCTATCGCCCATGATGCCGATTATCGCGTTCAATGTCGATTTATTGAAGAGATGAGATGAGAGAGATTGTGTCCTGCCAGCAGGCGTGCAAGGGTGAAAGGAAATTCAGTTCGATCAGAAAGATGAGAGGAAATAGAGAGAGGATGCTCAAAGGAAAATGCCAAGAGCAGTAGGAATCAGTTTATCACAAACGAGAGTGAGAATAGGAAGAGACCAGACGAAGGAGATGCGCGCACGGGGGGAGGGGCCTGGGTATTAATGAATCACTAGATCACGAAAGAGAAAAGAAAGAAAGTGGACAGGATGGACGGGACGCTCCTGGCCTGATATGGGGATTGAAGCTCATCCTCTCCATCGGGAAAGCATCCCCATTCCAGGAGGACAAGGACGACAGCAAACAACCTAGAAGCTCATGGCTAAGGCTAAGTGGAGGTGGTCTCAATGCCGCCGCCACTCAGGAACGCTTGCAAGCCAGGGTCCCAGAGAGAAGCACCCTGTAACGTCCAGGCGTTTCGCCCCCCTATTGGCTCATGGCCACCACACCGGCGCCGCCGCTTCTAAATTTTGTGGTCTCAGCGGCAGGGCCCGCCTGGGCAAAAGCACTAAAGAAGCACTCCACGTATAAGCCGTTTCTACCTAGTGGAGAGAATTTTTTTTCATACTGTGCTGTTGTCGTCCTGGACTCCAGTTATAACGGTCTCCCAGGGAGGAGGAGCAGTCAGCGCTACCTGGCCGAGGCCATCAACGCATCCAACGACTAGAATTTTGAAACGCAGCTCGCCCCCTCTAATGCACGCTACCCTCTGTTGGTTTTTCTTCTTCGTCTTGTGGGCGGCGGCAAAAGACAGAGTAAACAAGTTTAAGCAAAACATTTCCCACGAGTGAATACGATTCGTCATAAAGCCTCACTTAGGTAATGTGATCATCAGAAACAGCAACCTCCTTGCTCTCTGTTTGGAGAAACTCAAACGCTATGTCTGGTTCTGAGACAGCAGAGATGCAGGTGTGTGACACTGCACAAGTCACGATGCATTATATAACGGGCAACACAAGAGACGATCGAAAGTTCTAGGGGGATGGCGAGACACTGATCGATCATGATGAACGGGATAGCATGCGAGTTTCAGGGGGCCGGAACCTAATTGGAGCCCTGACACCTTATTCGCACTTCCGTATGACTACAGATGTCCAACAAAAAACGTCCACTAAACCGCGCTGTCTGTCAATGTCTATACAGTAATCCCGCGTTTAGTTGAGCCAGGGGGCGCCTAAAAGCCAGGTCAGGACATTCAAGGAATATCAGCGCAATGACTCTCGCCTCGTCCTCGATTGGTCGTTATTACAAAAGGAGGTCCGTGACGTGGTCAAGCTTCCACTATGAGTAACAAAGCCTTACTCCCTTGCCCAAACAGATGGGGCATTTCTGAGCGAGAAGAAAAAATAGGCTACACAGCCCTCCATCGGATGTCAAAGAACATCTGGATCCAATGAGCAACATTCGACAAGAGACATTCACGGTCTTCTGTTGTTCTCCTTTCTCGGACTAGGGAGACGGCGGTAGAATTAGGCTCGTAACTAACCTTCTGCTGGCTCCGCTGAATCGTCTAAATTTATACGAAATTCGTCACCTCATTGGGTCTTTGAATCTTCAACTGTTGCCGCATATCCTTTGTCTCCCTTTCATCGAAGAGAAGAGCTTCTTTATTGCCAGCACATAATCACTCATAATTCCGATCATATGGCAATCATTTCTTTGTTTGATCAACTCTCGCTTCACTATTTGGACAACCCTCACACACAGTGTTCTTCACAGTCCAGCACAGCCCTCAAATCCTTGCGGAGCAATTTCTTGGAAAATCTCCAGTCTCCACTGCGGGATACGCGTGGCACTAGAATACCAAGCTTTTTCTGTGATCTTGTTCTGGCGAGTCCGTCTGTTGATCAATATTGTAGCTTATTCTCGTCTCCCCAAAAGCCAAGTCTCTCTTCAGTGACCTGGTTTTTTAGTACTTCGCGTCGATGCAAGTAAGATTGTTCGTCTATTCATGTCCACAGGCATCTGTACCGAATCCTTGGCTGCAGTGCACAAGAAAAGCCTCTTCCGCGTGATTATTCCTTTTGAGTTGTAATTTTCAAGTTCATCGCCACTGCAGGTCGCCCTTCTGCAGCCATTGATATGCGGGTGCATGGCTGTTCACCTCATCAAGTGAATCCGATGTGAGGCGACGTCGAAAAAGGCAACAGAGAGGACCCATGTTTTAGCCCCCGTGTTGTCAAGCAAGGATCGTGACATGGGCAGTGGTGCAGTAGGGTTCATGCCTCATCAACATGCGGTCAGCAGCGAGCTGAAGTGTCACTAATAGTTGAAGCCTGCGTGATTCATATCAAGTACAATGCATGCTCCGTATTTCCCGCGAAGGATCACTTGGAAAATATGGGCAAATTATGACCATTATTCACTTTAACCCAAGACACAAATCATCTTGTTTTCATATTTGGTCTTACTGCATGCTGGGATGTGTCATAGCCAGGGTTTTCATTCGATACACGAGTCCTGAATATATTGGCGATATTGATCTCGCGAAAAAGGAGACCATCGCGAACTCGGACTTTCTTGGATCCCGTAACCGTACCCTGTCGCCTGCACAAAAGGGAACTTCAGGTGAGTTTTGGAAACATTCGTTTTTCCTCAGAACTCAATTGCTACAAAGATTCTTCCCCGGATCCCACACTTTTCACCGTCGTTTGAGTTCCCTAACTAAAACATGAGACTGGTGTTGTCGTTTCATCGTCAGCCTCAAACCCTACTCTTCCACATTAGGGCAAATTAGTCTGGCAATGGCGCGGAGAATTACATGGATCTCGGATCGGTCAACGTGTACGGAGTGCGGCTTCGTAATAAGCACTAGCTGAGACAGGATGGGTTTGCAGGAGATTGGATTTTTGGTAGGCTGCGAATCGGCAGAGCCCCGGGATACGGTGATATTTTCCTCATTTACGGAGTATTGATGAATTGCTGCACATGTAGCCGAGGCCTGAAAACGCGGAGATGAACCAGGCACTGTCCTCTAAGCCTCAATTCGGTCACTTCGGCTGCGTAAAGATGCTTTGAGCTTGAAGGATTAGGCTGGGTTGCTCGTACCAAGACAAGGGCTTTGCCATTGTCAAGGCAAGGCATCCGTATTTCGCGGACATTCGTTCCGTTCCCTTGCTTCGGGTATGCTCAAAGCACTTAATTGTATTCCGTACTTACTCGTCCATTTCCAGCTATATGCATCAGCACAGCTCTTTCGTTCGTCAGCTTGATAACCTCTACTGTTCCCTTAAGACGCCAGATAAGCGGTTGAGCCACATGATGGGGTAGCAGAAGGACGTGACTGTTGCTCGCTTCAGGTGATGATTCTATGCTGATTTCGCGGGATCAGATGGGGGGCGGAATCAATGTCGATAAGCATTAATCAAGAACCCGCAGGATTTGGGCTCAACGGTATGAGCACATGAGACCAGTAGCTGGGTTTACAGAAACAGAACCCATCTAAACAAGATAAAGACCTATATTCAGCTGATCTCAATAGTTTGCAGGAGCTTGGAGGGCCTTCATGTTACCGGCTTAACCTATAAACTTCATCAGTGCAGAGGTGATGGAGATCTAGAAGGACTTTGCACCCCCGAAATGCCCAGTCTGAGATACTCGTTTCGCAAGGCTTTGTGTCCAGAAAGCTCATTTGGAGCCCATGCCATCAGAAGGGCTTGTGCTTCGTGATTCATTGTGTCACTGAATCTTTCTGCCTTGCCTGCTGAAATATGCGAACCACCTTGTTGGTGATTTGACTCTGTTGCGAGCATACCGGTTGGCCGTTTATTCCTCTCGATGTATAGCTTAGCAGAGTCGTTATGAGTGCACGGCCTAGGCTGCTGTTTGGTTCATGATCACCGGGCTTCATGCGCTTTGGAGACTAACCAGGAGTTGGTGATCACGATCGTAGGGCTGAGTGCCAGCTCAAGCAGAAAAGACGGGGACTCTGGCTGAATAAATCGGTTTCCAGCAGGTGTCAGGGTACACATTCGTGCTTATCCTAAGGGCGCTCCGTATTCAGTTAATCTGGGCTATCAAACATGCAAAATGTTTCTTATGGCTCAAAGCAGCAATGACGGAATCTTATCACATACTGAGGCATTGGGCTTGGTATGGTGGCTTGAAAGCTTCGTGACGGTCCAATCTCTGAGCGGCTGTGGTGATAAGCTTGATCGGTTTGCTACCCGTCACACCTGAAAGGTTAACTTTCTTCTCTGGCCGTTACGAGTGTAATCACGGAATGTGTATCATGATCAACACTCACTTCATTCCAACCCACGTCAATAATGCAGATGACAAGAAATACTAGTCCCTGATCTCCAAGTTGAAGAAGCCAGTAGCTCGCTATATGCACTAACGCAGGGGATCCAATGAAGACGATCCACCAGATGCGGCCAAGCCACTGCGGCTTTGAAGGGTCTGGCTCTTATAGCCCCAAAGCCATTCCATTCAAGGGCGAGCTCCCCGTCACCCCCATCCCAGTCAAGGGATAATCCTCAAGACCCCTTATGAGCAAAGTGCCTGACTACCAAACCAAACTTCGAGTATCGTCAACCCTTGCTTCAAACTCCGACCCTTTCGACTCTCATTTATCCCCCGTCGCCGTTCAAAACACTCATTGCCTTTTCAAATTCCACCTTTTCCGTGCGCCCATCTCGACCGCCATTGTTTCATCATGGCTGGTCATTGGAGTCCTCGACAGCGCACGAATCGCGCCAACACTGTCGGCGCATTTGTCTTCTTCGTCTTCTTTATCTACTTCTTCCGCGACAATTTTTTACCCTCGAGTACGCCGGCGCGGAAACATAGAAATGATTACTCTCACATGGCCCTGGGCGACAACGACGTCGAGATGGTGGTCGCAAGTATGAAGCATGAAAATGTTTCGTGGCTTGATGAATATCTCCCTGAATGGAAGAAGAACATCTACGTGGTCGACGACAACAAGGCCAAGTTGACTGTGCCTATGAACAAGGGTCGCGAGGCCATGGTCTTTCTGACGTATGTACTTTCGTTCTCAATTCTGTATTTCTGATACTGAACATTTCTGTCTGCAGCTACATCATTGATCGATACGACTCCCTGCCTGGCAATGTCGTCTTCCACCACGCCGAGCGCTTCCAATGGCACAACGACAACCCCGATTACGATGCTCTCCCTCTGCTCCAGAACTTCCGTTTCGATAACCTAAAGAAGGTCGGCTATGCCAATTTGCGATGTGTCTGGGTCCTTGGTTGTCCTGCCGAGATTCGACCTATCAAGGACGAAACCCCTGCGAAGGAGGGCGAACCTATCCACGCCCGCCATGTTTACAAGGCCGCTTTCCAGGAGCTGTTTCCCAGTCTTGAGATTCCTGAGGAGGTCGGCGTCACATGTTGCTCGCAGTTTGCTGTTCGCCGAGAGACCATTCACTTGCGTCCTCGCGCAGAATATGTGCGATTTCGTGAGTGGCTGATTGTGTCTGCCTTGGGAGATGACCTCAGTGGCAGAGTTCTTGAATACTCGTGGCACAGTACGTTCAATGCCCTCCCACAGTCACTCACCGATAAACTAACTTTTCGCAGTCATCTTTGGCAAACCCGCAGTCAATTGCCCGAACGCCGCCGATTGTTATTGCCAGAACTATGGCATGTGCGATCTAAAATGCGAAGCAGATAAATGTGAAGGCCAATACACACTCCCTCCCTTCTCAACCCTCCCCAAGGGTTGGCCCCAGCTCGGATGGAAGGGAGAGAACCGTGGATGGAAAGGACAGCCGTAGATAAGGGAGGGGCAAATATAATGGATCCGAATCGCCTATAGGGATTTTACGAATGATGGGGGTCTTCTCGAAAGTCTGCACTGCATGTTTAATTTGGGGCCTTTCATGGGAAGTGTTTCGACGCAAGGGAAGCGCGAGTATTCCTTATCTCTGGGTTTCTGGAATTATTGGTTATGGGATGGGCGTCTAGGATTGGGTTGGGCAATCTGTTATGTCTGCACCAAGTAGAGTTTCTGTAACATCATCACGGAATAATTAAAAAGACCATTCATGATACATATGTCAAGGACCTTTGTCCTAGATGATGAAAAAGAAAACTTCAGGGCCTGTTGGGTCTACAAAATTTGAATACTTAACATTTTCGAAAGAGATGTATAAGTTTTCTTGCCCCCTGAGGACATGAGCTTTGCATTGAAAGGTCATATAATTTAGAGTTCGCGTTAACACATGGAGCCATGCTGTCACATTCCAAACGTATGTACTGTACCTACTGTCAATTCAGACCTCTGGGTCCGGAGACGAATACAGAGTTAAAATGGCTATAGCATTCGAAAGAATTTATGCTATTTTTGAATCAGTATCGAATAGACATCCGTGGGTCATAGTCATGTTTCTATTCTGAATTCTTTGGCGTCCGGCTCAGATGCTCGACCCCCCACCTCGGAATCGAAGCCCCACCCCCACTTCTTCCAAACTCAGTCTGAAGCCTCTGTTAAAGCTCATCTTTAACAAAAGATCAGAGCTTCACAAACACCACACTTGCGGTAAAGGACAGCCATTAATAAAGGAGCGATGAATGTAACGAGCTCGGATTGCCTCTCTATGGCCTGATCAAATCACGGTTCCCTGTGACGCTTTATTGCCAAAGCCCGAACCTAGTAATGATCGTGATGAAGATTGTATCAAGATGTCGTTATTGGGGTCATCGCCAAGTTGATCTTTGGAAACTGTGAATAGCCAGAAGAATGTTGCTGTAGAGTATTCATCACGTGACACGATGCCCCACCTCGGAATTCAAGCTCCACCCCCCACTTCATCCGAGCTCAACCAGAAGCTCCCGTCAAAGCTCACCCTGAACTACAGATTCATAGCTTCACGAACATCGCACTTACAGTTATGCATCAAAACTTGGCAAGTCTGTGATACTCTCAAACGACAGCACTATCAATAGCAAATGATTTAAGATGGATACATCAACCCCCACCAATTTGATGGGTAAAATCTTCTTGATCCAATATTATCACATTGCTAACGCTGCTCAGACAAGCATCAGAAGATCATCTCCGAGATCCTCAGGTCCTACCGCGACTTGATGAATTGTGTCACTGTAAATGGCATGGACAAGGAAAAGAAAGGCGACTATGAGGCCCAAGCGAACAAGTTAAACTACAGAGACCCCGATACAATGGCAGCCGCTGGCTTAAGAACACAAAGAAAGTTTGACGAACTGGTAATTTTCACAACGCGGCATCGAAGTATCTTCACTGACATTAGTTAGTACGAGAGCATCAAGGAACTACTTGCTCTGACTCGTACAATCAAAGAGCTCTGGGTATTTGGGCCTGTCGACAGAGCTGATGAACATCGCAAGGAGAAGGAGCAGCAAATTGATCGCGACATTGCGGAAATCACTACTCTTTTCAACAAGATTGATGCGAATGCCATGCGAGAACTTGCAGAGAAGAATGGTGGCACGTGGGAACCTCAAGGAGAAGCTGCTTTGACAGCACCAGCAGCGCCAGCCCCGACTGGGAATTAGAGAGGCATTGGGGCGGCTTCTCGAGAATCATCACAAACAGTCGATAGTCCGGCGACATTGGGACGCGAACCCTCGGTGGATTAAGGTCTTTGAATGGACGGGATTGATGAATGTTGATATTAGATGGCGTTTTCGGAGTTGGTGTTCAAAAAGGCCTCGATATAGATAGTCAAGATTATACTAAACCTATCCTAAATTTTTCTAACTTGTGTACCTGATTATCGAGACTATACTAGACCTATCCCAAACTTTTCAAACTTGTGTGATAATTGAGGTTATACTGAACCTATACAACATCCTTCTTTTGTAATTATTCTTATCACTTAGCCTCACGCAGTGACTCCAGCAAGGTGAAGTTATATGCCAACTCCTATAAGGTATGTATCGGCCGATTAGAGATATCACCAGGCTCCAGTACAAATATGAAGAGTTTCTGTCCCCAGATCGAGTACAGGTGGAGTTCGGCAGTGATCACGGTTCAGCGAGGTAAGGCAGGTGCGGGCATGGCTCCTGCCCTCATCACCAGAATCTGAACCTCCTTCCCGAACCACTCGCAGACCACGCCCTCAACGTCCTTCTTCACTTCATGTCCTTCTTCTTCTTCTTTCTCCTTCACTACTTTTTTCTTCCATCTTCTTCTGGTCAATATCCCCTCACCATAATTTGAACCACGAAACTCCTCTCGTTTGTCTTTCACTTCATTCCGTGTTTTACTTCATCTCACCATGTTTGCTCATCTATTGATCGCTGCCTTTGGCGTCACGGCTGCCCTTGGCCAAACATCTTATGGAGAGCAGTTTAAGTACTGGGGCTGTGCCACTGTTGATGCTGCGGGCTTCAGCAACCCAGTCCCGCTCCCCAACGGTATCTTGACTCCTGAAGCATGCCAGGAAGCTTGCGATGGCCACGTGTTTGCCGCGGTGTCTCCTGAGTAAGTTAGCTCATGATCATCAAACCGACTCTAATATTTTCAGTGCTTGCCGTTGCGGAGATGATGCCAACGCCATCAAATCGGTCGACGAACACTCTTGCAACTACCCGTGCACTCAAGACCCAAACTCTCCCATGTGTGGTGGAATCTGCCCTAAGGGTACTCCCAGCATCTCGAACTTGTTCATCATCGAACCGGCTGAGCTTCAGGCACCCGAGCCTGTGCCTCAGCTGGAGAACCCCTTGAACCAGCCTATGTCTATCAATGTCGTTCCTGCCTCCGTGGCTCCACAGGCTTCATTTGCTTCTGATGCACTCCCCGTGGCTACATCATCTCCTCTGCCAGGCGTTCCCCTTCCTCAGAGTGAGGCTGTTCAGGCTCCCCCGCCGTCAACTGAGGCCGTTCAGCAGCCCCCTGCGACTTCGAATACTCCCCCGTCGTCAACATCCATTCCATCTGATCCTCCTGTCACCTCGCCCGATCAGCCTGAGCAGTCACCTCCACAGCCGACCATCAACTTCCCGTCTACTCTCACGCTGCCTTCAAGTGTATCCCCGCTGGCTCCAGCAGCGAGTGCCCCAGCCTCTGCGACGGAGGTGCCAGGAATCCCACCCAAGTCTCGAACAGAGCCTTCCACAAGTGAGACTTTGGTGACAGAGACGGGCTCTTTTCCCTCCGTAGCACCAAGCCAGGTGGATGTGTCAGAGTCAAACCACTTTGAGATCTCGATGCTGCCCACAATTGCTGGTCTCCTGTTCATGGTCATCATGGCTATTTAGTGATGAGGTACGACAATCCGACTTCGCATTCATATGTTCTTGGGAGCACCAGAGGGAAACAATGTCTAGGCAGCTGGATGGTCTTGTGGTTGATGTCAATGAATCTTGAGGCCGTCTAGGTCAATGGCTTACCATATTTTATTGTGAGAAGAATAGAATGCACGGCTTGTAAGGCTGTTAAGTAAATTTGTCCACTCCGAGTTTGATGTGGCAGTTGGCCTGATCATGATGATGCGTTTTTTTTATACTTGGAAGTGCATGTACTGGAGTAAAGTTTTAACACAGGGCGGCGCATTTCTCACCAGATCTCACTACAGATAGAGATTGTTGTTAATAAACCTCCTGTAGCTAGACAATTCGCACTCGCATCTTCCATGCTGTCGGGGAGCACGGAAATATTAGATGATCTGAGCTGTCAAAACAAACTCCGCGAAAGATATCCCAAACTTATTTAAAGTTAACCAATTATTTCTATTCTTTAGGATCGAGATGCTGAGTTCTCTTTTCCCCCTTATGATGCGCCAAAAGACGACTTATAGCCAGATGATTTGACGAATATAGGGTAAGCAGATCGAGACTGACGTAAATTAATTAATGCATGAATGGCGGCCCCGCTAGAGCTCCAACTGCCAACACAGGGGAAAGTGGCGGGGTAGAGCTGACGACGGAGCAACCCAAGACAACATTGATACCTACACCTACAACCCATGAGATAGGCAAGATGCAGTCCGGAATATCAGGCAAGACTACATAGATTCTAGTGGTGGACCTCTGCTAACAATTGTAGCCTCTCAGGAGCTGCAGGACCAGTTCAACTCGTTGCTGTCGTCGGACGATACCTTTGGTCTCCTCGCAACCATTGAGAAAGAGGCTCTGGTTCCCGTTGCTACGATCCCCTCAAAGTCAAGCTCATTCTCCGATAATCTCTCTGGCCTCGAGCCTCACCTAAAGCCTGATGCTGCGCTATACATTATCCTTCGTCGCTATGACACCGCTCCTCGATTCCTAGCCATTACCTATGTCCCCGACTCGGCCAAGGTACGCCAAAAGATGCTATTCGCCTCAACACGCTTGACCTTTGTGCGTGAGCTGGGAACAGAACACTTCCGAGAGACCATATTTGCTACGACAGCCGAGGAACTGAGCGTGAAAGGCTTCGAGAAGCATGATGCGCATAATAAGCTGGATGCACCGCTCACCGAAGAGGAGCAGCAATTGGGCGAGGTCAAACGTGCGGAGCAAGAGGCAGGATCTGGAACAGGTCACAAGGAGATTCATCTGAGCAAGAACTTTGCTATGCCCATCTCCCAAGACGCTGTTGCTGCCCTGAAGGAAGTTGGCCAGGACGGAGGCCGAATCGTGACGATGCTGGTTAGTACATGAGCCATGAACTGATCCCACATAAACTAACCCCTCTATAGAAAATCAACCCCGATACCGAGGTGGTGGAGCTCGTCCCCGAGGCACCCACTCCAAGCGGGATTGCAGAACTGACGCAGGCCATCTCCTCAACTGAGCCGCGGTTCACCTTCTACCGCTACACTCACACGCACAACGGCGCCGAGTCGAGCCCCATTCTGTTCTTCTACACCTGCCCGTCAACACCCGGAAACAAGTCCATCAAGTTCCGAATGATGTACCCCCTGATGAAGCGATCCGTTCTGGAGGTCGCTGAGCGGGAGGCTGGTCTTAAGCTTGAGAAGAAGTTTGAGGTGGAGGAGCCTAGTGAGATTACCGAGCAGTCGGTTTTGGAGGATTTGCATCCCAAGGTTGCGGCCCGACAGGGCTTTAGCCGACCCAAGCGACCTGGTCGATGAATCCGAGTTGGCGAGATCTGAGTCAGTACGGTGAAACGTTCCGATTAGTCGTGCTCTTTTTCAACGCCTACAGTTTGAAACGGGGGGTTAGATAAACGTTGAGATTGATACACAAAAAAAGTCAATTGCCCAAGCTACAAATGCTGGTATTTATCCAAGATGCATGCGCGCAATAAGAACCCGAGCCGCCCTTCACTCCAATGCATGGTATACTTGTCCGCTCTCTATACTCTTCATCCTTCTTTTTCTTTTGCCCTTCTCCTCTCATGTTTCAATCTTAGATCGACTCTTCAGCTTCCTTCACAGCAACTTGGACTGTGAACAGATTAGAAACTGAGACAATCTAAAACGGCTTCCAAGGGATATGTTTGACTGGCGTTCTCGTGGTTCGTCCTTCTGGGCTAAAGGATTCTCCAACAAAGAGCTTCAGTTGATGATGGTGGTTTCGTGGTTTGTTGCCACTGCTTTATTCCTCGTACTTGCCTCCGACTAAGGAAATGTTGCTCTTTTCTAGCCTATCCTTGAGGAACTCGTAGACGGTAAAGGTGACGGCCTGACCGGGGGCGACACGCATGATTCGAGGGGTGATACCCTTGTAGAAAGCGTGAACTCCTTCTTGCCTGGGGAGGGTCAGTATACTGATTTATGTCATATCAAAACCTGTGACTCACTTGAACATGTCTCCGGCAATACGAGTAATTCGTGTCCAGGCGCTGACTCCAGGCTCAGCAGTAGCCTTTTGCAGACGAGTCTTGATAGTGTCGATAGGAGCGTTACTCATAGGACCCATAGCACCAGAAACAAGACCGATAAGAGTAGTCTGCCAGTTGGGCAGGTTTGTGTTCTCGTACTCAGGCTGCCACTTCTTCAAACAATCCTTAAAGTAGCTGTATGCAGTAAAGTTGACAGCCTGGTTAGAACCCTGCCTCAACGCCGTCAAGCTCACACCGCGGTAGAGCGCACCGAAACCCTCCTCCTTGACAACAGTGTACAGCGCATGCGCAGCATTGCGATACTTGGGGACGTCGAGAGGATCCGCCATGGAGTGATGCTGCGCCTGGAGACGAATCTTGATGACCTCCATGGGCGTGACGACAGCCACAGCTTCTGTTACACCTGCTGAGAGACCGGCGATGAAGGTAGCCTTTCCGGAGACGACGCCGGTTGTTGGATCAGCGAGGATCTGCTTGTACCACTCAAAGGACGTGAAGCGGATGGCCATCTTTGGGACGATGCCTGTGAGGACGGCGCCGAGACCCTTGTAGAGACCGAGGGGTGTCTCCTTTGCGATGATGGCGGCGCCGGTCTGGATGAAGCCGCGCTTGGGGGCACCTGGTTGGCGCGCGCGTCTTGAGAGCTGCATGCGAACTTTGATTGTGTCTTTTTATTTCACATGTTAATTTACTTTTTCTTGGTTGGTGAGATTTTTTGGGTTTGCGACTGGAGCTTACCGAGGGGATGACAGGCGAGAGCTTCCATCATACCAGCACCACCACCAGCTGCGATTCATGTTAGCTTCTGTACAATTGCGCAAGGAGAATTGTTCTCAAAGAACCGTTTTCTTCGGCTGCGACATACCAATAAGGTTAACAGCCGCTGAGGGCGGCTGTTTCTTTCCATTTCCATTCTTTGAAGCCATTGCGACAGAATTGATCTCTCGGTCAATCTTGCGCCGAGTCAAACAAGAACAATTTCAAAATCCGAGAGTTTTGCGCCGAGTTCGTAGAGCCGAGGTTCGGATCGGTGGATGATTTTATTTACTTTTAGTCTAGCTTCGAGAAGACGACAAGAGGAACAGACGAGACAGAGACAGAGACAGAGAGAAAGGGACGAAAAAGTGAAAGAGAGGGCTAAGAGGAGAGAAGAGAAAGAGGAGCGGAAATCGGAGGAGGAGGGAAACAATTTAAAGAGAATCGAAAGAGTCAAGTACCTTAGCATATGCCATGACCACGATCCATGTCGGCGATGGACCGAGTCTAGTAGAGAGAGGGTCTAATACTTACACACCTCAAAAGGGTTATGATTGAAGTCCGGAGAACCCCACATTGTGAACTAGAACTAGATTACGGGGAAAAATAAGTTGGAGTTGGGGAATGGACGGGAACGGGATTGGGGGTGAGAATGGAAGACCTCGGAGGATGCCTTGGCTGAAAACACGGCATTCAAAGGTGTCATTTGTGTGAATATGATATTATTGTTTATTTGAATTGCTTCATCTATAACATGATCTGTTGAAATACATGCTCATGAGCTGCGTAGCCAACTACCAAAATGTATTTTTATCATGGCATGTAAATTAATGCCTTCACACCATCTCCTCTAGGTGCCGTCCCATCGTCTCTCTTTCTCACATGCAACTCCCCTAAACCCCTTCCAGAACCAACACAAGAAACCCTCACTCTCGTTCTCACTGTCACAAAAAACATCCACGAACTCTGACGTCGGCCCTCAGCTCTGGATGTCTTTAGACCGAGAGTCAAAGCCCCACCAGTGGTCCGGGCAGATGGAGGACCAGGGTTCAGAGCATCATTCCATGCGGCCGAGAAACAACGAGCCTCTGTGCTGTTTCTTCAAGCATGGCACGTGCTACAAACTATAGAAAGCTCTGAAGGAAATAAGTTTGGTGATCACGAGCTTGAGATGACTCAATTTTCGAGAGAGAGCGAGCTCGCTAGGTGGGAGATTGGTTGTAAGTGACGTCGATGCTCTTTTACCGACGGGTAGCCGAGCTTGTGATATTGCGGGGTCTTGTCCCCGTTAGATACCTAAATCAACTTTATTCGTGAGGAGAAAGGGCAGAGCCGTATGTACTGTATCATGACAGCCCAGAGGATTTACGTATTCATGATCACGAGCTCCAAGCAGGGACTCTTTTTATATTATTGGCTCTCTTTCATCACTTCAATGGTAGCTACCACCAATTATCATCCCCCTCAGCTCTGTATTTCTATTTACACACCTCCAACCAAGATTCACACCCTCTCCAAACGGCCATCGTCCGCTCGTGAAGGGGAGAAATAAAACAATACAATAAAAAGGTGAAGAGGCGCATGACCGAGCTTTGCCGAGGTCTGCAAGTGGACTCAGCCTACGATTTCCATTTATTTCCATATCACTTTTATTAAAATACTCAGGATCTATTTTTTTCATATTATAAATTTCCCGGAAATGCTTCACCGTCGGGTAAAGACTCTCGCACTGCCGCCGTGGCTGGAAATGGGAGAGGATATCGATTGCCGATAAAGGATATAAGTGCCCCCTCTTGTACCGCGGAAAAAGAGAGAACAATTCTTCCGTGCTGTTCCGATAAGATTCAGGATTGTTGAGAGATGCCGATGTTATATGCCTTCCATGTTTCCATCAAACTCGGAGCTCGAGGTCGGAGTTTCGGAGACTCGGATGTGACCTCTGATTGGCTGTGTACCTGAGAGAGAGTCGGAATGGGAGGGTCCACTCCGCGGAGCCGCGACGGTCAAGAGGTCGTAGCCGACCCGGCCAGGAAAGTCTCCGCTAGATATTCACGGCTGTTACCATTTTGACGGTATTCTTAAGCTATTCAATGCTTCCTCACTTTGCATGTTTGTGAATGTCCTCAGGTCTGTATGCATCTCTAGGATAATAATAACCTTGGACTCACGGTATAAAACGGGAGAGCCCCCTGTCATAAATTATTTATATCCGGATGTGATTTCAACCGCCAGGGGTCCTAGATCATTAATTAGACTGATTTGACTGGTCCCCTTACCGCACATCACGCTGTATCCACATCCCGATGTTATAAACCCCCAAAGTCTTGAATTTCGCCAGGGACTGACGATGGGGGGTATTTGGGATAGAACGTGAGAAGATTGCTGCGGCTCGCAATTGTTTGCATATCCTTGATAATGTGATCCTGTCTGTTGATATTCTTGTAAGACGAGATCCGAACACAACTTTGTCTTGTTCTTATATAAAACTTGGTAATAAAGTCACCTGCGTGAAGTGAGGGCAAACTTCCACCAAGAGGTCTCTGCACCGGACGCTTCGTGTGATATAGTGTCTGTAAAGGTCATTCGAAATGATCCGTCTCATGACTATCGGTTGTATACCCCCATCTGGGATGAAAAGTGAAGCCTACAGCCTTATCACGATTCTTCGATCATATAAACCCAACAGGCCCATTCACTCTTCTCACTTTAGAATTGCGGATATACCATTTTATATATCCTTGGATGTTATCCAATATCTCATATCATCTTCAACCTACTGATCTAAACTATAGCGCCTGAATCGCAATAACTGGCACACCCTTTCCTTATATATCTGCCGCCTCCCCTGCATTTCTCCCTATATTAGTCGCTGGCCCACACTCAACGACTCTCCCTCTATCCAACCTCAAGCACCACGTTGCATCCTCCACAGCCTCCAACCGATGCGCAATCGTGATAACAGTGCTCTCTTTGAGTTCCTGCCTAAGGATTCTCTGCACCATCGCCGCTGTCCCACGATCGATTGACGCCGTCGCTTCGTCGAGAATGACAAGGCCACTTCGTCGCAGCACAGCTCGACATATACCCACGAGTTGTCTCTGTCCCTGACTCAGGTTCTTTCCGCCTGCGTCGATGCGGGTTTCGAGACCCCAGTCAGTACCAAGAACGCGATGGATTGCGTTCGTGCAATCTTGGTCAGAGAACTTGGCTTCTGGGTCGATGTTGTCGTGTAATGTGCCAGGGAAGAGGATAGGATCTTGCTGGATGAACGTTACGCGATTGCGGTGGGCTGTACGGTTGATGTGAGCCAGATCAATGCTTCCAATCGAGACGGCACCCGAGTGCGGTGCTTGTGTTACGAGGAGAGCGTTTGCGATGGTTGACTTGCCGGAGCCCGTTCGACCGAGAACTGCGCATGTTGAACCACCAGGAATCTCGAATGACACGTTGTCCAGCACAGAAGGGAGGTCATCGGCGTACTTGAATGACATGTCCTGGAAGCGTACACTGTCGCAGGGCCTGGGCCAGTCTTGTGGAGGCTCAATATCACCGCTGGGTTCTTCCGGGACACGATTCAGAGCATCGACTCTTTCGAGCGACACAGCATCGAGCTGAAGAGCCGCAAACTTCTCACATAGTTGTTGAACAGCAATCATGGCGATGTTTGTTTGTGTCAGAACAAAACCGACTGCACTTGCTGGTGTGCCCATATATACCATGGATAGAACGAGGATGGTTCGCATGATTGCCGAAGACATACCGAGTCTGAAGTCGAGCCAGAACGTCATACTCCAGAAGAAATGATCGTGCTTTTGAAAGTCATCAACAGCTTCCAAGTGCTTATTTTGGAAGCGGCTCTCGACCTTGAGTGCACGAATTGTCACAAGACCATCTTGCATGACTCCAATGTTGGCGATGATGGGAGTCAGATATCGCATCTCCATCCGGCGTAGACAGCGCGAAGCAGGGACGTATATACGGTAGAAGTATGCGAATAGAATCGTGACAACAAAGATAACCGCCACTAGAAAGATCTGGTGTGTCATGATGGCGAAGAGACTCAGCGAGAGAGCGACCAGGTTAAACACAAACTGCTCAAGGGGTGCAAGGATCCCACCGTCGACCATGCCCATGTCGGAGATGAGACGGTTCTTGAGTTGGCCTGTCGGTGTGACATCGTAGTACCGGAATGACGCCTTGCTAACTCTGTCGATGGCGATTCGGAAGAGCCGTTGAGCTGCGCGGATGCTGATTGAAGCGAGGAGGACTTGGGCTGAGGCGTATGAGAGGATTTGGGCGATTGATAGGCCTGCTAGAACATAGAGCCAGGGGCGAGGGTTTTGGTTAGGATTAGGCAGACCCCAATATTCGCTTTGGATGAGAGTTTCGAAGTTTGCAGATTCGTGACCCCATGCTTCGAGGAGTCGTGCTCGCGCAATATCACAGTACCGAGATAATCCATAGAACAAAGATAGGAATACCCACAAGTGCCATCCTCCTGCACCCATGTACCTAAGATAGATACCAATAGGAATAGCCCCTGTCTCGGTAACTTCCTCAGGAAGACCCTTGTCGCTTGGAAGCTCTTCAGATACATGCTCATTAGGCATTTCGTGAGGCTGAACTTCAGCCGGGCCAGAGTTGAAAAGGTGAGGATGGTCAAGCTCTTCTTTGAGTTCAGTTGGAGTAAGAACATGGGCGTAACCATCGTTGATGTCAATAACTTGATCAGCGTGTCGAAGAACGAGATCATCGCGATGAGTGACGAGAACAATTGTTCGGGTCTTAGCCAGCGGACCGCAAAGGAAGCGCTGGACAATATAACTGGCTGTATCATGATCCAGAGCAGCCAGGGGATCATCCAAAAGAAGAACCCGACAGCTACTATAGACCGCCCTCGCCAGTGCAACACGCGCCTTTTGACCACCAGAGAGTCCAATACCGCCCTCCTCGAGCTTCGTTTGATCACCCATAGGAAGCGTTGCGAAGTCAGGAATGAGTGCACAAGCACTAATAACTTCTCGATATCTCGTAGTATCGAAGGATTCATGGAAGGTGATGTTATCTCTGATGCTCTTATTCTGCAACCACGGGAGCTGCTGCGCATACGAGATAGGCTCATCGGCTCTCGAGAAGTGACCGCTCTTGTGCTCCAGTTCGTTGAGGATCGCAAGCAATAGACTAGATTTGCCTGAGCCAACCTTACCGCGCACAACGGTCAGACCCGCTGAGAATTTGAGGGTCAAGTCGCGAAGAACAAGATGATCTGTTGAGGGGCGTGCGAAACTTGCTTTGTGGAACTCGATATCGCGCGCTTCACAGCCGCTAAAGGCGTCTTCGTCTCGGTCGGGCTCGGACATGTATTTGTTGACGCGCTCAACGGGGATAGTGCACTTCCAGACTGCAGAGATAAGATCGAAGGCTTCGCGGGTACTCGCTTCGAGCTGTGCAAAGAGTTGTAGTGAAGGCCAGATAACGTCGTTGGGGAGACCGCGTCCAAGGATGAGTGTATATAAGCAAATGCTGGCAAACGGATAGACCGCGCCTCCAAAGACATTGATTGTGGAGATAGTGGCATTAACAATAGAAATATGGAACCTCTTCCTCATCTCGACATCTCGGAACCTCAGGATGCGATCTCTCCACGAGGACGTCCAGCCATTGAGCTTGAGCGGGCGACTAGCCTCTACAAAATGCGCGACAGCTTGAGCCCTCCGATCAGAATGTCCCGTTCGTTGACGTTCAAGCTTGATGACCTGACGAACAAGGAGGGAGTTGCAGATAAGGAAGATGACCATGAATCCGAAGCCGACGCAAGATGGCCAGCCCATGATGTCAATCAGGTAATAGATCGTCACAATGACTTTGATGGGAGTTGCGACGACGCGAGGAAACTCCCAGAATCGCTGGGATATCTCATAAGTATCGCCACGGATTAGGTTGACTACCTTTGCGTTTGAGGCTTGATGGTCTGGGGCTGGTTTCTCTGCTGGCCTGGACTTGTTGCGGCCGCAGCATTTGTTGAAGAACCTGCTCAAGCGGTTTGAAGAAGGATTGATCTCTTCAGTGTTTTCTGAGGGGTCTTTCTCTGTCATTTCAGATCCTGGGACGGCTCTTGTGAGGAGCTTGCTGAATAGACCGATGAATGTCTCACCGCGACTTCGTTCGTAGGCCTTGCGGGAGTACCACCCTGAAGATGTCCTTGCGATTTGACGGATAGTATCGATGCTGAGAATGACGACACACCACAGTCCGGCTTCTGCAGGGTCGTTCTTGTCGAGAGATTGATAGAGCTTGCTTGTGAGACGAAGATTAGAAACTTCAGCGACTCGTTCCAGGATAGCTGCGAATGTGCCGATGAGAAGATCCAGACCATTTGCTTCAATGAGGCAAGGAAGAAGCTTGCCCTTGAGCGTTCGGAATACCTGGTGCAGCCTCCAGTGCTGAAACTCATAAGGTAGCTGCCAGACATCTTCGATGGCGATTTCTCGTTTTTGGGCGATTCTCGATAGGGGGTTTACCCATCTCATGGTCCAGAATTGGAAGAGGGTGAGGTTATCTTCTGGGCTTCGGACGTGGTTTGACGGAGCGGCTTTGGCGTTTCCGATATTTGACGAGCCCCAGAATGGGTTTCGAAGGGGCATGTTCATGATGACCAGAATTGCCAGAATCTCAAGGGTGAGGTGTCCAATGTCGAAGGGGTCGATTGAGTTGACCTTGAAGCTGAGATAGTAGATCGCCCTGAGGGCCAGAGTCGTTGCCATCATGAGAAAATACTGCAACATTAGCAACTTGGGCGCTTCGACAGGTCTATCCAGAACCGTGACCAACGCCACAACAGTCCAAGGCACAAGCTCCATAAACGAAGCTTTATGGTGAGAATGGACAATAGCGGAGCTAATAGCCAGTCCCAGCCCGAGAAGGGCAATGAGCAGAAGACATAAAGTCCAGAAAGTCCATTTCCTCTTCTTAGGATGAAACGGTGGTGGTTCTTGAGCGAACGGTTGCAACCAGCGGGGCGTAAAGCGTGACAACGGCGTTCGACAAAGGTATAGCAAAAGCATCAAACATGAAGCTATATCAAGACTGAGCATAACGCCCACTTCTCGCTTCGGCCATGATGTACCCCACGTTGAGTACAGTGGCTGGTCTGTGGGTATGTAATTGAAGAGCTGCTTCGAGAAGCTAGCGTGGTAGAGGTCTACAGCAGCCATACTGGCAAAACAGCCAGATTTCCAGGATATATCAACTGAATCAGGTTTTAGCTAATCAAGGTTCCGAATTAGACGGCGAGAGTCAAAATAGAACGTAATAAACGGAGACTGCCAGCGTAGTAAATGGTGGTAAGATATCGATGGGTGCTAGAATAGCTTGGTAGGTATACAATGGCTTGGGAGATTCGAGACATAATAATAAGCAAAAGTTGTCTGTACTGAATAGAGACGTGAAAAACATACAAATGGGTGTTTGCTATGTTATGTCTGGGAGCAGGGCGATTCACACATGGGGAAAAAGTTTATTCGCAGGGCGTTACTGATGGGAAAAGAGAGCACAACACATAAAACGACGAATTATAAGCCATTGGCTCACGGCACAGAGATGAAACAATTCATATGAATCAGATGTTACAACGGCATTGGTGTATCAATGGCAGGGCAAAGAGTGAGTGAGAGAAGAGACGCTGGCGGTGAATATTAAGGATTTTCCGTCCCAATCGCGGTCGACATCAGACCAGAGACCCTTGGATGTCCAATGAGATGCTAGTGGAGAAAGATGTTCGTTGTTGAGCGTGGAGTATCTCTCCGGATACGGCTTGGTACAGATATTCGCTGATCATTGGCATGGGTGGAAGTAACCTGTAACGTAGGATTCAACGATGTTGGTGATGTGATCTGCGACTCAGAGGCACAGTGAAAATGAATTTGTTTCGTCTGGTCTGCTTGTGTGATTAAAAATACAACGGTCTCAACCAATGCCGTAACAGGCTTTTCTTCTTCTTCTTAAACGAGTAGAGCTCCTCCGGCAAACGCAATGGTCATTAGAGTTATCATGCCGACGCCGTTTGCTGACCAAGCCTGCAGCGCTGCGACACCGTTGTCGCTCTTTGTCGCGGATGCAGCTGAGCCGGTGCCGGTGCCAGTAGCAGTGCCTGAAGCGGTGCCGGTCGATGATGAGGAATCGGACTTGGAGTCGTTGCTGACAAGCGCGGAGAGTTTGCTGTCGTCGACGAATGAGGCCTTGACCGAGGTTGCGTTCTTGCAGTCGCTGGGAGGATCAGCCTTGCCCTTGACGAAGTTGGCAGCGATGCACTGACTTGATTAGCATTTGATTCGGGTATCAAGTTTTGAGCAAAGACATGGACATACCTGGTAGAGAAGACCGTCGACAGCATTGTTTACAACGTTCACCCAACCCTTCTTGCCAGCGTAACTCTCGGGGACAGTGACCTGCGGCTCACAGAAGGCACCAAGACCGCTTTGCTGAACAATAGGAAAGACTTGCTCCCAATCGCCATCAGCCTTCTCGTTGAGCGTCACGCGGAAAAGCCAATTGCCTTGCTGATGCGTAGATAGCACCGCAATAGCCTCGCCGCCGACGTGGAAATCAACGAGCTTGTCCTTGGAGAGGTCGGGCGTGAAGCCGCCACAGGGAGACTCGCCCTCGTTGTCGTCTTTGAAACCGATGGACTCGGGATACTTGAGTTCGAAGTGGGCGAGGGAGACGCCGTAGAGGAGGGCGGTTGAGAGGAGAGTAGAGGAGCGCATTGTGATGTGTTTGGTGGAGTGCTGTGTGTTGTGTGTGGTTTGAGAGAGCTGAGGTGGGCGAGCGGCTGAGCTGCTTTTGTAGGAGTTGCGGATATCGGCAAGGGGATGAGGGAGAGGCTGAGCTAGTGTGAGCTGTGTTTCGCTAGCAAGGTATGGATGTAGGTAATTATGTTACGGTGTTGTATATCAGGCCGTTGTGAGAAATGACCTTCCATTGGGATCATCCAACTCAAATACTTTAACATGGTGGCATTGTTAACTTATGTAGGTAATCAGATATTCTATCAGCTGGAATTACATACATTTCCAGTTTCACAGCATGAATATTACACAGCATCTGCAAACTCTCCATCATGAAAGCTACGTCATTGAGGCTCTGTGCTCCCATGATGAACCCTCCCATCAATGCAAGCCATCCTCACTAGCTTGAAGCAATTCACGCCAATTCCACATCAAACATGCATCCAAAACACCCAAAGCCTCAAAAGAACGCCCATTCTACATCGTCGCACAGACTTGCACCGCAGAGTCTAGCAGTGTTAAGCCTCCATCGCCAAATGCCGTGTTAGTGGTGAGCACGTTTTGGCTCGACCTACCCCAAGAGTCTAGACCTCGCAGGGGAAAAAACAGGGGTCCTTGACTTGCGGAGGAGCCAATCAGAACAGGAACGTGCACGGACCTGAGGTTATTTGAGCAAGTTTTCTCGTCTTGCTAGTGAGCGAGTTTTTTGTCAGACCATGAGAGTTGAATTATTAGAATTACAGTGAGAAGGTTTGATGAATGGTGATAAGTATCGGGTATTCGGCATGCACGGATAGAACGGATACAGTTTTGGGAGAAATTTGAAAAGAGACGGTAGTGAAGAGTTTGAGTTTTGGTAATTTTATGCGCAATTTGATGGTTGTTGCACGTTTCTACTGCCGGGTGTAGCCTCAAAGTATCAAGCTCGCATCGCTAGATTGCCCAATCTAAAGAGGTTAGTTGCACATACAAGCGATCTGATGGGCATCTCGCCTTGTCTGGCAATCACACCCCGCGGGATTCACTCTTCTTCACTATCCAACATCAGCACTCGGGCTCTTCATACCCGGCGACCTGTGACATTCACATCTAGTTCATACAGTCACCCTAAGCCAAGAAGCGGTTTCATCATATCAACTTACTCATTCATTCTCACCCGAGTGTCGACAAGTCACACAGTCGGAGAGAAACTGGACACTTGCACTCGAACAAAACTTGGCTTGTTTGCAGGTGACATGAGTAACTGAAGCGCAAGACCATACCACCATACCAAAAGATTATCCATGAGCCAGAGATACATTGGCTATATCACGACGCTGGCCGTCTGAACCTCCCTTCAACTCAAGTCACATCGAACCTGCGCCAGTGGCGCATCATAGCCCATCATGGATATGGGCCACATGGATCATGATCCCGGCTTGCGGATGGAAGTCAACTATGCCTTTGCTCGCGGATACTGGTATACCATCGCTGGTGTTGTCGGCGCACTCGCTGCTATTCGTGGCATCAACTACCTCGACGCCCAGCAAAGGTACGTCGCTTGACGACCTCTTACAAAACATACTGACACTTCACCAGATTAAAAGCATGTCGCGATCCGTCAATAGACCATCCAACTCGTCCACGAGGAGCTTTCAGTCAAGCATGGGCGACAGCAACCGCCGTCGTTCGCGAAATGGGCCATCCGCAATATTACATCCCCATCAAAGGCCTTCGATGGGCAACACCGCTTCCGCTCGGTCGAATCATCGTTCTAGCATGTTATTGGGTCGTTATTGTCTATTTGATGAGCTGGCAGGTTTCAAAAAACGATGTGTACTACTGGGAGCGCATCGGATATCGCAACGCATGGGTTACTCTAACCCAGTTCCCGCTGCTCTACCTTTTGGCGACAAAGGTCAACGTTATCGGATTCTTGATTGGGAGCAGTCATGAGAGACTTAATTGGTTGCATCGATGGATCGCGCGTACCATATTTGTTACTGCGACGGTTCATGGCTTTCACTTCTGGACTATGTGGGTGCGCGCTGAGTTTCTGGACTACGCACTACAGATCATGCCGCTGGTCAAGTATGGGCTTGCAGCGTGGGCTATCCTACTCTGGAACGTCGTCACGGGAATTGTTCCAATTCGCAGACTTTCGTATGAGGTTTGGGTGGCTCAGCATGTGCTAACCAGCATCATCATGCTGTGGTTGCTCTATCAACATATTCCCTCGAATGCCCGATGGCTGCTGTGGATGAGTATTTCGTTCCTCGTTTTCGACCGCGCCATGAGATGGGTGCTTCTCCTCTGGCAAAATGTCCGCCTTCGACCACAAGGAACAGAGTGTCAAGGCATGAAACACATTGGCCATCGAGTCGTTACTCGCGCTGTTGGACAAACCACCACTGTCGTTACCATCAAGGATGTGCACTTCAAGTGGAAGGCAGGACAGCATATTTACCTCTGGGTCCCACGTCTCGGACCCTTCGAAGCGCACCCATACACAATCGCATGTGCGCACAAACTCGAAGGCGCATGCTGCTGCAACAGTATACAGCTTGTTGTGCGGGCCCATAACGGATTTTCCAAACGACTACACGAATATGCGACAAAGAATTCGGGATCCGAACTTACAGGCTTCGTATCAGGGCCATATGGCGTCCCCCCGAAATGGGATATTTACGAAACGCTGGTACTAATTGGAGCGTCGACTGGAGCCAGTTTTGTTGTTCCCATCCTCGAAAGCATTGCAGCAGCCCAGAAATCGAATTGCACACGAAGAGTCGAAATCATCCTCGTTGCGAGGACATCTCAAGAAATCGAATATTACGTCGAAAGGGCCGAAGAGGCTGGCAGAATGGTGCGAGCAAAAGGCGTGGGTGTAAGCATCCACATCGCCATAACAAGCTCCAATCAAACAGGTCCGGTCTTCAGCCGATCAGAGTCGTCAAACACAAGCGACTCGGACGACATCCAACCCGTCAAGGGACCGACAACGGGGTGCTGCTGCAGCGTAAACGGTCCAGACGAGAAAGGCTGCCCAAGCGACTCTCCCTGCCGCGGGAAGATAACCGCCACTGTTCCAGAGCTCATCCGCGAATACACGTGCAGGCCAGACATCGAGACCATGATTCGCGAGCCGGTGGAGCAGGCTTGGGGAGAGACAGGGGTCGTTGTTTGCGGCGGGCGCGAGATAGTGGCACGGACGAGGAATTGCGTGAGCCGTTTGAGCGATGAGCGAGCTGTGCATAAGGGAACGGGCGCGCAGGGGATATATCTGCATGTTGAGGAGTACTCGTTTTGATTTATGGTCGATAGATAATGATAATGTTATGATTGATGTTTGCAAGTAAGGAACTGCCGTGAAGTGAAGTGGTTGAACAGGACAGGGATTAGTCAGTGGCGGTTAGAATGTGGTGGTGGTGTGCTACGGCAACAAGCCTGCAAGCCCAAGTCTAGGTAAGGTAGGCCAGGGGGATCAAACAGAAGCCTCCACTGTCGTCGGTTAACAAATAGGTATTGCGCTGCATGCATTGAGGTATGATGAAACATTCTCATCCTCCTCCTTCAACTCTCGATATCGTGATACTCATTCCAATTCTAGACCATCGTGGAATGTAAAACCGAGTTATCCCAACCCACCCTCTAAAGCCCCCGGCACGTCGATAGCTCCCTTCCACTAGCACCACTACCCTTAACTAGGCTAGCCCCAGCCTCTCCAATTGGTCCCTTCCGCCCTGGCCCTTGAACCCTCGAAACTCCATTCCTCTCCACTTTCTCTTCATCACTTTATTTCCTCTCCAGCATCAACAACGCTGTGTCTCTCTTTTCTTCTTCTTTAAATGCTTCATCGCTGAAACTGTTTTTCCTTTGCCTCAGCCCGCCATGCCTTCACGGCCGCGGCGGCGTAATCGCCCAGAGAGGCTGTCGAGGCCTTATGCGATGGTGCACGCGGGTGTGAGATTGATTGCCTGGATTACCAGCCTCGCTTCGATTCTCATGCTTGCATTTGTTTGCAAAGAATGGCCTTCCAAGAGTCAGGTCATTATTGCTGGTGCTGTCGGTGTGAGTAGCCCCTCTCTTTAACGTCTCTGGTTACGCAAAACTGACGTGCTCTAGTGTGCAATTGCAATGCTCAACGACAGCTGGGAGGTTCTAGCAGTGACGGATGCTTCATTCACTGTTCCCAGATTAGCTACCTCGAGAAGAGTACTGCACGACTTGTTCGCTCTAGCTCTCTGTGTTGGCGGTATCATCATGATGTGGGTATCAAACATCAACATCACTGACGACAAGGACGCCGAGCAGAAGCGTCAAGAGCAATGGGTCATGGCTGCCCTGTGGGCTTTGATCGCCGTGGTGTAAGTTTTCCCCCTCTTTCCAAGGGTCACGTTACTGATACGCCTGATGCAGTGGCTGGAGATTAATCTTTTCTGTCTGGGGTTGCGTGGATTGTACTGGCGAGGCCAGACGTGCTGCACGGAGAAGACAAAGAAGGAGAGGAAGAGAAAATGATCCCTGGCGACAGATGGGGATTCTCTGAATGATGTGCTATTGTATTACGATTTGAAGTTTTGACGGCAGACGAGGAACGCGACTTTCATGCATTAAACGGCGCCTGGTGTTTGGGACATTGACACGATAGACATGCCGACTTTGTTTACTACGACTGAGATTTTTTATGGTGAGAAGATTATCGACGACATTATGGGACCGAGCCAGCACCGCGGTTGATTGTGGCCTTGATCGGCCCGGTAACGACTTGTCTATGCCGTCATGCCTTGAATCTATGGACAACCGACTCTGCGGCTGATTCTTCTGGACCTTCCTATGCGTTTGCGAGGAATGAAGAGCGTTTGCGCATGGGTTTCGAAATCTTTTAATCTTATGCAGAAACTGTATGGACGACCGCCAAGCCAGAACACACCTAAGTACCTGACGACGTCGACATGAGCATTGGTACCAGACGCATTTTACTTTCAGCCGAAAGCGGGGGTTCTACCACTATTATTGTATGGCTATCAGCGCCGAGGTTGTGAGAGATGGATTTGGTCACCTAGCTCTCCAAGGTCGATGAATCATAGAGATTATGAATCTGTCGTCGAACTTTCTGGACAATGTACGCGACCAGCGAAGAAGGCCTACAACCTCTGTCGTTTGAGCTGCGGATGGCTGCGGCGGGTATGAGCATTGAGTTTCATCAGCAACATGGATATCTCTACGTGGAATCCGTCGCAGAAGGAGAATGGGATACAGAACATCTTGATGACCGCTTGCTGGCTTATTGACTTCGAGCCTCAAAGCTTTTATAACGTTTACTATCGAACCCAAAATACCAACTGTCCTCAATCTGAACACCTCGTCCAAATTCCCCTGTCATCCTTTCCCCAGAATATTCCGAACCTTTGACTACGGTAATAGCTACTTCGATGCTTACTGTTCTTGCTTTACAGGGTTACTAAATCCATAGATACTGACTGTATTGAGTCTGCTTCCAGACTACCCCCGAAGCTATTGCTCACCAGCTGATGGTTTCGAAGAGTCTGGTAAACTAATTCGTTTAAAGCGATGAGAAACTCTAATACTGCTTTTTCATGTCATCCCCTCATCAAGAGGTTATCGAGAACCTAATTTCTCATCAGTTGTCGATGGTTGGCTCTACATTAAAGATCCCTCTTCCTCGACTGGCTTGCAGAGACGTGGTTCCATACAATACATGTGATGGCTCCCCTAGAACAGCCAGGGATAATCACTACAGCTGAAGATACTACTCTTCTGGGCATCACATCTGGAATCAATGACGGGTCGAAGCAAAGCGGCTCTAGCCGCCAAGTGAAAAACGAGCAACAAGAACCAAGAGAGCCTCTCAAAGACACCCTAAGAAGGCTGGTGGGGGAGCACGAACATGACCAGAATTTCCCCAACGAGCTTCTCAAGCGGGCGCGCGAATATCTCGATAACGAAAATGACGAGCAAAAGGACGAAGAGCTGGGCCAGAGCATCTCTAGAGAGTTCAAGGCTCAAAAGGAATTGATGCTAAACAGCTCCATCTATCCTGAAGTCCGAGCTGTGGTGGATAATACGGACGACCCGACCTTGCCAGTCGGCACATTCAGGGTTTTCCTTTTGGGCACAATATTTGCAATCATTGGCACTGGAGTCGAGCAGTTCTTTTCACTTCGAATGCCTCCTATTGGACTTTCGACATTTATTGTACAGATACTCACGTTACCCGTGGGGAAGCTGTTGGCGAAATGGCTGCCGACGAGGAAATTCCGGGTGTTTTCGTGGGAGTTGACACTCAATCCTGGACCGTTCAGCCAGAAAGAACAGATCCTGATCGCAATCATGGCGAATGTAACCTTTGGCGGTTCTGCAATTGGAGCCTACGTCGTGAGCATCATCCAAGTCCTGAAACTGGATGTCTTTTACGGGGAGAAGAACCTCTCGAATAGCATTCCTTGGCAGACCCTCACGCTCATATCAACCCAGTTCATAGGATATGGATGTGCAGGCCTGGCCCGGAGATTTCTGGTATACCCGCCTTCGATGATCTGGCCAAAGGCTTTGGTGAATATTGCACTTACCAAAGCGTTGAGCAAGGATAATGGACATTCAGAAGATGCAGTGCGCGGATGGAAGATGTCACGATACAAGTTCTTCTTGATCTGCTTTACTTCCATGTTCTTCTACTTCTGGATTCCCAGTTACTTCTTCAAAGCTCTTCGTCTGTTCAACTGGCCGACATGGATATCACCAGGCAACGTCACACTCGCCCTCATAGCCGGATCAACCTGCGGTTTGGGCCTCAACCCCTTGCCGACATTAGACTGGAATGTCGCCACCCATCTCGGCGACCCTATAGTAACACCCTTCTTCACACTCATGAACTTTGCAGGCGGCATGGCGATATGGGGCTTTATAGTCGCGCCGCTAGTATACTTTAACAATGTCTGGAACACGGGCTACCTCCCTATCAACAACAACCACATTTACGACAATCACGGCTTGCGGTACAACATCTCCCGCGTATTGCTGCCCGAACTCACGCTTAATCAGACCGCGTACCACGAGTACAGTGTTCCCCTCATGACTTCCACTCAGGTGATCAAGTATGCGGCTGCCTTTATTATATATGTTGCTACACCCGTGCACATGTATCTCTGGCACCGTAAGGATATCATGTCTGGGATACTAGCTTGCTGGGCACGGAAGTCGCGAGACGAGGAGTTTGATGATGTGCACAACCGTCTTATGTCTGCGTATCCGGAGTGTCCTCACTGGTGGTACATTGTCATTCTCGTTGCTTCTTTCATCATCGCCTGTGTCTCGGTGAGTCTATGGCCAACTGGCATGCCAATATGGGGCATCGTCCTAGCCGTCCTCTTCACCGTCGTGTTGCAGATCCCAATTGGTATGCTCCTTGCTGTTACGAACCTGGAGATTTCAACACGTATCCTTTCCCAGCTTATTGGTGGCTATGTGTTTGAGGGACAACCAATTCCGAACATGATCTTCCAGATGTTCAGTTTCATGTCGACGCACCAGTCGCTCAACTTTGCTAGTGATCTCAAGCTCGCGCACTATGCCAAGATTCCACCGAGGTGGGCGTTCGCTGCACAGGTTTATGCGACGCTTTTGGCAGGTTTTGTTGGGTTGGGCGTGAATCACTGGTTACTCCGTAACGTTGAGGATGTCTGTCAACCGTATCAGAAAGACCGCTTCACGTGTCCCCGAACGCACACCTTCTACATGTCCTCTGTGATATGGGGCGTCGTCGGACCACGTCGACTGTTCGGTACGCAAGGCCCCTACCGAGCCCTCACCTACACAATCCCCATCGGCGTCATAATACCCATAGCCGTGTACTTCTTCCACAAGCGGTGGCCCAACGCCTTCTGGCGCAACGTTAACGCGCCAATCCTATTCTGCGGACCGATGGCGTGGGCTCCGTACAACTGGAGCTACATGCAGGGCTCGATAGTTCTGGCGTTTGTGTTCAACAAGGTGATCAAGAGGCGGTACACGGCGTGGTGGGAGAAGTACGCGTACGTGCTGACGAGTTCTATGAGCGCGGCTATTGGTATTTCTGGCGCGGTGATGTACTTTGCGGTGCAGCACCCGGGAATTGTGCTGGATTGGTGGGGGAACAGGGTTCACACGGAGGGTGTTGATCAAGGGGGCTTTGTGGCCGGTGGAAAAGCTGTTAGTTGTTCGAGGTTGAAGGTGCCTGAGAAGGGTTATTTTGATATTGGGTTTGACTGGAAGGTGTAAGTAGCAGTTGGTTCGGTGCTGAGAAGTGTTTCATTATCTGACTACTCTAGCTGTTAAGAGCTTGTCTAACGCAGTCAATGTATTTTTAACCTGTCATGAAGATATTATCCATGAGAATTTGTTAACAACCTAATTTCGGGCTTGAATAGCATAGACTTGGAGTGATCTCATCCCGGAGGCGAGGGCCAAGAATAGCAACACGAGTGTTCCTGACAGCTGACACTGGCACACCTGGCCTGGGTTAATAATTAGACTTGCCTTTGACATAATTAGCAACTGAATTTGCCATCAATATTTGTCTGCGTGTTAACCGCGCGCGGATAATGAAACATGCGGCCACAAACGCGCCGTCGATCTGCAACCTGTTACCGTCGCCACTATGTTGGTTGTTGGTTGTGTAGATATTACTATTTCGGTAAGACCAGAATGATGACCGAGACGGCTACGAAGCACCAATCATCTGATACACACTCAAGAGCCGCGATGAGACTGAAACAGGGCGCCAGAGGAATTCATTTTATTAAACTTTATCCTGATAAACGTATCATGGTTCGTTCGAACGTGGGCGTTTGGTGGTGAAGATGTAAGTGAAAGAAAGTCGCGTACCCGGGAGTTCGGTTCGGCGCTTGGAGTCAACATGGGAGACTCTGCGTGTCAATCGCTGTGATGGATGTACACTTGAAATGGAAAAAAGTTGGCCATCGGAGTTAAGAAACGCTCATGAAAAGATCGTGTGTAAGCTAAAACTCGAAGGAAGAGGCAACCGAAAGAAATGCGGAGTTAAAGACAACAAGGAAGAGAAAAGCGATGATGGAATGGACCGTAGGGAATGAGGTATATCAATCCAAACATGAAAAGCTGCTGCGCCCAGTCTCACTCACTCTGGGGACAGAGGAGAGAGAGAGAGAGAGGCAGTGCCACGGAAGCGAACGAGCTACAGCAGAAAATCACCAGGGTCAAGGTTCTGCCTTACAGGGCTGGATGGCGCCATTCCGCTTTAGTCTAGGTAGGTCAAGTTTGAGGCCTTTGCTCAGCCCTTTTTTTTTTCTTTTTCTTCTTCTTCAACGGATGCATCATGCATGCATGCATGCATTATTAATTCTTGATCGAGATGCTGCTACATGAGATGATTACAATTTAATCTGCGAAACAAACTCTTTTAAGAAAGCACAAAAGATCTTTTCGGCGAGGCAACCAAAAAAGGCAAACTCGTCCTCGTTTTGGGGGCCGTTTCGTGCCTTATTAGCTACCTTACCTAGTTAATGTTAGTTCTTATCGGAAGAGGCAGCACTCTCTCGGTACCGCAAGAGTATGAAATCCGTATGTGGTATTTTGGCGGTCACGAACCAATAGAAGAATGGGAATGCTGCCAATGCCTGCCTGTCTATGTAACTAACTGTGCCGCGAGCTTGGGGGGAATCGTACAAATCGGACTGTGGATTTCCGCTCTGAGTCTTGGCTTGGGACTTTGGTCTACTTCTCGTTTCAATGCCGAGGGAGAGTCAAAGGGAAACGTCATTTTGGGCCTGAAGCTATTCGCACTAGGTCGTGTAACACTGCAATGCGCATTTGACAAGTCTACATGACATGGCGTACGCGCGCCCTTGATCCTACATACTTTGAAAGTGCCCTTCTGGCATCTTCCAACGGTTATTGATCATGTTCTGCATCATTGTGCAAGTCCTGTCCTGTGCGTCCCGATATGACAAGCTTAGGTTGGTTCATCTGTACGATGTTAGTTCCCGCTGCATGTCAAGAGGAAGAGGCATCCAATGAATCCTTGACGTTGATCAAGCTTGATTGTCTGACACTGATGATATCGATGCGAGGCTGAACAAAACTGGTGCCAGTCAATGTTGAAGAATGGTGGTGGTGGTTGATGATCCTGGTTAGCTTAGGGCTGAGGCTGTGAGAGAACTGGCGTCGATTTTTAGGCGGGGATCCAAGCCTCGATAGGCGTCCCCTAGCACTGCCCACGATAACCAAGTGTAAGTGGAAGTGGAAACAGGGGGTGACTCAGAGCGAATGAGGACAAGGTCACCGAATGCAAAACATTACATTCTCTGTAGCACTTGCATAGGGGAAGAAATGGTACTTAGGCTGTAACTAGTCCTTGACAGGGTTTTTTGGTTGGTCTAGAGGCTGCAGACAGTCCTTGATGACTCAATCGCTGGGGGGATCCCATGATGCGAGATAATGGGTATTGTACTGTAGCTTAGTCTTTGGCCGACGGACAAACTCGCGTAGCGACAATGGGAACGAAATAGACTCGGGATAGTAGACTTGAACTTGTTGGTTGAATTGGATTCTCGTGATGTCTGTTGGTGATAATTTTAGGGTCATGTTTCAACCATGGCCGCGTGTTGTTGGCCATTGAAGTCCTAGATTATGTTGTCTTTCGATTGTAAAATACCAATTCATCTGCCCATGAGTTGATTTATTCTCTAATTACGGGATTGTCACTTGTCGTCCGTGTCCTGGTCTGATCTCCCGCCTCGATACCCGTTTTCTCGATCCCACTAACCTGGCAATTGATCAAGCCTGTCCAGTGATGCGATTCTCATTAACTCTCTACTCTGTAATTTGTCTGGCGGCTCGAACCAACAGAAAACTGACTGTCATGGGTGGCCGTGGCTGAGATGACCCAGGGGGGAGTCATCGGCATGGGCATTTTCCTTGGGGGCTAGGACTAGACAGGGATCCTTTTAGTGGCCGCAGACGGTAGGCAGAAACGGTCTTCTCCACCTTCAAGGCTGCCTTTGGCTTTACAGAGACACAGAGAGAACCAAGCCTCTGGGAGGGAACACCACCCTTTTTGCGGTAACTTACCATGTCTCTTTGTATATATCTTCGAACCGCTTTGCGAACCACTCACTTACACCACAACCAACACCAACACCAACACCAACACGACACTACTGCACACACTCTCACAAACCAAGACCCCAGGCACCAACACCCCATATTTTACACTTACTTTACAAGACGTACCTACAGTATAGTCAGTCTGGTCTAGTTTAGTCCCCAGGCATCCAATTACTACAAAGGTCACTCGGTATTTGGGTTTGGACTTGGCTTACACAGCTTTCAAACTACCCTTCCTCATTTCTATATAACCCACCTCCATCTGCCACCCTCTCAACAACCAAACAAAACACTCAATTCATCTTACACAAACATTACTATAAGAGCTTCAACTTCCCTCTCTCTTTCTCTCTTTTCAAACTGTCTTCTCAACAATCCCCTCTTATCATTGAGAACATCGTCCACAACCATCGTCGTCGTCGAAGCAGCACTTCTTCACCACCTGAGCAGACTATAACAAGAACACATCGTCTGCCTCCGGTCATCATCCAAGAGGATCTCCCACAGCGCAACAGCCGCTTAGAACCTCAAACCACCGACACAATGTGCACTACAAACATCTACACATATGTCCACCCCGATGGACGCCGCGAGCAGTGGTCTCAACCTACGCTCTGCGCAAACTCTCGCCATGGACAAGTCTGCGCCAGCAACTTTCTGTTCGAGCACCCAGTCCAATACGTTACCGCTCCCTACGACGCTTCTTCTTACCCCTATGCCACTCAACTCCCTCCCACGCCTCAGTATAGCCCTGCCCCTTCTACACCGTCGGGCTCATACCGCTCAGGAGATGAATCAGACCGTTCATACACCAGCAACGGCAGCAAGAAGAAGCGATCATCGGGAGTCTACATCAACGGCCAGAAGGTTCTTGATCTGAACCGCCGTGAGCGTCGACCAAGCTCTCGTCACCAGGAGAGAATCGTCTTGGTCGACAGCCCCCCTACACCACGCACTCCTCCCCAGCAATGGAATGCCCCTCACACTGCCCCTGCATCACCCATCTCAAACACATACATCGTCGACTCTTCAAGGGACCCTAACAAGCGCCGCCCCGTCATCGTTGATGAGCGAACTCTTCAGCCTGACCAGCGCCGTGTCCAGATCGAAGTCGTTGACAACCACCACCGCTCCAAGCACCACCGCCACTCATCAAGCGGCTCTCGACACTCAGACCAAGAGGAAGAGCGCCGCCAACGCCGTCGCGAGGAGAAGCGCCGAGAGGAAGCTGAGCTCCGACTCCGCACTCGCATCGCAGAGGCCAACGCAAAGATTGCCTCTCGACCCGTTGCCCCTGCCCCTGCTCCTCCCAAGCGCTCTGCCACATATAAGCGCCCCTCCGTTGAAGTCGTCGACAGCCAAGCAGTTCTTGCCGATGAGCTTCGCCGCCTGAGCTTCGAGGAGGAGCGTCGTGAGGACAAGGCACGTCGCCTTGCTCGTCGCGAAGAGAAGAAGGAGGAAGAGGCTCAGCGCGAGCGTCTCCGTGAGCGCATGCAGCCCAAGCGACGTCTCACAATCGGCGCTGGCAGCAGACGGCCGTCTGAGATGTACGAGCCAGGAGTGTACCGATACGAGTAAACGATATAGCTGGAGGATTTGGTCTTGTATCACTTTGGTCTGTTTTACATGGAGTTTTTCGAAGCAATTGATATTTAGCGATTAGACTTGGCATTGGGAATTATTCTGTATACGTTTAAGGGAGTCTGATATTGGGATTTGGATACCAGCGAGCGAGGCAATGAGCCGACTTTAAGGATTACAGAACACTTAGCTAGATACAAGACTTAGCTAGATACAAGACACAAAACAGCAAGACAAAAAAAAAAGAACTCAGAATGGGTTTCGTTTTTTAAATACTTTGGTTCCTACTTGCATTACTGTGAATGTTTACACCGAGACGGTTTGAGATGAGGGATAGAGAGGGTCAATGGCTTGGGGGAGGTGAGACACTAAAGCAGGTACAAGACATTTCACATCAAATGTGCAAGAATAAGAAGAAAAAAAACCAGTCTGTCTCATGACCTTAGGACTGAGGGTGTGCGAGTGCGGTGTAAGTAGAATAGGCTGCACACCCAGACATGACGATCTCCCTAAATCAAACCGCAATAACCATAACCAAAACATCACGATATCAGAAAAAGTCCACTCCTCGGCAATAAAGTGTAAAAAATAAGGGAACCTCAAAACACCGAAGGATCGCGCATGCATACATCGTAAATCAGAACAAGGATAGTCCAACCAAAGTTCTTTTTTTGCCCCTAGAGGTGAAGGAGTGGAGACACACACGGCGATAACAACACCAAGAATCGAAAGATGGGGTCGTTTTGGGACTTTGGTAAAGCTTCATTTTGAGGCCGTGGAATCGAGTTATTTTGTGAGAATGAGGATTAGTTACGATGCGAGTTGAGGGCGTATTTTGCATCTTGGGTTATTGCGCAGCGGTATAGCATGCATGAATTGCTGGGTTGGTATAGCTAGGGAGGCATATTGGATTGGATTGAGCAGCATGGGCTTGGAGGGGTTGTTTTGCCGCAATCAGTGGCATTTCAATTGGCATCTCTTCAATGTCCGATTGCCTTGTCTGCCTAAAAATGTCCTACACTAACTAGAGAAGTGTAAACCCCGCTCATGTTGTGCCGATCAAGACATTAGCCGATAGGGCCTCATGACACCCTTTCTCTCAAGGCACCCATTGGCAGTTCGCTTCTGGTGCGGGCATATGGTGGGGTTTTAAGTGTCTGATGTACCTGTATGTATGTATGCATGTCTGAGATAGTTTCCCCAGTGACTCACTGTTGATCTATGGCGAGATGATAGCATGTTTGATAGAGTACGGAGTACGTTTTGGGAAATCACCGACGATGCCAAGAGTTCAGTATCTGCCGCCAAGTCATGTACCGGTGTGAATAGGTATGTCAACTCAAATATATTTGTTAAAGATAGTGACAGACTAAACTATCATACGAATGTAAACTCAGGCAGACGTGTTAAAGCCAGACCATAGCTGTATGCAGCAGTGCTGGGACTGATGCTCAACAGGAGGAAATGGTGTTGAATCCATTCCGATAACATGTTAAATCCTTCATATTACCCAATACATAAATGTTGCATCATTCTCAATTTAGTAGTCACTTCCACGACTAATGACCTCCTTATGCGACTCTCGAAGCAAGATAGTCTACAAGCATTAGCATCACATAGCTTCACAAGCAGAAATCAACTTACATGCTCGAACTGTGCCGAGTAAGAACCTTTGACATCAGCAAACGGTTCATACGCTTCAAGAATACCATTCGAAATCAAAGAGTTTAGCTTCCTAACCCGTCAGTAATCCCCCCCTCACAAATAGTTGCAGCACTTACACCAGCGAGATATCGCTCTTGGCCCAAACGCTCAAGATATCGACGACAAAAGACAATAGTCCCAAACTGCTCGCGAATGACTTTATAAAGCCGATTCGCCGACGCAAAAGGTAAATTCACATGTCTCGGCGCATCGTGATGCAAACCGTAGCCATAAATGCCCACCTAAACTTATCAGCAACTACCCAACTCACTTTCGCATATATGCACTTACATCGTCGTAAAGCCGTCCGGTGCCGGTTGTACCAAACGTCTCAATGGCAAACACCTCACCTTCCTCCATCTTAGTCTGATCATTGTTCTTGATAAAGGGGATCGACTTTCCACCGTGGATCTGGTAGTGCTTGATGTTGTGCGCCGAGATGTTGCGGACGGGCTTGACGGGGTATGTCTTTCCGTTGATTTCAACCTCGTAGCTCTCCATTGCTTCTTGGATTGCGGCGCTGACGTCGCAGATACGAACGTCGATACCAGAGGCCTACAATCGTCAGACTTTAGACATGTGAGTGAGTGAAAGACATACCTTGATGCCGCTGTTGGTTGCGTCTTTGACAGCATTCAGAAGATTGTCATATGTAGGATCAAAGGACATGGTGAATGCACTGTCAACGATCCAACCATTGATCTGCACGCCGAAATCCACCTTCATGACATCCTCATACTTGAGAACAACATCCTTCTGGCCGGGATTAGGTGTATAATGCGCAGTCTCATGGTTCAAGCAAAGACCCGTCGGGAACCCCATTCCAGCTTTGAGATTATCACCAGGTTCAATGCCCTGATTGCCCAAGAGCGCACGCACACCATCTTCAATGCCATTAGCAACATCAATGAGCTTATCACCCGGCTTGACGTTCTCCTGCGTCCACTGTCGGACCTGACGGTGAACTTCAGCAGCTTTTCGATAATCGTTTAGAAACTCTGGATCTTCAAACTGTCGACGACCCATGAAGCGAAGTTCTTCAGCTGTGGTACGAGCAGTATTGTAGTCCTGAATTTCACCAGCGGGAAACTCTTTAAAGAGGTCACTCAGCGGGACTCTGGGAGGTGAAGATTGCTGTGTAGGAGCCTTCTTCTTCTTCTTCTTCTTTGGCTTTCTCTTTTTCTTCTTCTTGCCAGCATCGTCAGTTAGCGGTCCGGCGGGAGTGCTGTTATCATCATCGTCATCGTCGTCCCCCCCTTCGCCTCCCAGACTCCCGTCGCCATCGCGGGCGAGATGAGCACCGCGTGGCTCTCCGCCTGCAGAGGATGGCTTGGATGAGAGTGGTCCTTGGCCTGATACGTGTAAGTCAGGTTTCTATGTGTATCAAAGGCTATGAGATGTACCATTTCCTCCAGAGTGATCGTCTTCAGATGTCTTGGCGCCCATTTCGACATGAACGCTGGTTCAAATCCCAGAGTTGTTGATGAGTGACTGAACTGAGGTGAGGTGAGATGACGATGATGGAGAAGGATGAGGTGTTGTAAGATGGGGTAAGCGGTTATCTGCGGCAGAAACGAATATGGAAATGCAGCACATGGACCATCAGGATCACTAGTTTCACAATGATAGGACAAGCCTGATAGCAGTGAATCCTTCAGACACTGTACTGGCCGGTTTGCCATTGACCAAGTTCACCGTGAAGCTGTACAGACTTAGGAGGTGGATGGCATTTGATCCCAAGTGGATCTATCAGTATTATTCATGGAGTACTGACTCGCCCGAATACTACGTCCCATTTACACGACGGCTATACGGAGCTATGTGGATTCGTGGAATATTCCAAATCGAAAAGCCATCATGGGTCCATCACGCAGCGGGTCTTGATGGGTCCTCGTAGAAAATCAAGACCCTGATTACGAGTCAAGTAGTTCCCTGGCTTCGTAGATCGTTGCAGCCACATCGCAACAACACGTGGGAATGATGAAATCGTTGGACGGGAATATGCTGACAAGTCTGGATATAAATTCATGATGCACTCCAACATATATGCCTCTCATCCCATAATGCCACGCCTAGACTATGTTTATGTGCAAGGTAAAGCCATGTACAATGCTCGTGCCAAACACCATAAAATACGGCGCCCCAAAAATAAAAACAAAATGCCATGCAGATTCCGTGCTCTCAAATGTCCCAAACCATAATGCGTGAAATATTGGTGAGTAGGGTAAGTAGGTAGGTGAGCCAGTTGTCTATGCTGCTGGCTGAACTCCGCCGCGTGGCCGAGGCTTGAGGTTTAATATAGGTACATCCGCATTATCGAAGCCGTGATGCGATGTACGATCTCTCAGTCGCTCGTAGTGTTTCCGTAGTCGACTCTCACCAACAACTAGTTCGAATCCAACCAGGAAACAGAAGCTTATCTCCAACCTAGCCAGTTCTGCTTCACTGACGCCACCCACCTTAGCCATCTTGGCATGGGGATAGGATAGATCTTCGAGAGCTTTCATGGCAACTCTAAGACCAGCCAGGACTAAACGATGTGCGTTGCGCCGGGTGACAGGGATAGCTCGCTCCTCAACGGCTAACCGGTGTATATACAGTGATGTCGCGAGGTATACTGCGGTACTCATGGGACAGAATTGGTGCAGTCGCTGAAGATATTGGTTGATGGTGATCGGGGGCTCATTCTTGCTGTAGAATTTGCGTGTTATAGCACTGTGTTGCAAATTGACAGGCTGAGAATCGGCTCCGACGACAACATAAGGCTCTGATTGAGGTGGCGGCGACATGAGGCCTGGGTGAGGCTTCAGTCGCACACCATCGATATCCCCCGACTCTGGTTGATTGTCATGCACAGGTTCAGGCTTATCTTTGGCAGCCAATCTCTTAGCTTCAAGCTCAGCCTGCTTCCTCAATTTCGCCAGATTCTTATCCGAGTATGATCGCACAATATTCTCCTTCTCGGCCTGCATGCCACTCATGTGCGGCACGGTAGGAGATTTTGGCGGTGGTGTCGGAGGTACATCGCCCGTTATCCTGACGAGGAGCTCGACGCCAGCGCTCAGCAGAGCAAGTGCTTCTGCCGGTGACATCTCGAAGAGGCCATGATCGGCAAAGGCTTTCGGTGCGGAGGGGTCGTCGGCGATCAAATGAGGATCGGAAGCGGGCACAGGGGGAGGAGGCGGCGGCCGATCAGTCGTGGTATCCGGATGTCGCAATGGAATTGTGCCGGCCTGAGCCTCGGTAGTAATAGCCATTTGATAAGACATGGCTGGAAAAAGTAAATTGGGTGTAAAAGCTTGGTCGGTGGTCAAGACACAGAGCTATTGACGCGTCTCAGTCTTTTAAGGCGCTGGGCAAGATCGGGCTCGACGCCTTTCATGATCTCTCGTGAATCGAGACGTAGTGAAGGAGGAGAGCGAAGAACAATTTGTTGGAGCAAGTTTTCGTATCACGGGCTGGGCTAGGCCTGATTTTGTTGTTGCTTTGGGTCGAGTCGGCTGTAGGTAAATAAATGCCAATCCAATCCAATACCAGCGCAAAGTTGCGACCTGTAGTGGGACGAGAATACCGAAGTGGAGTGGCGGGGCCTAAGATCTCGACGTGGGACCCTGGAGGAGTAAGTGCAGTAGTCGCAGAGGGTCCCGTGAGGGCGCCGAGTCGTGCCTTTATAGTTTATCGAGTTCAGTATGAAATCGTAACGGTCAAGAGGAAGCGAGCGAGCGAGCGAAGCCTGATACAAGAGCCGGACCGACTACTAGCGTGGCGTTGTTTTAGGTCAAATGAAGGACAAGAACAAGATGAAGAAGAAATAAAATGAGACGAATTGTCCGAGATGAGTCGCGGTCGTGAGACTCGAACTCGCCAGGAAGAGCCTGCGACAAAGAACTCTAAATGAAATCAGATCAAGGGTTAAAAAGAGGAGTTGCGAGATTAAAAAGAGTGTGTAAGTGAAGTGATTTGTTTGCTTTTGTTTACTGTGCCTAGGCAATCCTGTATGGATGGGATCGTATCTGTCGGCGGCTGCCCAACCCAAGAAGAGACCTGCCCGCACTTGCACTTGCACCCACTTGCACCCACTTGCCCCTGCACCTGCCAGCACCTGCACCTGCACCAGCAGCAACTAGTCGCACCTTCCTCCCGAGCTTCTTTTTTCATGTCACGAGCACGTGGTGCGGGGGAGAAATAAGATGAGATTTGATTTAATTTGACTCAGCAGGGTAGATCGCCAAATTCGCTTCTTTTTCCTCTTCGCATCGAAAAAGTAATCACCTTCTAGTCTTGAAAGTGGAATGCAACGGTGTCACAGCCAGGACATTCACTCAGATTTAGCCTCCGAGATGGATGAATGGTGTTATTCCACGGTAGGCTCCGGGCATGAAAGCAGCGTATTTATCGTGTTATCCTGGCAACATTGCAGTAAATACGGGGTATGTTTACGCATACGGATATACAATCCACCCGCTGAGGATCTAGACCAAACGGCCTCTGGGTTAAACTACTGCATGACCAGCAGAGGAGAAGAGCCGCAAGAGATGATGATCTTCCCTGCCAAGGCACCATTTAGGCGTCCTCTGATGTTTTTCCCGGCGTTTAAACACGGCCACCCCGGATCTGGGCTTTGAGCCTGCTGACCTATTCTGCATGAGAAATATCAGAACCTCTATCACTTACGAGCCGTTGCCACGATTTCTCTTTTCTCTTTTGAATCCACAATCTACAACGAATAACAAGATATCAGTCAATAGTTCTGGTGGCAATACGACGAAGCACTTACCTCTCTTGGCCAAGTATACACACAGCGGAAACAGCCTCGGCATACCCCGTTGCAAGGATTAGACTTACACAAAGAGAAACAGAAATGAAAAATAGTATTAGCAAGGTCACAAGAAGATTTCCAACGTATGTTTTTACATTCAATTGTAATACGTTCGCATCATCAGGCTCTGATGCACTTGGAAGATGCACACTGAAACACATACCCTATACTCACACTGTAGTAGTAGCGCATCCTGCTGCGAAAGGGCTCCTTCACCATGCCGTCCCCCAACTCTTTAAATACAGAGTTGCCTGGAAGTCCATTTAGCTAAATGTTTTTGTTCGGGGTAGTTGATGTAAAGATGACCTACTCTATCTACCCTTGCTGATCTCCCAGAGTCGTGAATGTAATAGCCTTTGACTATTGAATTGGTTGGATCTACATGTTGAATGACTTGTGAGGTACGTGATTGAAATAGATATTCGATAGTGCTTCAACGGGAGGATGCTCAGGAAAGGCTCTTAACATTCAAGAGACGAAGATGAGATGAGACGAGATGTTCCATGATAAGTAGGATACTTACTATGCCTTTTCCCTTGCCTCATGATTCTAGTGATGGACATTTTTATGAACTTTCAAACAAGAATGAAAAGTGACGTATCCTGGCATTGAAGACTGATGCATTTTAGCCTTCAATTCTGGGTCTTGTTGATCGAGCCGCAGCGTCACCATCTTCACGGTGAAACAGGCTCATAAATCGCAACAGCTCTCTGACTGAACCCAAGGAAGAACAGTACTCATAGGAGAAGAGCCCTCCATAAACCAAATGATGGAAACAATGCTCTTAATGCACCTATCAATGCTACCAGTCTAAGCAAATACCGGCATTTCAGCCCCTGGATTTAAGTCCATTCCAAACCTCCATATTATCATTTATCATTCATAAGTCTTTAGCAGTCTGGCGCAACCTTGCAGTCAACCACCGCTGTTTGGCCTGCCTGCACCTTAGCAATCGCCTCTCTCAACACACTCTCCAGATCCGAAGCCTTGTCAACTCTAGCAGCGTGAATATCTCCACCTGCAGCAGCCTTGGCGATACCAGCGTAGTCAGGTACAGGGTCGAAGGAAATGTTGATCTCTTCGTTTGTGGCCTTTGATCCGAGGCCATCGGGGTGAACCAGCAGTAAAGATCTACGAGGAGCGTTCCATCCTGTGATGTATTAGTAAATTGTCAGTTTGATCGAGGTTAGGTGACTTACCCTTGTTGTTGAGCACAATAGTCAAGACGGGAATCTTGTAGCGTCTTGAGATCCAGTACACGCTACCAGGTACTGTAAAGAGATATGTTCCGTCTCCTACAATCTGCACAACAAACTTGCCCTTGTTCGTACCGCCGTTCTCAGCATCTGTCGCGAGCTTAATACCCAGGGCACCACCGCCAGACCATCCGAGACCACCGCCTCCACAGTTGATCCAAGACCCGGGAATTGTGGGCTGGATGTTGTCATGAACGAAACCAGTGTTAGTTACAGCTTCAATGGCCCAGATTGTATCTTCGGGACAAAGGTCACGGAGCTTCTTGCTAAGATGGCCGGTTCCGAAGGTATCGTCTGCGAGAGGCTCAGCGGCCTTGGCGATGCTAGCGAGCTTGTTCTCGTGGACTTGAGCGCGCTGCTTCTCTGTCTCGGCGGCGTTGACCTCGAGTTTGCTGGCAAATTCCTTCTTGTTAAGAGCTTCAGTGATTTGCTGGATTGAAGTGAGACCATCGGCCTTGTAGCGCGCATCGGCTTGGATGTAGTGAGTGGGCATTTGCTGCTTCAGGGGATCAACATCGATGTGGAAGATCTTTGCATCCTCGCGAGGCTTGCAACGGGTCTGAACCCAGGGCACATCGCAGTCCAGCACGACGATGGTATCAGCAGACTCGACAGCATCGTCAACGCCAAACTTCAATCCGATCCAAGCCGGATGGTCGGCGGGGAAGCACATGTCGCAACCACCAGTATCCAAGACTCGCAGACCCTTGACCTTATCCGCCAACTCGACAAGCGCAGCAGGAACCTTGTGGTTTCGTCCACTGTAACCTGTCACCAACAAAGGAGCCTTTGCACCAGCCAAAGCCTCAGCGATCTTCTCAACAGCACTTGTAGGAAGACCACCAAGCTCAACCGACTCCCAATGTTCTTGCTTGAGCGAATAAGGCTTAAGATCAGCCTCGAGAATCTCACGCGCACTGCACAGGTACACGGGACCTTGGGGATCGGATGTAGCGAATTGCAGAGCGCGGTTCACCATTTGCTTCACGTTAGCCCCTGTCTTGATCTCGCCTGTGTATCGGCAGTACTGGGAGATGATTTGCTTTTGGTCCGGTACATCTTGGATCCAGTGGATATACTCTGTGCGACTTCCGCGGTGCTCGCCTTCTTGTGTGAATGGCGAAAGACCGGCGAATACTAACACGGGGGCGCGGCCTGTGGAAGCGTTGTGGACGGCTGCTCCGAGGCCTTGAGTTCCAACGTCAACGTGGACGATTACACACTGCGGTTTGCCTGTTAATCGAGCGTAGCCATCAGCCATTGACATGGCAACCATCTAAATGTGTTAGTTTTGTCCAGAAGTGCTCAGTGAGATAGGCATACCTCATTGGGACATGTGATGATCTTTGGGAATTTGCCCTTCTTCTCCCTCTGTCCCTTGACCATAGCTTCAATGATACTAGGATGATCGGTACCCAGGTTCACAAAACAATGGGTGATACCAGCATCCCAGATAGCCTCAAAGAAGGCAAACGATGCGGTATACATATCCTCACTTGCTGTCGAGTAAGAACGGTTCATAACTGCTGTGGGCGAAGGTGTGTGAAGAGCTGTTGATGCTTTTGAGTGGCCAGCAGATAGAGACAGAGAGGAACCTTTTCCATCTCGTTGAGAAAGTGATGAGATTGCTGCGGTGTTGTATCTCCTCACTGAGGATTGAAGCTGTGCTGGACGACATTTTGAGAGGCCTTGAGCGGCGTATCTGGATTTTTGAAGGAGAGTCATGATGAATTGTGTTCTACCCTCGGGTTAGTATCTTGATGCGTTCACATGAAGTGGTGATGAGGCTCAATGATGCATGATAGCGGTGTAAGTGTCACCCCAAAGCATAAATGAATGCCGAGCTCACTCACAACCTCTAATACTTACTTCAGTATCCCAGTCCAGTCAATAATCAACACCAATCAGATATAAGGGTGTCTGCGAGATGATTGCTGTAAGAGTCTTGCAATTGCAATAAACACAAAACAGAAACAGGCCAGGTTTTGTTGCCAAACTATCGTAACGCCCTTTGTTGTGTCCAAGCGGGTCTACACAAATGCCGTGTCTGGCCGTATTCGTTGTGCTCACGCGGTAAAGTGTGTTACTGTGACAAGATGATGCGGGGTTAGGGAGGGGGAGCTAGAGCGTTAACTGTGGAAATAGGGCGTTTTTGACAAGGGGGTTTTATGAGTGATGGAATGGCATGTTGACATGGGGGATTTTTGGCTTGTAAGTATCGTAGATAAGGATTGGGCATCTGCTCTATATTCTATAGAGGACTAGACCACTCACGACTTTGATTGAGAGCCGGGAACTTGCTTGTAATTGTGTTGAATGTGGTGTGTGTTACCCCGGATTTTGAACAAGTCCCCCACTAGTTTACACCAGAAGATCTAGATACGCGGGGAAATGATGCACTAGAAGCCGAAGCGGGTCAATCTCATTAACAAGAACTCCAATGTGATCAAGCAGCTCTCGACTACAAGAGGTAGAAATACCAGTAAGGCAATTAATATACCTATTCTGTCTCTCAGTCTGTCGCTGTTTGATGCAGGTCAAGAAGTGACGGTCATGACCTAAAGGTTCTCTTCCTCTTCCTCTTCCAGACTAGAAGCTGAAGACTTGGTCCTCCAGCTTGCTCACTGGCCTTGCCTTCTGATAGCCCAGTGATTCAGTCGCCTTCTTCATTGCGCTGACCATTGGTGGCGGGCCGCAAAGGAGAATCTTGATATCAGAAGCAGGTGCTGGGAAACGTTCCTAGTGAAAAATTGTCAATCCGAGGGTCGACTTCCAAGGATTGGATAAGGCAGATATTCTTACCTTGATCATATCGGGCGTAACAAATCCGACGCCACCATCCCACGTGCCCGGAGGATTATTGAGTACATAGTACACCCTCAATTTATCATCCTCTCTCACAAGCCTATCTATGTCTTCTTTCAACAGAATGTCCTCTGGGTTGACGTTAGCAAAGATCAGGTCCACCTCCGTCTTGTCACCACTCTTTCTCCCGCGCACAATAGCCTTAATGATCTGTAGCATTGGTGTAATACCAGTACCACCAGCAATCATGCCGAACCTTCTGACCATGTTGGGAGTGTAGACCATGGTGCCCTTTGGACCCTTGACCTTGATCGAGTCACCAATCTTCAGCGTAGCGAGATGTCTGCTGATGTTGCCATTCGGATAAGTCTTGACAAGAAGGTCAAAGTAGCCGTGATCAAAGTCGGAGGAAATGGGCGTGTATGAGCGAACGACCTCCTTGTTCTTTACCTCCTCGGTTTTTGGGTCCTTCACATCGAGTTTTGCGGCAATAGAGATGTGCTGACCGATCGGCAACCCGAGGATCGAGTTTGGAGTGGGAAGACCGAAGCGGTAGATGGCAGTATTGTGAGAGAGGACGGTCTTATTGACAAGAGGAAATTCTTGGAACTTGACCGGGTCAAGGACCTTGTTCGTTTCTGAAACAAGGTCAGTATCCGTTGGAAAGTCGCCATGTCAGAGTCTTACGATTGTTTAAGTGTTGATATCCTCCGAGAGCTGCGCAGACTGCGAGTGCTACAGGTAGCCATTGAGGCTTGAAGACGAGTGTGCCTAGGATGAGAGCCGCACATGGTATGTATACGCCAGTCACATATTGCGGTGATAGTAGGCCTGCGGGCTTGACTGTGTGGTTTCTCGACATTGTTGCTTCGCTGACAATCACTCGATGCTTGGGTAAGGTGTTCACAGGCTGTCGGTTCTTCTTATTTCAGCTAGATCTTCCTTGAGGCGCAAGAGAGCAATGAATTGCGAGAGTGAGTGAGCGAATCCATCATGACTTCCCCCCAAAGACCCCACGTCTACTCGAAGGGGCCCGAGCGCTGCCACCCGATCATAAGCCGACTCGATGTTCGTAATTGATCCTCCGCGGAACCGTTATTGAAGTCAGGAAGTCTACTCCCCCGGCTCTCAGATCAATGGACCGGGGAATAGAGCTAACGGGACGGATAGGCGTTACATTCTCGGTGGTCATCTTATCTGTAGAACCACGCAATGGTCGTGAATGAGGCGACTTCAGGGTGCAGATCTATCTCATGCGCATACTCGGGCCGCGGCCCGAGATATTTACTACTGTTCTGAAGGCATCCCCAGTGATGTCTGACACTCGGCCAGCCAAACGATGTAGGATTACAACAAACATTGCTGCACGCTTTGTACATACATATATTCTACACCTACGGGAGACACCCACAATGTACTATCGACTCGCATAATCATGGCGTCTCTCAATCCCCTTGCTGAGGAAGTACAAGTCGCAGACAGTGTTCCTTTCACCAAGTCTGTCGTGCCCGACCTCCCATGGCCACTCCTCGGCATCAAAGCGTTCAAGCTGCAACACGGCCACGATCGAGTTCTTCCAACTGTTGTTCGTACCAAGCTTTCACTTTCGAGTGAGTGACAATGCTATCTAGTCGAGGTTCCCGAAGGAAGTAGAAGTGCCGACACAGACGTCATGTGACAGCAGCTATGTTAACACGAGTCCTTAACCTTATGGTAGTTATATATATATTAATAAAACAATCCCTGTGTTAACAAGAACTCTAATGTGATCGAGCAGCTCGCGAGTATAAGAAGTGGAAATATTAGGAAAGCAATTGATACACCTACCCTACCCGTTAGTCTCTCATACAGTCAACCAGTTTTGTAATACTAATGCCCGGCCTCTATCGGCCCCTCTACGGCATCCTTCGGAGCATCGGAGCCGGTACCTCATAACCTCATCCCCCATTCCTCGGACAGTTCCTGAATCTTAATAACTCCGCTCTAGTCGGCCGGCTCGACGCTCTGCGGATTTCTGAACACCTCATCCGGATCCCACCTCTTCTTTATCTCCCGAAGCCGTTCAAGATTGTCCGCCCAGTAGAGCTCCTGCGCCGCCTTTCGGTCGAGCCATGCATCAACGTATCCGGCATAAGTGGAGCGTGCTCCCGGAGCCGACCGTTGGATCTGCTCATGAATCCCGTCCAAGAGCTTTCGAGTCGCTGCCGATACTTTACCCGCTCCGACGCCGTAGGATTGATACATGATGACACTTTCCCGGTGCGGGTATGCCGTTGCATTGACGGGCGTGTCCATCATGGCGCCGCCTTCGGTATTGAAGATGATTGTGAATGGTGTCGATTTGCTGCGAGCATCCTCAAGGTATTGAAACAAGTCCGTAATTGCCGTGTCATTTAGAAGATCTCGTTCATTGAGCGACAGTGACTTTGAGTAGAACGCAGTCGGAATGCTGGCTAAGGTGCAACCAGCGGCTTCAGCCTCATGAAGCAAATGACCCATCCAGTTTGTAAGCCACACTGCACCCTTGCTGGCACCAGGAAGGCGAGCAGGGATTCCTGATGCTTGGTATTCATCCTCCGAACCGAAGAATGTTCCACTGATGAGGGCCCCTAGAGGTTGAACGACAAAGAGACTTGCGAAGCGTCGGTCCAGAGTTGGATCTCCAACCAATGCCTGCCATTCCTTGTATAACTCGGCCGTTTTGTTTTGCGAGTTTAGAGTAAGACTGTAGCTGTATTGGACAACATTGCCGGGCTCTGGGCGAGTCTTGACTACAAACCTGGTTACAATACCGAAGCTTGCTCCTGCACCACGCATCGCCCAGAAGAGGTCAGGTGTTGTGTTTTGACTGGCGAGATAGATCGTGCCGTCTGCTGCCACGACCTCCATTTCGACGACGTGATCAAGAGCACTTCCCCACATTCGAGATATAGGCCCAAGGCCGCCCTTGAATAGTTAGTGGCGATTGGACAAATACTCAGAGATACCTACTACTGTCAAATGGCCGCCGGTGCCAACACTTGGACAGGTTCCGTGGGCAATGGCTCGTCTTCCGAATGTGTGAAGATTCTTATCTAGCTCGCCAAGATTGGTGCCTGCTCCAAACGATGCGTACCAAGTTTCGTTGTCCATCTCAAAGTCTTTGAGGTTGACAAGATCGATCGACACGGCGCCGTTGTCACCACCAAGGCCATAGTTGCTACCTAGTCAGCCTTATGTTACCCGTTCAGACAGCCAGCTTACCCATAGGAGTGGCCTCCAGACTTTGCCTGTACTTTGAGACCACTTTGTTTGGCGCACTTGACAGTCTCGGACACTTCGATAACATTCTGAGGACGGATGACAGCGGCTGGAATCACTGGGAACTCGAGATTGAACGGCTTCGCCCACTAGGCGAAGAGCGGATCACTCGGGTACGTGACGCAGGAGCTGCGGTTCGCACAGACGACATCGAGACAGTCGCGGATAGAGACACTTTGTCCGTTGCCCATATTGAATAGAAGATTGGCAGAAAGAAGGATGCTTCTGAAATGCGTGGATTGATTCGTAGGAGAAGAAGAAAGTGGATGTTTATACATGTCGATAAAGATGGTCAAGCGGTTCTAGGATGAGAGTGTTGAAGAAGGTCGCACGCGGGAAGCCCGTCATGTACTATTGGACATGTCCAAGGCCCCTCCCGAGTTTGATGTTCCTTCCGTCTAATAATAGTTGTACAAGCCTCAAATCGGAAGCAAACAGTTTTGATGTCGGCTGTCATGACCCGCAAAGCTACGAAGTGATGATGTGCGCAGACTTTGGCGATGTTTGTGCTCTACATAAAGGCACGCTGCGTCTACATGCTACCAGTCGCAAGCTCTTACAACACGTCGACAGAATTTTGACAAATACTGCATCTGAATCTCCCTTCAAAACAACATGTTAAAAAAGAAAGGTGCCATTAACAAGACCCAGAATACAAATACTTCGGCCTCACCCCTAATCCACTACCTACCAACGGACATAATGCAAGTATCAATATGCAAAATACTGCTAAAGTATTATACAAAAAGCCTCGTTGTGATTAGAGGCCTCTGAATTTATGATAGAAGTTGTATTTCGCTGAAGACCGACTAATGAATGACATTGGCGAAGTAAAGACAAAAAATGGTCAATTAGACAGAAACTTCATTTACAACCAGCAACTCGCGGTTCTACAAATCCTAAATTTAGGGTCTAATACCATAAAACTCACCTAAAGTCATATAACCTTTAGGCTCCTTTGGTCTAAGTTTATCAAATTTCTACAGATTGCAATGAGTATAAGCTTTCTTGACTTGTGTTTAGTCACACTCTCATGACAAAACGGCAATTCTAAACTCTGCGGATGATAGTGACTCATAAAGGAACCACATATAGATCCAGCATTTACAGCCTTGGTTCAGCATATTTCAGTTGAACAACAACAAAGATATCTGCTTCCGTCAAAATTCTACTTTACAATCAATTACCATTTTTTTTCGTCCATCCTGACGGCTTTCCAGATAACTATGAAATTGAACAATCTCACGCTCAGACCCGACAGTCATAAAGACCAGCCATCCTTTATTTTCGATGATGTATATCGTATCTACAAAGACGATCAAAATCCCGAAGCCCTGTTCCGAAAGGCGTTGCGCTACCATTCTTCTTTGAGAGTGAATCATACACCGGAGCAACAAGAAATCATCCGTAGGGAAACCATGGAGTCACTCTTTCACACAATTTACGGCAGCAATCGCATCGAACAAGCGGGTCTAGACTGGGATGCCACACGGTATCTTTGTCATAAGACCTCACATGAGCTTGACTCTATACCCGAAGTTGATGAAGATGATTCGGACTTTGATGAAAAGATCCGGGATCTATATAATGTGGATCAAAGCTTACGAGAAAAGTCAAGAAACTTTATTGTTCGCGGCCGGCGGGAAGTCATCCAGCACATGAGAGCCTTCGAATACATAATGGACAGATTTTGTGTTCATGGGGAAGACCTAACAGAGGATCTGATCAAGAATGCGCATGAAATTCTCTGCAAAGGAGTCTCGATCATCGATCCGGGTGCCGAGCATCCGGAAGTCCCTTATGAGAAATACGCAGGACAATACCGGAATGTCCCTGTAGGCGCTGGGAACACGATGTTCGTGATGCCGCAATACGTGCTTGCGAAGATGGCCGAGATGTGCGCCAATCTCAAGAATGAAATCGACGGGAGGGAAGTTTTGGATCCATTCTCACTGGCCGCCAAACACTCGCTTCGGTTTGTTGAGATTCATCCGTTTCAGGATGGAAACGGACGAATGTGCCGTATCATCCTTAACGCGATCTTATTTCGTTATACGGGTATTTTCATCTCAATCGGGGAAACCCAAGATGAAATAAATGAGTATATAGATATCAAGAAGAGGGCGTCGAGAGATATGGAGGGTCACGGTGAGTATGCTACGTTTGTGCTGAAAAAGAGTGTGAGGAGCATACAGAGGATGAAACAGAGGGTCAACGGGAAGAAATCAACATAAGCAGCCCTTTAGGTGAGCTAGAGTTTTGATGAGATTCAATAAACATGAGATGAAATGAAATGAGATATAAGATAAGAGGCATAGATCCCGGATGTCGATACTGCTCCCTCTCATCTCACCATCTCATCACAACTCGACGAATCTTATCAAAATTCATCATAAGCTCACCATAAACTTAGCATAAGTCATCATAAGTATGCCTGAATTTAAGATTTATATGGCCCAGATGAAAGGAACATTAGTCACATCCAGGAGGTCATGTTGGGGCTCACCTTGGAATCAGATAGTTTTATTATTTCCCGCCCAGATAAATTCGGTAAAGGAAGAAGAAATATAACTATCACTGGCTTGAAACAACTATTGATTGTGATGTTGGTCAATGTAACGCATCCCAGCTTCACAAATTCGAGTTTGTCCCAGCATTAAGTGAGAGTTCATGTGAATAATGGATTGACTTGAAGATTCAAATTGGCTCGTTACATAAGTTGGTATCTTTTAATAAATCATTAGTACGCCACCATGGTGCTCAATCCGTCCAGCTCTCGCTGCCAGTTGCGGTGCTGGCTGATGTTGAACACGAACTTCTCCAGGAAGCCCTTGGCATCAGAAGCAACGGTGATGATCTCCTTGAGGCTGTCAGGGGAAGCATTCTTCAGAGTCACAACGCCATAGCTATCGACGACGCCACTGCCATCTGTCTCGGAGAGCAAGACCTCAGGAAGCTGAATGGCCTTGTTGATCAGGTCGACGGCTTCACCAGTACCACCAATCGTCTTCAAGTGGCCGAAAGCCTCGCGGATGTAGTGAAGGGCTCGGCCATTCTTGGAAAGGGTCTTGATAGACTTCTCGCCGCCGGGGATGAAGACAGCGTCGAACATGGTACTGCGCTGACCCTCCAGGTGGTGGTCGGGAACGATACCCTTGGATGAAGAGGAGTCTTCGTTAGCGGAGAAGATAGCGGAGCGTCGTGGCCCGATGACGAAAGGAAGGGCGCTCTGGGCTTTGATTGCGCCGAACACGGCATTGAAGGCAACTGGGTCGTAGCCATCGGCGATTATGATGGCGATACGGCGAGACTTGATAGTTGGAGTCTCGGGAAGGAAGTCAAGCTGGCTCAGATTCTTAGCCTTCTTTCCGGGGTTGGGTTTGGCATCGATAGGCTTCTTGCCACCGACCATCTCTGCGATAGTGTTGGCAAGCTCGCCATCGATGACACCCAAGCGCTCAGTCAGGCGCTCGTAGACAATAGCTTCATCGCAGTGATCCAGCTCGAACGAGAAGGCGGCCTGGACGTGAGCCTTCTCAATTTCAGAAAGAGAGTTATAGAAGAGCTGAGCCTGGGAGAAATGATCCTTGAACTTCTTGCTAAGGGCTCGTTGCTTGATCCCAGCAACCTTGGCTTGGTAGTCGACATAGGCACCTTCTTGAGCTGTTGCAGCGGGTTGGTAAACGTATCGGTTAGGCCAGTAATTGACCTTGCCCTTGGAGATAGTGTGACGCATGGCACCATCCCGGTTGAAGTTCATGACAGGGCAAACAGGCTTGTTGATTGGCAATTCTTCCCAGTTTATGCCCAGTCGGCTGAGCTGAGTATCTTGATAAGAAAAGTTTCGTCCTTGAAGGAGAGGATCATCGGAGAAGCCAATTCCAGGTACGACATGGCTGGTACAGAATGCAACCTGCTCAGTTTCCGTGAAGTACTCATCCACAGTACGGTTAAGTTCGAGTTCGCCAATATATCGGACGGGGATCAGATCTTCTGGCCAGACCTTTGTAGCGTCGAGGATGTCGAAGTCAAAATCGTGTTCTTGAGACTCCTCCAGAACCTGAATACCGAACTTCCACTTCGGGTATGCTCCATTCTCAATGGCTTCGTTGAGATCCTTTCGATGGAAGTCGGGATCTTGGCCAGCAAGCTTTAAGGCTTCATCCCAGACCAAGGAATGAACACCAAGCTCGGGGGTGAAATGAAACTTGACAAATCGGCGCTCCCCTTTGTCATTAGTGAGGGTGAAAGTGTTGACACCGAATCCTTGCATCATACGGTACGATCGGGGGATCGTGCGATCAGACATCGCCCAGGTGTACATATGGGTTGCCTCTGAATGCCCCCATACGAAATCCCAAAAGTTGTTGTGCGCGGATTGCGCCTGAGGGACCTCGTTGTGCGGCTCAGGTTTTCCAGCATGAACCATGTCTGGGAATTTCATGGCATCTTGAATAAAGAAAACGGGTATGTTGTTCCCCACGCAATCCCAGACGCCTGTCCATTGAGATGATTAGTGATTGACAAGAAAAATGGTCGAGGCAGTGTTGGTGATGTTTATAGACAGTGTATTGATTGAATGGGTGGGTGTGGCGCGTGGTGCGAGCTACAACACTACATGGCGCAATCGTGTGAATGGAAGGAAGGTGGGAATGGGAAGTTGCCATTTATCGCATAAAATCATAGGCATGGCTTGGGTTTGGAACCCCCAGGTTGAGTGTTCATGGTGTATGCTGGACTGGAGTTGGTGTTGACGAACCTTCTTGTGTATAAAACTTAACGGCAAATCCGCGTACATCGCGAACAGTATCGGCAGAGCCGCGGCTTCCCAAGACAGTCGAGAATCGAACGAACACAGGAGTTTCTCGAGATGTGTCGGTAAGGACGCCAGCGTTGGTCACATCGGCGGCGGACTCGAAAAGCCTGAATGTACCGTGAGCACCGGCTCCGCGGGCATGGACAACTCGCTCGGGAATGCGCTCATGGTCAAAACGATGGATCTTTTTCAAGGTTAGTACTGGGATACTCGAAGTCATGATGTCCAACTGTCGTGGTGTGGCGTACCTTCTCACGGCCAAAGGGATCTTCCAACAGCATAGGACCAGCCTGATCATCGCTGTTCATGCGCAGCCAGTGATCGGTGTTATTCTGCTTCACTCCATAATCAGATGTGATTCGAGTGTTCTCGCTGGGCTCAACAATATTGGCCTTGAGCTGATCGATCTTGTCGTTTCGGTGTCCCATGACTGCGTGTTTGATAGCTCCTGTAACTTGCTCGGTCATGTCGAATCTTGGTCGTTGTTCTTGGAGTCAACAAAGAATAATTCACTGGAGAATAAATTCTAGGAGTTCCGGGTTTCGAGAGCTTTTTTAATATTTCGTGATCACAGTACCCATAAGCTGCCGACTCAGAGCACGTTGGATTTACGTCACACATGCGTTTGTCGATTCATCTTTCCCCGCGGACTGGAGAAAATGGCAGTTACAACGGGACGATTTGTTGAGAAAAGTCGTCATGTTTCGTCAGGAACAAACATGATTGACCTATAAGGAGCTCAGAATTTCCAATGAAGAAATATGGAATGCACTCTCTGATGTGATCGTGATCTGTGTTTGGGAAGGAGGTGGTTTTACTGTTACACCAGGAAAGAAAGCTCCGGTTTTTGTATCCCCCACTTTCCGTATCTGTCTGGCACTTGCCTGAGCAGCCCGTTGAAACAACTCAACAAGTGGCCGAGGTTGGTTTGTAATGGAATTGATGTGGAATCTTGAGGCTCGATGACCGCTACAATTCTGTATTTAGCAGGGATTGGTGTCTTTCTATGGGTCTTCGAGAAGGCGGGTTATATCGATCTTCAGTGAACTATCAACAAACAAGACAATCCCATATAGCCGGATCGATTTTCAATATTTCCGGGCATGCAAGCCAAAAGACTGATTTAAAACTTAAAGTTTATAATTTCTTTAACATTTATCTCCTTTCAATATCCGACACATCCGTTGCTGATATGTTGCTTCACAGTTATCCAAGTTGTTACGTGGGGCAATTGTCAAAGCGACGTCAATGTACGTCATCGATATAGCATCATTCCCTGCTTGTAACCGCGTCACTATCAAACATTTTGCGTGAAATCAAAGTGGTAAAAAACTGCCGAGTCTTCAACCGATGTAATCTCATGCCTTATGTGACCGACATTTCTCTTCCCTTTCTCGGTTTCGTGAATCTCCGTTCAGCTTACCATCAACTGCAGATTTGATCTCAAACGCAAGATGCCAGGTGAAGTGATCGATCGCCCTAACCCGGCTCCGCTGGACAGTCATCTTCCAGATGTAGCTCTGGAATTGGCACTCAAGTCGCCCAAGAAGCAGTTGGACAAGAAGGTCGCCCAATCGCTCAATGATTTCCAGCATGCGGCATGCTATATCGCAGGGTGTAAGTGAGGTCAATTAGTGCGGCGCATGTGGCTAACGCCAAGACAGCCATGATCTTCCTCAAAGACAACGTCTTACTTGAGAGGGATTTGAAGGCACAAGATATCAAGCCACGATTATTGGGTATGTGACCATGGTTCACTTGGGTACCTAACTAATGTTTCCAAGGCCACTGGGGAACATGTCCAGGCATTATCCTCGTCTGGTCGCATCTTAACCTACTCATACGAAATCATGATCTGGAAGTGATCTTTGTTATCGGACCCGGCCATGGTGCTCCTGCTGCTTTGGCCTCACTATGGTTGGAGGGATCTCTCGAGCGATTCTTCCCTCAGAAGTACGGTGTTAGCAAGGACGGCTTGCGCAACCTAATTACCGGATTTTCGGTTCCTGGAGGCTTTCCTAGGTGAGACAGGTGTCGGAGTTCAAGATGTGATCAAGCTAACCAATTTAGTCACATCAACTCTGAAACTCCGGGTTCCATCCACGAGGGTGGTGAGCTAGGCTACTCCCTAGCTGTTTCGTTTGGTGCCGTCATGGACAACCCCGATTTGATTGTCACTTGTCTTGTTGGAGATGGTGAAGCCGAGAGCGGTCCCACCGCAGCGTAAGTTATTCGCATCTTTTCGTGGCATTCACTAACTGTTTAGTGCTTGGCACTCCATCAAGTACATTGATCCGGCCGAGTCTGGTGCCGTTATCCCCATTCTTCATGTGAATGGCTTCAAGATCAGCGAGAGAACCATTTACGGATGCATGGACAACAAGGAACTATCCAGTTTGTTCGCCGGCTATGGGTACCAGCCGACAATCGTGGAGACTCTTGAAGAGATCGACAGCGAGCTTTCTGGTGCCTTGGAGTGGGCTGTTAGTGAGATCAAGAAGATCCAAAAGGCAGCTCGAGATGGAAAGCCCATTATTAAGCCAAGATGGCCCATGATTGTTCTTCGAACTCCTAAAGGCTGGACAGGCCCCAAGAAGGTGGACGGCGAGTTCATTGAGGGCTCTTTCCACTCTCATCAAATCCCTGTCCCCAATGCCAGCAAAGATGAGGAGCACCTCAAGATTCTCCAAGACTGGCTTAAGACCTACGATACAGCCCACTTGCTCAAGGATGGAAAGCCTGCCGACAGTATCCTGGACATCATTCCCCAAAAGGACGAAAAGCGACTTGGACAGCTCAAGAAGACATACGACCCTTATCAGCAATTGAAGGTTCCTGACTGGAAGAGCTTTGCAGTGGAGAAGGCTTCGCAAAACAGCTGCATGAAGCAGACTGGCGATTTCCTGAACCAGGTGATCAAGGAGAACCCCAAGAGCTTCCGTATCTTCTCTCCCGATGAACTGGAAAGCAACAAGCTCAGTGCAGTCTTTGAGAATACAGGCCGAAACTTCCAGTGGGATGAATTCTCTCGCGCACAGGGTGGCAGAGTTATTGAAATCCTGTCCGAGCATTGTTGTCAAGGATGGATGCAAGCAAGTATTTCGGTTTGAGTCTAGCATTGTCACTAACAGCTACCAGGGCTACACTCTCACCGGTCGTACTGCTCTCTTCCCCAGTTATGAGTCCTTCCTCGGCATCATCCATACCATGATGGTGCAGTACTCCAAGTTCAACAAGATCGCGCGAGAGACCAACTGGCGAGGCGATCTCAGTTCAATCAACTATATCGAAACCAGCACCTGGGCTCGTCAAGAGCATAATGGCTTCTCTCATCAGAACCCATCCTTCATCGGCTCTGTTCTCAACCTCAAGGCTGAGGCGGCACGCGTGTATCTCCCTCCCGATGCCAACTGCTTCCTTAGTACCATTCACCACTGCCTGGAATCCAAGAACTACGTCAACCTCATGATCGGCTCAAAGCAGCCCACGGGAGTCTTCTTGTCTCCTGATGAGGCTGCTGAGCATTGCCGAAAGGGCGCAAGCATCTGGGAGTTCGCCTCAATTGACAGTGGCAAGGAGCCAGATGTTGTCATCGCTGGTATTGGTGTTGAGGTCACTTTCGAGGTTGTCAAGGCTGCTGAGATCCTTCGTGCATGGATACCAGAGCTTCGAGTCCGGGTCGTCAACGTCACGGATCTCATGGTTCTGGCCGCCGAATCCCGTCATCCACACGCACTCAGCCGCGCTGACTTCCGTGATATGTTTACCGAGGACAAGGCCGTATGCTTCAACTACCACGGATACGCTGCTGAGCTCCAGGGCCTTCTCTTTGGACGCCCTGGTCTGCACCGCATGACAGTGGAGGGATACAAGGAGGAGGGTAGCACCACTACACCATTCGACATGATGCTTCTCAACTGGGTCAGCCGATTCGACGTCGCTAAGCGTGCGCTCAAAGGCGCTGCCGAGTCAAACGAAAAGATCAAGGCCAAGATTGACGAGACACTCAAGAAGATCAACGACAGGGTTGCGGAGGTCAAGAAGTACATTCAGGACGAGGGCAAGGGTAAATTAACTCCATGCACTAAAATATTTCAGCGCTAATAAGTGACAGATCCTGAGGACTTATATGATATGCCCAAGTTTTAGAGATTTAGAGAATTCAACGGGGTAATTAAACGTCTAGAAGTAATTTGAAGAGACAAGCGAATAATACTACAATTTTTCATGATTCAAACTTCGCATAATAGTTGGTGAATGATGCGACACAAGACCACATCTCTTCATACGGCGGTAGGATGTGGTCTGTCGCGAAGAATTCCAACTTATGCCCCAACATTTGACTCGATGGTCATGGCTGGCATTGACAAGGATGCGAGCCAGGGTCAACGCGGTCTAGACTCCAAAGCCAAGCCAATCAAAAAGCTCAAATTGACGCCTCAAGCACGATTCAGGCAATTTTAGATCTCAGCCGGAGATAACATGGGGACGACGAAAACGCAGTTGCTAAGGTATGGTGGAAGTAACATCTTTCCCCTTGCACCATAAACCTTGTCTCAGTCTTAGGCTTCTCAATCGGCACTCTGAGTCATGGAATAGCCGGCTAAAGTGTACGGCAAATTGGATTTGGGTGCTTTCCTACGCTTTGCTTACGCTATACTCCTTTGAGTCCTCTTTCTCCCATAATGCACGATTTGTCAACGTCAAGTACACACAATACAGCAAGCCCTAGCATGAGATGGAGCCCATCACGAAGCAAGAAACGTCCATGCATCTTCATACAAATCTTCCTTCTCACCACCCTGATCGGCGGTCCTCACCTTTTTAACTGAGGAGTCAAAGAAAGAGTCCTACTCCCACGGTGTGTCTCCGCCGAGGGATGACTGATCCCGTTCGAGGTAGGAAAAGTAAGCCGTATAGCGATTTCGTACAGCTGCCTTTCTGCATTCCAATGTCCTATAAAAGATTGTCAGTGGCATCCGTACGAGATGACTCAAGCGATAGGTCAAAGTGGTAAGAAATTCAGGTGAAATCTGTCTCTTACATTGTACTCTGCTTCTCCACCCAGGCATTCTCGATCTTTTGCCTGTGTACCATGACTTCTGTTGCGTCCTGCAAGTTGCCCGTAACCATTCTGCTGTCATCGTTTTCTCTCAGCTTTTCGAGAATTTTGATGCGCTCTGTGGCATGGTAAACTCCCACTTCGGGGATCTCGGCCAGGTCCCCGTGCAATTGTGCGGCATGGTATTGATTGAGGTCTTCCTCCTTGACTAGTGCTTTGGCGGCCTTCAATGCCTCGATCGGACGGCCCTCGCGTCGGAGCCTCAGATATTGCTTGAACCGATCTTGCAACTCAGCTGACTTCTATTAGTCTCCAGACTTCTCCCGACAGCGTATACGTACCTTGGCGAGCTGTTGGCATGGGGACTGGGGAAGTCATGATTTATACTAAGATGGGAATATCGTTTAATTTTGTAGAGTTGTTGTTATTGTGATGAAGTAATGGTGGTGCTTGTGATGAAGATTGCGATGGAGAAGAAGATTTTCCCGGAGTGAATCTTCGGTAGAAGTAGAAAGCAATAAAAGTGCCTTCCTTTACCTTTTAGACGTCTCAAGTGCTAGGTAAGGAGCAGTTGACAATGTGAAGCCGAGGATATTCTCGTGTGGAGAAGGAGCTAAGTATATGGCCTCAGCAAATGATAACAGTGGCCTTTTCGTAACTTTCACATGGATTGCTCACAAATTTGGCATTCGATCTATTCCTTGTTATGTAGGCAAGGTACCTTGCCTTTGTGTGTTGGGGCTGTGGTAGTTCTCATGGAACATGGGACCAGGTAATAAGCTACCCTACAATAGATGCATATATTATTGCGTATTAACCAAACCTTGCGCAACCAAGGTTATCAAAGTAAAAATAGGTACATAGGAAATGTCTTCCATTTGACGAAACAATAACGAAAAAAGAGCAAGCAGTTTGTGTGGGTCGTATACGTTGCTTGTCTCCTTTCGTACCTACCTATGGCTCTTTGCCCGAAATGTGCAGCACCATCTTTTTTCCTTCAAGGACACCAACGCTCCACGACAATTCCCTGAACACGTTCCAAAACGTCAAAATCGAGACCTTCTTGACGAAAAGCGACAACAACCATGTCAAAACCCCTTTCAAGAGCCTCGACAGTCCATTCGGCCTCATCGAGTTTCGGAATCTGAGGAACATCGTTTTGCGACACGAGAGGATCAGCCCAAGTGACATCGACCTTGGCTGTTTCGACCAAACGCCGCGCCAATTCGAGACCAGGGGAGTTGGCAAGATGCGACTGCCCGCGCTTGAAGCCAACGCCAACCACAAGGACGCGTGGTCGCAGGCCGTTCCTATCAACGCTGTAGAGGCGCGTCACAGCGCGTTGTGCGATTTCGGAAGGACGGTCGCGCATCTTCTCAGACGCTGCTCGCAGGAGAGGGAATTTGCTGTTGGAAAGCAAATACCATGGATTGACTGGAATGCAATGGCCACCAACACCGAGGCCTGGTGAGAACGGGAGGTAGCCAAATGGTTTGGTGGCAGCTGCGCGACACACTTCATACGGATCGATATCATGGGCACCACAAGCATCCGCCATCTCGTTGGCATAGGCGATGCAAACCATACGTTGACAATTCTCGTACAGCTTCATCATCTCGGCAACTTCTGGCTTCGACACTGGCACAACATGATCGAAACTCTTCGAGTAGAGCCTCATGATAGCATCAAGCGACCCCGGGACCACGTCGTCAAGTCCAGACACAATCTTGGGTATGGAGTGAGCCGGCGGTTCAGTGCGACCAGGGTCAACACGCTCAGGAGACATGCCCGCGAGGAACCCACGCTCCTTTGCGAGAGGACCAAGAAGAGCGCGCGTCATTCCCACTGCCACTGAACTCTCCACGACGACCACGGCGCCTTGACGACCGTAGAGCTTGACCACGCCCAGAGCACTCCGGAGGTATGATGAGTCGATCGTTTTGTGATCAATCAGAAGAGTCGGTACTGAGATGAGGAAGTGGGTGACTTCAGCCAGATCTGAAGGCTTGCACGTGAACTTGGCACGACTGCCGACAGGCTGCTTCTGAGTCAACTGTTGAGTTCGAGCTTCTGATACATCGTATCCAAGTACATCGTGATTCTTGGAGAAAACTTCGACTAGATGCTCGCCAACATAGCCAACCCCTATGACAGCAACGAGCGGCTCAGCAGTTGCATCAATGGCCTTTGAAACCACGTTGAAGACATCTTCTGCCTCTGAAACTTCACTCGGAGGAGTGATGTCGTAGTATTCTCGACTAGAAATGTTCCACGACTTGGTTTCTGGCTCATGGCTAACAAAAGGAAGCCCCTGAACAAGGAGGCTCTCGGCAAGAATTTGAGCCATGATGGTAACGATTGACAATTAACGAGTGAATGGGGTGAAGTGGAAAAAGATGCAGAGAAATCATTGGGGTTCGACGGGAGCATATGTATGATCAATGGACGACTATGGGCTCGTATCGAGCGATCCCTTTACACTTCTGGCTTCTCAACGCGACCGATGAATCGAGAACTTTTCCTTTCCGTTCCAATTCAACGGCCATACCGTGCGGCGTTAGGCCTCAGTAACCGGAACTTTTTTACACAATAGTCCGAGCCTCAAGTGGAAACTTGGACTACGACATGAACCGCCCTTGAATAACTTGCCGCACGAATGTATCTGGCCACGCAAGATTTTGCACCAACCGAGATGTGATTGTCAAGTCACAACGGCTGAAACTAGCAACAGCCACTCCGCTATCCCAACTCGAGGAAATTTGCGAGGGCCAATACAGCCTCACCGATGCCTTGGTTAATCCCCTGTATCCTATGCAGGAGTTAACTAGCCTGGAAGCACTGCATCCATTTCAGCTGATGTGCCTGAATTAACATCCTAGCTCAGTCAAATTGTTGTACAGGATGACGAGGGTATGTTGAGGCTGAAGACCAGTCAACTCTTACTACATTTCGCAATACGTTTCCTTGAAAGGATAGGTCAGCGTGCTGGGCCGCGATTGATCTACTGAACAGCTTGTTGGCTCCATGGATGGTACGCATTCTTTCTGGCTCGACAGCATGATGGCTCAAATATTGCGTTGAGAGTATAATGGAAGAACCAGGGGATGAATCCTCAACTCAAGCTTGCGGGCTGTTGAGTATCATCCCCGATGCCAAGACGGCTTCACAAGTATCCATGAATTATCTAATACGCTTGACGGGACAACTTCAGTCGTTTGAGGGCGATTGCATATGATATGCTGGCAATATGTTCACTGTGACACGGCGAATGACAATTTTAGGAACAGATCTTCAGTGTGGGGTCAGAACCCGACAGCGGAAAACGGAACAGCCTTGAACCTGGCAAGGCTATCTCGCCTGGGATGTTGACATGGCTTGCTGAAGTTGAGCTGAATGAGATTACACAAGCTGACGGAACACGTCAGTTTCTTTCCGACGGGCATTAAGCTTACTGTTCCTGTTTCGTGTCCCGGTGGTGGTCCATATTTTTATCACGACAAGGATGAGAACAAAGAAACGTCTTGAAATCGGCTGCCAACCTTCTGAACTATTCTGGACCTTGTGTAACCATACACGAGAGACATTTAACTGGGACCAATACGAGGGTATGCGCCAAGAAAAACTCGGATAATCCGACTGGAAGACGCTGAAAAAGCAAGGATAGCTGCAGGTGACTAGCGCTTTTGGGTGTTTGGGGAAAGTTTCCTCCATGGCCTTGAGGCTGATAGCAGGTCCTGGATACTGCAAGTCCTTGTCAGCGAATCATCACAACCAAGAGCCAACTCATCACAATTAGTGTCGATGAGAAGACCGAGGACCTGAAGACGCAATCAGGTGCTGCTGCAGGGTGTGGCATCAATGGGCCAATATTTGTAAGTCGAATATTTTTCACATTGTCAAATCAGAGCACTATCGACATGCAATTGCCCGAAAAGAAAGCAATAGATCAGAGACAGTGGCCTCACCTGATGATGGCTGGCTTGTTGGGGATGGCTTATATTGATCTCAACGTGGATCCTCATTGACCATCAGGTGCCCTAGTAGGAGGCCTAGGCTGCCGGGCTGGTACGTTCTTCCACTCGGCTGACGCTCTCTCGTGTTCAATGTGCAGAAATTTGGCGTTCAAATCCTCTTAATCTTAGGTTGGATGTTGACATGGCTCAGGAGCTGCAGTTACGCGTGCCCCACGTAGATAAACTCTCTCAAGGCTTCATACAATTACCCATCGGCCGCTCGCATTGCTACTCGTTCATCTCATCATTCTGCCTTCCTACGCTCCAAGTATATTGCTCCCGTCTCTTCACTATCGTTCAAAATGAAAGCCAGCCTTCCCGCCACCCTTGCTTCCCTGTTGCTCCATGCAGGTACTGCTTTGTCTGGACCAGTCTTTGCAGCCGATGATCTTTTGTCATTGCGCAATTCGAAGTTGAGGAAACGAGCTGAGTGTGGTCTTGGGATTGGTTCGTGCAATCCTGGATCCTGTTGTTCAGAGAGTGGCTTCTGCGGAACAACCGGAGACTTTTGTGGTGGTTCTGCTTGCCAGCTCGAGTACAGCGATTCGTGTGATACTTTGTAAGTGCTATCTGAAGCTTGGGAATCACAGACAAGATCTTGTATCGTCCAAGTCCTCGTACTGCAGTGACGGACATGAAGCTGACATGGAGACCAGTTTCGGGCCTGGTGGAAGCAGCACGGAAGGGATTTCTCGACCACAGCTTGGCAATGTCCCGTATGGTATGTCTTTGCACCAACTCTAATGGCCGTATGCAGTATTAGATACTTACAGCAGAAACAGGCACTGTCATCACAACTTGCACTACACCCGGTGTGATTGCTCTGACATTCGATGATGGCCCTCTCGACTACACCAATGACCTCCTAGATCTCTTGGATGAAAGAGATGTCCATGCCACTTTCTTTGTGGCTGGTAACAACAGGGCCAAGGGACACATCGATGATTCGTCCAACCCATGGCCCGCTGTGATGAGACGCATGTACTCTGCAGGCCATCACATTGCCAGCCACACTTGGACTCATCGCAACCTCAACGAGGTCAACAGCACTATCCGAAGATCTGAGATGATCTACAATGAGATGGCCTTCCGAAATCTCTTTGGCTGGATTCCGACCTACATGCGGGCGCCATACCTCGAGTGCAACACCGCATCTGGTTGCCTTGCTGAGATGTCCGAACTCGGCTACCATATTGTGGACCAGAACATTGACACCAAGGACTACGAAAATGATAGCCCTAATCTGATCCAAATCTCCAAAGATCGCTATTCTGCTGCAGTCTCGTCCAACTCAGACAGCAACCAGTATATTGTTCTGGCGCATGATGTCCATGATCAGACTGTTCATAATTTGACTGCTTTCATGATCGATACTGCCCAAGATCGTGGATACAGACTTGTGACCGTGGGAGAATGTCTGGGCGACCCTCGGGAGAATTGGTACCGAACAGTTTCTCGAGGCCCAGATGCCACATCGACTGAGTCGGCTACCCCTACCCGAACGGTCTCTCCTACCAACGTGTCAGTGACAACAAACACTGCTTCCGCTACTGCTACTGGTGGTCTTGTAATTTCCCCGAACCAGCGATGTGGTGGTAACACAGGTTACACTTGTCAGGGGTCAGCCTTCGGAAGCTGCTGTTCCTGGTATGGCTACTGGTACGTTTCCCCCCGCTCTATTCGTAAAAGATTTAAGCATGCTAATATTATCTAGTGGATCGAGTGGAAGCTACTGTGGAACAGGCTGTGATGCAGACTTTGGGTCGTGCACGCCTTCCGGAAGTGACATTCACGACACCACCAACGGTCTTTGTGGACCAGGTGTCAGGGCATCATGCGGAAACTACGGTGACAAAACCTGCTGCTCTCCGTACGGGTTCTGGTAAGTACCCCCCCTGGACCAAGATAACAGATGTAACTAACATGTACACAGCGGCAATAGTGCTGCTCACTGCGGAGCTGGTTGCCAGGGGGGCTTTGGAGAGTGTAACTGAGGTACATTTTATTCACCAATATGATGTTAATGCTGTGACTCAGATGGGAGAGACTTGCGGAGATGGTAAGACAGTGAGCTGTCGGAATATTCTTGTTTACTTTCTTGTATCCTTCCAGGATCATTAATTGTCCCCGTGGGGACCTCTTTAGCTTGTATTTAGACTTAATTGGTATTGATTGACCGTAATTCTGCTATAAATCTTGTTGAGCTAATCTTTCTTACACGCTTTCAGCTGAACAGAGCTACATGGAACTTTTTGCTGGTGAAATTTTCACTCTTGCTGAAATTACGAGTTTGATGTCTCACAACATCAAACGTGCATTTAAGCATGCAGAGCCTCCTGAAATAGAAACCGATGCAGCTAGTCTGGGACTATATCCGCTGTATCACCACAAGAAACGCGGCACGGCCTCACCTTAACCTGCATAAACCAAATCTCGATTCTTACTGGATAAGCATAACTGCAAACGACCAACCAACGCAGCGCGATCGGCGTGGGGCTCCGCATCCCGAGCGTTACACAACAGGGATGCTGCTGGACGTAAGCGCTTACGCAACGGGGATATCTTTTCAGTAGCCGGGGTATGCTCGTAGGATATTGGGAAGAAACTAGGATATGCAGGTGGAAGACCGGGATACGTTTGTAGTGATGGGTGGGGATGGCTAGGTGAGCAACCGGGCAATCGGGTTGTGGAGATGGTCTCGGCGAACCTTGCATATTACGTGCTAAGCTGAGCTTGTTGGCAAAAGTGTGGCTGCATATAATGGTGCTTTTGTACAATGCCTTTGTTTGGTGGTGTGGATGAGTGAGCTACTGCAGGTCCGGCTCGGGTTGGGCCGTGGACTCAAGTTTAAGCTTGAAGCGGGATCTTGATGTCTCACCGCAGGTGTTGCCTTGGGGGGCTGTGGGAGAAGGCTCTGGATAGTGTTGAGGTGTACTATGACTTTCAACTTGGGGAGTTGTCGTGATGGCACTGCGGAACTCGTCTGTCTACGAACAATGCCTTATTCGACAGTCTTGTTCTTGTGATAACATATATAGTGACTGCAAGAGTTGAGTTGTCAAATATCCTGTCGAGCTGAGAGCCTCGTATTCTGCCTTCTAGATCTTCCTCCCCTCTGCAAAGACCCGAAATACCACATACACATACCCTGTTCCTTGTAGTGACATGCCAATGCATCGAGGCCACTCTGATATTGGATCTCAACAAGTCAAAGATCCACGTACCGAGAATCCACAGGCCTCTTCTCATCCCGGAATAATCGCCCCATACGGTTCGGGTGAGAATTCACGGGTGAAACAATAAATCCAATTGCCAACAACTCAGGTCCTCTCCCGCTGTCTTGGCTGCAGATCAACCAAGCAAATCCATTTCCCTACTGTGTAAACCATGTCAAAAGTAGCCACGGACCGAGTTTTCACAGCTGATGTCTAAGGATAGTGCGCGTTGATCACTTTCACCCATGTTCAGCATATGCAAGGTCTCCATTTCAGGACTATTGCTTTTGCTTTTATTTTTTGCCTTCCAATTTTTGTAAAACTTGGTTTTTCCGTGATGGAAGCATTGGTCAGCGGAGATCCCGCGCCCCCCTCTCGTGTGCTGTCGTGTTAGGCTCGTGAGGATCAACGGTGAGGCTGGACGGGCAGTGTGAGGCCTTTGTAATATTTGTTGTTTGGGGACTAGTGCTTTTTGTGCTGGGGGGATCTTGCTATAGCTTCAATATCCCCCAGCTTAGAAAGTGGTTTCTTGTTTCGATAGGAGATAGACTCATCACTCGCTTTTGGGTTCTGTTGGAAGGGTGTTCTTTCATCAGGTCTTTGACCTTATCACTCGCTTTTGTCTCTCGTTACTCTTGATACGTTGGAGTACCACTCGGCTCCAGGTTAGTGATTAGTATTCGCTTGAATTGTAAGTATCCCGAGTCTGTGTCGTAGCATATACTGAACTCTCTAGTCAACGCTTTCTGACCGACCTCTTCAAGTCAACAACCGTGATGGCCAACCTCGTATCTCCAGGTTCCGCCAGGGAATCATCCTCTTCGGAGACAGGCAATCCTATTTCTTTCCACAAAGGAAAGATGCCTGCTATGCCATATGGTGGTGGCCCTAGTCCATCAACATCCCACGGTCAGATCCCCATCAGGCCAAGTGGAACAATCTCCAGAGATTCAGTAAGCCCCCTGACCAAATGAAACTTAAGATTCATCCTAACAGACTATAGTCCGTTATTCGAGACATCAACGGTGGCTTCCACCCAGGCGCCCAGACCCCAATGTCGGGCGTAACCCACGCCTCCTGGCTCACCAACAACGGCAACGAATCGAACCTCTCCTTCACATCATCTATCATGCAAGAAGAAGCCAAACTCCGCTGGGACTCAGACGAAGAGCTCAAAAAGATGTCCAAGAGCATGCTCCGTCTTCAAAAGTGGAGTCTCATCATTGGTCTTGCTTCTATCAACGGCGCTCTCATCTACGTTGGTTGGAAGTACTACCAGGTGTACTACTTCTTCCTCGTGCTCTTGAGCTCCAACACTGTTCTTCAGTCATTCATGTGCATTTGCATTATCCTGCATTGGTTTATCACACATGTTCTTTTGGGCTGGTGGAAGAGAGAGGAGAATATTCCTGCTGAGCCGGAGAAGATGGTACTGCTTCTGCCGTGCTATAATGAGACGTATGAGGAGTTGACGAGATCTCTTGATTCGCTTATTGCGCAGAAGAATATCGACAACCATCCTCGTGTCATCTTCATCGTCGTTGATGGAAATGTTCGTGGTCCGGGTATGGAGAAGACTACACAGGATTATCTCCTCCAAGATATCCTCGAGCCTGGTCCCTCTCGAACCTTCGAAAACGGATACCGTGCCCGAGATGGATTATTCATGCCTGTCAAGACACAAACTGGTTTCTACAAGGGCATTCCGTACGTATTTGTCGGAAAGCGCTACAACCAGGGTAAACGGGACAGTCTCTGTTTCGCGCGGTCTCTTATTTACCACTTCAAGCAACGCTCTGAGAACATCGTCACCATGTTCAACAATGAGCTGTTTGAGTACATTGGCAACAACTTCATCAACGCTGGTCTTGATGATATCACATATCTCTGCGGTATGGATGCTGATACTGTGTTTGATGAATACTGTATCTGGGAGATGATCAAGGAGATTCGCAAGAACCCGAAACTCGTGGGTGTCTGTGGGCATGTCTGCGTTGACTTTGATGGCCATAATTGGGGATACTGGTCTTTGTACCAGTCTGTTGAGTATTCCCAAACCCAAGGCCTTCGACGCATGTTCCAGTCTCGCATCACAGGAAAAGTCAATTGCCTTCCTGGATGCTGTCAGCTCATTCGAGTTGATGAAGCTACCTTTGGCGATGCTGTCCTTCGCGAGCGCTTTGGATATTGTCCTAAGCCAAATGATATCATGACACAGCACATCATGGGTAACTATTCTGAAGATAGTATTCATGCCTCCATCATCTTCAGTCTCTTCCCAGGCAAGCAAACCGCTCAAGCCCTCCGCGCCAAAGCCATGACAATCGTCCCCCAGGACTGGAAAGTCTTTCTCTCACAGCGCAAGCGTTGGGCTCTGGGTAGTATCTCCAACGAATTTGTCATGATCTTCCGTCCCGGCATCATCCTCATTGAGCGTCTGCAGAGTCTCATCGCCGTCATAACCTGGGCAATCACACCTTTCATCATCGCCGCTTTTGTCGAGCTCCTCATCGTCTTCGCCAAACGAGGCAGAGAAGTGATGCAAGACCCCGTGTTCCTCGGTCTCATCTGCGTATTATTCTTCCGTTATGTAAGTCACACACAGTCTCGTTACCCCTGCAGCAAATCTCACGCCAAGAAAGCTTGGCTAACGTCTTTTTGCAGCTTTACTCCTTTTGCATTGGCTTCTGGCTGCCTCGCAACAACCTCGAGCGCGCGCAGTACTTTGCAGGCTATGTCATGCACCTCTTTACTTCGCCGTTTATGAACATTATTATTCTGGTTTATTCTCTGTTTCACTCTGATGACTTCAAGTGGGGTAAGACGCGTGAAGTCGTCCGGGGTGTCAACGAGAAGGATGGTGATGATGTTGGTGGGCGAGGCACACACTGAGGCTGGTAAATACCTCTCTACATTTATCTTCTACATATTTTCTTGGGTGATACGATATTGAGGGTGTTGAAAATAGATAGACTGGAGTATACGGACCGGTCATCATTGTAATGTATATTTCTTGTTACAAAAGGATGGATCAAAATATTGCATTTTCAGATATGGGAGAACCAATGAATACAGAATTGTGGCGCAATAATGAGACTCGAGACTCCCACGTGCTGTTAAGTTGCATTAGTTGGCTACGAATTGGGTGCGCCAAGATAAGCCCATCCGATATCCGACAGCTTGGGCACTATCATGGACGTAAAGTCAAGATGGGAGAGGCTAACTTTGCTATTCATGGTATCTCGACACGCCATGATCAACTTAACGCGTGAGAATCACTTATCAGGCCCTATCTCAGTGTCCTCATGATCACGGCATTCCTATCAGCGAGATAGACAACCCCGCCCGCCCCGTAGATAGCAGCCGGGACTTTTTATCTTGTTTGGGTATAGCTTCATTCTCGCAAGCTACGCCCATCTCTCATCGCCAACGGTTCCCCTCCCATTGGCTCCTCGGTACATGCCAGGATGTGAAATCCGGGGGTGGATACGCGCCAAGAGCAACTGGTCAACAGCTCTTTTACGTCGTGGAGCTCTCTCATCTTAGCTTTTTTCATCATGTAATGGCAACCGGTATGAAAGGTCAAGCAAAGTCCCGCTCTGGCTGCAGGGCCTGCAAGAGCAAAAGGGTAAGCATATCCGGACCAGCTTACCCTATTCTCACTAACGCTACGATCTGTCTGTAGCTCAAGTGTGACGAGAGCAAGCCTAGCTGTAATAATTGTCTTACGAGGAAGATTCCTTGTCCGGGGTATCAGCAAACTCTCAAGTGGTCCACCAAATATGAGCGGCGAAAGGACAAGACGAGTGATCCTCCTGGTTTCAACCAACTCATTGTTGCTGCGTCTGAGTCGGTTCAACGTCGTGGTTCTGATGTGACAGCATCCCCACCTCAGAGCAGACGGTCGTCTACCACTTCGCAACAAGCTTCAAGTCCCACTGCGGTGCCATCGGTCCCTGCATGTTTGCCTGCCGACTCAACCTTTGTATCTCAAGAAGCCGGGGACATTAAGAGTACAGCCAATGCAGCTACGAATGGTGGCCAACCATGCCACACCTCTCGACGGCGTTCAACATTGACATCACCTAACGTCGCGAACAATACGACGCCTTCAAACACCATGCCTCTCATACTACTCCCCCAAGACCCAACGCCGAAGACCCCTGAAGAAGCCGAAGATCAAGCCATCGCTCTCTACAGACGACGCTCATCATGCTTTAAAGCAATGAATACTCCAACTGCTATTTCTGAACCTTCGACGTTCCTAATCGAGCTCTGGTTCAAATCTGTCTGCGGCTCTTGGGCAGCATACGACTCCCCGACCAATCCCTTCCGGCGGTTAGGATCCTCTCTTTGGGGCTCGTCTAGGCCCTTATTCTACTCGCTTCAAAGCATGGCAGCTGCTTCTCTCACGCGACGACAACCTCAGATCCAAGAAATCGCTGCATCGGCCCCACGAATAGCGACCGAGGCTATAATTCAAGAGCTCAAAGATCTCTTCGCATCGCCGAACAGCGTCACCACGATACCTCATGCGCTTATCATATCACTGTTCTGCCTGAGCTCATCGCTTTGCTGGATGGACCATAAACAACTCGGTCTGCATTACCTACGGCATGTGCGCGTAATACTATCGCTACTAGAAATGCGATCCGAGCACCTCTCGAAACAAGACCAAAGCTTAGTCGGCTTCTTCAGAGAATGCCTGATTTACGAAGAATCCGTCCGCAGCATCGTGACAAGCACCAAAGACGACATCAGCACGCTCACAGAATGGACTCCAGCGACGTATCCACCGTATGACTTTGTTCTTCATCCTTGGACTGGTGTTCCGCCCAAGATAATTGCTTTGTTTGGAAAGTCAATGTCGCTGTGTCGCAGATCGCGAGATACCTGGCGGAACTGCACTGCGCCGACCTATGAGGTTATGTGGCAGACAATGATCGACATTAACGAGGCGCAGATCCTTGAAGAGACACTCTTGTCTGTGCAAGTGCCGAAGCTCATCAGCGACGCAGCAGATGCCTACACGAACAAGGGACAAATTAATCTCGATCTTCACCACGCAGCAGAAGTCTTTCGACTCTGTTCATTATTACAGCTGTACCAAACATTTCCAGATCTTGTGTCGAGGAGACTTCCCGAGAAGATAAACGGGAGCGTAACACAGGTTACATGGCCCACATCACTGGCCCTTCACATCACAGGCCTCTTATCCAACATCCCTGCCTCGTCGATCCGATGTCTGCAACCCTTGCTGTGTCTCGGAGTCGGCTCAGGATTGCGGTGTAAGACTGTATGCGCCGAGGAAAAGCCACCGCAATTAGAGCTCCCAGGCACCACCTCGGAACTGACTGAAGAATCTGAATCTAACCAGAAACATTTTACAGACGTCAACTTGGCGCGTGAGTTTATCGTCGAGAGACTCAAAGGGTTTGGAAACGGTCCAGCTGCTGGGCCTATCGTTGTGCTGCGGGAGTTGCTACAGGTTGTGTGGTCGTATTATGACTGTGAAACAGTGCCGGGGTCTGTTCATTGGCTTGATGTGATGGATGATTTAAAGTACGAGACTGTATTTGGTTAGATTTGAGGCCAAACGTAGCTCTATGTTTAATTGCTTAGTTCGATACCCATTCTTAACCAGACTCTAACTCTAAGGCAGTAGAGTAGCCTCGGCGTGCCAGAAGACTTCTGACGTTAAACCGAGGTGCCAAAAATAGTTAGTCTAAGATCCTCTAAGCCTGTACTAAATTATACTAAGGTTAGGTAAGGTTACCTAAAGCTTTTTGTCACTTATGATAAAGGCCCCAAGTTTTGTTAGAATAGGGAGGGTCATATCATGTTGCCAACCACCGGCACATCTCTCCAAGATCCCTGTGATGGTCAATCGAACTTCCCGTCTTGGCGGCCGCATTCCGTTCAGCTGTGCCCACCATCAGAGACACAGTTACACTAACAAGCACTCCTCGCAGGGTTGATACTGGGATCTCTTATCTTGTCACCGACACGGACCATTCCTTATCAGGGCTGAGTTACCGTGCAGAAACCCAGTGGATTGGTCTGCGCGCGGGGTAGACCAGCGCCCGTGATAGCTACACCACACTAACACATTCTAGGCAAAAATGTCCCGGCTACAAAGTAGAATCTGGGGAAGGGGGGGATATGCTCGTGATATCACCGTGTAGTAGGCGTCACAGAAGGTTTAATTTCTTGATAAGGGTGTGAGTGTGGTGTCTGGTTTATAATACAATGCTACCGCCGCACGTTTTCTATCAACGTTAACTTCAACTTCAATTCTGCCTGTTCCATCATACCCTAATTGTTGCTTGTTGTTATCGTCGACATGAATAACGCAGAGAAAGGTGTATCAGAAAAGGGGAGTGATCATGAACAGGCCAAGAACTATGATCACGCTGTTGGTGATGCCGGCGATGCTGCAGACCTGACGGCCCTTGGGTACAAGCCTGAACTCAAGCGTAACCGATCAATGTTTACACTTCTTTTCCAATCACTAGCAATCGCTGCTGTAAGTCTCCCATCGCGACTTTACTCTAGTTAAATTGCTAATTGGTGATAGATCCCCTATGGCTTCGGCGCGCCGCTCATCAACTCCGTCTACGGCGGTGGTCAACTAACCATGTTCCTCGGCTGGATCATAGTCTGCATTCTCGACGAGTGCATCGCCATCTCACTGGGCGAACTAGCTGCTCGATGGCCTACATCTGCTGGTCCTTATTACTGGTCATTCCAGATCGCATCGCCAAAGTACAGAACTGTCCTGTCTTTCATCACGGGCTGGACATGGCTTGTTGGAAATTGGACCATTACCTTATCCGTCAACTTTGGTTTCGCTTCGCTTCTTGCTGGAGGAATTAGTATCTTCTTGCCCGACTACGACTGGCAGCCATGGAAGCTCGTGTTGATCTTCTACGGACTCTGTGTGTTTACCTTCTTCATCGTCGCGTTTGGCAACAAATTCCTTCCTACCGTGGATACGTTCTGTGCTGCTTTCACGGCTATTACCATCTTCGTCGTTTGTGTTTGCTTGTCAACCAAGGCAGATAGGGGCAGGCATTCGGCAAGTTACACACTCGTAAGTGCGGCAGTCTCCGATCAGTTGAATGTTTGCTAACCAACCAAGGGCAACTTTGATCCGAATCTGTCAGGCTGGGGAAACTTTGGCTTCTGGATCGGTGCTTTGCCATCAGCTTATACGTTCTCCGCTCTCGGCATGATCACTTCCATGGCTGAAGAATGCGGCGACGTTACAATCAAGCTCCCCAGAGCTCTCGCCCTTTGTGTCCCCGTCGGCGGCATTGCAGGCTTGTTCTTTGTAAGTTACCTCATCTCCCCTTCTCATTAACTCACTAACAATTACCAGATCATCCCCATCTGCGCAACCCTGCCCCCTCTGGAAGAACTCCTTGCCGCACCACTAGGCCAGGTTCTCCCCATGATCTTCTACCAAGTAATGGGCAGTCAAGCCGGCGGAATCGCCCTCACCGCACTGGTCCTCATCATCACCCTGTTCTGCTCTATCTCCATCACAGTCGCCGCCTCACGAACAACATGGGCTTTCGCACGCGACGAAGCCATCCCCCTATCTCGAGTCTGGTCAAAAGTCAGCGAGCGACACGGAACACCCATCATGGCCCTCCTCCTCACGACTATCATCGAGATGCTTCTGGGTCTCATCTACCTCGGCTCGAGCTCTGCCTTCAACGCTTTCATCGCCGTCGGTGTCATTGGTCTCGCTAGCTCGTATGGTATTCCAATCTTACTATCCATGCTCACGAATCGAGCTGGAGTCAACACGGCGCCCTGGACTTTTGGCAAGCAGATTGGTTGGGTCATCAACCTCCTCGCTCTGGTCTGGATTTGCTTCGAGATGGTTTTGTTCTGTATGCCTGTTGCTATCCCTATCAATGCTGTCACAATGAACTACGCGGTCGTTGTGTTCTTTGGCTTTATGGCGATATCGGCAGTGTGGTATGTTGTGCATGCTAGGCATGTATATAAGGGACCACCAGAATCCGATGGCCTTAGCAAGTAAGATAGGCCTTTGAGAGGTTGAGGTCGTTTGTCACTTTTCCAGCGGGCTGTCCCCTGTTGTCTTGTATATATATACTTGTCGCTATTATCAATCATAATGTCATCAGGCGATCAAGGTCTCCCTCTTCCTGAGAATCAACGTCGTGGTAGTGAGCATAACAGACTTGCCAACCACACCGTAGTCCAGGCCCAGGCTTTCTGAATGACTAGTTCGTTCAAAGGGGTCATGGCCGCGTCCAATTCCTCCTCCGACTGCGGCGCTGGCCTCCAAAACATTTGAAAAACTCTTTCTATATCAACGTGTCTCCTTGTGCGATCATCTGATTTGATCAGCTCTCGCAAGATACTCAGGCGTATATCGTCCACTCTCTCCCCTGCCACTAAACTCCTCCATGTCTCCCTCCTGAACATCAGCCAAATACCTATCAAACTTATCTGCGACATCGATCGCCCTCTTCAAATGCGCAAATGTCATCTTCTTCCTCTTGTACTTAGCCAACTGCCTCCCTGTTGTAATAGAATTACGGATTTGTCGGCCGTTCATAGGATACTTCGCCAATTCCTCCAAATACAGCTCAATATCGTCAAAGTCGATACTTTCCTCCTCACCTAGACTCTTCAATCTTACTAAGAAATTCTTCCAGATTTGCAGTCGCTGGTAATCCTTCAACTTCTCATACCGTAGAGCCAACTGGATACGTGACTTGAAGGCTTCATCGAACGTCCCCACGCGATTCGTCGTCAAGATCAAAATACCTTCATAGTACTCCAAAGCTCGGAGGAATACAGACACCAACGCATTCCTCTTCAGATCTTGCAAGGTGCGCTGTTCAAGAAAGACTTCTGCTTCATCAAGAAGGACAACACAGTCCCAAACCTTACCTAGATGAAACACAGATTCGAGATACTTCTCCACGTCTGCAGGTTCAGTGCCTATATCTCCGCATGTAACTGGATACAAAGGCTTCTTTGCGATTTCGGCCACAGACTCGGCGGTAAATGTCTTGCCTGTTCCTGGCGATCCGTGCAGGAGCATGATGAGACCGCTGCCTTTGCTTTCGATAAGATCTGTGTTTTTCTCGGCGTCGAGCTGGTTGGTCACTAGAGCCAGTACAAGTTCTTTCATGGCTTCGTCTGCGACCAGGCTCTTGAAAGCCTCTTTATTCCAACTGACGTCTCGGATTCGATCGACTTCGAGATCAACTGCATATGCATGAGTATATCAAGTATAGCGAATCATTCCAAGAGAGTTACTTACCCCACTTCTTACGTCGCAAGTCAAATCCCGGGATCAATTTAGGGAACAGGTAAATCTCTGGCTCCTCAGGCTCACTTCCATCCTTTGGCAAGTTAGGCTTCCGACCTGATATATAACCTTCTTGCCTCATATAGGCGCTTCCAGGATGGAGTTCCTTATAGGTGTCAAAGTCCACCATAAACCGTTGTCCCTGCTGGGTATCAGCACAATGTGTCAGCTTGAGTGAGGCCTACTTACGGCTTGTATCCTATCGGAATCACTGCCTTCATATGAGATGAGCGTCTTCTCACGCAACTTCCAAAATCTCTTGCCTCGTTGTCGTAATATATCTTTTACCTTTGGCTTTGCATATGACAATGGTATAACGTTGAGATCCGTTATGTTGATCTCGCCACCTCTATACTTGGGCGGAAAGTCAATGAACAGCTCCTTGTCAACCGCAAAGAACTTTCCTGCATATCCGTAAGAGCGCGCTTCCACAATCCACGTGTGTGTTCCTTGCTTCTCTTGTTCCTTATCTGAATCCTCGGCTTTCTTCTTGTGTTTGTGAGGGGCCGGTCGAGTGGTAGCAACACGTCCACTGTATCTGCCATTCTTGTCCTCGACGAGGGTATCTCCTGGACGTATCAGGAACTCAATGGAGTCACTCGAGACCTTTCCTCTCTTAAACTGGTCGTCGATTTGGTCATAAAGTGGCGCAAAGTTACTTTCGATCCATTCAACGAGAAGTCCAACCAATTGGGCGTGTCTATCTGATAGTGACTCCATCTTGAAGGTCGTTCGACAGTGATACCACCAGAGATGAGGGTCCTGCAAACTTCCCATCTCGTAAACATACGGAAAGTCGTCGCTCATTGAAGGGAAGAGCTCGAACAAGGCCTCGACTGCCTCAACCATTTCTTCCGTCACTAGAACGACATCCTGGCTGGCTGGTTCTGGCTCAGGAAGCGGTTGCTTTGCTCTCCTGGCAGCATTTACCGCATCGTATTGATAGTCCACAGAGTAATATTTGTAGACGATTAGTGATGCGCCTTGTTCTTCAGCGTAGTCACCAGGGTCTGTGATGGGGAAGCGACCCCTGAGGTCGACATCGTCACCAAACACTGCCCATTCAGGAGGAGAAAGATATACTGTCCGGCTTCTTTCGTCGACACTGTCGTCATCAAGCTCGACTCTTTCCAGACAATAGAAGAGCTGAACTTTGGCGGGCAAGTCCACGGGAGCAGTAGAAACGTTGTCCGCATCTTCTCGAAGGGTAGTATTTTCTTCTTCCAACTCCTCAACACGTTGGATTAATGCCTGCAATGTGTTCTCATCGACGAGAATCTGGTGGGAAGAAATATCCTCTCCAGTAAAGTCGGCGAAGTCATGATTTTCGTCCTCTTGTATCTGAGAAAGGCCATGAGTCTCGGTTGGCTTTCCCACATTTGATGGCCCGCTTTCATGCTGAAGCTCAACGGCGCTTGTAGGCATCACATTCTGCTCTGAAAGCTTTGCATGTACTTCTACCTGCTCTTTGTTGGCTTTGGTAAATGTCGGGATACGATAGCCTCGAGTCGAGCCAGGTCCTCTGTAAATGGATGGTATGATGGGAGCTGGGGGTTGGGGTAAGGGTCGTCCGTAGTTGTTGATGTCACTGACAACCATTGGCATGATTGGGGCATTGTCTATTGCCGCAAGCTTGTCTCTGTTACTAGCTCCTATAGAGTCTTCAGATATGGTGTAATGTGTCTGAGCGGGCTTGACAACGGGTGGTACAGGTGACGGTTGAGGCGGCTGAGCTATTTGTGGGTAACTCTGAGGAGGCGGAGGAGGAGGAGGATTAGGATTGCCCCATTCAATCGGAGGAGCAACAGGAGGAGGTGGAGGAGGAGGCATCACCTGGACTTGATTGCGGGGAGTTCTGGGGAGGACCATGGGGGGAGGCGGTGGAGGTATTCTTCCTTTTGGGGCCTTTTGAGTATTCCTTATCCGAGTATTTGAAGGCGCAGGTCGAGGGCTCCGAGGGAGCGCCAACATAGAAGGTCTCGCAAATAGATTCCCCTCTCGTCTCAGAACTCGGCTGAGGTGCTGATGAATGTCTTCATCTCCACTATCATCCTTATCCTCGTCCTTCTCATTCTTGTTCTTGGGGAGGGGCGATAAGCTTCTTGTTGGCGAGTCCATCTTCACTATTTGTTTAAGAAAGACTGATTATGAGATGAATGAGGAGGTGTTGAGGCGAGAATTGGTCAGGCTGAGAAGTTGAAACTCAGCCGCAAAAGCGCCTGACAAGGGTGTATGCATGAAGCTGCAGGGTGTCATCTTGATTATGCCTCATGATTGCTCAGCCTCCAGCGCCTCCTCTCTTCTTCCATTGTTGGCCTCTGAGACTCGGGTTCAAATAAACTGCGAAAAGGGATTTCCATACCAGTCCTCATCTTAATATCTTCTCTTGCGATGTCTGTTGACCAAGTCTTTCGGTCATGGTACAAGGGCGATGATGCAAGTAAGCAATCATTAGCCAATGAAACAGTCCATACGAGCTTACTCTGTCAGATAAAGCGGATATAGCGCAAGAGGCCTTCAATTCAGTTGAGAAGCACTTCGAACAGAGCAATTCATTAAGCAGTGACGAGAAGGCTCTTTTGGGGAAGAAGTCGTCCTTAAAAGACGTTGAAAAGGCAGTCAGCGATGCCTTTGCAAAGTACGAGGCTAAGAGCGAAGCCTCCAAAACACGGAAATGGTTGTTGAAAGCTTCTGAATCAATCTGCCATTATGGTCAAGTACTCGACGTCTTTGTTCAGCATCATCCAGAGTATGTTTCTTTGGCCTGGGGACTGATGAAGGTGATGTTTATTGTAAGTCTGCTTGGTCTCCACGCTGAGCGTTGATATCTCACCATCCTATCCTAGAGCGTAGTGAATCATGGCGAGACACTCAAATTGCTATCAAAATCGCTCTTTGAGGTAGCGCAGCGTCTTCCGCGCATCGAACATCTTTCCGCCCTATATCCTACGAAGAACATGAAACTGGCCATCGAGAGCCTGTACTCTTGTATCATGGAGTTCTTACTGATAGCTCACTCATGGTGTAACGAGTCAAAGTTCAAACACATTTACCACAGCTTCACAAGACCACATGAGTTACGCTACGGCGATCTCTTACAGAGGATAGAATCTTGCACGGACAACATCAATGAACTTGCGACTGTGGGGTCACAGACTGAGCTTCGAGTTATGCACAACACCCAGTCATCAAAGCTCAACGAAATCATTTCAAGTTTGCAAACCAGTGAGAAGACTAGGCAAGCACAAATAGATGGCCTCAATTGCGCTATCTCAAGATTGGAGATATCGAGTCGAGATCATGATAGGAAACTCGACTTGATCATGCAGTGGCTAGAAGCTTCCGGTTTGACAATTAACGACTTATTGACAAAGATAGAGAGTATGGTAAATCCTAAAATTGTTAGGACTGTTTTGCTAACATTCAACAAGCTTTTCACTCCATCCAGACGAGTGCGCAACTTGACACAAACCAAAAGCTCTCCTCTCTACAGTTATCCCAAGCATTGGCAAACTTCTCTCATAGCCTGGAGGATCCCAGGTCCTTGTATAAACACCACTTATTTCTTAGAAACCGAAGGGCTTCTGGTAGAGGAGCAACTGTCTCGACCAACGAGTTCTGGTTATCGCCCAAACTTGCCAAATGGTCCTATTGTCCACATTCTTCCCTCACTATCATCAGGGGCAGCTTCACGACCCGTTGGGCAATCCAGGATTTCGCAATTGATATCATACAAGCAGTTTCCATGATGAAAATACCGGCTATTTGGGTATTGGGTAGCGCAAACAAGACGAGCCCCAATGCGATGTTGAGTCCCGCCGATCTGGTCAGATATCTGACTTACCAAGCACTACAAATTGAGGGAACAGTCACGACAGAAAAGCAGATGTCACTGAGGCATTCACAGCTCGAGGAAGCGAAAACTAGTCAAGACTGGCTTGGACTTTTCAAGCTGATCATGCAATACTTGGGAAAGCAGATCTATATCGTCATTGATCTTTCAACAGTGGCCTGTGGTCCAAAAGGATCTGGCCAAGTCAACTTGATCTCCCAATTGAACGAAATGTTGGAAGACCTGAGTAATAAGAGACTACACAAAGGATCACAAACAAGAGTCAAGATAATCTTGCTTGTCTATGACTATAACTGGATGAGCTTGATCCCAAGGGAAATTTACGATCGCCTTGTTCCAGTTAAGATATCGGGAACGAAAGGATTGCAAGGAAGAAGAAGGCGGACAGCTGTCAGTACAAGGATTTTATCGAGACAGAGAGATACACATTAGGTAGATACATGATGCCATGACTGCAATCTTCTGCATAGCTCCGAACTCTTGCTGTACTTAGACACCTTGTAAGTGTAAAATAGCAGGGCTGTGGCGGAATAACGATATTGTATTTTATGTGGCGTGCTCTGCCTAATTAGAGTGATCTTCAATCATCTAGTCACATGATAGGCTGCATAAATGCGAGAATTTTGATTTCAGATTGATTATAGCTGATGTAGCAATGAACAACACTTCGGTCTCGTCTTCAAAACCAATCTCGAATATGTCGGAGCTGGTCTCATTGTGCGATTACTGCTCGCAGATTCCTCTTGACCCAAGTGCACTGGCTGAAGCGGATCGTGTGTCGTCAGAAATCCCGAGATGGTCTCTTGGGACTAGTATCAGGATCAAGAATAGTTCATGTCCATTTTGTCGCCTTGTCCTATCTCACTTGGACCCAGACTTCATAGCTAGTTCTTCCCCCGATGAGGTTGAGCTTTCATGGACATTGGGGCATTTCAATCGTCGGTCCTTCTCGGCCAACAGGGCTCGATTTGATACCTCTATCGGCTTCAGTTCAAGTATGGAGACGTCTGGACACCCTGATTCAACCTCGAGGTTTTTACTTGAGCCGCAGACGGGCCCTGTGGTGGACACTTCTAGGATCTTGCGGTGGATTTCATCTTGCGAGCATCTCCATGGCTCGGAATGTGCGATGCCGACGAACTTACCCTTTGCTGAGGCATTTCCTGATCTCCGTGTCCTCCGCTTCATAGATACTTATGGACACTGTATCGTAGAAATGACGAGCTTTGAGAAATATATCGCATTGAGCTATGTATGGGGAGCCGTCGCAAACTTTCGACTCACCAAGGCGAATCGAGCGGCACTCCTTATGCCCGGTTCTCTAAACACGGTCTTCTATATGCTCCCGAGCACCATAAAGGACGCTATTACTTTGACAAGGCGTCTTGGCTGCCGATATCTATGGGTCGATGCGCTTTGTCTAATGCAGAATGACACTGAAGATTTGAAGCTAGGCGTCAATGTTATGGACTTTGTTTACGAGAGAGCTTGGTTGACAGTTATCGCTGCCTGTGGTCATGATGCTAACGCGCGACTCCCCGGTGTCCAGGAAGGGACTAGGGATTATTCTTACAACACATTCGAGATTGTTCCCGGCGTGGAGATGGGAATTTTGGCAGGGTTAGACGGACTGCTCAAACGCTCAGTCTATGACTCCAGAGCTTGGACGTAAGTTGTGTATACAATTATGATCAATCAAGGATTCTCATTCGATGCAGGTTTCAAGAACAAGTCCTATCTCGCCGAGTTCTCTACTTCATTGAGAACAAGGTCTTCTATCGTTGCCGTGGAGCAGAGCATGCTGAGCACTTTGTAGACGACCTATCACAAACCTTTAGTGTCGAAACTATGGGAATTCAGCGTTCAGAGGCCGTATACATGGATGATCCGTTGAAAGACTTTAGCTATGTTCTCTTCTTTTATACTCAAAAGGTCTTGACAAACCAGAATGACACGTCACGAGCCATGGCTGGCATTATCAGGCGAATTTCAAAGGCAATGAAGTGTAGCTTCTTCCAGGGACTTCCAACAGCCACGTTTGACCTTTTTATCACATTCTGTGCCTTCCCTAATACACTTCACCGACGCTCTATATTTCCGAGTTATTCGTGGACAGGCTGGCGCGGTTCTATCGATATGGACTCAGTAACGCCTGCTAACAATGAAGCCAATACGTGGCTCAGAGACAGAACATGGGTCGTTTGGTATAAGCGGAACCCTTCTGGTATTGCCAGTCTTGTCTGGGATCCGGACGCAAACCCATCATTCCCGTTGTCAGATATGAAGTATGCGGGATATCGTCACAGACGCCCTTTCTCCGATGGTCGATATGTTCCCGGACAACTAGACACCAGACGAACCATGCCGACCGAACAAGTGTCCTTCTCTCGGGAGGTGCCAGCTTACCCCATGCTACAGTTCTGGACCCTTTCGCTGTTCTACAGAATCTTCGAAATTGATGTTTTTAGGGCCACGGGATATCTCGAAGATTCAAATAGCAACATATGCGGTTTTGTTTCGCTGGATGGCTTTGAAGAAACGGATTTTTTCAAATCGCGCGGCTCCTATGAGATAATACTTCTATCCGAAGCACGTGCGTGTTCATTAGTGGGCCTTAAAGGGATATCATGGCGGGATCTGTATCCTCTGACAGGAGGTCAATGGAGGTTTTATAACATCATGATTCTGGAGTGGTACGGTGGAATAGCTGAAAGACGAGGTTTCGGTGTGCTTAATCAAGGGGCTGTTGAGTTTAGTCTAGCGCCTGGTCCGTCTTGGAAGGAAATATTTCTCGCATAGAACCTCGAATCACATACTGAGTTATATTCGAATGCCAGTTGCGCTGATATCCAAAAGATACACTAGAAAACTGAACGCGAGATATTCCATGGCAAAGCTAGGTTGGGTAGAGTCGTATGTAGAGACATGAAAGTAAATAATGGCTAATGTGAACAGGATACAACTTCGCTTTCGCCTTAGAAATTCCTTTCTTGATACGAAAGCACTTAGATCTTCACTGGCAAATTGATGCCCCAGGTTTCACATTGTCGTGGTGAAAGTTGTATCTTCAAGAGGGCGGTCCATATCTAAATACCGCTCTGTCACAGGCTCAACGGTGCTTTCGTGAATCTAAAAGGTATAAACAGCTCCTTTTTCATCGTCGTGCTCTGTATTGAATGCATCGTCAAGGTCCCCGTCGGCTAAGCTTCAAACCCGCCAATAAATTTATCTTGATCAGGCCTACACGAGCTCTACATCATGAATATTCGACGTATTCTTTTTCTTCCTTGGGAACATTTTTTATTCTGTCATAGCTCTTGGCACATAAGTGAGTAAACTACTAGGTCCAAATAGGAGGAATCATGTTCGACAACGAAACTTGCCGCCATAGGTGTTCACCATGTTAAATAGTGGACGCCATCACAGGCTACTGGGCTGTCTCTACAAATTACGCATCACATGTCTTCCAAACGAAGAGTAAATTAACTCCTCTGAGCCTTCTAATGCTTTGTGGTACAGTCTGTTGGCTCGGTGTAGTGACTCAACCCATGCTCCACATCAAATATAAGTTAAACTACAAATTCCCTATCCTCATCACTCATGACCTCTGCTGATGGAAATTTCGTAAATCCAATGGCTCACCACGGAAACCAAGTCCCCTGGGAAGACCTTGCTTCAGTATTCCAATTGAAACACGCCAATACTTGTCAGCATGGCGCCTACAACCTTCACGTGCTTGCGAAACCAGACACCAAAACAAAACTCGCCAACTTCCTAGATGCCTTCATACGGAGTGTTACCAAGGATTCTATTCGCCAAAGAAAGCAGTACCCTCAGAAATGTTGTGTTCCCAGTGAGGATGAAGTTATCATATCAGATGAAGTGGCTGCGAAGATTGCACCAACAGTTCGTCGTTGGCATCCTGGCAAGTATTCGCCTAACAAAGACGAGCATTCAAAATCCTTCCAGCAACCTTGTCTAAAAGGATTATGTATACACACAAATGAATCCGACACATGCGGATGTGCGTTACCTTTCGGGGAACGCAGGATGGCCGCATTTCAACGACACAAGATTCTCTCTGACTAGTGGCAGGAGACTAAATGTGACTGTATGCCACTAGTTCTTGGGTGGGACAGGATATGCAAGTACGCCATTAAGATGTACATTATACTCAACCTTCTGCGTTGCTTCCCTGAATCTTGAGGCAAGGACGGTGCACCTATCGACGACTACCGCAATATCAAGGCATATCAGCTGGCGATCCGATCTTCTACACAGACCGTACCTCTTGGTGACGTTGCCATGTACCCCCATTGGGACTTCTTCGGTATTGAGAAGAGTCAGTTTAGGTGGATTCCGAAGCCTTTTGATGTCCCACGTTAGGAAAAGTTCATGAGGTTGGAAAGTGATGGCTTTTGCTTGTGGTTCCATGATGACGATACCGCTGATGATGGGGTCGGCCTCGAGGCTGATGATGAGTCTACTAAGCGCTCGGCTCCAAATCCCAACGACTATTTTGCCTATACGTTAACATTCTACCCATACGGTCTCATATCCTACAAAGAATTCCTCAACTTTAAAACGCCAATCGGCCATCAAATCAATCCGTCAAATGTCACACACGTCAGATGGATACTATGTAAGAAAGGACTTCCAGTTGAGATATCTGATTGCATTCTGGAATATGCAGACTACACCCCAAGAGGAAGTCTACCGCTGTCTGGGAAACCTCTGCATCCTCAATGTAAGTAGGAATTGGACCGCTACCTCGATTATTGCTGGCAACTTATTGTAAGATGCTACATGCTAGGCTATGAATTGAAAGATAAGATGGACATCGAGAGTCTTCTTCAGGTGGAGGTAGAAAATAGCTTGAGTGAGTTGTTCAGGTGTAAGTGTGGTGGGGTGATCGAACTGCTTGAAGGCTTTGATTTGGAAGTCCCAGATGACTCTGAAGTGACGGCTTATTAAAAATTGCCTATCTTCTCAGTATGTACTCTGAAGTCACTTACTAAAAATGAAACCTTGCTCTTATCTTACTCGCTGTACAAGAATTTGTGAGACAGGAAATAGCATGGTGACAAAGACATCCATATTCCAATGAACTATCGGCTGCACAGGATCATTTATATGCGCTCCCATACGTGGCTTTATTATGTATATGAGAACAAATCTTCTGTCATAGTCTTAACAACCATCAATGTCATGTTTCTAAGGCATCGCTGCTTTGCAGGGGTAAGGAGGTGTTAAAGATAGTGCGCTAACTGTGTGAAGTCACGCTTTGACGTACGAATAAGACGCGTAGATAGTCTTCTTTCCGCTCACTTGTGATAACGACAAGACAGAACGAATCACTCCCGGGTCTTGATCCCGCACCATGGAGGCTCTTCCAGATTAAATATTGCATAAAATATTTGCCGAGCTGGAGGACGAAATGCCTCTAGATAAATGGCAGCTGTATGGATTTCGACTGGATCATCGAGGCTCAGCCGCACTCCGCAACCTCTGCCTGGTCTGCCGCCAATTCCGGCGTATCGCACAACCTTTGCTGTACCGTACCATTGTCATTGAAGGCCGTAAAGGCGCAAAGAACATTGGCACTCTTCTTCTCAGAACCTTGGTCGAGAATCCACAGCTCGCAGAGCAAGTTCGCGCCGTCTCTCTAACCGATTGTGTCAAGTTCTCAGAGCAGGTGAAGATATTGGGCAAAGATGCAACTAAGGCGCTCGTTCGATCAGCAATGGAGAAGCTGGACATCCCGCATGCCCTCAAACGTATGATGAAGAGACTTATCGCATCTTGCGGCCCCGCTGCTCTTATCCTGGCATATATGCCTCATGTGCAGGTCGTCGACTGCACTATAGGGCAAGTTTCAACCATGCTCCCCTGGCTGTTGAGCGCAAGCCCGGAAGCAGGGAGGCCCTTAGGTTGGCTTAGACGAGATAGAAAGGTTGAATATTCTGATGATGAAGATAACGTCAAGCAACAAGAAGAGGATGACTTTTCCGATGACGAATATTACGTTACAAAAGAAGAAGATTATGACTTTTCTGATGAGGAAGTCTACGTGGAAGACTACAGGATGGAATTAAGCATGGAAGAGTACCAGCAGAAGGGCATTTCCAAGGGTACATTTGCAAACTATCACTTTGCAAACCTCAGCGAAATTCGCATTAGGGCAGTGGAGAATCCATGTGCCATCGAAGATGCTTGGACCATCGAACCTCTGCTTCTCAATTCTACGCTCAAAACACTTCGAACCCTTGGCATTGCCTGGTATGGCGACGAACTCGATAACTTGATATGGCCTAAGCACAAGAACTACAATCTGGAGTATTTCGACCTCATGGAATCATACGTCGATGCCGAAGGACTAAAGACCATTCTCACTCGCTGTCCGAAGCTCAAGGGGATCTCGATTAGGTTACCCGACGAGGAAAGGCAGTTAACAGTTAACCACGAAATGGGCTATGGTGAGGAGGAAGAGTGCATCCTCAACTTTGATGACTTTGGGGATGTTCTTCGAAAATATGGTCAAAATCTCCAAGAGTTTGACTTCAACACCTTCTTTTTTGAGAGCTACAGCACATGGGCGCGAAACCGCGGCCCAGGTGAAGGAATGATAGGTTCTCTCCGAGAACTCAGATCCCTCAGACACCTAGGAGTCAGTAAGGAGGCTTTAATCGGAGAGATCGAGCCGCTTGCACGACTGAGCGAGGTTCTGCCGGAATCGATCGAGACTCTTCATCTGTACTGTGGTGGGATCTGGAAGACAGAGGACTGGATCGAATCTGAACGTGAACTGCATAACCAGGACGTCTACAGATTGCTTCTCGACGGTATGCCTAATCTCCGCGAGATTCGGGTAGAGAGATGCAAGACTGGTTTCGATGGTTCTAATCATATCGAGTCATATTCAGATTTATATTCAGATTTGGATGATGCGGCTGCTGATGGTGATTCATGTTTTAGTGACAATGACCCAGAGGGCCTTTATAAACTACAATTTGGATCGGAAGAATTTATGTACTCGAAGGAAGCGGAGTGGCCACCTGAGCTGCATGTCGCTGGCTGGGTTGTGGACATCGTTGAGACGAGCCTATATAAGATACGTGGAAGACCAGCGTGTGACTTTCGCGTTATCACTCTGACAAGGAAAACATGAATGGACTCTGCTTATGCCCAAATGATGCACATCAAGGTCGGGACGCTCGGCTGAGAAGTTGCATGCAACCTTGTGGCCCAGGTCCTATCATCTGTAGCCTATCATAAAATACAAATCATCGAACTCGCTAATCTAATCCCCTGATCTTTGTTCCCTCCTTAAAATAAATTGATACGAGGTGCCGAAGCGCGAGAAGAGAGATCTTGGTGAACCTATGGCGCGATGGGTGCAGAAGAACACTGTTCACTTCAAGCCATTATCTACAAAACAAGATTAATGCATCTTACCTGACAGATTCTTCGAATTATAATCCAGGATATCATCATGGGTGTACTTCGGTGGTAATATTCCCGGTAGATATGATCACTAATACGGAGAGCATTGCGAGGTCAATACGTGCATCAAAGCGGCAGCATGTTATCAACGCGCCAGAACCGAGTGGAATAAGTCTTTACTCATACAAGTAACATGCATGAAGCCAAAGCTTTAGCAGACAAATAAAGATGCATCGTTCTTGGAGCTAGTCTCAAACCACAATGACATACATCTTGTCCGAACAGTCACAACAAGCACTTTGCCTGCCGGAGCCAAAAATGCGAACCAAATTACAAGACCAACACAAAAAGGCCAGCAAAAAATCTCGCTGCAGTCATCTTTATCAGCTATGGCAGCCTAGCCCATCCTGCATCACCACACCCCCTCATCCAAAACCTCACGCGCCATTGGTCAACCATCGACCAACTGACCTAGATACAGTTACATCGTAGCCCGCGTCCTAACCAGTTTCCGCTGCAGATAAAAAAGGTGTTGGTCTGTAGGGCTGTTGGTACAGTGAAACAAAAGTGTATCAGCAGATGCTCATGATGGTTGCCTCTTGTGGGACGGGACGGATGTTTCAAAAAGGGTGTCATGGCCCCCGATTCTGCTCTTTTCTTTTTTTTTGCACTTTGTGCTTTGTGAATAACTTCACTTTTGCCTTTTGTTCTTCATCATGGGAGTTCCCCACATAAATGCCCGCCAAGAGGTGCAGGTTATAACGCAGACTGTTTCCCTCCCCACGACCACTTACACCACCCAAGTCACGCTAGGCGTAGCTTCGGCTCCAGCCACGGACCGACCCGTCGTGACGTCTCAACACAGCGGCGATGGATTAAGCAGTGCCCAAATCGGAGCAATAATCGGATGCGTCGTTGGAGTATTCGTGCTCGCTTTCATTGTGATCTGTTGCTGTCGAAGACCGAAGCAGCCCAAGAAGCGGAGGAGTTATCGGAGCAGTTATGCGGATTCTTCGGATGGTTGGTCTGAGAGGATGCCGAATGAGAACTGGACGAGGCCTGTGCCTATTCCTGTTGCTAGACCTGTTCCTGTTCAGTACCCATCACCGGTTGTGCAGAGGGAGCAGATTCCGGGGGGGCCGAAGTTTCCGACTTATAGAGCGATCCCTATTCCTAACCCGAGAAGGGGAGAGAATCCACCGAGGACATATTGGCGATAGACTGTCAAGTCTGTCAACAGAAGAGCACAGGATGAATGAGTTATGAGAAATGTGAGATGAAGGATACGACTAATGAAATGAGGAATGGGGAAGTGAGCTGTGGTGTGTTGCAGTCAGGCATCATATGGGAGGCTTTTACGATCAGCAAACGAGCGAGCGAGCATTTTCATTTACCACGACACTTAAATAATAAGGAGCATCGCAGTCAAACGTATTCATAATCTATACACTAATTCATCATCATCATAACCTCATCATCCCTGTCCATCACCACTTTCTTGCCATGCTTAGACAACAACCTTGGTTTTATGGTTGCACTTATGCGCATTGCTAGCAAGAGTCTTCTTCTTCTGCCACTGCTCAAAACGCGCCGCAACAGCTCGCTTGCTCTTGGGATTAGCAGAGGTCTTGTCTCGTGCTGGAACGCCTTTGAGGCTAAGAGCGAACTGGGCAGCAGCACGGCCAGCAGCCTTGGTGTTGAGGGTCAAAGCACCCCAGTGGATGTTGTTGATGGTGTCGCATTCCAAGTGATAGCAAGGGTCGGTCTCAGCATCAGCGCCGGTGAAGATTCCGGAGGAGGGGATGCCGAGTTCGACGAAGGCGGCGTAGTCGGAAGATTCACCAAACTCCCTGTGAAACTGTGAGTAATGTTCTTGCGAATAGTGTGCATCTGGACTTACTCCCACTCGACGGTCTTGCCCTTCTTTCGGAGCCAAGCAGCCAGGATATCTCCTCCAACTCGGTCAGCGGGCTTGCTAGCCTGGACCCAGTACTTGGGCTTAGGAGAACCGATCATGTCGTAGTTGAAGTAGAATCGGATTCTGTCAGCTTCCTCCTCGGTGAGTTGCTCTCCGTAGTAGTATGATCCAGCAAGGCCACTCCTGTATCACAAATCAGTCAACAGCAGAGAGACGTGGACTGTGTCACTCACTCTTCAGCACCCCACCAAGCAAAGCGGACCTTGTTCTTGTAGCCAGTGTACTTGGTGAATGACTTGGCAATTTCAAGAATACCAGCAGTTCCGCTACCATCATCGTTGATACCGGGACCAGCTTGGACACTGTCAAGATGAGCACCCATCATGACAACGTTGTTGGGGTCGCCCTTCTTAGTCTCTGCGATGATGTTCCAGGTCTCACGGGTCTCATAGAAAGAGTCCACCAGCAAAGTGACCTCGAGCGTCTCGCCATCCTCAATACGTGTTCTCCAAGCAGTTCCAACTTCAAGAGGAATCACACCAACAGGGACGATGAGCTCAAGGTTCTCAGCACTGAGAGTCGCACTGGTGATACCCTCGCCAGGTTGGTTGTTGACTAGGAGAACACCACGAGCGCCGGCCTTCTTTGCGAGCTTGAGCTTATCGGAGATCGCACATGTACCGCGCTTCACGAGAGCGAGTTTATCCTTGGCATCGACACCCTCCCATTGGTCTGCGAAGCACCCAGATCCGCGCTCGTCGTCAATTGGGACGAGGACAAGAGGAGCAGTCACGCCATCGGGAGTAGGTGTGCCGACATTGTAGATGAGAGTGATGACATAGACGTCCTCACCATCGGGTCCTCGGACCCAGATATCCTTTGTCTGCTCGAATGTGTAGTTGAAGGGTTGGATGTAAGTGTCGAGATGCTTTCCGCATTGGCCTTTGAGCTGCTTGGAGATGTAGTCAACGGAAGCCTTGTAGCCGGGAAAGCCAAAGGCACGGTTACCGCCGTTCTTCTTGGCGATCGTGTTGAGGTCCTCAAGAGTCTTGCGAAGCCTATTGATGTTAGTGGAGTTTGGCCAATTGGGCGAGTGAGGTTTGACATACTTGGACTTTTTAATGTCGCCTTCAACTTGGCTAGGAGTCAATTTCTTGGTAGCTGACACCTCAGAAAAGAGGAGAGCTCCGTAGAGCAAAGCATTAAGAAACTTCATCGTGAGAATCATCAATTGAGTAACAATGCCTCTTGAAGACGAGAATGTAACCTGAGGATCCCCAAACAATGCGACAGACCCTTCCTTTTTATAGCAATACAGCTGTCATCCGTATAGCTACAGCTACACAACCTCCATCCAACACAGTTCAACAAAGCTCACATCGGCAACTAATCACACATTCGAATCCATCGGTAGACGATGCGAATATGGCAGGTCGCAACATTACAAAGTCTTGGCATCGACTGGTGCTCACGACCCATGTCGTGGCGCCAACGATAAACAAGCATGGCAGAGATAAGATCTACAAGGAGGTGCGGGGTGGAAGCCAGGTCCGGGAGGCTGATGATAGGTTCGAGCAAGTGGCGGAGGAACTATTGTAAAAGGTTCGAGGACTTTTGAAGAGGGTGAATAGGTATGCTTACTTTTAGCTAGACTGGTTGTCAAGAACTAGGATGAATGGCCGAGGATGGTGGTGTCTTACCAAGGATATGGGTTAGTTGGGTCAGCAAGTTTATTCAGCATCATGACATGAGTTAGTTGGTGAACGGTTTGATTGTGAATGAGGTATGGTGTCATAGGCAGAAAGCTGATGTGCTTCTAGTATTACCAGCCAAGGAGGAACAGAGCAACGATATATTGCAAATAGAAAATACTGAATACCATATCTCAGTCTCCAATAATGAGAATTAATCATCTTCTTTCCAGGCATCCTTGGATTGAGATAGATACAATAATACATCGACTGGAACTGCATTTAAGCTTAATGCGTAGCTTAACTTGGCCCAAAACTTCATGATGCCGATGCTCCCGGGTAACCCAACGGCTTTCGGTTCTCCCAAAACCGAGCATCATCTCCTGACATCTTCACCGCCTACCGCATTCCACCCTCTCAACCTTCTAGCTCATGTTCTAGAACGGTTTTAGGAGGATACACTCGGCATTGGCGGGGCACATCCAAAGTTTCTGTCATGGCCGCCCCGCCACCTTTAGCTTTGACCATTAGCTAACAATGTTTGTGTCCCGTGGCGTGCTTAAGTCGTCGGTTTTCGTATGAGAAACTCTTTTTTCTTCCTTTCCTACTCTTTATTCTTGTCTAATCTAAAATACATAATTATTCACAATGGCTTCTCAGGTCCCTCATGTTCCGCCTCGCGCTGCTACTGTCCACTCGGCGACAGAGCTTATCGGAAACACTCCTCTCGTTAGACTTAACAAGATCCCCCAGTCGCTGGGCATCGAGTGCGATGTCTACGTCAAGCCAGAGCTGTTCAGCGCTGGAGGCAGTGTCAAGGATAGAATTGCCCTGCGCATGATTGAAGAGGCTGAGAAGAGCGGAAGAATTAAGCCTGGCGACACTCTTATCGAGCCTACCAGTGGAAACACGTAAGATCACCACATTTCGAAAGCTCTCGGATCATCTCAGCTGACTCTAACAGTGGTATCGGTCTTGCTCTCGTCGGAGCTATCAAGGGCTACAAGACTATCATCACACTCCCCGAGAAGATGTCTGCCGAAAAGGTCTCCGTCCTCCGTGCCCTCGGTGCCACCATCATCCGTACTCCTACACAAGCTGCTTGGGATGCCCCCGAGTCTCACATCGGTGTTGCCCGCCGTCTCGAGAAGGAGCTTCCCAATGCCCATATTCTCGACCAGTACAGCAACGAGAACAACCCTCTGGCCCACGAGTTCGGCACCGCTGAGGAGATCTGGGAGCAGACTGCCGGCAAGATCAACGCTATCGTCGCTGGTGCTGGCACTGGTGGTACCATCACTGGTCTCGCTCGTGGTCTGAAGAAGCATAACAAGGACATCAAGGTCATTGCTGCGGACCCTCACGGCAGTATCCTTGCTCTGCCCGAGCTTCTGAACGAGGAGCATGCCAACGAGTCTTATAAGGTGGAGGGCATCGGATATGATTTCATTCCCGATGTGCTTGATCAGCACATCGTTGATAAGTGGTACAAGACCGATGACCGACAGTCTTTCCACCTTGCACGACGACTTATCGCCGAGGAGGGTATCCTCGTTGGTGGCAGCTCCGGCTCCGCCATGGCTGCTATGCTCCTCGCTGTCAAGGAGTACAACTTTAAGAAGGGCGATGTCGTAGTTGTTGTCCTGCCCGACAGCATCCGAAGCTACCTCTCCAAGTTCGCTGACGACGACTGGCTCGCCGCCAACGACCTCCTCCCCGTCAATGGTGTTGAGTCTACCGTCAACGGCAACAGCCAGAAGAAGACCTCCGACCCTTACGAGGGCGCCACCATTGCTTCTCTCCGCCTCAAGCCAGTCACATCCGTTGGCGCCAACTCCTCCTGCTCCGAGGCCATCGAGACCATGCGCGACAAGGGCTTCGACCAACTCCCCGTCCTTTCCGCCAACGGCAACAAGCTCGTCGGTCTCGTCACACTGGGTAACCTTCTAAGCTACATCTCCCGCGGCCGCGCCACCGCCCAGAGCCCTGTATCAGACGTCATGTTTGACTTTGCGCGCCTCGACGAGATCGTCACTGATCCTCGAGAATTCGCCTCCCCCATCAACCCCGGCAAGCGTCGACAATTTGTCGAGATTACCAAGGACACACCCCTTACCACACTCAGCAAGTTCTTTGAGTGGAACAGTGCAGCGGTCGTCACGGAGAAGACTGACGACTCAAAGTCTCTGTCTAAGCCTATTGCTATTGTTACAAAGGTTGATCTTCTTACATGGATGGTCAACAAGAAGTTGTAGATGGGAGAAACCTCGCGAGAGGAGGGGGGAACGAGTACTCATGTTTTCAACGACATTCACGTCTGGCGTTCCAGGATACCTTAGAAAAAGATGGGATTTTTTTGATAGACTGAATTTTGGGCGGTAGACTCAACATCTACATGGCATTTGCGATGGAATCAGCTGCGTAAATTAAAAAATGTCATTAATATAATTGTGTCATCCCGTTTCTCCCCTTCTGTGATGTACTGATCGCCGATGTTATACTCGCTGAGCGATCCACCACCACCACTTGTCTGCTCCAGGGCCATCCCCAGTCACGTTTCCAGGAAGGACATCAACGTCGATGTCAAACTCCTGGAGCTGGCTGAAGGTGAACTTGGAGGAGCCGTACTCGCCCAGCCAAGAATCCTGTTCCTCTGAGCCAATGTCGTCAGATCCGACGCCCGAGTCCAGCAGTCCCTTACTTCGCGAAGCGCGAATCCTTGTCAGCTCGGCTTCCAGGTTGGATTTGACAAGTGTCGATGGCAAAGCGGTGAAGAGGTCCATCTTGTTGGCGGCGATAAGAATAGGAATCGCAGCCTTGACCTTGGCCGTGGTAGCGCGCTTCTGCAGGAAAAGCAGCACGTCGTAGAGGTACGCAGCAGTGGGTGCAAGAATTTCGGGCTCTCCGATAGCAGCGGCATCCACCAAAAAGACAACAGCCTTTAATTTTTCAGTGCGGTCCAGCTTGCTCATTGGTACGTTTCGCAGCTTTCCATGTCCCGGAGTATCGACGAGCAAGAACTTGGTGTATGTACCATCGTGGGTATCGTGGTTACGGTAAGAGTACTTGTTTTCAGAGTCGGTAGAGGCGTTGAGCTCGACATCGTGCGACACCTGGGAAGTGTGCGTCTCGGTACCAGAAGCGCCGCGCTCAAAGAGTGTGAGAAGTGACGTCTTGCCAGCGTTGGCGGGACCGAGAAGGAGGACGCTGGGGGCGACAGTGTATGTCCTTGATGAAGAGAGGATGAGGTGAAGAATTATAGGAGCACCGATGATGATAATTGCACCAATGATGATTGTGGCGAGCGAGGGTGTCATGATGGCCTCGACAGTAGCGATGAAGTTGGCCATGGTGGGCGATGTGCGGCACCAATTGGCGCCTGAGTCGTCGCGGTAGCTGTCGATGGTAGAGAACAGGGAGGACAGTCCAGAGCTCTTGTGAGTTCACCGCAGCCTCGTTGACGCCGGATGCGATTGCTGGATGACGCTATTCAGAAGTTGACTGTTAGTTTGACAAAGCTGTGCGAAGCGATATCTGGCCAGCCCACTGCAAGCTCCTAGACCGGCGTCCCCACATCGGTCATCAGCCTCAGCCACAGCCACGAACGACAGGAAATACGTTGTGTCCAATGAGCGAAGATGTCAAAATCCCACTGAAACGGAAAGGGGGAAATGGGACGTAATCAGCCACAAAAGGACCCTGTTAATTAAAGGCAATGGCAGTGCCGGTTCCCTAGTGCAGAGCCTAGAGAGCCTAGGAAGCCCCAAACTTGGGTTGTCCCCGCGAGAGAAGAGAAGAGAAGTGAGGTCAATTAGAAGACTCTAGGATGTAGTGTTTGGGTTTTGGAATTGTATTTAGAGCAGAGCACAAATTGTACTCTTGTGCTCGCTTTCCAAGGCATGTCGTTAGTTAAATGGTAACCATGCTCTAAAAATAAGGATAAAAAAAAACCAACTTCATCTCTCAGCCCTGAACTTTTCTTGCGGGCGGCTTTCCCCATAATTAGGGGATGGTCTGAGCTCAGCCTCTCGGCATCACGGCTTCAGCAATACGTAGGCCTCCTCCACGCGCTGCCTTCCAAAATTCAGCCAAGACTGAGCCAAGCCCATTCACTTTTTCCCCTTCCTCCATCCTTCACTGCTTCTCTTTTCTTATCGCGTGTGTACAAGCCCTGATAGATAATGTTTTTGTACGAATAGTCGACTTTCTCAATCATCTTTTCGTCTTTACTTAGTATCGCGCCCAACCGAATTGTTCCTCCCCGCGCTACCGCCATGGGGAGCATCAGCACCAGTTCCACCTCCGGCCAGACCGCGCCCATCCAGATGACGGGCAAATCGAATGCCGCTACGCCAAAGCTGAATAACGAAGTCGAGATGGGCAGTCTGCCGGTAGAAACGCAGGGCCAGGAGGAGGATATCATGCAGATCGCTAGGATAGGAGACGTACCGGCCATGGAGAAGCTCTTCGAGTCGGGCGAGTACGATGCGACCTACCATGACGATGAGGGTATCACGCCCTTACATGTGAGTTACAGACGTTGCGACGATTGTTGGGTGATGAGGGACGTTGGCTGACATTGCCTACAGTGGGCTGCGATTAACAATCAATATGCGATGTGCAAATTCTTGATCGAACACGGCGCCGAAATTAACAGAAAGGGCGGAGAGTCGGTAGCAACAGCCCTTCAATGGGCCGCCCAGCGATGCCATTACTACACTGTCAATCTACTCCTCCAGCACGGCGCCGACCCTCTTATCACCGACGCTCAAGGTTACAACACGCTTCACATCTCGACCTTCAACGGCAACGTCCTTCTGATTGTCCTCCTGCTTCACCAGGGAATCCCCGTCGACGTTATCGACACGTTCGGCCACACTGCGCTCATGTGGGCTGCGTATAAGGGTTTCCCTCAGTGCGTTGACCTGTTTCTTCGCTGGGGCGCAAGCGTTCATGCGACAGACGAGCAGGGCTTCACCGCGCTGCATTGGGCGCTCGTCAAGGGAAGCCCGGGATGCATCCTCAAACTTATCGAGTACGGCGCTGATCGATTCGCAAAGACACAGACGGGTAAGACTCCTGCTGTGACGGCCAACGAGCTTAATACGGAGGGCGCCTGGCACAGAGCGCTTCGAGAATGCGGGTTCAACGAGGACGGCCATCCTGCGGTTCCGCCTTGGCCTGGTGCTAGCTATTTCTTAAAGGACAAGAGAGCCTTTGTCACGAGATTCCTGTTCATCTGGCCATTTGTTCTGGTTTGGGGCATGCTTATGGCTGTTTCGAGTGCGCCTATCTACATTGGCGTTCCTGTTGGATTCGCTGTGGTCTATGGTGTTCAGTGGGTTGCCCAGCAAGTACTGGAGTATGCGCCTCCCGATATGCGACACTTTCACAAGACTCCTTGGCTCACCGGTATCTTTGCGGCCACGCTCTTCCTGACAGCTGTGAATTGGTTGACGACAGTCCTCTTTGCCACAACGCTCGGCGCGAGTGAGGGTCACGGCCATACCTTTCTCAACCTCTTCTTCGGCATCTTCTTGGGCTTCACCGTGTACTTCTACGTTGCCAGCATGAGATACGACCCGGGTTTTGTGCCAAAAATGAACGGGATCGCGGAGCAGAAAGCTGTCATCGATGGACTTTTGTCGCAGTGGAAATACGACGAGACGAACTTCTGTGTTACTTGCATGATTCAGACGCCTCTTCGAAGCAAGCACTGCCGCCGATGCCAACGATGCGTCGCCAAGCATGATCACCATTGTCCTTGGGTTTACAACTGTGTCGGCATCAACAACCACCGACACTTCTTCTTCTACCTCATCTCGCTGACCTTTGGTATTATCTCGTACGACTTTTTACTGTACTACTGTAAGTTCAAGATCTCCTATCCTGACGTGATGCCCAGGCTGACAATGTTGTAGACTTTGAAACCATCAGCAGCAATGCTTCGGATAGCTGCAATGTCCTTAGCCCAAACCTTTGCAAGTTCATCAATGCTGATTCGTACACTGCGATCTTGGCCGTGTGGATTACGCTTCAACTCCTCTGGGTCACCATGCTTTTGTTTACCCAGTTCATTCAGGTAGCCCGAGCTATGACTACGTATGAGAACATGTTTGGTGTGAGGGACGGAACTGCGATTACCGCTCTCACATCTACCGGCGCCCCTCTCGACCCCAACCACCCGTCTTTATCCGCAACAGCAACCCCTGGCGGTCACCACCACAAGCACAAGGGCGGCATGCTTAAGTCTTTGAGTCGTACCCTTGGCGTCGACCCCTTTATCGAGACCATTACTGGCCGAGGTGCCGTTTCTACCAAGAACAAGCGCAAGAAGAAGAACCCCTACAGCCGAGGGTGCATTGCCAACTGTAAGGACTTTTGGTGCGATCCTGCGCCCATCTTCGGTCCAAGGGAGAACGGCGCTGCTGTGCTTGGTGGCGAGAGAGTTGACTACACAGCCATGTACGAGAGTCCTGGGTTGATGCAGTTGACGGGTCGTAGAGAGCGCGGTGGTTACGAGGCCGTTGGAACGGAAGAGGTTTAGAGGATGGCGAGCTTTGCTTTTGAGAATTGAGGAGTCGTTGATCGGGACACGTTATACGACCGGCGCCAACTACATAGAGATTGGTGGTAAATGACGGGTGAATGATGCATTACGACTATATGCGGGTACTTGGAAGAGTATTCTGGTAGATCAGGGGTTTCAAGAAAGAATAGAGTTTATTATGACCATTCTTCTCTTTTTTTCCTTGTACTCTAGTGGAAAGTGCTCAGTTGGGTACGGGATATATGACGAGAACTGTATACTAGCAGTGGTGTAATGCTACCTTAGCGGTAAGGGCGTTTAGATGAAGAGAATGAATTTGGAAGTTTGAGTTTCAGAGCTGTCAGAAGTTCCTATGAGGCCTGCAGGATCTAGACGATCATGAAGTATTGCCAACTAAGACCATAGCTCCCGTGCTGATTAGTTACAAACGGTCAGATCGTTACTGAAGAAGCGTTCGTGCCATCAGAGAAGCTAAACTAGCCTCCTGCTCGTGTAATATATATCGCGGAAAAACTGTCTTCAAGAACTGCGAACACCTCAGTGGCGAGCTTGAAACATGATAGATCAACAGCCTTCGCAAAGTCCCCAATCGCGACTCACGCCCAAGACTCACCTCGTTCCAACTCCAATCAAGGCGTCGAAACCCCATCGATCTTGCGGGCCTCCGATCTCAAAAGATCGCCGTATCAACATGGAACTCGGTGAGAGAAAGGAAATGTATGTGATATGTGATATTCACGGGAAATTTGGCAAGGGTTTCCTGGGTAAGATATTCTTGCGAGACAGGGGGGGTTTTGTTGCGGAAATGTGACTGGTAGTGTTATCTTATGGGGGAAGAAGGTGGTCAGCATTTTGTAAAACAGGGAATTCGGCAGTTGAGATGTGATCTTGCATTGCTGCAGGATCTGGTTTCGTGTTGATTAGGGAGGAAGGGAGGGTTGGATTATATGAGATCGGGTTAAGGTCTCGGTGACAAAAGGTCCATCATAGCGTATACTTGCTATTGCTGAGGAGAGGAGGGTGAGTGAGTGAGTGAGTGAGAGAGTGCGTGAGAGTGGGATTTACAAGGCCATTCCCACTTTCTCAACGGTTGCAGGGGTAGACGGGCCGCTGTTTCATCAACGCTCGTCCCGCCGAGAGCATCAAGTTGAGGTGGATCTCCGTCTTCAGTGAAACCAGAACCTCAAGATCTTGAACGAAAAGAAGGTTGGAACAGATTAATATTTGTATCCTTCTTCAGAGTCAGATTTTTTTATTTTAAGGCATTGACACGAGTAAGTAGGTCAGCCACAGTTGGTACCTGCATTGTAATAAACCTAACCGAGGTGTAGACTATAAGCCGTATTTGCTTTTTCCTCACAAGCCATGGCCTGATTCCTCATTCAGCCTTTTGCCGGTTTGCGTACCCGTTTGGAGAGTAGAAAAAACTGTCACATATCCGGGCGGGACCGCGCACAAAGGCTCGCTTTGACATAAATTAACTTTGGGGTCCTTGTGGTTCTAACAATCAATATTGATACCGGACCGGTTTGTCAGTGTGATAACTCACTTTGCCAAGGACCCTGAAGAACGACGGGTCTCGAGTCTGTCTCGAGAGAAGCAATAGCCTGCTAAAGAATTGAGCTGTAATATTGACGAAACCGCAAAGAGCTTCAGTATGATAAATTGCATATGGCTACGAGCAAGACTCGTGTGAAAGCTGCATCTCGTTCCTGAATCTTCCCGGTGTAAGTGGAGATAACTCGGACACAACCTACAGACTTGCATACGGATACACAGAACTTCAATGCCGCGCATGCACTCTCCAGATACCGAATTTAAACAAGAAACAAGCACGGTATCTCAAGCGATCAGAACCAAGCCACAAGACCCATTCAACGACAAGTGTGTCAATGCTTAGCCCCTAGAACAAGGGTCCCGTAGAGCCTCTGCGAAAAAAAGCAATATCGCCAACTGTCACTCTTTTCCCCAAATTGCGGATCCTATCTGTGGTCTGACGAAATGTCAACTGACGATGAGAATTTCTCGTCAAGAAGGCTCTTCCGCGGACTAGAGACGGAGTCTAGAAGAGCCAGCCACCCGGAGGCTTTTCGTCTTGTGTTTTTTCAAGGCGTCCCGATCGGTTCCGGAATTTGATGTTGGTTGTTAGTTACCGTAGAGGCACGGATGTTAAAGATTGTTATGACTCTGAAGATGTCTCTTTGTATCTTCAGCAATCTATCATGTACTTGTGCTCGGATGTTCTCTCGTTATCGGCGGCTCCACGGGGTTCATCATGACAAGATCATTGGGAGAGCACTAAAGAGGAAACAAGAGCGAGACCATGGAAAATATATCAATCAGTGATAAGATCAGCGAAACTCTCCTTCAAAAGAAAAAGAAATTGTATCGTTGGCAGACATGTATTAGTATCCTCTGAGTAAGCTTCTCGGTTAGATACAACCTCCATCCTCCACAACGACTTCTAACAACGGTATATAGACACAGTGGGTATAATGCGTCATGAAATAACCCTTGCCACACTTGAGCCCCTGGTTAACACACCGGTACTCACGTGAGATACACCAAGAATAGACGTCGACGATTATGCTGTGCAACAGTGATTGCAGGCCTCAATGTTCAAACAGAACTACAGCCCAAGGTACATATGCCGCCTCCATCTTTTACCGGTGAGACGACAAACGCCTCAACAAACGGCTCTCGGACAATAAGACCACTAATATTGAATAAACTTCTTGATGGCTTTTCTTCCACCACCAACACAAAAGCCACAGGTATACGCAACAGGCCAGAAGAAGACAAGGGTCCTCTACGAGAATAATGTCCTCTCGGGGGGGTGTGGGGGGGGGGGACTCCGGGTTCCTGAGTACCAGGGGTATATCAGACGCGCTAGAATGAGAACCGCATCAAGAGCGAGAATAAGCAAAAGCAAAATAAGAAAAAAGAGACGTCTCTAAAAAAGTTTGCCTGTATTTTTTCTTTTTTCCCATTATGCGACTTTGTTAGTAGAGTTGAGTCGTCACTTTGAGTCGAACGATTCTCACTTGGGATCCCCCGGCTTGTTTGCTACAAGAATACAACATTTGCGAAAAAGAATAGAGATCGCTTGGAAGGATATCAGATTTTCTGTTGTATTGCAGTACTCCGTAGTGGTGGAGTAAACCTTGTCGTCCTGTCTTTTCTCCATCCCAGCTCCTTGTTCCAAGATATAAGTTCCTCTGCATGCCCCGTCATCATCATGGGAAGAAGGGCTGTATTCTGCCCGGCCATCTCCTCATCTAGTGACTGCTCATAAGCCACTTCCTTATCCCTTATTATTCTAATATCTTTGAGTCGAGATACCATGGCTCCTCTAGCTTATGACCCTTCGGGTTTTCTGATGGAGCCGCCAGAGGGACAGACGAGAACTCTTGTTAATCCCCCGAGCAGTGGAAGCGGAGTTATTCCTTGTGGTGTCACGACGACTATCATTGCTTCGATTGTTGTTCTTCTGAGGGTCTTTACGAGGAGATATGTGGTTAAGAGTGTGTTGGGCGCTGATGACTGTATGTCTTGTTTAACATTCACTCTTGGGAACATAACTAACTGAGTTGTTAGACTTGTGCATAGCTAGTCTCTGTTTCTCTTTCATGTTTCTCGGCATCACTTTAACACGTATGTATTATAATCACCCATGATATTACAGTATCTAACAGTGGTAGTCCTCAACCTTGGTGCTGGAAACCATATGTGGGATATCCCAGTGGCCGAATACATTCCCAAGTTCTGGCAGACAACCATCGGGGCCACACTCACATACGCTGCCAGCATCAGTCTCGCAAAACTCTCTGTCTTAAGCTTCTATCTTCGAATTAGCCCTGACAGATTCGTCCGTCGAGCTGTCCATGTCTTGATGACTCTTGTCTGCTCCTACACCTTTGTCTACGTCTGCCTCGTCGTGTTTCGATGCCGGCCTATATCAGCAGGATGGGACCTCACCATCGAAGGCAAGTGTATCGGCATGGATGTCCTTGTCATCTTTCTCGTAATCTGCAGTGTTGTTATCGATACATTCGTTCTTTTCCTCCCGATCCGCATCGTTCAGCCTCTCCAGATTCCAACTCGTCAAAAGATCTCACTTGCTGTTCTCTTCGCAACTGGAGGCGTCATCATTGTAGTCACAATAAGGAGGGCTACCATCACTCTTCCCGTCTTGGACGCACCGGACTATACCTGGGCTCTACCACGACAGATTATCTTGAGTTTCATCGAGGTCAATACCAGTCTGGTTTGTGTTTCAATCCCAGCTCTCAAGCCATTCTGCGTGCGATACATCCCCTTTCTCATCCACCCTCGTCTCCGTTCCCACGAGAAGAACTCAAAGAAGTCCAACTCGCACAGCCAAGAGAAGCGAAAGAGTCGCACCCTCGACAACGATTCATACGAGATGCCTCATAGACGAGACCTTAATGGCGAGAACCCTCAAGAAGACGAGACACGTCTTTGTCCCGCAATACCAGAGAACAATGCCGCACTCGAGTCAGACGGTGCAATGGATACCGAGAGCGTTGACAGCTCAGCCGATAGAGTACCTCCAGTAGCCGCCAAGCCCAAACCTGCCCTGGCCAGTTTCTCTACTAAGCGCAGCCAGAGCATCAATGGTATCCAAGTCACCCGGGAAACAGTCATTACCTACGGACCCAAGGAGTAATACAAGGTTGCTGCCCTGGCCAAGTGAAGGATTTCCTATCTTTTAAGTGCCGCGCCGCTCAAGAGAGCATGTTAACACTCCAAGGATGGTATGATGTCGGCTGAGTCCGATCAGAGAGACGTTCATGGAGGCAATAAACACTTTTCAACGGTGTCGAGAACAGGAGGCGCCGGCTGGTTCGAGCCCGAAAGAGCAGGTTGTTGGCATTGACCAGGTATGCGGATGCCGATGTGGTACATAAGCATAGAATCTAGACCTCAACGGAAGAATCATTAGAAGAATTTAGGATCAGTCGAAGATAGCGAGTTACAATTCAATTTTTCAACAATAAACATGTGTGCAACAGTATTAGATTGTTTGTGTATGTCTTAAGTGGCTGGCTCGTGTGTAGACAACGCTGTTGGTTGTGCTGCGTACCGACATACCGACTTATTTTCGTACACCTATTGGAAGGTGTCTGAGACTTCCTTATTGTCACCACTCCCTTGATGAGCTGACGGCAGCTGTGTTTGCGTTGATTGCCATGGTAATATTCATATCCAGAACCAACAGCCTCGGCATGTCTGAGACAGCAACAGCTCGACGTGGTAAGTAAATTGCTACGGAAGACTCGGATCACGGCCAGTTCCAAAATATGCCATGTGAAATGCATGTGAGTTTGCAGAACTTTAAGTCCCGTGTTGTGGTTCCTTGAGAAATTCGATGGCCAGTTGCTTCCTCTCGGCTGAAATACACATCACCATACGTTAGTAAATCACATATATTGTGTGGAAGCAAATGTGTTCATTATTTACCAGAAGCCCTTGAGCTATGCGAGCATCTACAAAGATCATCTAAACAAAAACGCCCATGTACCGATCATCATCCCAGCCCAATTACAATAGCTCTATACGCCGTCATTAGTCGTGTCATATGGCGTATTACGTGAAATCTCAAACCAAAACTCCATCTCAAACCTGCCTGTAAATCCAAGCTAAAACTTGGGAATTCTCTTCTTCGTCTTTGATGGTGTACCGTTGAGAAGAAAGTACACAGGCAAGAACAACAAAGATCCCATTACACAAAGCCATGTGCTATAGAGCTGCCAAATAGTCCACAAGAAGGGACCAAGACCAGGACACAGAAACTGAATGCAGTCGTTCACTGGATACAAGTCTTCTTGACTGGCGATGTAGTAGCGAGGATTTTGCCGGCGCGGCTTGCTATCTTCTGATCCTTCGTCCTCTGACGACGATTCTGGCGAGAGCTGTGTAAGCTGTAGAACAGACACAAGCTTTACGGGTGCTTTGTACAGAGGGATGAACCAGAGCGCGAAAGTCTGACGGATGGAGACATATAGAAGACCGCTCTTCTGATCAAAGGCTGAGAATAGTTAGCAATTATAATCAGCCATTGGACGACGGGAGACTGACCTGCTGAATCGACCTTGAGGTCAATGTGTGGGCTCAGAGTACGATACCATCGATAAATGGCCAATATCAACTGAATAGACTCAAGACCTCCTGCCAAAGGGATTTGTCCCTTCGATATAGAAGGAACACGGCAGTATGGATGCGAAAACGAGGCATTGGGGAGAAAGTATTCTCTCAGTGTTGACTCTTGGACATCTGGGCTGCCCTGGGTGAGCGACTTGATAACGCCGCCGATTTCCTTGACTATACTTGGTGAGCATATTACAGTCTGTAAAATCGAGAGAAAACTTACCTGGATGCTCCATTTTCTGTGATGATCGTTCAATTGATCAAATATAGGAACGTGAGTAGCTTGTAGAGTGGATGTGATGTGGATGAGCTTTAGGTTAATTGCGCTAAGATGCCTTTATGAGAGAAAAGCAATTGAATTGACTGATATAGACAAGGTCTGGAGTAAACAAAACAGCGGAAAGAGGTTGGAATGAAGTGATTTATTCTTGTTTCAGCCATTGTCTGTGGGTTCACTATCACATCACTAACCAAGACTATCCCGCCCTGAACTAACTGACCTTGAAATTATTGACTCGTCATTGTTCAAGGTCTCTAAATTAGCATGTGAAATGTTGACGTCATGTTTCGCTTTCACATGAAAGACATCTCGAGATATTTATGAGAATACAGAACTCGATCTCAACCTCAACCTCAATTGTCAATTGTAGCTATATTCTTCAATTACAATGGCGTCTGACATTGGCCTCGTAAATCCCCTCTTCCATCCTTTTCTCTTCCTCTTCCAAATCTTCCAATGGCTCACGGACAAACTCCTCTCGCCCAAGCCACCGAGTGAAAACGCAAGAATTGGGCGTAATAGACCCAAGATTGCTGTCATTGGGGCAGGAATCACGGGCGTTACGAGCGCGGCTCATTGTATCGGGCATGGCTTTGACGTTGTGATTTTCGAAGCTGGCTCCAAGGATAATGTTGGTGGTATTTGGAGTGTAAGTTTCACTACGTTGTGATGTTTCTGTAATTGTCTCGAAGCTAATAAAATGTAGAGGGTCAATGAGACGTCTGGGCTACAGATTCATTCGCTGATGTATCGATTCCATCCTTCTGTTCAGTGGAATCGTGGATATCCCGACCGTCAGCAGATTCTCAGTCAGGTCCGACAGCTCTGGGAACGCTATGGCCTCAAGGAGCGAACACGCTTCAACACAAAAATTGATCGCGTGTACCAGGATGACCAGGGACGATGGATTGTCAACGACCCTTCCCTCGGACGCTTTGGCGGCGTCATTGCTGCGGTCGGAACTTGTGGCGCGCCAAAGATGCCCAAGATCCCTGGCATGGGCAACTTCAAAGGTCCTATTTACCACTCTAGCGAACTCACTGGGTACGTTACTTGGTCTCCCAGCTCACTGTACAGCCCGCTGACTTGTTATTAGAAAAGATGTGAAGGGCAAGAAGATGGCCATCATTGGTGGAGGTGCCTCTGCTGTTGAAGCACTTGAGTTTGCCTTTACAGAAGATGCTGCCAAAGCGACTATTCTATCGCGCTCAGACAAGTGGATCATTCCTCGTAACATGGTCGTAGATACACTTCTGAGCTTCAATATATTTGGCCAGGAGACGGTTTTGTCATTCATTCCAGAGTTCTTCCTGCGCAAGTTCTTCTACAGAGATCTTGAGGACATTGCCCCGGATAAGAGCCATGGTTTATTCATGGAAACACCTATGGTTAACTCTGATGTTATGGATAAGCTGCGCGAGGGTAAAGCTGAATGGGTTCGCTGTGACATCGATGAGTTTGTCGACAGCGGTATTCGAGTTAATCGACGTGCGAAGGGTGTACCGCAGGGTGGTCCTGGCCATGAGGAGGTCATCGACGCTGACATTGTTGTTATGGCTACTGGTTTCAAGAGACCTTCTCTATCTTTCCTCCCCAAGGATTGCCTCGAGGAACCCTATCCACCACCAAACTGGTATCTCCAGACCTTCCCACCCACTCACCCCTCTGTCTCAGCCATCAACTGCACATACGTCAACGCCATCGGCACCGTCGGAAACTGGCACATTGGCATTTACACTCGCATCCTTCTCATGTTTCTCATGGATCCGTTGTCTCGACCTAGTCCCTTCTGGATGAAGCGCTGGATCGACATGACCAAGACACTCAAGCTTACCAGCCCAACTGGTGCATTCGACTTCTTTACTTACCTGGAGCTTATCTGGTGGTTCTTCTTCTGCGTGGTTATTAACCCATTCCGATGGAAGTGGGCTATCTTTGTGTTCTTTGGTGTTGGGTTTGGACTCCCAAAGCTGGTGGCGAGTCAGGAAGAGAGGGTCACGAATGGAAATGGATACCATGCTACAGATGAGGGTACGAGCTTTTAGGAGAGCCTCCAGGATACACTTCATTGAGAGTCATGACTATTGAAGACCAGGTGTAAGTATTTGCGAAGATCAGAAAAGGGGTTCGTGTTTGCGAGAAAGTGAGGAAAGGAATTGGCATTGAAGTTTAGGCTTCTTTTATGATAACGAGATACTGGATACACAATCAAGGGCATATATCATTGTTGGCGTGTGTAGTCATCCTGTCACCACCAAAGGCCTTACTCGAAGCAGGCAATATTTAACACATTCTGCCTGGCTTGTAAGAAGTGGGTGAGACCCCAGATACCCACGGAAACCTCCTGTACGTAATGAAGGAGTCTAGCCTCAACAGCCCCCTCAGCAGATGAGCTGTTAGTCATGCAAGCAAAAGAACTCAACGTGGGGGAATATGATTGAGTTGGCAGATCATCTGGAGAAAACTTGGGGAAGTGAAGCATGCGAAAAGAAAGGGGATCTTATTACGTACGGCGGCTACGGAACGCGGCTCTGAGACGAGCGTGTAAACGGTTTGCCGAGCTGAGGCTTACAAGTAATACCCAATGGGATCTCGTTGAAATGCTCTTAGACTGCAACGAACAGAGCCGTTGATACCCATGTTCCAACGTATTGTAGCTCAACACCTCAGTTATAAGTCGCGATACTTGATGCAACAATCACCATATAAAGTTTAAACTTCTCAATCTCCTCCGCATCCGCCGGCAGCTCTCTCTTCCCTCGGCTCGGCTCCGCGTCTTCTCTGTAAATTATCAAAATTCAAGGGGGCGACAGCCCATCTCGCTGAAGCTTCTGACTCGGTGCCTCCGCTTGAATCCAAGTTGATTAGGTAAAATGGACCGACTTTTGAGTAAGAGAATCCACAAAAGACGATCAGCTTTTTCTTTTCTTTCCGGGACCTTTACAAGCTTTCCTAGCCAAATGAATAATTCTTTTTACTGAGAATGGCGAGAGAATTCAATTGTGATGCTGCAATTGTTGCCTTTTCGTGAGTAATTGCAGTGAATACTGCATGAGGAACTGAGAAAAAGTCTTACAAAAATATGATGTTGTTGAGCTATTGACGTTAGCTGATTCGGCTATTATTTGAGCCCCATCACTTCAACCAATTACAGGCATTTAAAAAGGGTTTAACTTGCTAATCCTTCTAGAAACACCAAGGAATGATCCACTTGTACTCCATCATGGATCGTGGAATGACCCGGTCCTGGCTTTTCGTATGACATTGCCATTGCCATGGACTGACAAACTTTTTCTTAATTCTCGCCTCTCCTCACATGGATCCAGATGGTTCAATATGGGAGTCTCCACGTCCCATCCGACGTCGGTCTAAAGGGGAGTCATATACTGTGGCCCTACAAAGACGGAGCAGTTCCTCTTCAATCACACCCTCATACTCATACTCATTCTCTCCGAACCACAAACGAGTTCACCAAATAAAACCGTCTGTGTGACAATGGGAGACTAAGCTACACTCATCAAAAAACAATGACCTCCTCCATCACCCCCGCGGCCTCCGCCGCCAGCAAAAACAAGGACAAGCCCCAAGGCCCTCAGGACAACAACATCCTCTCCAGCCCCATCGCCCAAGATGACGATTCCACCAGCGAGAAAATGGTCGGCGAAGTAACCGAGTTCGAGAAGCGCAAGATCCTCGACGGCAAGGCCAAGTTCAGCCGTCTCGGCTGGAAGCGCCTCACCATCGTTCTCATCGTCCAGGCCATCGCGCTCGGCTCCCTCTCCATCCCCGGTGCCTTTGCAACGCTGGGCATGGTCGCGGGTGTTATCTGCTCGATTGGCATTGGCCTCATTGCGATTTACACGTCGTATATTGTTGGGCAGGTCAAGGTTAGGTATCCGCATGTCGAGCACTATCCTGCTGCGGGAGGACTCATGTTTGGACGCTGGGGGGCTGAGGCTTTCGGTGTCATGGTTACGCTTCAATTGTTGCTGCTCACGGCGTCGCATTGCTTGACGGGGACTATCGCCTTTGCGACTTTGACTGAGAGTAATATCTGCAGTCTTGTCTGGGGTGTCATTTCTGCTGTCCTGCTGCTGCTTCTTGCTGTGCCTCCTAGTTTTGCAGAGGTGGCTATCCTGGGCTATATCGATTTCGCATCGATCATTGCAGCTATTGGAGTCACTATCATCGCGACTGGTATTCGATCTTCTGATGCAACGGAACCGGCCAATTGGTCCGCTTGGCCCAAGCCTGATGTCACATTTGCTCAGGCCTTTATTGCGCTCTGCAATATCTTCTTCGCATACAGCTTCTCCATCTCGCAGTTCAGCTTCATGGATGAAATGCATACGCCAACCGACTATATGAAGGCTATTTGGACACTCGGTGGAATCGAAATTGTTATCTATACACTCACCGGCGCTCTCATCTACTCCTTCGTTGGTGTCGATGTTAAATCTCCAGCTCTGCTGTCTGCAGGCCACACCGTTGCCAAGGTCGCCTTTGGCGTCGCCTTACCGGTTATTTTCATCAGCGGCTCGATCAATACGACTGTTGCCGTACGCTACATCCACGGTCGCATCTATGAGAATTCCATCGCCAAGTACATCAACACCCCCAAGGGCTGGATCTCTTGGCTTCTTCTCATCAGCATCTTCACCTGGATCGGTTTCGTCATTGCAGAGGCTATTCCCTTCTTCAGCGACTTGATTGCTATCACATCCAGCCTCTTGAACTCAGGCTTCACTCTGTACTGGCCGGCAGTGATGTGGTTCATGCTTTTGAGGGAAGGCAAGTGGTACAGCAAGAAGAACATCCTTTCGAGCGTTGTCAACGCCATCATCTTCATCATGGGCCTTGTCTTCTTGGTTGCTGGAACCTACTCCGCCGTCATCGATATTGTAAGTCATCTCACATATTATTCTTATGCAGGGTCAACTAACATCACCGGCAGATCGACCAGTATGACCATGGCACTGTCAAGAACGCTTTCACATGTGCTCCTCTTGGCTAAGACCATCACAAACGTGGCGAGTGGTCAGACACAGTCGGTGACGGGGTCGAGTCCAGTCACCGAACTTTGGGATATCACATGTCACACGTATTTCCATATCCCACATAATACAACACCAAACCAACATCGTAGGGGCCATGCGTAAACGTAGGCGTGACATGTATTTCGTATACAAGCATCAAGTGTCTCTTAGCTTATGTGCTTCAAACATTTCATTGCTCTATGTGATATGCGAAACGCGTATGATGTTGCATGCGCCCATGGCCATGGACTCGTCTCCGATCATGACTGGTACACTGCTTCATGTCGCATGACCATTGTGGTGGCATTGAACAATGTAACTCGTTACGCAGAGGCCACAACCATGGCTCAGAGATGGTGAGATTGCTTCGGGTTTTGCAGCTGCTTCTCTTTATCTTGGCAGTCTATCGTTCTAAATGAACCGAAACAGCTATTCTCTTCACAGCTTGGCCTGCTCAGCTCTTGTCAACTTCCTCAAAGGTGGACCACCTCGGCTACCGTCACCCTGCTTCACCATATCCTGTCCAGTTGGCGCTCGTAGCCTCCACTTATGTCGAAGCTCCTTGGGAGCCTTATTCTCAAAGCAGTCGACAACATATCTACCGAGCACAGGGAGAAACTTGAAAGCACTATATTATTGTCAGTACAACTTCATGTTGAGTGTCATGGGTAACTCACTGTCCAGCACCACCGGTGGCAAGGAAAAGGCCCTCACGAACAGGGTGATGGTCAACGATGAAGTCTCCCTCTGGTGTATCAGAGTACCAACAAAGTCGTGTTCTCAACCACTCCCGGTCTGCGACCTCGGGTACGAGATCTTGTAGCCCCTCGCGAAGAGCTTGTAGGGCATCTTCAGGTAAATAATTGGTCGTGGCGTTGTTTCCGTCTCGTTTGGGAGATGATACCATTCGGGTCTGGCCCAGAGGATCTACAACCTCCACCTCAGTAGCCCATCCATAGCCGTGACGAGCAATCTTGAGAATATGTGTTTTTGGCGTGGGAGGGAAGACAAAGACTCCTGTGCTGAGATTGATGATGACGGGCATGTCTTTGAGTCTCTCTGCTTCATCGGGGGTGAGACGAATGAACCCAACTGGCTGTCCCGAGCCAGATGAGGCGTGGCTAATGGGTAGGAGTCTGTTTGACCACGCTCCAGTGGCTATAATGACTTGTGTAGCAGGAATAGTGTCACCTTCGGCGACGTTGACGCCAGTGACTTTCTTGTCGCTGTAACGTAGTGACAATGCTCTTCCTCTCGCACCTGTGATAAACGACACACCAGCAAGAGAGCACTCAGTAGCTAGTTGCTGTATACTAGACTCTGCATCCGCCCAACCACCAGTCTTATTGAAGTACGCCTTCTTACCATCAAGCTGAGACTGGACAGCAGGGAATTGTTTTCGAATATCGTGTGCATTCTCATACTCCTCCAGTGTTCCACCAAGAGTCTTATTCGACTCTTTGCTCTGCTCAACGAAGGAGTTTCCACCGGCATCAGTGAGCATCACAAAGCCTGACTGGTGGTAGTGTTGTGAATATTGACCCGTCCAGCCCTCGAGGGCCTCAGTCGCCATCTTGCCGTAGAAAGGATCCGCATATTCCACGCGAATCACACGTGAGATATCAACGCTGCTTCCATCCATCACAGGTGGGAGATATCGATCGAGTACTGTGACATGTTGATAACCTCTCTTCTTGAGTTCAAGGGCAGTTGAGAGGCCAAAGACACCAGCACCCACGATGACGATGGGCTCATTCTTTGATGCAGGCGGTCGAGAAGTCATTTTGAGGTTGGGAATAAGAAGACACTAGTGGTAAGAACGAGTATGATCTGAAGAATGGAATGAAAGAAACAATCAGCCCGTCTTATAGTAGACAAGCAACTTGTATAAGTCGATGTCCATGACGGAAAATTGGTCTAAAACTCCGTGTCCAGAGGCATTGACCAATCGTGTTTCACCGTCTCTTCACCAATGGGCACGGAAAACTACAACGACAATTCTCCGGTCAACGACTCACTAATAACGCTATCACTGGATCAACTTCCCAAATCATGAGATACGCCCAAGGAAAAAGCTCTGGAATTTGGTGTCTTTTAATATTTAGAAAGACAGTATTTCGGAATCATCCGTAACCTTCTCCAATTTGAGTCACGTGCACTTTTCCGTTGGTAGAGGTGGGCACGGAGAATCTGTGTCTTGTCCTCTTCATCCCAACTACACATTGTATTGTATATGCTTCCTCCGAATGCCTGTCCACTAGCCCCACTGTCGCCTTCACAATGACAGGTAATCCCGAATCATCCGTCCGGCGTGCGTGTGAAAGCTGTCGGTAAGTCGTACGATGCATGTAATTACAAGCGTATCTTCTAATTCGGGGACAGACGGAAGAAGACGAGATGTACTGGAGAACGGCCTGTGTGCTCTTTTTGTGAGAGGTTGAACCAGCCTTGTGAATATTTGCCGAGGAATCGAGAGACTGTGAAGCGTAGAAGGAGGACCTCTAGAGCGTGAGTTGTGATCTTGGTTGGATGGCTAGTCTTATGAGTGACCAGGAAACCGGGATCGAGGGATCGTGTTTCGAGTGTTGAGAACCGAGGTGATGAGATATATGATCTTGCCCAGTGAGAAAGACCGAGATTTTGCTGTTAATGCAACGGCTAACAGGTGTACAGTCATCCTCAAGCTGCCTCGTCGAGCAATTGCTCAGTCCTGACTCCTGACTCCCTGCCGAGGCACACAAACAGGTCGGGGTCTTTCGTCGAAAGCGCTTCAAGACGATTGAACAGAGTGAGCATTAACGATGAAGTCTCAGTGTCTTGGTAAGACGCCCCTCTCTATCGCATACTATCAACTCACAACGACTAGGCCCGCTTCAGCAACAGAGGCAAGACCATCACCAGATTCACTCGACCATGCTGTAGAAGAGTACCGAAGGCGGCTATACTTCCAGCCTCTACCTCTCTTCAATCCAGAAGGCCTAAGGGACCGAATCGAGAGATTCCCTATGTTTCTCCAATGGATCTTCTTGGCACTTGCGCTTTCAAACCTTCCTTATGATTCGAGCAGTGCGAAGGAAGCTGACTTGATACACTCTCATGCGAGGTCTGCGCGAGATATGGTGCTCGAACTCGCCATGCGAGGAACAGCCCAGTTGGAAATCTCTCAGGCTCTCTGTCTCCTTGCTCTAGGCGACATCCTCGGTACCTATCCCGCTCTCTTCGACCGTTACAGCACTAACTCAGTTACAGAAGGAAGACCAGCTTTGGCTCTAATGACAATAGGAGCAGCCAGCAGACTCGAACTCGTCCGCGAAGCAGGTTACTCTGAATCTCCTCACAGCCCCCAAGGCGATGCTAGCCTCAGATGCTACTGGAGCGTCTTCATCCTTGAAAAAGGCTTCGCCCCTCGGTTCACCCTTCTCTCCCAAACACACACCAAACCCGAATACCCCCGCAGCGCAAGAGAGCCCTCACCACCAGCATATCTAGGCGATGAAGAATACGCACCAGATCTAGAAAGTATTCGCGACGACTTGAGAACAGATCCCGGAATAACATCCCATGCCGTGCGCGCCGTATCGTTCTGCGGCGATGTTATCTCGTATCTCCATGCGCTGCATATCGGAAAGGCTGATAACCCCGCCGACACAAATTCCAACTTTTACCAACTGACGAATACACTGTATGATCTTGAGTCTAGACTCGGCCATATACATTTCGTTCGCAACGTGGGCTTTTCGGAACGGACACCAGAGGAATTTGAAAGACATCGAGAGTACTGGGCGCCATGGCTTCTCTTCCAAATCACAGCGCACGCGACACAAGGATTATTAAACCATCCATTCATCCACCTCGTCACCCTTCGAAGGGCGAATCGACCGTCTCAACCAAGGTTGTTCCTTCAACAAACTGTCGATCAAGCTATGTTTCACTCAGCTTGGGTAGCGCGCTTAGTCCAAACATGTATAGATCGTGGATTAATGGTGTATGATCCATTAATAGGCGATCTAGTCGCTGCGACGGCGACAATACCGTGGCTTTTCCAGTATGCGAGAGACGCGAAAGTCTCGGAAACATCAAAGGAAAATTATAGAAAATGCATCGAGTTTTTGGAGTCGATGCCTGATCCTTCACCGAGGAGTATACACAAGGTTTGTCAAAACACACCCAGCTGGAAGTATATACTAACGATATCAGCGAGAACTATTACACCAGCTACAAACAATGTCGAGCCAAGTCCAGGATAATAACATGATTAGTTTCCAGCCCTCCAAGATCTGGCAACTCATCGACTCGGATATCATGGACGCAGTGGCACCACAGCCTACGACAGATGGGACGCAGGGTGGTCAATCTGATGCTTCGAAGACGACAGTTAGTGTGCAAACGACTTTTGTTCACCCTGTTGGTGAAAGACGAACGGATCAACGACCGACTTCGCTGGGCGATTCGATGACTGCTGATATTTACGAAGGCTTGGAGCAGTATTCTCTCGATAGCATATTCTCGCAGCCTATGTTTATCGACCATGCATGGCTGCATGTATAAAGAATATGAGATGATCCAATTAAATGATAAGATATCATATATGCATCTTGAAAAATTTGCCTTCTTTGACCTACGATGCCCATCTTTGTACAAACTCATCCTTCTTCACACTCTTCGCCAGCGCCTTCTTGGCCACAACACCATCCAACTTCTCCTTAACCTTATCCATCTCTTGACTCAACACATCAATCGACCCCTCAAACTCCGGATCGACCATCTTAATCTCCCCAAACGGACTCTCCGCCAATACACTATCACGCAAAAGCTGAATCGCCAACCTAGCATCGTCCAACCTCGAAGTAACGCTCGTCTCAAAGCTATCCTGTGCATTGCGCACCACATCTGTAGTTTTGCCAGATCTTTCGGCGAACGCTTTGTTCAGAGCTGATACTTGGTCTTGAATTGAATCTCCTTCTGCGTCTGGTAGTGAGAGCGCCAAATCACGGAGAAGAGCTTCGATTGCAGGTTCGTCGAGAATGCCAGATGAGCGACGCCTATTGTTGTTACCGCGACGAGCGCCGTCTGTGTTGGCGCGCATGCGAATAGGTGAAGGGTTCCGAATGGGAGATGCTGGCATAGCGGCTCTAATAGATTTCTTCTTTTCGGGGGATAGCGAGGCAGATACTTCTGCTTTTGCGGTGGCGATGATGGAAGATGCTGCTGCGTTGTGGGATTTGAGAGTCTCGACACGGTCTGTGAGGAGTGTTATTCTTTCTACGAGATAGTCAAGACACTCGTTGACCTAGACATTATTAGCGACACGAGAGTTATGGTGTTAGAATGCACATACGTAAGAAACTGCTACTGCTGAGCGGTGTATGCTCTGTCCGCTCTGAGCATTCGTAGCCTTCAACGCTGGTTCCAAATGCTGCTGCTCAGCAGACATTTGTGCAACAGGCAAGATCTCCGAGTACAGCGACTCGAGCTCTTCCTCGAGAGCTTTGACGTCTTCTTGGGTAGCAGCCTTGACATCACCAGAGCGCTCCGCTGCAAGAATAGCTTCAAGATAGATTCTGTCCAGTCTTGTTCTTAACGTCTCAACAGTAGTCTTTATCAACCTACACAAATTAGTACAGATCAATACAACGATAAGTGGAGGACTTACCTCATGCAAGTCTCCCTCAACTTCTCAATCGTCTTCTCCTCCTCTGGATCCTGCTGATCAAGTTCCCACCCAAGCTTCTGCAAGCTCGAGAGTAACTTATCATCAGACTGAAAAACCGTATCGACCGTCTTCTTAAGATTCGATCGCGAGTCCTTGGCAATCTGCTCCAGATCTGCAACACGATACTCCAGACTCTGTGCCTCGCCATCGACCTACACCACATTAGCAACTCACTCTCTCAAACAACCTCGGACTAGTCTGTGTTACCTCAAACACCAATTTCTTCAACGCATGTTTCGTCTTATTGAGACGCGCTTCTTCAAGATCCCTCCTCTGAGTCTCCGCCTCATCCCGCTTCCTCACTAACCTCGCCAGCGCATCACGCTGCTGCTTCAACGTCTCAGTCTGCTTCGATATCGTAGCCGTCGACCTATTCAGCTCTTCAATCGCCGCACGAACATCATCCTCATTCACCGCCTGCACCTCCCCCAAATCATGCAGGTCCGCCAACCTGTCAACCTGCCCGCTCTTATCAAGCGCAGTATAACTATAAACTCATCAGCATAAAAGCAGATACACAAAAGGTAACGACTCACAGTGCCAGCTCATCACCCGTGAGGAGGTGATCGCTTGCGAGGTGCAGATTCGCCCAGTCGACGAATGAAGCGTCTGATAGGGCTTGTTGCACGTCTTCCTTGGAGGCGGGGATGCCGTACGCGCGGGCTGCCTTGAGAAGCAGGGCTTCTGCACGGTGCTTGGGGCTGAGATCCATTCTGGACCTGTGGAATAGCGAGGTGGCGTTTTTGAAGTAACCGTCCGTGATGGGGTGGTACAGCTGACGTTTTGCCCTCCAGGGTTTGATTGAGTAGCGGTGTTGATGATGACACAAGTCGTCCCTGGAAAAAAGATGGAGATGTTGCTGAGTGCGATAAATAGAGAGATTCGTGTTGTGGAGGATACTCAGTCAGACGATGTACTGAGCCTCAGGTGAATTTGTCCACTCAAACAAATGACCTCCAGCCGATAATAGAACAGCAACCAAGAATACGAGCAATTGGCTTTCAGAAACAACTCACTCAAACGTCAATCCCGTGTCGTGCCGTCGTGATAATGCTCGAGATAACCTCACATTCAAACAAAACAAACGCCCGAGACGTTAAATGTCGGCCCAAGGATCCCGGGCGGTCAAACAACCCCTGGACCCTTGACGGCACTTTTTTTTCCAGTGGACGTACACCTGAAGACCAGTGAGGGTGGGGCTAGCGTGCCCCAGCATCTACAGCGCATCTTACATGAGGCGAGCTTCCACGAGCATCTTGATGCTCTTTACAACAGGCGATTATTGGTGAAGAGGAAAAGATTCTCAGATCGCAACGGTTGTGCATGCATTCAGGTTATTTAATGCAGGGGATATGCCCTGTTGATACACTTCCATTGCAAGGCACAACAGCACCATCTTCAAAATTGTTTGTCAAGATGCTTGCTTTTATGCAAGTCTCGGGGATCAGCTTAAAACACCCAAAGCCATCATACTCGTCATCTGCATATATGATACGTCCCCTCTTCTCATCCGTTTGAACCTCCCGTCCCACGTCCCCCAGCATCGTCCTCCCTGTCGTGGCCCAGAAACCGTCACCATCCGAGCAAATCTTCCAACTTCATATATCCATTGCCCAGAGGTACATCGACTCCCCACGGGGAAGATAGTCGTGTTTCAATCTATTTCTGGCCCTCTCCATCATGAAGTTTTGTCAAACAAGCCTCGTAGGGGGAAAAGAAACGATACAAGATCGAAGAACACCCCTTCAAACGAAACGGTCTGGCTTCAAAGCGGTGCAGTCCCGTTCTTCCCGTTCAATGTGTCAAACCGACGCAAACAAGATATCATATGCAGCCAATCTTAAATGGTCAAAGGTGGTCCAATTCCTTCAGACATGCTCGGTAACAGGCCGATCTAGATTGGAATATATCGGGTCCCTACATCATCTTTCCAAAAAGAGCTGCACACGTCAACAGATAGAACGGGCAATATGTTTCAAAGAGACCTGTAACTGTGAATATGTGACCATTGACTGCAGAATACGCTCTGCCAGTGCAAACCGCCGGCCGCCTTGGCCTTGTCACTGTCAACACTTCTGCTCGCCCCCATTCACCCGTTTCCAATCCCTCTTTTCCTTTTCAACACATCTCGCTTTCCCTCGAGCCCTTTTTAAACAGTCACCCTTCCGCAAGTCGCGAAAGGGGTGTTGTACCTTCATGTGTAACGCCTCCAAAACCGCCGACCTTGTGCTTCTTCACCCTAACCAACCTGGCTGTGCTCATCACCTCGACGTTGCAGTTGCAGTCACAGTTGCACCATGACTACTACCATTAAAAACAACTTTTCTGAAATCCTCCGCTGTCTCAGACCCTCAAATGAAGCCCCCAATCCGCTCCTCTCGAGGCCATCATGGATCAACTCCCCACAATCACTGTTTCAAGCAGCCCGAGACATGTCGCTATCAGATCTCTGGAGGACGCGATTCATCACCGTCGCCAGCAATGTGCTGGAGTTTGGCTGGGTCGTCGTCGTCTATCTCATGAGCGAGGTCATCATATGGGGATTGAGTAGGGCCTTGGCTCCTGTGCATCTCGAGTTCTTCTCCTCTATTTTTGGAATGGTTCTGACATTTTGCTTCATGGCTGCGGCCTATCTGTGCTTCGCCGATGTGGATGGTGTGTATCGAAGGCACATCAAATCCAAGGTAAGTGAACACGATTCTCCATAACGGCAGCACTAACTTTCGTTTCAGGTCGACTTCATCAATGTTCATCTTGGCTTGGGCTTCCCAATCCCCCTCGTCATGCTCAACCAGAGCGACATCCTCAGCGGCCACGATATCGGCTGCGTTATCGGCAACTTTGGTACGTTTCAGTGCAAACCTCCTGGAAATCTTTTCTCATCATCACTCCAGTAATCACCAACCTTGCTTCGTGGGTCATGGTCTTTGCCCTCTCGCTTCTCGTTATGAGCTGTGTTGTGCGAATGACTGGTCAAGTGCCCGACGACTTTTGCCTTCCTCAAACCATCACAGGAACTCTTCCCCGGATCGAAACCAGCTGGCTCTCCGACTCAACTCTGGAACAAGGACAACAGCGTATATTTGGCCGTCGCGAAAAGGTAGCAAACCCGCCGAGAGCTGAGCCGGACGAAGCAACCTCAGCAACAGCCAGCCAACGCTCATCCGTTGTTTCCAAGGATCCGGTTCCCGTGTCACAGGCTTGGCACTTTTGGATGTCCAACTTTCCACTGATCGCATCGTCTCTCGCCATCTTTGTGATTGGAGCACCAGTAGCTGCCGCTAATAATGATGACCGTATCCTCGATGGTTGCGTTCTCTGGTTTGTCTGGGTATTGACACTGCGACTCCAACGGGTCTTCAAGGCCTCCCAACTCTGCCATGACATGCCGAAGTTCAAGAACGCGATCGTCACGCTTATGAATCCTGTCCTGTTCACAACCCTCCTCATGACGGCATATACCCGAGCCAAAGCGGGCGCATATGGCTACGGCAGTATAGACAAAGTACTAAACGATTTCAGCGGAGGGACGCCCCTTTATGTCCTTTGGACCTCTGTTGCAACTGGAACACCCCTTTCGGATGGACGAAGCCCGTGGTTTGGCGCCGGTGACGCTGCACTTTCGATCCTCGAATGCGGAATTCTGATATGGGGGTTTAAGCTATACGAATGCCAACGACAGCTCTTCAGTCTCGCCGGTTTCCTCACTGTTATCCTGGCAACGGCAGCCGCAGCTGGAAACGTCTTCCTGTCGGTCCTGGGAGGGAAGCTTGTCGGTCTGAATGCGCCCGCGGCGTTGGCATTCGCTGCACGAAGCACAACTTTGGCACTTGCCAAACCGGCCATGGAAGCACTTGGTGGAAATCTCGGTGTGAATGCTGCCCTCGTAGTAAGCAACGGAATCCTCGGTCAGCTTTGCTATCCATTTGTTCTCGACAAACTAGGCGTCAGACGAGAAGATGGTGTCTCCCGTTCAAGCATCAACGTTCCCGACTCCGATGGTAGAGCCTCACGTCTGAGCTTGAAGCCTCTTCTGAGAACAGCTCAAAAGGATTTGCCAAGTGGCGATGATCCCTTTACAATCTCGGCCGGGATCACGGTTGGTATCAACGGCGCGGCCATGGGCGTGTCATATCTGTACGAGACTAGAAGTCGCGCAGCTCCGTACGCTGCTCTTGCTATGACAGTCTCCGGTGTCATGACGGTGGTTTTCACCACTGTCGAACCTTTCAAAGGCGCTGTGTTGGGCTTGGCCAGCTGAAGAGAAACGGCGATAGAATCTCGGCAGGATAGACGTGGTAGCGTTCGTGACCTGGTGTTTAGAGTTACATACTTGCTAGGAAGAGAGATAGAAAGACAAAGAGCATGTCTGGTAGAAGCCAGTTGTGGCTGGGTACTGTAGATACTTAGATATGGAAGAATAATGTAGACAATCAAGATTTAAAAGACTGCTAGCCTCACTGAAGTTTGAAATATGACGTCCAAGTCAACCACATATACATCACTTCAACAGATATCGGCAAAGGCGATCGGGAGGTATTGCGCCACGACGTCAAGGATACGCTCTGCTTTGTCAATTTGCAAAATTTGTCAATTATATATACTTTTCAATTTATTCCAGGCTGTGGAAAGTCAGTCAGTAATGAGCTCAAACCACAGACATCGGACTTACCGCTCAATCAAGTGAAGGCCGCTAGCTGTCTCCACAATTCCGCTCATCTGGCCAGGCTGGAGGCCAAAGGAAGCCTCTTCAAACTCCTTCTGCATGTCTCCCTTGCCAAAGTATCCAAGGTCGCCTCGCTTGCGGGCAGAGGAGCAGTCGGATTCGGTGAGAGCGAGCTCACCAAGTGTGATACTACCAGACTTGATCTTTTGCTCGTGGTCCTGGATGATCTCAAGGGCCTCCTCCTTGGTGCGCGTGATCTCAGCCTGCGGTGATTGTGTTAGTCAGCGATCAATGCGACTGTCGGATATGGTGGTTGGGTATGCGCACCTCTCTCCAGCTGCTGGGTCGTCGACTGTCGCGGTGCTTGACTAGTAGATGAGCAGCGCGGATCTTGCCCTCAGGAACACCAGCGACGGCACCGGGACGAGAGCCAGCACTGTGGTTAGTAGCCATATAATGCTTCAGCTTCTCGGTGTCGGTGCCGGAGGGAGGTTCCCATCGCGAGAGCTTCTCGGCAGAATTGAAGTAGTAGGGGAGGTTCTTGGAGTTGGAGTGTCGGACCTCCCAGCCCGGAGGAAGACCAGTGTCAGCCTGTAGTATGCATGTTAGATGATGAATTGAGTCTGCGAGTTGATTGCCACAGTTGAGGGAGGGGGCGGCGAGAGCTCTTGAAGGATCTGCGATAGTTGTCGAGGTTTGCTGCTGAGCTGCTTACCATGTTTAATATCGGTTGTTGACTTTGATGAGGTGGGTATAAGCGAAAGCAAAAATGAGCTGTGTTCGGCGTCGTCGTCGAGGTGTCGATCGTCAAAAAAAAAAGTCGTCTTTGAGGGAAGCAAAAGTTGCAGCTTGAGAGATGTGCTGCGAAGAGGAGTGATGAGATGGATGGGCTACCAGTTAAGGTATGGTAAGCTGGAGCTGATGGAGCTGCCCTGGGTCCTCCCGTCACTTGTCGACTCTCGTCGCTGGGTCCAACTGGAACAATGACGTGCCGTAACTTTACTGTACAACAGAAGGAGCGACAGACCCCCGCGGTTGCCATGCGGCGTTGCTGTGGTGGGCGGGGTTTGACGCGGGGTGGCCCTTCCTTCTTTCAGTGGGTGGGTGAGCTACCCGACGCTGTGATAGGCTCAAATGCTCGAAGCGTTGCAGCGTTGCAGCGACTTAACCTCTAACAAGCGCCTCAACACGCCCATACCTCTTCTAACGAGGGATATATTCAACTCGGTTGGTAATAAACCATGCTTACTGGCTTTAGATCATGGGATCAGTCTTTAGTGCATGCTTAATCAAGGGGTCACTTGTCACCAGACGCTCGGCATCGTCAAGCTGAACGCACATACTATGTACACCTCCGGGGATCTTCTAAGCCAGTAATATTCTGAGATAGATACAGTTGATAGAAATAGCATCCGGACGGCATACACAAGTTTTGACAGGAGGGGAAGATGCAGTATCAACCATGAACTTCGGAGGTTCTGTCTATCGGAGCCTTTCAATTGACCCAGCTTCTCCGCCATCCCTCCCACACAGTCAGTACCAGTACCAAAGGGAAAATGCGGAGGTGCGCTTCCATCCATTCGGAACAACCTGCAGATCTGTCAGTTGTCACTGGCCCTGAACCTGATTCGGATAGTTGAATGTGATATCCCGGTAGAATAACACGGAGATGCCAGCCGGTAAATCGATAGTCTACAGTTTAAGTGGCTAGCTGAGTGTCTGTAATCATCTTCACACGAAAACTTTGACGGAAGAGTCGGGGAACTTAATCACGAATAATTAGCAGGCAAGCACAAAGGTTTCTTTGCTCCTATCGATACTAGAACTCGGGATTTAATATGTAACAGAAGTGAAGCGGGCGTTGCGTATACTGCCATCAGGATCAAACTGTACCTAGTCCCATTGCCCATGAGCTGGAGGGATACAGGCTAAGGGTAAAATGAAAACTTAGAATCTTGGACATAAATGATAAAAAGACTGAGGTAAATTAACATAAGTGTAGGACAAGAAGGTTTTGTGCCTTTTGCTGAGTCTATTTTGACACCTCATATCAAAGTCTACGCTTTTCTTGCTCCACGAAGACAGGTGCCCTATTTCACCGCAGACTTTAGTCCGCGAGTGATAAAGAATATGCATGGCTGTAAGAGAACATGTTTAAAAAAAGTAATTGCCTTGGACCGCATCATTAGGAACATGTATCCAATCTCATCCCACAATCAGCCGAGATTCGGGACCAGCGCAATTGTGAGAAATTTCACCATGCTGCTACAATAGAGGCGTAAAGCCTTCCTATAATACGGTTAGAAGAGATTTAAAGGCAGCACTTTCGTTTCGGACAAGTGATTGTACTTGGGAGCCTTGATTCCATGTATCGTTGATACCTCACAGTCGAAGATGAATGTGTAATTGACACCCCGCTGTTAAGCATTCGAACACTCTCTGGAATTATCCTTCGAACATGTCCAACCGGGTCGCTAACTCTGTTAGTAATGGCTAAGTCTCCCCAAAGTTCTGAATTACATTCAATATTCCTTATCTATGCTAGTCGTTGGCAACCTTTAGAGCAAATGGTATCACTAAAGTTCGCAGTGTTGCACTACTACGCGTGGGGTTGTAAGTCTGGGTTGTTTGTTGACTGCATAGACATTACCAACCTCAGTGAGTTGGCCAACGCAATCAGATTGCGAATATTTCACGCAAGGCAATAACGCAGCTTCTTTCTCATGGTCTGTCCCGTCCTAAGTCTCACACGAATCGCTAGATCGCCGACCTTCCAAGCGTCAGATCGGACAATTTACTCTAGGTCTAGGAATAACTTCCTACCAACTCACCAGCATATTTTCTCGGTCAATTACGAATTTCATGGCCTACGTACTTTCTACACGTGTACGTGTCGGCGGCTTTTTTCATGTTGATCGTGTCTCAAGTTCCGCTTTGGTACGATCGTGATGGTCTCGTGGACCTCACGTAGCCCTCCATGTGCCACTCATTGATCACTTGTCAACGCCTTACCCAGTTAATGTTGTTTGAAGTGGCAGAGAGCCATGTTCCTGCGTCTTGTTTCTCGTTCCTAATTCGAGAGATGTCTTTTTCACGCATATTTCTAACATGCGCGTCACTCTAGTTTACTCCTCGTTGTGACGGAGGTTGCATTGTGCCTGATTAACGCACCAGTGATGATGTGAACCTCGTTATGCCGGACAAACCTCCGTTGCTGTTCAGCTAGAAAAGACAACATTATCCAATAAGAGCTCTTTTCAAAGGATTCACAGCGATGTTGTTTTATGCACGCGAATGTATCAAAGTATTTCTGGCTGCCTCACGATTAGATGACTCTAAGGCATCACCGCCTCATATAGAGTTAAAGATGAAGACGTGAGTCACCGCAAATAACCAACCCCTGTCGATGAATGAATTGTCCCCAGTGTTTTGCCTTGCCACTCGCAGCGTGAGACCGTGAAATAGAGACAACGAGTCAGCAATAACAAGGCGCGGCAGAAGGATAACTCTTTCGTCTCGTTTCGATTGTAGTCGGCCCACGTGTGACAGTCCACACGAGGCCACTGAAGGATTAACGCGCTGAATCACCCACTGTTTATCTTTATGCTGCTGTGCCTTGGTTTGTTCAAGTCACTTGCTGCCTATGCATTCCGTACAAAACTCAACCAAACCCCAACACTAAAGCATTGTTCTTCTCTTCCCTTCCTCTGTAATTTTACTATCATCTGGTGTTCACGAATCTACAGGCTCTGAACAGCGCCCGTCAATCACAAGCCTACATAATCACCAATTTCTCAGCTGTAAAGCCTCTGAATTTGTGGCTGGCTGCCAACTGTCTATTATAAACCCAACACAGCCCGAGCCCAAGCTCAAGTTCAAGGCACCAAACCCAAATAAAAAACCTAACGAGCAACCAAATTCAAGGACTTGCACAGAAAAGTGGGACTGGAAAACCAACGCACGCCAGAAGCCCCTCCCACTTGAACTATTTTCCAGCCCTGTCGCCTTTCATCCATCACTTCTCCCCTTCTTTCTTCTTCAACAACAGCACGACCTCTACTCTAGAACGACAATAGCCATCTCTCATTCACAGCTTGAAATATCTATTCGATATTTCAGCTTCCAGATTTGTTTTTGCTTCTTGCATCTTCATAAAAAGCAACCAAGCATTCTCTTCAAATTGAACCACCCATACAACCACCACCCGACCGACCAAATGGCTACCCCCCAATCCACCACCTCTTACGAGGGCGCCGAAGGCGACAAGAAGCTCGAGCAGATTACCTTCCGATTCTGCTCCGAGTGCTCAAACATGCTTTATCCCAAGGAGGACGAGGATGCTCACAAGCTTCAGTTTACCTGCCGAACTTGCCAGTACACCGAGGACGCCAAGTCTACCTGCGTCTTCCGCAACGTCCTCAACACCTCGGCTGGTGAGACCGCCGGTGTCACCCAGGATGTTGGCTCCGATCCAACGGTTAGTCATCTTCCACCTGTTCTCTGTTACGGCTGTGGCGGAGTCATCTTGTGCACCTCTTGCGGCCAGCCCGATTGCCAAATGGTCGTCTCCAACGAGAAAGTCAGTCAGCCCATCACGGGCATGTGCCAGTTCACCTTGCCATGGGAGGACCCTTTCGCCGACTACGACGAGGAGATGATGGATGAGGACTACGATGACACAAGGACCGAGTCTGATGACTTCCTCTCCGACGCCAGCGAAGAATTCCTCGAAGAGATCTCCATGTGGAGTGATTCGTCCATGAAATGTGAATCATGAGCATCTTCAACAAACAACCCGTATCACGACAATTATGTAACTGACGACACGACACGACTGGCACGACTATATTATTCTATCCTGGGCTACTGGCACATGCTCTGGGCTTCTGCATCATTATCCGGCGGCGAGCAGTTGGCGGCCGACCGTTCACATGACAAAGTATAAGTTGGAAACAGCAGTTGGAGCACTGGGTGTCTCGCGTCTTCTTTGGAACCCGCTTGTCATCGCTTAAAGACTGCTGGCTGACTTTATCTCTTTTTTGCACGATGCAGCTCCCGCGATCTACAAAGACCTGTCCTAGTTGCCAGCACACCGAAGCTGTGTTTTTCCAGTCTCAGCAGCGAAGCGCTGAAACCGGCATGGTAAGTTGAACTGTCTCATACGCACGTTTCAGAGATCAGCTCACTAACGCCACGAAAGAAACTCTTCTACGTTTGCTGCGAGTGTGGTCACATTTTCACTTAAGCGAAACCTTGTATCGATACCCGGGCACCGAATTGTCGACGCCCAAGTTGCGGAGGATACTCGCATCATCATTTGAATTCGCAAGGCGTTTTTAGAGAGGGTTGTGGCATGGTTATGCCACCGGCGCCAGGTTATAAGGAGGGAAATGCAAATTGTATTCTATCAATGATCCTGTATAAGACTGCTCAAAGCAGTGAATAAGATTTAGGAGGAGGGCCACATATGTACCAAGCTTATCCCAGTTCTTTCGTCGTTTAAGATTGAGGGTCAAGTTTCTTATCACCTTCCGTAGGAGGGGTAAATTATAAAGATGCGTCTGCAGTTATTTAAACATGCAAAATAAGTTCCTGACATCGAATGTTCCAAGTTATCCCCCCACAGTGATTTTAGTTTTGAGAGCTGAAAGGTGTCTGTATTTTCGTATCAACGCCTCGCAAATGCCAAATGTAGTAATATTCGTAATTGTACAGTATTCCACTCGTACACGGCTGTATACAGCCAAACCAATCCCCTGGTCTATCCTGTCTTTTGTAAATAACCGCCCATCCACTCATCGCCCTGAACTCCTTGCAAATTCTTTATGCCTGCATAGGCGCCATTGACAGAATCTTGCTCCACTTCTTGCGCTTCAGCTCAGCGCCAACAGCACCGTTGATGCGTGATCCAACAGGATCTCCAGCCTTGTTCAGCAGCACACAAGCGTTGTCATCGAACTTGACGACTGAGCCGTCTCGGCGCTGTGTAGGGTATCGGGTTCGGACGACGACGGCGTGGCGGATATCACCTCGCTTCACCTTGTTGGCGGCAGAGATACCGGCCATACCACCGGAGGAGCTACCACGCTGCTCCTGCACGACGACGACTACACGGTCACCTGAGGCGTGTTAGTCCACTGCTACATTATTTCGAGATAATCGACTGAAGTGTTCGGAGGGTGCATCGTACCGATTCGGGCATGTCGTTTTTGGCCGACGACCAAGACGCATTCGACAAGGGCAGCGCCCGAGTTGTCGATGCAGTTGAGCATTGTCTGCCATGGTCAGTAAGAAAGTGGTCAAAAATATGAGAAGAATTAGGGTACCTTTAATTGAATCATCTTGGCTGTGTTCCGCGCGCGGAGGTTCAATACTCAACTCTCACCACGGTCTAACTCGGGATATCGTCAATCGCCCAACCTGTCGTTGAATTTTTGGACTAGCATCACGTGCTCACAGCCACAGTGGAAGCCACACTTGTCCTGGCGGAACCCATTAGACCTCAGCTTGGGTAAAGAAATCTGGAGATATCGTGTCGTCTTATCATGAGATTGTGTCTTTGTTACTAGCCTTTGAGGTTGTAGTACCGAAAAAGCATCTCTCGAATACTCATCTCTATTGTACCTCACTCCACAGCAAACAACAAACACCCTTTGACTATTGTATCCGTGCCATGGCTTGACATATTGAGCTGAATTAATGTTTGAGAGTGATTTCCTAGGCCTACACAGCCCCACCCGTCGCCTGGCCAATACCCCAAACCGGCCTCGATCCAAGGAAGAGGAACAAAGCAAGCCCCCCTTACCTCGAGAGCACCCGAGCGAGCTACCACCATGTCATTCCACCTTGAACATCACTTCCCTCCTTCAAGCCCGATTCCTTAAAAGGCACCCGCACCACGATCTTTTACTCACCCAAGTCTCAGCCTCGTCTGTCTTTGTTCCATCAATAAACGCTCCTTACCTTATTTAGAGAGACGGAACCTATGACGTTGCGGCACTGAGTTAGCTGAAATCCAACATACAGCGCTTAACTTTAGCTTCTATCTTTTCAACTCCAGCGCATTGCTCTGCAAGATTCGAAAGGCTTCAATTGTGGCATCGTTTGGCAAGGCTCTCATATACTGAACCAAGGATCGACATCTCCGCTCTTTTCTCGCTCGGACTTTTACAGCTAGTTACGAGGGACACGTACGCTCTTTTATTCCTTGGACGGCAGTTTTATACAGCAGAACTGGCTTGGGAGTGGGATCGAACTAGGTAAAATGCCTCCATCACAGAAACCGGCTGCCAAAAAGCCGCGCATGACGTTGGCACAAGTGTCAGCATATGATGACATTCTCACTGACGCCCTGGTCGATCATGTGAGTGGTTTACGGCTGAGCATCGCTCTGAGGCAATGCGACTCTAACACAGGCAGGTCTTTTACTGGACAACAGTTCCCAAAAACCGCACATCATATCATCCATCCAGAGGTGTGAGGGAAGAGGAGATCGCTAAGATCTTGCAAGAGGAGGTGGTTCTCAAGAAGGACTTGGAAAGTGCTGAAAAACGATTGCTGGCAACAAACGGGCTAAAACGGTTTCACAATGGATTGAAGACCGACAATGAAAAGGAGAATTTTCGACGGCATCTTAGGCGATATGTTCAAATTTACCTTCCGGATTGTCCGTGGGAGGTCAGCTCGACAAACCGATACACAATTGTTACTCACGAGGCTGCCGTAACAGCCAGACGACCAATCCGACGCAACGAGGCCATTAAATATTTATCCGGTGTTCAAGTCATCATCACGCCAGAGGAGGAAAAGGCCATATCATCTCAGAAGAAGGACTTCAGTATTGTGGTCAGCTCACGAAGCAAGTGCACCAGCCTGTTTATGGGCCCAGCCCGCTTTGCGAACCACGATTGCGATGCGAACGCCAAACTTATGAGGACGAGCCACGCAGGAATCGAGATTGTCGCAACAAGACCCATCGAGGCAGGGGAGGAGATTACGGTTACTTACGGAGACAATTATTTCGGGGACAACAACTGCGAATGCTTGTGTAAGACATGCGAGGATCTTTTACAGAATGCATGGGAACCAGAAGAGGGCACAGTGCCGGTGAAAACTAGTATTGAACAGGAAAAGTCAGAAGGTTACTCATTACGGCGACGCCGGAGAGATGACAGTATCTCGGGCTCTTCACGAACGCCATCAGTCACTCCTGATATGCGACCACGGATTACAAAAGCGACTTCAAGAGGATCAAAGCTAGCCCGCGACTCATCATCTGCCAGGTCTCCGCCCGCCGAGCAAACTAATAATCGAAAGCGACAGCATGATAGTCTGGCAACGCCGCCTAAGACTCCGGCGAAACGACAAAAGGTTTCGGCTGAGAAGACGGTAATCATCATTGACGATTCGTCGCGGAGTACATCTGTCACTGCCAGTGAATCTTCAAGCGGCGTTGTCGAGACAGATGTGACTTCGCCAGAGAAGGAGACTCCAGAGCCTCCTGGACATACTCCATTGAAGGGGAATGCGAGTAAGGGCAGTCAACAGACAGAGGGGGCACCAGTTTCGCCGCAGAGCAGTCAAGGTTCGCGATCGCCACAGCAAGCGGTGGAGATGACAAGAGAGAGAGCCCGTCGAAGTGGTCTTGAGAGTATGACTATCCAGGCCATTTTAAACGCTCCTCTAGAGTCTGAAGTTGAGAGTGAACCTGAACCGGAGAAGCTGAAAGAAGCGACTGTGGTACCTACGCCAACTGAGCCTATTGCAACCAGTATTGAAACTGTCGAGGACAGTCAAGTGGCCGATGACGATCAGCCAAAACGAAAAAAGTATCAGCGTCGTGTCTATAAGCAAGATACGCCCCCATCTAGAGTACGAGTGCCGGGAGATTACCTCCTTACACCGCTACTCTTATCAGAGCCTGAGATGGCCTGGATCCAGTGCACCATTTGCGATGGTTACTTTGTACAACAGAATGCATATTTTACACGAGCTTCATGCCCTCGCTGCGAACGGCACTCGAAGCTTTACGGGTACATCTGGCCCAAGACGGACAAGGCCGGACCGCATGACAAAGAGGAGCGCATTCTGGATCACCGCACCATCCATCGATTCTTGGATCCCGATGATGAGCGAAAAGTGAGATGTCGCAAGAGTTTTGGAAATCTCAAGACAGACACAGAAGAAACGGAAGAGCTCGAGCGGGGCCGGAAGCGACACAGCATGGGGCGAACGGGTCCTTCAACAGAACAAGACTCCAGCCATCGAAGAAGCGGAAGGCTTCGTCGAGTGAACAGTAGATTCTTCGACCCATGATGAAGGCGCGTGGAGAACAGTTGGAAATAATTCGGACAGAGCATGATTTTTGAGGCGAGCGGGATTTATAATTAGTTATATACTTATGTTTTAACGTTTACGGCATTGCTAGACCAAAAGGCCTAGTTTAGATAACTGACCCACCATCTGGACAACGTTATTTATTATAAATGTTTCAATGCATCGAAAGAACCAATGCTCATCGCCCGTCGCCGATCTGAAGACTCGGGCCCTGCATGCCGTAGATCTGGAGCTTTCCGAAAATTCAACGGCAAAGATTTCTAATCACAACGTCATTGACCCATCATGAACAAGTATATAAATTCCAGTTGCCAACTCCCAAAGTGAGGTTTCTAGAAGATCGTCAAGCATAACAACTCTATCTCAACACTCATCACCATGGCTGCATATCTCACCAACCGCATCTGCCATCCTCACCACGGCATTCCCGTGTCAAGACCCGAAACTCCCGCCCCCGCAAAGACTGAAAAATGCTGCCATCCCATTGTCAACAAGGCTGCAAAGGGCGTTCCCTTCTTCACCCCCGAGCAGGATCCTCCGCCTGGTCTGGCTATCCAGCCCAGCGATGGGAGACCTGTTCCTAGACTCTTCCAGCCGCTCAAGATTCGAAATGTCACTATGCAGAATAGAATCTGGGTCAGCCCTATGTGTCAGTATTCTTGCCATGAAGGGTTCATGACGCCTTGGCATATTACGCACTATGGCGGTATGGCTCAGCGTGGTGTAAGTGGTGGCGATGTAACAGTGAGATTGATCAAAGCTAATCTTTGCAGCCGGGTCTTATGATGATTGAAGCAACTGCCGTCCAAGCTAATGGTCGAATCACACCTGAGTAAGGATATTCTCAAATTTTGTTGTAGTTCATCAACTGATCATCGTAGGGACGCTGGTATCTGGCTCGACGCACACGTCGACACTCTTCGTAAGAACGTCGACTTTGCACACAGCCAAAACACCAACATCGCCATTCAACTCGCCCACGCAGGCCGCAAAGCAAGCTGTGTAGCACCCTGGCTCAGCGCCGGCGCCACAGCCACCGAGGAAGTCAACGGCTGGCCCGACGATGTCGTCGGCCCCAGCGACGAGCCCTTCAACGAGAACATGCCCACCCCGCGCAGCATGAGCCTCCAGGAGATTGCCCAACTCAAGAAAGATTTCGTCAAAGCGGCCAACCGCGCCGTCACCGCTGGTTTCGACGTGATCGAGCTTCACTTTGCGCACGGCTATCTCGTCAGCTCGTTCCTGACTCCTAGTGTTAACAAGCGAACTGATCAGTATGGTGGAAGTTTTGAGAACAGAACACGTCTGGCGCTTGAGCTCGTCGAGGAGGTTCGTGCTGTTATCCCTGAGACGATGCCGCTCTTTGTGAGGATTAGTGCGACGGATTGGTTGGATACTAACCCTGAGTACACCGGCGAGAGCTGGACCGTCGACGAAGCCGCGAAGCTCGCTGTCCTCTTTGCTGAGCGCGGCGTCGATGTGATCGATGTGTCTAGCGGCGGAAACCATCCCCAGCAGAAAGTGCAAGGCGGACCAGGCTATCAAGCCAAGTTCGCGAAGCATATTAAGAAGGCTGTTGGCGACAAGATGCTCGTCAGTTCAGTAGGCAGTATCAAGACCGGTACACTTGCTGAAGAGATCATCTCTGGAAAGGAAGATGGTGTTGAGCTGGATCTTATTGCGGCGGGCAGAATGTTTCAGAAGAATCCTGGGCTGGTGTGGGCTTGGGCTGATGATTTGGATGTTGAGATCCAGCTTGCGCATCAGATTGGATGGGGATTTGGGGGACGGGCTACGAAGAAGGTGGATCATGTCAAGATGAGCATTCCTTGATTTTTTTTTTCTTTCATTAGGAATAAAAGGTGGTGGTTCACGAGTAGAGAGATAGGAGTTGAAAATGGATGTATAAAAGCTTCAATGTGAGGGATTGGTTGATAAGACAGAATGCACAACTTGACAATTTGATCTCGTCGCTTCTGAGCCGTATACTAACCCTGATCATGACTGACTAGCATATTTCTGTTCCAGCAATTCCTTCTCTGACCTCCCTTCTTCGACTTGCTTCTCTGTAAGCACCGGTTTCTTTTCATCAACCTGCAGCTTCAACATCAACAAGCATTCCTTCATGGCATCGCTCAACTTACCTGATACTGTGCATCAGTGGGTGCACTGAACCGTTTACTGATTGTGGCATACATCTCATTCTTCCACTCGGTCACACGAGCTTCAAGCCCAATATACAGTGTATAAGCAGGATGCATGCTGAGTTATCGTCCTGGCTTGAGATGAAACGTGATGAAAGAGAGAATGAAGTTCGAGTTTGAGTTCAATTTAACCACGGAGTCAGCATTATTAGGCTGTGTCAGCACTTTATCATTTCTTGCTCGCTGAGTGAGCTGACAGTATCTTGATAGTCCATCTGCATGGGCTGGGCGTAAGCAAGGTAGCCCAATGGAGATATGAGTAGGAGTTGGGGGCTGCAACTTGTAGCCCAAAATGATCTTTGCTGTTACGCCGTGTGGTTTTTTGGTTACACTTGGAGGTATGCTTGGCGGCTCTAGACTTGCTAAAAGGATGCCTTCGGACTAAGGTAGTCTAGATAGACATGTTGCGCCTCCCACATCACGATGTTTTCAGCTTTACATATATAGAAACTAGCTAGACTTGGATTGGAAACAAACTTCCTAAATTTCAAACTTATTCTCTTTATTCTTGTCCCCAGACGTCTGTCCCGGGCTCGAATTCACAGTGGGCGAAGTGATAGAAGACTGGTGGGTATCTGGATTCCTGAGCGTATTGTGAGAATCTACAGGAAGTGCGCGGCGTGAACCCTTGTATCCGAGGGGACGTGGGGGAAGTATTGCATGAGGGGCTGGGGCAATAGAACGAATGACCGAATGAGCAAATGGTTGTGCAACGATAGGCTTAGGGTTGAAAGGTCGCTGGTTTGTCACGTCCCGACCTGCATACGCCGGACGACCCTTTTTCTTCTTAGGAGGAAGAGCTTGTGCGGTTTTCAGCTCTTCTTCACTAGCTTTCCGTTTTATCCCACGCCGTTCTATGTGTAAGTTCTGAGCTGTTTGCATACACTGAGCCATGCTGCGGCCTATGGAGGATGTTTAGTTAAGATTATAAGTAGTGGCTATCCTACTTACCCTGCGGGAGTTGCATTTGCATCCAATTTGGCTCAATGTGACGAACTAGATTATTTAGATACTGTACATCTAATTGGCTGTGTTTAATAATCTCGGCAAGGAGATGTCGCTAGAGCTTGGTCAGTTGAAGAACCTTTGTAATATAGTTGGGTACTATACCTCCTCCTGATCATTAAATGGCTCCATACCGTGAACTTTTGGAAGTGGTGAGAATGACGTTTGAAGACTATGTGATGCCTCATCCCGTTGTGCAGTTGATGCACCTGGGCCGCTGTAAGAGGGCGAGGACGGAATATCATGAGTTCGGCGTGGAATCCCCTGCGTTCCATCGACCGATGCCTCTAGTGAAAGACTTGTAGTTGGCGGGGCCAGATTGAGAGAGCTATATGAAGTTGATGAAGTGCGACGCAAAGTGTCCCTTTCTTCGAATCCCGAAATACCCCAGCCTGTACCAAAACTGGTCAATATGTCAACAGTGGTTGGACTGTCGATGAAGGGTGTCGTTGGTGCCGGAAGTTCACCAAAGAAACCCCGTAATAGGTCTGTACACATGGAGTCTATCACACCAGCGGTGGGTGTGATACCATGCTTCTCCAGACAAAGGCCCAGTTCCACAGCAAGACTGTCTTCTTCGGCTCTGCGGCGGCTCGGGATAACAAGATTTCGGTATGGCGATGAAGGTGGTTGGCAATGAAAAAGAAGGGCCCATAGTTGGTTCCATCTCTCGACACCGCTGCCATTTCGCACCTCACTAGATGTCAAATTATCCTTCAAACGCGTGAACTCTGCAGGTAGCATAACAGCGACATCTTTTGACTCAACCGGCGTATACGGACAGCCCAGGCTGATGTTGTGATTATCCAGACTTTCTTTGTCTGGGAACTCGAGCCGGCAAGATGGGCAATAGTGGTCGACTGTTTTCAAGAGGTGTTGTCGTTCGATATGTTCAATGACGTCTTCAAATCTCTCCATGATATAGATGCTGCATCTTGCGCAACGGCCAGGATCATACTTCTCGAAGGGGCACACGAATATTTCTTCCTGCAGTTCATTGGGGTCGGGGAAACGTAGATAGCCTTCAGTCTTGGAATGTAGCTTGGGTTGCTTTCCTTCACGCTCTACCTCGTAGGCTGGAGACCCTTCACGGATGTTTTCAGTCGTACTGTTGCCACCTTGATCACTTGGTTCCTCATTCTCATCACCCTGCAGGTTGCTGCTTTTCGGGTCCTCTGGTGCTAAAGGATATGAAGAAGACGGAGACGTATGAAGAATGCCACTCGATTCGCCTTCGGCTTCATCTTGTAGGCTATCGAATCCGGTCCGTGTGCACTCATCCAAGGCATGAGAGGTATTGGGCTGTTCCGGCGGTGTTTCCCTAAGGAGAGGTATCACCGCCTCACCAATTTGGGCTTTAATATCCTGCAAAATATCCTCAATCGTGAGGATATACGCCTCGTTCAAGGGCCGACAGACCCCTATAAGGATACCCATGGGAATTCCAGTACCTTTCTGCACGGCCATAGAGCCGGAGTCACCCTGTTGTATGTTTCCGTTATTAACCACTCTAACAGGCTGTGGAGTTTTGAAGCCAGGAATTCCGAATATGGCTTCGGAGATAACGGTGCCAGAGATAGGAGCAGAAGTTGTTAGTATCGTAATATCCTTGACTTTGTCGTCTGGGCTGTTGAGTCTACTGATATTGATACGCAAGTCTGGCATAAATTGGCTCGCCTCCGATATCTTGGGATCTAATTTGATCAGCGCCCAGTCGAGGGCACCGGAACTCCCCTGTCTCTCACTATCGCTACAAGAAACAAAAGCCAAATATCCAATCAAAGTCTTCGTCCTACGAATGTTTCCATTCTCATCTGAGTATCCATCTGAGTCTTGTGGTATCTGGGAGGATGATAGATTGAACGGAGGTTGGGCTCGCGGTGTCGATGGGCAGCTGTCCGGTGTAATATCTCCGAGTGAGTTTGCATACTGTGCATCGTCCCTTGCCTCATAACCGGCCAGAAAGTTCAATTCAGATTCATCGATCTCAAAGGTGCCGGGGCTGCACGGCTGTTGAGGATAGATTACATGTGCAACAGTCACAGCGAACTCCTCATCGCCAATAACGATCATGCCGCCGACCGTCGCCTCGCCAACGTATGATGTATTCTTCCATATCTCGACCTTGATTGCGTTTACACGGGTTGGCAGTGCGCTGCCAAGAACAAAGACTTTGTACTCTCCTGCGCTACTACCGCAGCGATTCGTAGGAATGCTCACTTGAAGGTCGTTTGGAGCCGCCACTTGTGGATTGATAGGCAACCTGAAACAGTGCCAGTCGGGAAAGGCATTAAGGAATTTGGCATTTGTGATTGTTGATTTCAGACTCATGCTGAGCCATTCGACCGAAGTGACGATGGTGACAAATGGTGCTGCATGACGTTTCGATACTCCAATGAGGAGGCAATGGATGGCATAGGGAGGGAGATTGGCTACGGCCTGAGGTCGAGCCAGCAATTCATCGGTCAGGCTCAAAAGAGACCTCCGGATATTTTCTGCTTGGGAGGCTAGATCACCTACGATCCTCCACAGTGTGATATTGCGGAATGGCCTCCTTTGAATCGTATGGTATTCGGCTCCAAAACAATCCTTGTATTTACTACCGCTGTTCCGTGGCATAAACCTCTGGATAGAAAGGCGACCTCGCTCGGCAACCGGGAGCGAGGAAGAATGTGTAGTCGTACTTGACATTGTACACGTTGAGGAAAGCGGCGGCGGACCAGAGCACATGGTTGACTTGGTAGAGGGAAAATAACAAAAGAAGCCACACGAGACCTCGAGTCATCCTACAGGGAGCTTCAACTCAGCCTCATTCTCCAAATTCAACCCAGAGAAGTATCAGCAGCGCCTGTCTGCCTCGCTGACAGCCTGTCAGAGACGGTAGAAGTGCCATCTGCTGTCGCCAATCACGATCGCACCACCACACATAGGTACGTCAGCCACCATGCTGGGACAGAGGGACAGAAAGGACGACGATCGTGTATTGGAAACACGTAGCAAAGATCCAAACATGGAAACGATCGGTCATGTCAAAAGCCCATGCCAGCCTGCCCATGAACGACAAGTCCTACAGAGTAGATTCTTACTCAAAGTTATGTGTTTACAGCCATTTCCTATATTAAGCTCAGGAATATTGCATGCAAATTCTAGATTTATGAGTGCCATCGTGCGGTAACGGTTTTAATCTATTCTTGTCTTTATACCTTGACACTCCGCGCAGGATGGCAGCTCAGGGCCAGGGACCACTGCTCAAGCAATGTTTCGATTTTCATCTGCCGCCTTTGGAAACACAAGAACGCTTCATCCAGGACCTATGGCCTCAACCTCCTCCAGCTGCCCAAACTTGTGAGAGCATTAAAGAATGGAATGCATTTTTCAACTACGTTCAGTTTGAGTGCGATCCAAGTCTTAGCCAACGATACTGTCTCGCCACTTACAAAGATATCATTTTCGTCGTAAATATGCTACGGAACCATCCTGAGGCTACTTTTACTGAACTCCGGACTTGTATCGAACGGACCAGGCCGCAAATGGCCCAACAGAACCTGCCCGTGTCAATAGAATTAGCAGTCCGACTTTGGCTCATGATGAATGTCCGCAATGTCATGCCTGTTGACTCACATCAACTCCGGACATCGATACCATGGCCAGAGAATTCCAGCCTCAAACTCGTCATCCAAAACCATTTCAGGGGACGAACGACCACTCCCAGGGGCAAGTTCTCTGAGCATCTGAACTTCTACAGCATGAAAACAATCGGAGGCATCCGCGTGGAATGGACGAACAACCTTGCGCTTCATTTGACGATAAAAGGAACATCTCTCTACGTGTTTCATTGCGTTTCGGTATTGAAAAGAATCCGAGAATCCCACACAGTAATGTGAGAATCCTCCTCTGAAGTTCCATATAAGGCGAGGCTAACTTTCAACCCTTAGGTCACTTCTTCCTCATGATATGATTGACGAAACTCTCGCGACTATCGATCTGCTGGCTCCACTAATAACAGCAAACTGCAATAGTTGGCTTGCAGACTAGATCAAGCGATGGAGATTTGATCAAAACTTGATGCATCGCGATCCTCCTCAACTAGACAGGGTTCGCTATTCCATCTGGCTTGAAAACCTTGAGCAGATTGAAGAAGCCTTTGAAGCGACAAAGCCCAGGAGCTTCATCCAATGGTGGCACGATCGGCGTGACATGCAACAGTGGTGGGGATTTTGGCTTGTTGTTTCAGGCATCTTCCTGACGGTGCTCTTTGGCCTTATTCAATCTATAACCGGTATCCTACAGGTCATAAGGTCATCATCATAGATATGTACCTAAGTTTCTCGGGGACTCCGTAAGCGTTGAAAACATCGTAATTTGCGCATATGGCTTTTCTTTATTGCGATGTGTTAATGACTCTGTGCATAGGTCTACTAATATTGATGCACACTGGGGTTCAGGGTAGGTAGCTATCGCCGATCATCACCAAGATCAGCTGAGACAAATCGCGGGGACTAGGGGCAAAGATAAGCAATGGCTCGGGTTCCTGGCAGGGCAACCAAGCTAAGCTACAGTGAGCTAGGTCCCTATAGCTCCAGGTCCCAGCATCATCACGTCACAAGCTTGTATCACCTGCGCTCCAGTTCAGGTCCATGTCTTAACCAGAACCCTCCCCTTCCATCCTCCTCCCTCTATCCTTCACCATAACAAACTTCAACATGACGACAAAGGGCCTTTGCTTGGTCGCCGCCACGGCTGCTCTCCAGGGCGTGTCAGCTCTTCAGATCCCTCTCAACCTCCAAGTCCCCAAGCTCTCTTGGAATCTCTTCGGCGATGATCTTCCCTTGGTAGATACCAAGGAATTGCAGAAGAGCATCAAGCCTGAGAACCTTGAGGCTAGAGCAAAGGATCTGTATGAGATTGCCAAGAATGGAGAGGAGGAGTATGGACACCCGACTCGTGTCATCGGCAGTGAAGGTACGTTCTCCGAAATCGGACTGTTATCATGAACGCAATGACTGATTGTTCTCAAGGCCATCTCGGTACGCTGTCGTACATCCATGCTGAGCTCGCCAAGCTAGGTGGCTACTACTCCGTCTCGAACCAGCAATTCCCCGCTGTCTCGGGCAATGTCTTCGAGTCGCGTCTCATCATCGGCGACTCTGTCCCCAAGCAGGCGTCGCCCATGGGTCTGACTCCTCCGACTAAGAACAAGGAGCCCGTGCATGGAACGCTTGTCCTCGTCGACAACGAAGGATGCGATGAGTCCGATTATCCCGAGGCCGTCAAGGGCAACATTGCTCTCGTCCTCCGTGGAACGTGCCCCTTTGGTACAAAGTCCGGCAATGCTGGTAAAGCGGGTGCCATCGCTGCCGTTGTGTACAACTATGAGAAGGACGAGGTTCATGGAACTCTCGGCACCCCTTCACCTGACCATGTTGCTACTTTTGGGCTTGGCGGTGAAGAGGGCAAGGCTGTTGCCAAGAAGCTCAAGGATGGTGAGAAGGTCGATGCTATTGCTTACATTGACGCTGAGGTCAAGACCATTTCTACCACCAACATCATTGCCCAAACCCGGGGTGGTGATCCTGACAACTGTGTTATGCTCGGTGGCCACAGTGACAGTGTCGCCGAGGGTCCTGGTATCAATGACGATGGATCCGGCAGTATCTCTGTGCTCGAGGTCGCTGTCCAGCTGACCAAGTACCGCGTCAACAACTGCGTCCGCTTCGCCTGGTGGGCCGCCGAGGAAGAAGGTCTTCTCGGCTCCGACCACTACGTCTCCGTTCTTCCTGAAGACGAGAACCGCAAGATCCGTCTCTTCATGGACTACGACATGATGGCCAGCCCCAACTTTGCCTACCAGATCTACAACGCCACCAACGCCGAGAACCCCAAGGGTTCAGAGGAGCTGCGCGATCTGTACGTCAACTGGTATGAGGAGCAGGGCCTCAACTACACCTTCATCCCCTTTGACGGTCGCAGTGACTACGATGGTTTCATCCGTGGTGGTATCCCCGCCGGTGGTATCGCCACAGGTGCCGAGGGTGTCAAGACAGAGGACGAGGTCGAGATGTTTGGCGGTGAAGCCGGTGTCTGGTATGATAAGAACTACCACCAGATCGGGGATGATCTGACCAATGTGAATTACACCGCGTGGGAGGTGAACACCAAGGTAAGTCGCACCCAGCCAATGTTTTGTTCAGAAACCGTGACACTAACATAGAACAGCTCATTGCCCATTCCGTTGCAACATACGCCAAGTCGTTCAAGGGTTTCCCCGAGCGAGAGATGGAGACGTCTGTGCAGACTTACTCTGACAAGACCAAGTACCACGGTAGCAAGCTCTACATTTAAGTACGGTAGCAAACTCTTCATTTGAGGATCGAGTAGCAAGAATAGCATATCATAGCACATTGAGTAATGGGTGATTGATTAATTTGAATGGATATCTCTACGTCAAAATTGCAAATGCCTAGCTAAATCGACTCCAAGTGAAACGAAGCAAGAAAACAACAAAAACATCATTACACGTAATAACCGTTTGGTAAAATGCCCGTCTAAACCCTCCAACCGGTTCTGTAGCCAGACATGGCCTGATATGTCTCGCACTATTTCCCACCTAAACACCGACTTTGAAAGTATTCATCTAATAAGATGGCTATCCACTAGGGATAGTGGATAGATAGATTGAAGGTTACTGATTGATAATGGGTCTCATCGTGCTGAAGCGAGATCAAAGGGAGTTCCCATCAAGACACCGCCGGTTGGAAACTCACAGCTTCCAGTCTGCGAGGGGATCATCTCGGTGTAGTACTCGAAATCATCACGCAGCTCCCTGAGCTCAATGGGCAGAATGACCTTGGACAGAGCCCTTGGGGTGGTGAGCTTGGAGAGGGTTCCGGAGTAGGGGGCGGGTATGTGCCCCACATTGGCCGGGGTGATCTCGGGGCTATCGGGGGTCTCGGCACCCGATCCCGTTGTCTTGGCAGCCGAGGATCCGGGGCGACTCTGTTGTAATCGAGCAGAGAGGTTGACGTTGAATGTGAGAAGCCTGGCAACACGATGCGCCAGCTCGTCGCGACTGTTTTTTGCGTCTTTTTCTCCCGGGCTTTTGTTCTGTCAGCAAAACATGCACTTGTTCATCTGGCGGTCCGTGTGCTGGGTCGCTTAACTTACCAGTTCACTATAGTCATCATCATAGCATACGAGAGGTTATGCCATCTCAACCTCGCACACAGCGCCTTGATCCTCTTCTCAAACTGCTTGGCTGCATCTTCAGGCGTGACCCTGTTGGAGTGCTCGTCGAGCGCACAGCATAGCGAAGAGAGGCGTGTGAAGGCGAGGACGGTGTCTGTAAGAGTGGCGACGAGGGTGTCGAGAGAGATCCAGGCGGCGCGGGCGGGGAAGGGGATCTGGTTGTTCTCGATGAGGTTGAGGATCTTGTAGAAGGCGTGGACTGAGGATCGACACTCCTTGACCTCGCGGAGGAGGATGTTGAGGATGGCGGTGTCGTGCTGGGGCGAGATGTTGAGGTCGCTGAGGATGTCGATGGCCGCAGCGCCGACGTCGAGAAGGCCTGTGATGGCTGTTGTGGTAGGGAGGCCGACAACGGCGGGATCCATGTCCATGTCGGCCTGCAGAGCGGAAGGCATCTATCGCGGTATCATTCAATGGTGGCCAAGTCCAAGTGTTAGGTAATCAATCAACCAATTGTCCAAAGAAGCAATTGGTTTGTAGTGAAGTGAGTGAGGCTCAAATCAAGATGCAGATGTAAGTGATGTAAATGCCAAAAAGGGTCTTGAAGTAGACGGGATGGAAATTCTTGGCAGAGGCTTCTAGGCCCCCTTTGGCTTAAATGGAAGTTCAAGCCAAGCCCCCAGGTCCAGCTCAGTTATAGGAATTTGTAAACGGGGGTGGGAACACAGCGCGAGAAGAAGCGAGAGGGGGTGGTCTTGTAAAAGCAGGAACCGAAAAACAGCGAGAGAGAGAGAGAAGAGACAGACGGCAGGGAAGTAATAGATGTAAGTACATACGTAGGTAGGGCCAGGCTGCGCTGGGGAGGGGCGTATTATTTTTAGGCGCAAAAGCCAAGGGGACAAAGTCTGGAAGAGACGGCACCTGAAAAGGCTTCAGGGCCCCAGAGGCGCCGCAGTTTCAAAGGCAAGGCAACTTTCAATAGGCAAGACGATGAAGCCGTACTTCCGAGACAGTAATGGGCTTGTCCACTAGCGGATGAGGTTGAGTGGAGGGTGGCATTGGAGAACGGCCTGGTCCCCCCTTGGAGAGGAATTTGTGGTGCCGAGAAGCGAGTTGAGTGACATGCATTTAATTTAGACAAAAGTTATCTGAGTACACACAGACGTCAAGATATGAATGAATGATGTGTGATTATAGACGGTAAAATATCACCATCTCGGCGTCTACACCTACAGATAGTCGTTATTCTGTTGACCTCTGCATATAGCCCCCGCTGTCTCTGTTTGTTCCATATGCTCACTCGTAAGTACCATGCAAACCAATATCAGACTAAAAACTGGGCGTTTAGAAAAGGTGGATGTCGACGTGCCGACTTGCCGGGGTCGATTGGGCGCGATCGGATACCGGCACGGCGCGGTGAGATGATGCTATTTGCCCACTTTTCCCTTGCTTGCGTTCAAACTTCACTCACTGATATTCCTCACTAATCATGTATTTCGTTTATATTTCCAACTATCGGCATATATATTTCGCATTCGCGTCATAAATCATGAATATCACTCTGGAGCCGATATCCGTGCTATTCGCTTTTCCTAAATTACGTGGCTGAACTATCCGCATACCTAGGTATCTACGGATACCTGCAGCCTTAAACAATAGTGTCCGCGCGCCTAGCTGACGTACGATTGCATTGTTTTCAGTTCCTAATTCCATTGCATGTCACTGGTTTCTTGCTTCATATGTACATCATCATTCACTAATGAAGGGATCGACTGATACCGATAAACTCAAACGGCTCTGACGGCACATCCGAGCCCCTTGAAACATTTCTTAGACCTGTTTGTTTATTCTCCGTCAACACTTACATACGTACGTATGCGCACTGACTAATGGTTCAGTACCGTTATACTACCGTGTCAATGATCATGACGCAAAACTCCGTTTCACCGAATAAATTCAAATTCACAGTCTCATATAACTTTTCCAGTCTCCTCCGTTCTTGATGCCGTTTCCCGTGCCGTGCCGTCCCATCCATCTCTCGGTCCGAGCGTCTCTCGCCTACTCGTCCACGCACGACTCCACGGCCCGCATGCAATATCAATCATGCCCATGACTTACACGCGTCTTTCCACAGTGGATGTCGGGGATCCTCAGCGCTCAGAGACGGGCTGATCACTTGACATCTCCTCGTCGCTATCGTCCAGATCCATGGAGCTCAAGTCCTGTGAGGCACCGGATGCCGGACTCGACGACGATGCAACCCTTCTATTCGCCAAAATGCTTCTCATATGATCGTTGTGCACTGCCAAATACTCCTCGCGTGTTCGGGGGGACATAATATCACCATCATGACCGTGGGCAGCATAGTACGCATTCGCATCATCAATGATTTCATCAAAGCTAGGCATATCATCCGGTCTGGTAAAATGCCGTTCTAAAGAGGCAAACAAGGGCCTATATTGCTGAAGTTCCGCAGCCGGTGACCCCTCTGGATAGTTTCGAGCTGGTCTTGCTGCCTGTGATGCTGCACTGGGAGCTGCAAAGCGAGACTGATGTGCCGTCGATGCTCCTGCTACTTCTTGAGCGGGAGGCTCTGGAATCCCTGGCGCTGATTCTGGCTCTCCTGCCGCCGAACCTCCCGCCAGATAGTCCCGAATCTGTCCGGGTACTGCGCGGATGTCATCTGGCAGACGGATAATAGCGTTCGCATCCGCATAATCAAACGCATATTGAAAGTTGCGAGGTGCAGCTGGTCTGGCCGCTTCAGCTGTCCCCGGAGAATAGTTACCCTCCCGTGCTAGAAACACAGAATAGCCTTCAAGTTCGTCAGCATCTGGTGGCTGTCTATCATCATCTCGAGCTGTCTGTGTTGCTGCGCCGGGAGGTGCAACGCGCACCATTTCCCCATCTCCTTGAGCCCTTCTTTCTCCTCCTTCTGGTCCCCAAATGGCTCGGACAATGGGGCCTACACTGTCGGATCGTGGTGCCGCTACATCTGGACGTCCAATGCCATCCTGGACGTCAAACCAATTGGGACGACGAGGGTCCCGGGGATTATTCGCCGGCCTGCCCCTCACAACATCCCCGGGGCGAGGGTGTAGTGGTGCAGGACTATTCCCACTTCTATTACCCACACCGAGAAAGGGATTCCGAATCGGATGAGGGACACCGTTGGGAGTATTAGCACGAGGCTCCTCATCATCGTCCGAATCATAGCCGACAATCCCGTGACGGCGGTTTTCTTGACGTTTGCTGTTAGCGTACCATGGACTCGCCTGTCGCAACGTATTCCCACGACCAAGTGTGACCATGCGACGACTCACCATCATATTGTCAAACTCCTGCATGATAGTGTCCATGATTGCATTCTCAACCCTGCTCTGCGTAGCAACATCACCTTCCTTCTCAATGTCGTTAACAACATGGTAGAAAAGGCTGACAAACCCAGGCTCCATATCATCTAGGTTATGAGGCCACTCGCCGCTCTCAACGGCCCTGTGAAACTCAACCTCAGCTTGACAGTCAGGACACAAGTCTTGAGCGCCCCCAGGAAGACCGGGAGGAAGACTAGATGCTTCGCCGTTCTTGGGGATAGTGAGGGGGATGGCGTTTACCTCACAGCGACTGCAGTGCAGAGTCGCTCGGCACGCAGGGCACCGGTCTCCCAACTCGCTTCGCTCCCATTGTTTACGGCAAGGCTGGCAGAGAACATGACCGCAGAGCAAGACCTCCGCATCCAACTCACCTTCAGCAGGGAAAGATTTCACCGGGAGGGGCTCCATACAGATGGGGCATTGGGGGGTGATAGCCTGGTTGTCAGGATTCGTGTTGCTGCCCTTGTCTATAGCCTGTTTGATAGTTGGCCAGAAGGCTTCGGGCAGAGGCTTAGAAGGAGAAGACATGCTGAGAAGGGATACTTACCGGTGATATGACTGACTGATAAGACGAGACGAGACGTAGTTGGTTCCGTGTAGACTTACCTTTTGGGTTCGTGATCTGTTTTTTGGTGTAAGACTTACCTGGATGTGAAGGGTGAGAGGGTGAGAGGGTGATGGTGATGATGAGATGGAAACGCTGCTGAGCAGCCATTCTTTCGTTATATAGTCACCCTCAATGCAGTCACTAAAGTCAAGCGCATTACATGTTCACAGCTCATCTTGTGAGTTCAGGTTGAGCAGTGACTTGCACGGCGTTGTGTAACTTTCACTCATGGTTAGGCCTGAACAGTGAAGTGAAGTCTTCACCGTCTGAACAACCTCTGCCCTGGGAACACTATGCTGGCAGCCAATGGCAATGAAAAGGAAAGAAAGGACAAGGAACACAATAAGCGCGCCAATGAGTATCAATTGATTCTATCCTTCGACAGAAATCTTTCTATGCAAATGCCCTATTTTTCAGCCTCATTCACCTCCTCCTCTCCCTTCCTCCTCTCAATCGCAATAATCTCCTCCACGGTCTTAGTGCTCACCCCATCGCCAAAGTACCTTTCCGACAGCTCCACACAGCGGAGGTTGGCGGACAATTTGTTCATCGTCTCCATCCACTCATCTGTAGGGTCACTATCGTAGACGATGCCACCGCCGGCCTGCATGTATGCCACGCCATCCTTGACGAGCATGGTCCGGATGGCAATGCACGTGTCCATGGGTCCTTCGTCAACGAAAACCTTGTCCTCAGGCTTACTGCCCTCGTCCACGCGCACAATGTCGTATCCAAACCATCCTGCAGCTCCAGCGTAGATACCCCGCTTCTCCTGCTCAAGGTCGTAGATGAGCTCCATAGCTCGGATCTTGGGTGCTCCAGAGACTGTTCCCGCGGGGAAGATGGAACGCAGAGCATCCCAGCGTGAGCACTCTGGACGCAGAACTCCCGAAACCTCGGAGGTGATGTGCTGAACATGGGAAAAGCGGTCAATCCTCATGAGCCGGTCAACCTTGACGGTCGTGGGGTGACAGACTCTGTTCACGTCGTTGCGGGCGAGATCCACCAACATGACGTGCTCAGCTCTGTCCTTCTTGGAAGCCAAAAGCTCGGCTGCCAGTCTGTCATCCTCGGCAGCGTTCTTTCCACGGTGAATTGTACCGGCAATTGCGTGGTTGACGATACGAGGTCTTGATCGAGCTTCGGCAGGTGAGTAGCCAAATCGTGAGTCAGAGGGTAATGGGGCATATCCGTCAGTCTTCATCAGACACTCCGGCGAAGCACCAACGATGTGAAAGTCGGCGCATGAGAGGAAGAACACATAAGGTGAGGGGTTGAGTGTTCGCAGAGTTCTGTAAATGTTAAAGGGATGAAGCTTGGTGCTTCTGCGGAACCGTTGTGAAGGCACGGCTTGGATGATGTCTCCCTTGACAATGTATTTCTTGAGCTCCTTGACGAATGTCTCGTAACCCTTACGACCAACGTTTGACGAATATTGCTGCTCTGATTCCGACTGCGTACCAAGAGTTTGGGCAGGTAAGGGAGTCTCGGGCTGGTAGACGATGTCGAGGGTCTTGCGGAGGGTCTCACAGGCCTCGTCGTAGGCAGGTTGAAGATCGTCAGAGGGGCTCTTGGGCAACTTCATATGCGTGACAATTGTCAATGTCGAACGGAAATGGTCCAAGGCGACAATCGTGTCGAATAGCATAAACAAAGCCTCGGGAATTTGGAGGTTGTCTTTGAGTGGTCGCTCCGTCTTGGGTTCGAAGTACTTGATGCAATCATATGAGACGTATCCAACAGCACCACCAGACAGCTTCGGAAGCGCCAACGAAGGAATATCGAGGACTCGATCCTTGGAAAGCTCGGCCTCAAGGATCTTGAGAGGGTCGCCATTGTGTTCGTAGCCGTCGCCGGTGGCCAGTACTTTTCGTGGGTCTAGAAGGGAGACTCAGAGGATGTCCAGCACAAGAGTCTCAAAGAAGCTTACTGGCGCCAATAAAACTATATCGTCCAACCGTCTCTGTGCTTCCAGTCGCACTCTCGAGGAGAAACGAGTATTCGGCAGTTGCGCTGTAAGTGGTGAGTCAGAGGATGGTTCGGCGGTGGAAGCATTGCAGTCTTTACCCCGATGACAGTTTAAGATAGATCGCTGAAGGAGTCAATAGATCGGCGGGAGCAGAGGCGCAAATGGGGAGAAGCGTGGGTTGAGTTGTATGAGTCCATTCTTGGTTGAAGGCAGCTCGAGCTTCATCGGCAGTTGGCCGTATATCCAGCTGGTGTTGAAGATTAGCATGATCCATTGCGGAAGTCTCGGTGAAGCTGATTGATGGTGATTGTGATGGAGAGGTGTTCTTACATGTGCTGCACACATCCTTATAGTGATTATGCCTGAGTATCAAGACAGATTGGTGGCTTGAGGACAAAGAAGGAGAACAATGGAAGGGCTAGATGGTGGAAAGGTGTTTGCTTCGGAGTCACTTTTTATCGATTGCCAAATGAAGACGACTCAGATGTTAGTGGGGGCGGGGCACCGATAGCGGCAGGTCGGCAGTTCCTGTCCCTGAATGGGCGGTGTAGGGTAGCTATGATGATCATGCAGTGATGCCTTGCGCACGAGGCATTAATCTCAGCCAAGCTTGCTTCCGCATTCGGATTAGCGTGTAGCCGAAGCTACCCACTGAAGACTGGATCTCGCGTTTTCGCGAATCCACACGCGCTCAGGAACCATGATGAACCATCTTTAAGTCATTGATTTCGGCACCAATTCCGCTCGTTTCAAGCAATTGACCTAATCACTCCTTTATTACTCGACTCCTAATCTCCTTCAACATCATGCATACCGATCAGCAGGAGGACTCAGTCGAGCCCACCGGAGATGTTGAGATGTTTGAGACCCAGAACACCCAGGAGACTGCGCCAGAGGCTACCCAAGAGGGTGAGGAAAATGAGAATGCCGACAATAACGAGCTTCCCTTCGCCAACTCTGAGATCGCAGAGCCACGAGTTACCTTTGCCAATTACCTCATGAGCCCAATCGTCACTCTGCTCGTCGGATCTGGCGACCAATCTATCCTCTCAGCGCATCAGGCACTTTTGACACAAAGCCCCTACTTCAAGGACATTTGCGATAGTTTCGTCGAGGACGGTAGCGTTAGTGCTCCAGAATCTTTGCGCCGACGACATCTGGCCGCGAACCCCTTCTAACTTGCCCTCAGCCTCGTCAGATTGAGCTCCCCGACTACGACATCGATACTGTCGGCAGCTTCCTCGAATACCTCTACACAGGCGAATACTTCCCCAAGAAGCTCCCCGGCCAGCGGGTCCTGGAGTCCGACCCCTCAGTCCCCTCGGTCGACAACAGCGGCGACCAGCTCCTCAAGCACGCCCGCATCTACACACTAGCCGATAAGTTTGGCGTCGCCGGTCTCAAGGGCCTCTCGAGCTCCAAGATCCACTGCGTCAACTCCACAGCCAAGGGCGAGATCGCATACGCTCGCTACGTCTACGCCTACACCAGCAACGACGACACCACCATCCGCGCCCCCGTCGCAAGCTTCTGGGCCACGCGCTCGCACACCCTGCGCGCCGAGGCGGAAGAGGAGTTCAAGGCTCTGTGCTTGGAGCACCCCCAGTTCGGATATGATGTTCTCAGTATGTTGGCCGAGTCGGAGAGAGGAGGTTTGTGTGCTAATTTTGTTCAGCCCGCGTCTTGGACGACAAGCTCAAGAGGGAGCGCAACGACAAGATGCATCCTGCCACGAGCAGCGGACGAAAGCGTGCCCGTCACAGCAGCGGGTCGCGTGCCGATTAAAGAATTACGCATTGGAAGAATTGGACCGGCGAGATATGGATCATTGGTACCTACCGAACATTGTTTCTTTTGTTTCCTGGGTTATTTAGGGGCGCATATTTGTACTGTAACACTACATGGGATCTACACGAGTGCCGTCTTTGGTCGCTTACGAGATTTGGTATTGGGGGCAGAACTAGACTCTTTTGAGCTATGGAATTCTTGTTTCTCAACTAAGCTCAACCGTGTACTGTCTCTGTCGTCTGCTTCTGACCTAGTAAGAATAAGGGTCAGCGGCGAGTTCCGCCAACAAGCCCTCCTGGTACGAAAGACCGTTGTCGACCTCCCGCTTCACTCGGTTGTACTGAAGATAGAGCGAGACTCTCCCCTTCATCGAGTTATCCCAGGCCTGACAGCATTAGAGACAATGGACCAACAAGTCGTGCGACTGACTTACCATATGCTCCGGTCCATGAAGATGATCCTCAATATCCTCGCCAAAAGCTCTCCCATAGCAAGGCAAGTCCAGGACACGGCACACATCTAACTCCTCTTCATATTCGAAGTCGACAAAAGAGTTTTGGAGGTGCCTGTACAGTTCCTCGAGGGTGTGCTTGTTGTCCTCCTTCTGCAACAGTTCACTCTTGGGCTCTTCGTGTTTATTCCACCGTTTGATCCTGGCGCTGATGAACTCGGAGAGTTTCTTCATCTCAGCGATGTTCTTCTCTGTGATGTTGGGTGGTGTTTCGTCTCTGATCTTGTTCGCTTTCTTGACCTTGAGTGCTTTTATCAGCTTCGACCTTTCCGATGAGAGATCGGCTTTCTCTTTCTTGAGTTTATCCCTTTCGTTTATGATATCTCCAAGGGTCTCTTTCTTGCTAGGTTTCTTACTGGCTTTGTAGAGATCGACCTTGTTGGCCCCTTTTCTCGATAGCATGGCCATTTCCCTGTCGAAATTATACTCGAACTTCTTGGGCTTCTTGGATTCGGGATCATCACCGTCTTTGCCATTTTTGAGTTCAAGGTCACGGATCTCTTTCTCGATCTCTTCGTTTGCTGTACATGTTAGTTGTTTTAGAAAAATGATGGGGGAGGAGATACTTACGGATAGCCACGAGACACTCGCGAGTGCAATCCTTGTGATTGTCCGAGGCGTCATCGGGCTTCTCTATCGCCGCCTTGCTGTTGGGGTATCGTAGCATGGGAAGCGTTGGATTGTGGCGAAAGTAAATCTTTCCATTTTCATCGCGCCAGACGACTTGTGGTTCAGGTTTGGGCACATCATCCGGCGGCTCTGGTGGGCGAGTGACGATTTGGATTGTCGGTTCACTCATGGTTACGCGGGCAGAGGATGAATGAAACGGGAGTATAGAGATGTTGATGAGAGGAGAAAAGCGACATGAAGAAGGCTGAAAGACGGGTTATGCACGTGCGAGAGGAGAAGGACAAAGTAAACAAAGGATTAATAGATTCGTTTGATGATGAATCACGGGCTGCCACTGGCAAGTGTAACTTGAGCTACCAGCGTAGTTGGCACTGTTAACATTTGATACGACTAGCCACGAATGCATATAAGAAATAGCATCTAGCTTAAAAGAAAGAACTCTATCTATCTTATGAAAGAAAAAGCAGACGAGGTAAGTGATTGCTTGGTAAAAAGTGTTTGTGATTGCAGGCACTTTACTAAAACACACCATGCCTACCTCAATACGCCAAATCAGGATATCGTAGTCAGTAACCGCTTTAGAGTAGAAGTCATATTAAGCTGTTCTAAATTCGTTGCAGCTGGTGCATAATCATCTCATCCTGCATTGTCTTTATTCTCAAGTCAGGGAAGCACAGTGATGAGATGGAGATATTCATCTGAGGCACTCACAGTTGTAGTCCCTAAATAATTTCAATATTCCTTTAGTTACCGATTTTATTCGACGTATTGAGGTTTATAATATTCATCACGATTCATACATGGCACAAGTGTCATCAAGTTCCGGCCTAATATCCAGTTTTATGTCTTCAGGTATGCCTAAGTTCAGGACCAGTCTGTGTCATTCATCATCCACTCCCAACCAAAAATACGAATACAAAACGTCAGTCATAAAAACAAAAAGGCACAAATAGCTCGACCCAAAGTCCACCCTTTAAGCTCCAAACATCATAGCTCATCACATACTCGTTAGTCTACCTATCAGGTAGAAGATCCTCGAGAGAAGACCCTACGGAAGATGTTCTGTGTCTTGGGCGTCTGGGGAATCGGGGGAAGTGGCTTCAAGGTTTTCATCAGGTAAAGACACAGACCTACAGTGGAAAAGTCATGCGAAATCCAAAAAGTCTTGAACTTCAGCTCCCAGACCTTTCTGTAGGCTTCCCAGATAGTCTTCAACTCTTCTGGAGTTCGGAGTCTTCGGACACACTCACAAAAAGGTCGCTTGGGGTCTCTAGAGCCATCCATGTACAAGAACCCGCCGGGGCGTTGGTCCAAAAAGCCAATGCTGATGTATTGGTGGGTGGACTCGACTTCATCTTCCCACTTGTAGATAGCGGTGTACTGGTCAACCTCGGAAAAGGCATGCTGGATTTCACAGGCAGAACATCGAGCGTGGATGAAGCCACCCTCACCCAGAATAAGAGGGACTGAAGAGTAGTTGGCGATCAAGTGAGGGATTCGTTGACCGTGGCATACATGGCCACACTCAGGATGATACATGATCGCTGTGCTGCAGACAGGACATGAGTAAAACTCTCTATCTCCAAACCGTTCGGACTGGCTGTCAAGCCAGTTCATGAGGCAGCAGCCGCCGACCATATGGCCACAGGGGAGAATCTGGGCCTCATGGGAGATTTTGCGGTTTTGCCTTGGGATCCAATGGATGGAGTGACTTCCGGATCCTTGGGTTGACATCTGCTCTGTGCAGATGGTGCAGGTTAGATCAATGGGGCGGAGTTTCTGGGGATCATCCTCGACTGCCTTCTTGAAGGCTGGCCAGTAGATGTCAGTGATGGGAATGGGATCACTGCGGATTGCATCGATGATGGATCCAGGGTTCATAGCTGGATTCATGGTGGGCATGATGAAGGGTGTGAGATTGTAGAATTGATGAGATGATATAAGATTGAGAATGATGGGAAGGGATAGAATGAGGAAGAAAAGATTAAACTTCGTCACTAAGGAATATAATTTCGTTTATATCCTGTGACTCTTCCTTCGGAGCCTGGAGTGCTGTTCATCAGATATGGCCGTTTCTGCCACTGTTGTAACTCGATCACTGCCAGAGTGTCAATGAACATTTAGCACAGAAATGGGCACTGCCAGTGTCATTGTAAATACAGGCACTGGCATATAGAGATGATAAGACGAACTTCTGCATGATGTGAAGCTCGAGTACCGTTCGTATGCAGATCCCCTGGCCTCATTACCAGCGCTCCCGACTTTTAGTCTACCACATATGTTTAGCTATGGGGAACTGTATTCAATTGTATTCTTTGTCTTATCACCAGTTGGCACTGACACAGTAAAGAACAACAAATTGTCAAGATTGTTCGGCATTCTCAAAGGGGAGTGAACAATAAAAGTCTTTGTCAACGACTGTGTTCACGCAGTATCTGACAGACACTGGCGAACAGTAAGGGGCATTGAATCAGTGGATAAAATATAACCAAGTATAATTTCTCTTGGTATCCTTCACTTTATATCTTTCTTCCCCGGAACTTCCCATCTTGTGCTTAACTAGTAAGAACTACCATTCATCATGTCTCCCACAACTATCGACAACAAGATGTCCATCAACAGCATCATCCACCCCGAACCCGAAGAGGATATACCAGCGTTGACCACACCATTCTGGCCCCGTCTCAGAGACTCCATTATCGAAGATCCAGAGCTCTTCGAGCATCTTCATCTTGAATGCGGAATCTGTCTCACTGAGATGTCTATCTTTAGCCACGACCACACTTTTACTCCTGATGAAGGCCTGACCCCTAAAGAGAAAACGAGATCCCATCGAGCTCGCATCCTACCTTGCGGCCACATGTTTGGACACAAATGTCTTCACACCATGATCGACGAAGCCGTGAAGGAAGCGGATGAAGGAAGAGTCCCGATATTGTCTTGCCCATCCTGCCGTGAGGTTTTCTCACCCCACAGAGACTGTCCTCACCCCCACTCAGGTAAGTCCATGCCGACCACAATGGAGGGCGTTTACAAGGTACCTCCCACGTTCTCAGAGGGTGGTGTTCTATCGCATAGCTGCGGTAACTGCATAGCCATCGATATAATCTCTGCCGTCGCAGTTCTAGTCCCCACATTCACACCCCCACTGGAACTGTCAGAAAGAGAGACGCTCCTCACTTACGGGACTACGGATACTCACCAGGCGTGGGCTATAAACCACGAGGATAACGAAGTTATCTACGATGAAGTTGTGCGGGAGATTCCTTTGGGTGATGCGTTGCAGGGCATCTGCGATCAGATGTCGCAGCGTCTGACGGAGAATGCGAAAAAGAGATGGTACTCTCAGGACTTCACAGAGCTCAAGTTCAAGGTCATGCTTCAGAGAGACATTCGTCCCCGAAGGGATGAGTATCTGGAAGCTGTCGAGGTTTTGCAGGACGGACAAGCGAACGAGAACGTGGTGATGGAAGCTGTCAGGGTATTGCAAGGCGGACAGGAGAGGGGCGACTTGGTATGGAGGCTGGAATAGGGAGTCTTTTTATTCTTCTCCTGTTTTTTTAGGTACCCGAATAGGAAGTGTTTTTGTCTAATCTGTGTGTTCAAAGTCGACGACTAAGCCGGGAAGTAGCTCAATGGACTTGGGGCTCTCCTTCGTGCCCAGGAGTGTTAACTTGATCTCTGCTTTGCCATTTCCACCCTCGAGAGTCGACAGGACTACCTGGTTGCTTCCTGAGTTAGGTCCAGCTGGAAGATCGTAAGTCCATGAGTATCCGTCTGATCCAGAGGTAGCTTTCTGGTTGTGAATCGCATCGTAAACGGGCTTGTATGTCGCAACATCCTTCTCAGGAAGTACAACAGTGACTTTCGATACTCCCTTAGCATGCGAAGGATGTTTCGTATACTCATGTAGCCCATCACCACTCTCAGCCTTGAACGGCGATCGCAAATGCCTCTCCGTCTCATCAACACACCAAAACGGCACCGTCCCAGGAAAGATCCTTCCGCCCTCCGCATTCAACGCCACTGACACAAGACACTTCATCAAAACGCCATCAGGCCTATGTCTCTGCAGCGAAGTAAGATCACTGTAAGTGACCCCATTCCCAGCATCAGCCACACGCTTCTGCAGGTCTGCATAATCAGCCTCACTGGGGAGTGTATGAGCCCAATCTGCGATCTTGCCCTCTTCTAGGTTTCCCCAGCGATGAGCACGTCGTTTCTCGGGGTCTACACCTTCGACGAAGGCGATGAACTCGAGATATGTGCCATCGGCGAGATGGATTAGTTTGTTGACTGTGAGGCCATCTGCGTGGGCGCCTCCGTCGATTACGAGGAGGGAATCTTTGAGGGATTGGGTTACGGTTTGGAGAGTTTGGTAGGAGACCAGGATGGCGAAGTGGTCGAGAATTGGGAGTAACATTTTGAATTGTTGATGGGATGTTTGCGTTTGTATTGGATGAGAGTGTTGATTTACGGTCGTCATTGATAAAGACTGCGGGGGTTCGGGGTTGGCTCGGAGGAGGGGCATGACAAGCGTTGGCTCATGGTCAACCTCATCGTATTTGTTGATACGCAAACTGCAATTTCAGAATAACTGTGCTTTATGTTGAAATAAAGATGTTACATAGAGTCGTAGAATAAATTCCATGCCCCAATGGTTTGTTTGAGCTTCTACGCCAAAGCCTCATCGGACCCTCGGCAGACATAGCTAGCAAAGCACTCACTGAACACCCTCACGCAGCACTTTAGGCCGGTTGACTTCAATGAAATAAGGGCCAGATCTTATTTTATCCAACTCTAGCCTATGATTGCTGTAATGCTATCGGATCAGTAAGAGTGACTATCAATAAGGCTACTATGACGCAAAGAGGTGCTCCTTGGTATGCGATATCCATCCAAGGTCAAGATTATGCGCCAACCGTCCGACAAATCACTTCGGATGACAAATGAAATATCTATAAATTAAATATGGAGGATCTATGCATCCTCTGTCAGCTTACACGGCGCCTAAGTTCCGTCAGCCGATCATCCCGTCTAGTGGGAGAACTATAGCCTGGTCAATGAGCATCGGGATATCAAACATGTTAGCATCATGTTGAATTGTCTTAAACGTTTCAAGGATGTCCAGAGTTGACCTAATAAGCACTAAATCCTACGCTGCAGTCAGCGGTCTAGACACTCCAGTATCTAGAAGCGAATATGTGAGATTGTGTCGGGCGAATAGAGCAAAAAGGTTCCGAGGTTGGTATATATACTTGCATTATGCCTATCTTATGATTTCAACAATAAAAATCTTAGTAAATCAATCCCCAGGCAGTATAATGACAACCCTCTACCAACAAAGCGTCCCCGTGCTGGTCAAGTACCTTAAGAACTTGTCCTTCATGCTCCAGAAGGGCGCCAAGTTCTGTGATGACAAGGAGATGAAACATGAAGACCTTCTTACATACCGTCTGATTTCGGATATGAGAGGGTGAGTTATCCAAGATTCGCACGAATACCGACTAACACTCGTTAGACTTCCCTACCAAGTCCAATCCTGCTCCAACACAGCCAAATTTCTGGCCTCCCGTCTCGGCGCACAAAACATTCCCACATTCGAAGACGATGAGCAAACATTCGAACAGCTCCAAGCACGCATCACCCGAACTATTGAAGTTCTGGAGGGTGTAGACCCTGAAGTCATCAACGGTAAAGAGAATGAGGAGATTATAATGGAGAGCAAGATGGGCAACTTCCGCTTCACGGGCCAGCGATACGTGAGCGAATATGTGATCCCCAATTTCCATTTCCACCTCACAAGCGCATATTGTATCATGCGCACACAGGGTGTTCCATTGGGTGCGTTTGATTACCTGAAGGATGTTTTTGAGAAGGTTTAGGAGTTGGTATGCGAGAAGAGAGGATATTCATCAAAGGAGGGGCGGGAATTGCCCGATGAGGAAATTTCTCTCAAGAACTCAGCTAGACAAACCATTCAAGAACAAGACTCATAAACAACTTCACAAAAAACAGTCCCAGTCTCATTTTCTCCAAAATGTCTGAACCCCCTTCAACTCGTGTCCCAACCCCAGATGTCGACTCCTCAGAAGTCCAAAGAACCGCTCACGTCCAATCCCTCATGGATCGTCTGCGCGCCAAAAGCCCCATCTACAACTTCATCATGTCCTCAGCGCAACTCATCAGCACAACGCAGGGCAGCGTAACAACACGGCTCGTTTTGAATGAGAACCACCTCAACAGCAGTGGAAACTTGCACGGCGCTGTGTCAGCTACTATCATTGACTTCACGACTGGTCTGGCTATTGCGAGTTGGGACCTGAGGGATACTACTGGTGCGAGTGTGGACATGCATATTAGTTATCTGAGTGCGGCGAGGTTGGGGGATACGGTTGAGATTGTTTCGACGGCGGATAAAGTTGGGGGGAGTGTGGCGTTTACGTCGATTAGGATATCAAAGGTTGAGAAGGATGGGGGGTTGAAGTTGGTTACGCTTGGGCAGCATACTAAGTATGTGAAGGGATCACAGCCAAAGACGCAATGAGACACGTGAATTAGGATATTAGAACAATTGGATACTGCCGGATAGACTCATTTGTTCGACTAAGAGAAATGATGGCTACTCATTCAAGGACTGATGTCAAACATATGAGAGGAAGGCAATATACAAAAAGTGTCATCACTTTAGGCTTCTCTCTCTTAAAACAAATGATCTCCTCTTCAATTTTCAAAGTGCTTTAAAATTCTACAATTACAGGTTCAAAACTTGAGCGGCTCTACCCCAACCTTCTTCGCCTCAGCATTTAAAGCATCAATCTCAGCTTGCACAAGCGGAATGCCAGTCTTCTCCCTCTCCTTCTGAGCCAGTTGCTCGATCTCACCAGGGAAGTAAATTCTTTCAACTCCAGCAGCCTTTTCTGACCCCACAACACGCTCGTAAAGGTACTGCATCCTCTCCCTAAACTCATCCAGGCTCATAAAGAGGTCAGGCTTGATAGCTACCAAGAAGTGGCCAACATCTGCTGGTTTAGAAGGATCGTAGGGTCCGGTGACATGGCCAGCGAAGGCCGAACCTGATAGAACTCCTGAAAAGACATCCATCATGATTGACAGTGCAGAACCTTTGGGGCCACCCATTGGTAACATGACACCACCGAGAGCAGCTTCAGGATCATCCGTAGGACGACCCTCGGCATCAAGAGCCCAGTCTAGTGGGATCTTCTCACCCCGTCTCTTGGCTTTGTAAATCTTCCCCCTCGCAGCCACAGAAGGCGCCATGTCAAGGATGAAGTTCTCCATGGGCCCTTTACCGGGCGCACCACAAGCAATTGGTGAAACACCCATCAGCTTACTCTTTCCACCGAACGCAGGCAGTGCAGGACTCGAGTTTGTAAACACCAAACTCATCATATCCGCATCAAGAGCCTGCTGCACAATCCAAGCACTCATACCAAAATGGTTAGATTGCTTGATACTCGCCATACCGATACCAAACACCTTTGCAGACTCGATCGCAGCAGCCATGCCCTTGTGGGCAGCTACAAAGCCGAAGCCGTTCTGGCCATCGACTTGAGCTACGGCGGGAGTGACTTGGGTGAGGATTGGCTGGGCGCTGGCGTTGAGGACGCCTTGGCGGAGACGCTCCATGTAAGAGGGGATGCGGTTCATGCCGTGGGTGTCGACACCGCGGAGATCGGCGGCGACTAAGCAGCGGGCGATGATGGAGGCATTCTCAGAGGGGATGCCATTGCCTGTGAGGACATCTTCGACGAAGCGTCGTGCTTCTGAGGCGGCGATTGGGAACTTTTGGGAGTCTTGATTCTCAACCATGATGGAGTGAATAAGTCAATATGAGCTTATTATAGTTTGTAAAATATGACTGAGATGTTTTGATAATTGTCAATTCTTGTGTTGAGCGATTCTCTCCATTCTTTTAATACTCAGATGTCACCGGAAATACGAGCGGGGAAGGCCCGTTCTCCAAAGGCGTTAATGAAGCGGCATCTCCCCGCTCGGCGGATTTTTGCCATCCTCGCATCTACATCCCTTTGACTCAGCACATTACATACCGAGAAACTCGATTCGCGGCGGGTAGAATTACGAAAAATGCCCGGGGTGAGGAAATCCCTTGGCAAACGACCCCGTCAAGCCTCCTTGCCTGATCGGAATGCTCCCAGGACACGCATGGCTTGTTCCCGCTGCCAGCGGATGAAAAGAAAGGTACGTTTAGCACCAATTGGAGATAATTTTTCCCTCCCTAAACGATATCTAGTGTAATCAAGAGCTGCCGGTCTGTAGCAATTGTCGTAGCGCTGGCGCTGAATGTGTTGATGGAAAGTCGACCCGTGGTGATGCAGCACCTAGACAGTATGTTATTGTAGATCATTTACAGCCTACCATCATGGCTACTAATTAAAGATATAGGTACATCACATCTCTGACGAACCGCATCAATTGGCTAGAGTCTATTGTCCGATCGAATTGTCCTGATGTCGACTTATCTCAAGGCCCGCCAGTCTTGGGAGAAGATTGGAACGACACCAGCTCTGAGGTTGCAGACAATTCGAACCTCCCAGTCCCAGCGCCCGAGCCTGTTCAACAGAGATCTGAAACCGTACTCAATCCTCAAAACGAGCCGCTGGCAGCCCAGCCCATAACATCTACTTCAGAACCCACAGGAGCAAGTGCCATGACCCATGAAATCGGGCTGGTTTCGCTTGCTACGAACCAAGATCCACGATATATCGGCCCATCCAGTGGTTATTTCCTAGCAAGAGTCCTACTAGACTCTGCCTCCAAATCAGACGATAGTGTTGGTCGCGCCAATCGCAATGCTCCTTTCCCTATAAGGCTGGTTGAAGCTCTCCAGGGGCCACTCCCACTCCCGCCCAGAGACATGGCAATGCAATTATGTGAGGCATACTTCAGCGCTGTTAATTTACAGTATCCGATTTTACATCAACATAGGTTTTACGACTACCTCGATATGGCTTATGATGAAGAGAGCCAGGATCCTGCTGCCCACTTCCAAGTCTTTATGGTGCTGGCGATAGGATCTGCTGTCCTTTCTGCTCGAACCAGAGCTCGCATACCAGCAGAGTCATACTGCCTCTCAGCACTTCAGTACCTCGACGAACTAAATGTTGAAAACTCGTTGAAAGGCATTCAGTGTCTTGTCTTGCTCCTTATTTTTACCATACATAGCCCATGCGTTCGCCTCAATGTCTGGTATCTCAACTATCACTGCATCGCGGCCTTGGTCGATCAAGGTCTCCAAAGGAACATTAGCGTGGGACCCGAGCACAATCTACTCAATCAAGAGATGCGAGCCAGGATATTCTGGGTCATTTACTCGTTCGATCGCATTATTGCGACTATGATGGGTCGACCAATTGGACTACGTGACGAGGGTTGTGAGCTCCGCGTAAGTCCACTCATACTACTGAATCATGGCGCGAGCTAATGAGAAAGATGCCACTTGGTATGTCCGACGGGCAACTTGTTAGCCAGAGGCAACAACAAATCACCGAACCGTCCAGTGAAATGGCATTTGCACTTCACCTATTCGAAGCGGCCAAACTCAACTCAGAGATCAAATACATCGCTCAAAGCATCATAAGAGACACGCCTAGATATGCTTATCCTAGAGTGACGAACATCAACGATTGGCAAAATGCCATGCTGCAACGATTAGATGAGTGGTCAGAAAAGATACCAGGTCTTGGTGACCCTGATGTGTTGTATCTGCGAACAACCTGTCAGCTTCGATACCACGGTTTACGGATGCTCCTATTGAGGCCTAGTCCTGCCATACCTAAGCCGCCCAAAGAAGCCTTGATAAAATGCCATCAGAGTGCTCGTGAAAGCCTACAGCTATTTGACGAACTCTACAAGAAAAACCTGCTCGTTCATAGCTGGACTACTTTCCACGGGCTTGTTCTCAGTTCCATAACGCTACTATACTGCATCCAGTCAGTGTCAGAGATCGCCCGCTCTACAGGTGTAGATGCTTTCATGTCTGACTTGAGCATATCCCTTAGCATTCTGGGCGCTACGGGGGAGCATTGGTCTGGTGCCAAACACAGTCGCGATATTCTGGATAACCTGGGCAAATCGACTGTTCGGTACATCCGAGAGAAGAATAGGCGATCGGAGGGCTTGCGTGACCGCTCTGCACCACAGGTCGATGAGCAGGTGGTTGACCCTACACTCTCGGCCGACGCGTGGGAGAGTTTAGGGCAGGAATTCAACAGCATCCAGGGATCTTCATTGCAGATGAATATGGACGACGATATGGGATTCATGCAGAACCAGTTCTATGAGGGGTTACTTAACGAGACATTTGCGGAATACTTTGAGCCAACCGAGTCGACAAATCTCGATAACATTGTTCGCGACCTGTTCCAAGGCCTTATTCCAACAGACTCGATCTAAACCCATACATTAGCCTTGAGACTTCTGCGGTCCTTCAGCAGTCAAGAAATCAAAATCTGCGCCCAGCTCGGCCTGGTTCACGCTGCGCATGTATAAACCGCGATAGCCTCTCATCCCCTCCCTCTTTACCCATGGTGTTGCAGCACCCTCAGCTTGCTGGAAGGTCTTGAGTCTCTCTTGGATCCGTTGCGATATTTCCTCGTCGGATAGATTGACAGAGAGCTGCCTCTTCTCGACATCAAGAGTGATGAGATCGCCGTTCCTGACGATACCGAGTGGAGATTTGGGGTCTGCTGATTCTGGGGAAATGTGTAGTCCGATTGTTCCGCCTGCTGTTCCACTCATGCGGCCGTCTGATAGACGCAGCATGTCCAAAACTCCCTGAGAAGCAATCTTTCTTGGGATAGGGATCATGCCTGCTTCTGGCATACCGGGGTTTCCAATTGGGCCAATATTCTGGAGGATCAGGACACTGTCGGGTGTTACGTCCAGGTCAGGATCATCGATCCTCTCCGCCATATCTGCAGAGTTTGCAAAAACGACGGCTTTGCCGGTATGCTGTAGTAGCTTTCGATACTTCGAGGCACTTGCCTTCATGATAGCGCCTCCTGGGGCCAGATTACCCTTCAGCACTACCAAAGAAGATGCTGGGTATAACGGCTTGTCAAATGGTTGAATGACACTTAGTTCCCGAGGAACGGGGATGAGAGAATTGTGAGCAATTTCTTCCCCTAGTGTTCGGCCAGTAACTGTCAATGCATCGAGATGGAGTAGAGGCTTGAGTTCATGGAACAAAGCGAGCATACCACCTGGACTTGTTAGTGTTGACTACAAAATATGATGAACGACATACCTGAGTTATGAAAGTCTGTCATGTAGTTATCACCACTTGGTTTCAGGTCAACCAGCAACGGTGTCTTGCGACCTATCTCGTCGATGGTCTCCAATGTTATCGTACCTGCAACCTTGGGGTGGCGTCCGATGATAGCCATCAGGTGGACCACAGCGTTCGTTGAGCCGCCGATTGCCTGTAGTACGGTGATGGCGTTTAAGAACGACTCCCGTGAGAGTAACGCTTGTGGCCGCAGGCTTTCAACGTCTTTGCAAGCTGCAACGGCTAGTCCGCCTGTGGCTTCTGCAATTCGCAACCTTGTCGCCGATACAGCTGGGGCTGTGGCGCCAGCAAAAGGCATCATCCCGAGTCCAACGAGTATGGCGGCCATGGTAGATGCCGTGCCCATGACTCCACAAGTTCCTCCCTGTCATTGTTAGACTTTATATCATGAGCTGGATGATAAGAACTCACAGTTGGTGCTAGCTCATCATTGATAGCTGAAATGTCTTCAATATCAAGAGTTCCAGCTCTATACTTGGCCCAGTTGTTGCGACAGTCTGTGCAAGCTCCGATGCGCACTCCGCGATGACTACCGGGCATCATTGGACCTGTGACTAGGTGAAGAATGGGCTTGTTTGCCGAGATACCTCCCATCAATTGAGCAGGCGTAGTCTTGTCACATCCTATCCCAGTCAGCATCATCTTCATTCAGTATACTCCAAGTCAACATACCACCAATCAACACAACAGCATCACAAGGCTGCGCCGCAATCATCTCCTCCGTATCCATACTCATCAAATTTCTCAAATACATACTCGTCGGCGATGAGAAACTCTCATGGATACTAATAGTAGGAAAGTCAATCGCCAATCCCCCATTGAGCTGAACGCCTCTCTTGACAGCATCAATGAGCTGAGGAATGTTGGCGTGGCAGGGATTGAAGCTGGAGTATGTATTCACGATCCCAATGATGGGGCGTGAGAGGGCATCTTCACTGTAGCCGAGGGCTTTGATGAAGACTTTGCGGAGGAAGAGGGAGAAGTGAGGATCGCCGTAGGAGGCGAGGCCTTGGCGGAGGCCGACTTTTGATGTGATGGGTTGGTCGAGGTCGTAGTCTGGGTTGACCACGGGTTTCTTGAGGTCTGACATTTTGAGCAATGAAGTTGAGAAGAGATGATTACAGGGGATTGGGTATCGGCCTATTAATGTTTATGTATTAGTCTTCCCCATGACGATGATCACATATCGGCGTTGGAGGTGCAGACGGGGTGACCCCGCGTCGGCCATCACGCAATATGGCCGATGGAGCACTTACACGGGAGGCGGGAGAATCCCGCTGCACACCAAGCCAGAGAATAGCTAGATATAATACGAGGACCATCGGTATGGTGGATTGAATGGCCACTCTTGGTATCCTTCTTGTTTCTTTGATCATCTGCTCAATATGCTCAACCTCACAAATAAAGTTGCCCTCATAATCGGTCTCGGCCAAACAGGCACCGAGGGCTGGGGAATCGGTGCAGCATGCGCCGTGACCTTGGCACGACAGGGAGCAAACATCTTTGGCGGAAACAGGACAATCGCTTCAACTACAAAGACAAAAGATACTATTAAAGCAGAGGGTGGAACATGCGATATCGTCACTACAGATGCTACAGACTCAGCTTCTGTAAAAGCCCTCGTCGATGCTTGTATGAAGAAGCATGGACGGATCGATATCCTCTTAACAAGCGTTGGTCAATCCCAACCAGGAGATCCTGCGTCTATGAGTGAGGAAGTCTGGGACTCGCAGATGGACATCAACCTCAAGAGCGTCTATCTAGCCTGCCACCACGTCCTCCCCATAATGGAATCCCAAAAAGCCGGTTCGATAATCTGCATCTCCAGCATCGCAGGTCTTCGCTACATCGGCAAGCCCCAAGTAGCCTACAACACCGCCAAAGCCGCAATCCTGCAATTCGTCAAAACTACAGCGATAATCTACGCTTCGAAAGGTGTGCGCTTAAACACCGTTGTGCCTGGGCTGATGAACACGCCGTACACGCGGAGTCTGGCGGGGAGGTTTGGCAAGGGATATGAGGAGTTTTGCAGAACGAGGGAGGAGCAGGTTCCGATGGGGAGGATGGGGGATGCGTGGGATGTGGCGAGTGCGGTTGTGTTTTTGGCGGCTGATGAGGCGAGATATGTTACTGGGCAGAAGATTGTGGTAGATGGGGGAATAACGAGCTCTACGGGGAAGGCTTAGGGCTAGAGGGGAGGATTGTGAGGGTTTGGGAGTAACTTTTGATGTTCAGGTGAAGGTTGATAAGATTCGATTTGAGTTAAGATTCAGCTTGTAGTTCTGTGTCATGGGATGCCGTTTGTGAGGCGGAGTTGAGTAATGTAGGTATTCACGCTGGAATTGTGTTTCTTTCAGCCACCGGAGCTACCTGATGGTCTATCTTACAGAGATTTGAGAATTGGTTGCTAAATAAACTTGTCCGATACGTGTTGCATGCTGATTTACCTTGTTTGTATTGGTGTAGAGATGTCGGAAGGTTTCGGTGTTACTTGGAAGTATTACCGTACCTGAGGAGCGTGAATGTCCAACGACAGCCCAATACAGAAGGCCGTAGAAGGATGTAGAACGACGATGATTGGTACAGAGCACGCAACGTATGACAGCAAAAAAAAAAAAGAAGAAGAAGAAGAAGAAGAAGAAGGTGAGTTGACGGAGTTCTGATGGGGATGCCAACCTTGAGGTCTACAATTTTGTGTGTTCGTGAATTGGCTGCCTTACCTACCGTTACACTTATACTAACTGTAGTCTAATCGGTCATTCATGGCAACTGAGCTTCATCTTCATCAGATAACGCATACTTTGCTTCTCAGCGCGTTGAAATACCGGGGAAATTGCGTATGCGGCTTTCCTCCGTTCCTCAGTCCACATGCGGCGCAAACCCGTTGGTTGGTATTGGTTCAGCCAAGTCCACCCACCAGATATTTAAAACTGGCCTACATCGCTTGCATAGAGACAAACAATTAGTAAATAAATCATCACTCATTTCACAATGACTGTCGTTCACATTGGTGCGTTCCCTGTTTCCCCTCAATAGTTCCTTCTCGTCCTCTTACGTACCCCCTCAGTACTCTTCAAGTTTCGCTCCGATGTCGACGAGTCGCATCGCGAGACATTTGTCAAAGAACTCAAAACCCTCAAGACACTACCATGCGTCAAAGACGAGCGTCTTGTCGTGGGTGGCCCGTCAATTACGGATCCGATCGCGAGGAGTAAAGGCTTTCAGATATGTTTGTTGAGTTTCCACCATGATAAAGCTGCGCTGGCAGCGTATCAGTCGAGTAGTGAACATCACAGGTAAATCCACCTCCCGATTCCTAAAAAAAAATAACAGAAGCTGACGAGTTGCAGGGTCACAAGTCAATATCTCTGGCCCTTTGCGGAGGATGTGACGCGCTTTGACTTTGAAGTTGCAGAAGAGGATGAGGATACATTTGAGAAGAGCTTCAACTTGTCTGGCCAATGAGCATAGAAGAGACTTACTTACACGGAACTTACCAATGAATTGTTTGAGCATTAGTTACTACTCATCAGGGTGCGATAATGCAGAATAGAGTCACCCCGCACCGAGATAACATCGGCGGCCGGCGGCCAAGGCTTGACCCACCCCGCACTACTACACTACGGCCCGCCGGCTTTCGATGATGCTACAACGACGACTTGTCAAGGTCTAGAATGTTTGTGGGGTTAAGAAAATATCAACCTTTTCCCTTCTATTCCCAGATTCTTCTTCGTGCTTTCTTATTGTCTTTTCCGTGATTCTCTGTCATTGACTGTTTCGTGGTCAACTCAACACCATTGTTTCTTTCACCACTTTAATATTCACCATCTGGCTTTCACGATGCCCCGTTTCACCATACCTCGCCTTCAAACCCTCAGCAAACCCAAGTTTCTAAATGGCATACCAAACAACAGTATCTTTGCTATAGCGACTCTCATCACAGTCAATGCCCTGGTATGGATCGCTGCAGGCATTGTTCTGCACTTCCATCCACGCCTCATTTCGCCAGCTGCCCTCTCATACGTCCTTGGTCTCCGCCATGCTTTGGACGCAGACCACATCGCAGCTATTGACCTTATGACGCGGCGTCTCATAGCATCAGGTCAACGTCCAGCTACAGTGGGGACATTCTTCTCATTAGGGCACAGCACCATCGTCATAGTAACATGCATTGTCGTCGCAGCTACGAGTGGCGCTTTGAGGGAAAGGTTTGATGGGTTTCAGCACGTGGGAAATATCGTTGGCACGAGTGTCAGTGCCGCATTTCTTATAATTCTCTGCATAGGAAATGGCTGGGTTCTGTATAAGCTTATCCAGCGCCTTAAAGTAATCTTGCAAGAACGGAGAAATCAGGTCCGACTTGAAGGATTTGTCGAGGAGGAGACGCAGATTCAGGATCATTTTGCTCTAGAGGGGGGAGGGTTTCTGACGCGTGTGTTCAAAAGGTTGTTTCGCGTTATCGACAGGCCGTGGAAAATGTACCCCCTGGGCGTGGTCTTTGGTCTTGGGTTCGATACAAGCTCAGAGATTGCGATATTGGGGATTGCGAGCATTCAGGCGGTACAAGGGACGAGTATCTGGTTGATTCTGATCTTTCCTATTCTCTTCACAGGTGAGTGACGATGCATCTTTTTAAAAGTTGGAAATTTACTCACGCATGATGTGATAGCCGGCATGTGCATGCTCGACACGACAGACGGAGCCCTCATGATGGCCCTTTACACGTCGAAAGCATTCTCAAGAGACGTCGTGGCTATTCTGTACTATTCCATCGTCCTCACAGGAATTACAGTCGTAGTATCAGCATTCATCGGTATTGTGCAAGTCCTCTCCTTAATACAGAACGTTGCAGACCCTCAGGGGCGGTTCTGGGATGGAGTTTCCTCGATCGGCGATCACTTTGACATTGTCGGAGGGAGTATCTGTGGTGTATTTCTCATCGTCGGTCTCGGTTCAATATTCGTGTATAAACCTTGGAGGAGACACGTGGAGAGGCAACAGCAAAGCTTGATTGAGAACCCAGAGCCCTCTTTGGACGCTCATTCGCCTGCGCCTTCGACGGAGCGTGAAAGTGTTGGGTCTGTTCAGGCACAAGGAATTGTTTAGCTTTCATGCGCAGATTCTTGGCTTACGTGATTAGACTTTGGGTTTTGTATCTTGACGGTGATTTGGCAAAGATTGTGGTGTTGAGGCTGCGTTCACACTCTACTTGAAGTATGAGCTTGTATTCGACGAAGAATGAAGGAGGGACTGCTCCGTGCTTGCGAAACCCATGAGGTATAAGAAAGCGCTTGGTCACCCTTTCTGTTGCTTTTGTTTCACCTCCCATCATCATTTTGGTGATCATTGGCTTGGGAAAATCCATCGATATCGATATCGATATCAAATCAACATCAATACCATGGAGCCAAAACCAGCATCTGGTACACAATCAGCATCTGATACACAACTAGTCGGCTCTACCGGCCTGACTGTACTTGGTAAGCATATTCATTTTCTACCTATGTTCCCGACCGCAACTAATAACGTCAATGCAGAGCTCCAAGAGCTGCAGTGTCACTTCAGTAGTGGTATTGATTGCATCGACGACGAGAACAAGGCCGCCCTGAACTTTTCCATGGGTGACGGTCTCACCACGCTCCCTATCTTCCAACAAGAGGAACCCTTCACCAACCCATCGACGTATACTCAGGAGGAAGCTGAACGCTGCCTACAACAAGCTATCGATCAATGGTGGGCTGATGATAGGGCTGAAGATAGGGCTGCTGAACAGATGAATGCCGGCACCAACATTCAAGAGCAGAGGTCCCCTGATGCTCCAAGTGCCACACCTGATGCCAAACCTACACCTCGGGCTGCAAAGAGAACGAGGGAATTTGAACCTTTGTCTCGACCAGCAAAGCGACCTGCTGGCAGGAACCACCAGCCCGCAACAACGAAGGCGGAATCTACGGACTCTCCCAAGCCCCGAGAAGCAAAGCGACCTGCCAGGAGAAAACGCCAGCGCGAGGCCGTGGTGAGGCCCCGTGTTTATAGACCAATTAAGCCAAGGTCTCCTGTGCCAGATGTTGTTCAGACATGCCCTATAGTACCGATGGCCCATGAACCGCATCAACAACAATTCCATGACAATAGGCATATGAAATATTATGTGGACCGTGCTGCCTTGTATGGCGTTCCCCGCCACCCAGGTTTATATCATAATCAGATGTCTGGCCCGGGTATACCAGTACAGAGTCCGCATCATGGTCCTTGGCAGACGCGGAAGGGAATAGAACCTCGCGGTGTTGCGGTTCCTTACAACGGGATTATCAATAGGCCTTCCCATATGGTCCCCTATCAGCAGCGCCAACTTCCTACTCCAATGTCTTGTCCTGGCATGACCCTAAACCCTATGCCACCTCAGCAGCTTGCTCATGAGATGGGAATGGGGAACCAACTTCCTAGTCCAACGTCTTCTCCTGGTATGGTTCCCAACCCTATGCCACCTCAGCAGCAGCTTACTCATGAGTTGGCGATGGGAAGCCATCTTCCGAGCCCAGTGTCTTCTCCTGGCATGACCACCAACCCTATGCCCTTGAAAGATCCAGATGCGCATTGCCACCCTTTCTTATAGCTGGGCCGCGGGGAGGCTTCATAAAGGTTGTCAAAATAAACTTGACGAAAGATACAATAAACTCCTCCCACGATATGCCAAGTTACTCGAACCTTTTTGTCATCTAGGATCAACGTCCTGAGTTTTCTTTTGCCCCTAGCTAGGTACCTTAGGGTCACTCTATTGAAGTATATATAAATAGTATATTAGAGACATGATAAGGCTCTCGATTGCGAATGTTGATATCGTTTCCCAAGATCGAGAATGCGGGGTAATCCTTTCGTGAAGCCGGCTTGTATCCTCCGAATGGGACTTTGACCAGGCTGAGTCGTGTCGTGTCAGGGAAAAGAGAGACGGATTTGCAGTCTCAGGTCCCCAGTTTCTGAGGCTGATCAACCGAAGGGGGGCTTTGCTAGGGGATTGAAAGAGTCAGATGCGCCCCGTTCTCGGAAGCGTTGCCACCCTTGTCACTATTAACCTAGGTAAGGTACCTTTGGTAGTCCTCGAGGCGCAAGAAAGCAACGGTCCTTGCTATCGGGTGTCAAAATAAACTCAGTCAAACGATGTCCTAAATATATCCTAGACTCATGCTAAGTTTCCCAAGTCTTTTTGTCACTTGAGATCAACGTTCTTTTTGCCTTAGCTAAGTACTTATGTACCTTGGATAGGATGGTCCTATCCCTGCCTCTTGATAGGCTAGTTGCTTATCGCTGGTGCAACCAAAGTACCGCGTAGCACTGATAAGCGATAACACTTTGTTTCCTGTTCCGGGTTCCAAAATAAAGTCAATGGTGTACAGATACAGGCGCTTGAATGAGAGGCATTGCTTCGTTCGTTGGGACTTTGGATGCCAACCTCCTGACTGTAGAGGAAGGGGCTCATGACCAGTCATTTTGGCTGGTAGTATCACCGCCTCGAAGGCCTCAGGAGAGACAGTATTCCGCCCACTGTCGATCTGTGAGGTGGTCACTTCAACGAGTCCTGTCCCTGCATGATAATGCGCTGCGCCTATCAAGGCTCACTCACTGTCTACAGCCTTGGGGCGTCCCTGGCGCCCCGCACTGTTTGCCTCGCCAAAGTACCTTAAAGGAGTTGACGGTCTAGGATGGGCTCCCCAGGACCCTTACTCACTTGTATGTAGGCGTTCTAGGTTGGACCCTTAGAAATCCTGGGGATCCACTGGCCGGGTCAACGACTCGACTCAGGAGTTCTAGCCTCGCTGTTTCTGACGAATCGGATCAAAGGGATATTCGAGACCATACCCATAGCGGATGGCGAAAGATTAGTAGATCTTTGTTTCGAAGATTCGACCGTCCTCTCGTGCTTCGCTTCGCTGTCCAGTACAGTACATCACTACTGTCTTGGTCTGCTTTGTCATGTAAAATACGGAATCGGACTGTCCGTCGTCAAACAAGAATCCCCATCGGAAAAGTGAGGGTGTCGTGGTGTCAGACACACATAGCTGAGCGTCAAGTCAAACACAAGAAAGCCAACGAGGTTGAACCCCAGCCCCAACACAACAGAGCGGTCTGGAATCAGCGCGGCCAGAAGGGGGAATTGCTCAGCAACCCTGGGCCATGCAACCGGGTTCGAAATCGCGTTTCCGTGAAATTAATAGGGCGCTTGGTTGAGCTGGGATGAGACAGCAAGTGACAATGTCGCTGCAGGCCCCGGGTATCGGTCCTAGCTCCATACTGTATGTTTTTATACTTTCCAGTTCCGGGGATGGAGGAGGACCCTTGCTTATCCACACTGTCCGGTGCTCCGTGCATCGAATGGTGCCATTCGAGAATGTCTAAGTACCTGCGGGTACTGTACCTTGACAGCTTTGTTTTGCTGGCGAGGAACATGGCGAGGCCTTCTAGCTTCCGTCGGTGAAAGCTATACTGTACTGTGCAGGATGGACCGTGTCGTGTCGTGTCGTGTGTCCGTGGACCCTTGGTCTGGGTACTTCGGTCGGTTGATGCATCGGTGGTGGCGGAGAACTAATTAGTGCGGCAGTGAACAGCATTCCCATTTCCTTCGCTCGAGTCTTGTCATATATAGACCCTTCTTTTCCTCCGACTTCGGTTTCCTCCTTGTCTTTTCGATTACCTTTCAGTTATTAACGGGACGCTGGTTCCTCTGCGATATTCCTCATTTCTCTTATATCTTGAAGGGTGTGCCATCTTATCTTGTGTAGCTCAACAAGATACACCCAACCAACACCTTACACCGTACTATCCTCACTCCAGATAGCAAATCTACTCCTTGAGGGGTCTTTCTTTCTTCAATCTACTATATATCACATCCACCACAATGCACGGTTACAGTTCATCAGAAGAGTCCGACGACCCTCGTCGGCCTCGTGCGCAACCTGCCACCACCAACAACAACGACCAGAAGAAGAAGAAAAAGAAGAAGCTCCCGCCTCAAAAGAGCATCAATCGCATCTGGAAGAAGTTCTCCAAGCGCAAGTTCCACAAGGCTCTCGCTGTCCTCCCATTCGACCCCGTGCAACCACCCGCTACCTACCATTCCAACGAGCTCTTATCGGCCGGTTACGAGCGAGCCGCTGAGGAATGCCGACGCAAAGTTGAGAAGATCATCAAAGAATGCAAGCGAGTGAATATGCGATATCGAGATCCTGGTTGGGATTTGGTGAGTTTGCCGTTTGTTTGTAGTCCGTGTGAACTTGGCGCTAATGCAGTTACTAGGATTGGGATCTCAAGTATGAGAAGGGCCACTGCTTAAATAACCTCGGATCGCAGAAATTCGAACTCAACAGGACAACACTTCTGAGCTCAAAGGCGGCTGTTCCCAAGGCCGTCAAGCGCGTGCACGAGATCTTTGAGAATCCCACCTTCATGAAAGAAGTTAGCGGTGGTGACGTCAAGCAGGGCAGTCTAGGAGACTGCTGGATCATGGCTGGCCTAACGGCTCTGGCCAATGTTCCAGGAGGTCTACAGCGGATCTGCGTTGCTCATGACACAAAGATCGGCATCTACGGCTTTGTCTTTTATCGAGATGGCGAATGGATCTACTCCATCATCGACGATAAACTCTATCTCAAGTCGCCCTTGTGGGATTCTCCCTCCATGCAGAGAGATCTTCTGCAGCAGATCGATCGTGAGGATAACGAGAATGTTTATCGCAAGACGTATCAGACTGGCTCCAAGGCTCTTTTCTTTGCACAGTGCAGAGATCAGAACGAGACCTGGGTTCCTCTCTTCGAGAAGGCCTACGCCAAGGCTCATGGTGACTATGCGTCATTGGCGGGTGGCTGGATTGGTGAGGGTGTTGAAGATCTCTCTGGTGGAGTCACCACTGAGCTCTTGACGTCTGATATTCTCGATATCGATGAGTTCTGGGATAAGGAGATGTCACGAGTCAATGATGAGTTCCTCTTTGGCGCTTCTACGGGTCTGCTTGAGCACGGCTACGGTGAGCGCAATGGTATCTCTGAAGGACATGCATATGTTGTCATGGAGGCACGTACTCTAAAGTCTGGACAGCGCTTGGTTAAGCTTCGTAATCCTTGGGGTAAGGTCCGCAAGGGTATTTGGGAGGGAGCTTGGAGTGATGGCTCCAAGGAGTGGACTACCGAGGTTCAGGAGGAGATGGACCACAAGTTTGGCAGCGACTCTGTTTTCTGGATTTCTTACGAGGATCTTATTCGGAAATACTCTCACTTCGACCGTACTCGACTTTTCCGCGATCGCGACTGGCGATGTTGCCAACGCTGGATTGGCGTTGATGTTCCGTGGAAGGCTGCTTACCATGAGAAGTTCCACATCAAGTTGACCCAGGACTCGCCTCTTGTTCTGGTTCTTTCGCAGCTTGACGGTCGCTACTTCAAGGGTCTTCAGGGACAGTACTCCTTCCGCCTTCACTTCCGACTTCACTACGAGGACAGCCCCGATGCAGAGGACTACATTGTCCGATCTCACGGCAACTACCTCATGGATCGTTCTGTTTCTGTTGAGCTGCCTGATCTTCCCGCTGGCAACTACGTCGTCTACCTCAAGGTCACTGGCGAGCGAGACTCCAACGGTCAGTCTGTTGAGCAGGTCGTTAAGCGTGAGGCCGCCAACAGAACTGAAAACGAGAAGCTCGCTCAGGTTGGCTACGCCTATGATCTAGCCCACAGCAAGGCTTGGGACCACATGGACAAGGTCACCAAGCTTCGCCAGAAGAAGGATCAGAAGAAGGCTTCTGCCAGTCGCCAGAAGGAGCGTCGCCGCATGTGGGAGAAGCGCGTTACCAACCGCGACGTCACCAAGCAACAAACCAAGAAGAACGCGGACAAAAGGAAGCGACGTCGCGCAGAGTGGGAGGCTGAGCAGAGTCGTCTTGATGAGGAGTTCAATGCCAAGGTCAAGGCCGAGCGCGAGCAGTTGAAGAAGGAGAGGCTTGCTAAGGCTGAGGCTGAGAAGGCTGCGGAAGCTGAGAACAGGGCTCAAGAAGCTGATGATGAGGCTTTGAGCAAGAAGACTGAGGAGATTAAGATTTCGGAGGACAAGGATGAGCCTGTTGTCGTTGATGAGCACCACAAGGATCATGACGACGCAGTTATCTCTGTCTCGACTGGGTCGCCTCATCTGACTCCCAAGTCCATGGACTCAACGGCTGAGAGTGCTGAAGAGAAGCAGGAAGTCCCACCAGTCAGCGGAGGACCTCCCGCTCCCATCGAGGAAGAAGAGCCTCTGCCCACCCGCCCTCGCCCAGCCTACGACTCGGCAGGTGAATCATCCGATTCCCCCGTTGAAGACTGGGAGGCTCTCTACAGCAGCGACGACATGGCCCGCAAGCCTCGCCTCACACAAGCCAACCAAGCCGCCGCCCAAGACGATTACGACTCGGAGGAAGAAAAGATGCCCGAGCCCTGGAACGCCATCTGCATCGTCGGCGTGCGCGTGTACTCCAAGGACGAGAACCTGGAGCTGCGCACCGTGATGGAAGGCGGTGAGCTTCTAGAGGGCGGCATGGGCTCCAAGGGCGCCGCAGATCTCGACAACGCTCAGTCCAACGCAGGCGGTGGACGAGCCGACGACAAGGATGCTTCCAAGACGAAGCAAGATGACGACATGTCGTATCCCCCCGTCATCCGCAAAGACGGTAAATTTGTGGAAGACGAGAATACATCTGGAGAGAAGTACTCTTCTATTCAGAGCTATTTCCACATTGACTCTGCTTTTACAACGAGAGTTAATTCTCCATCGCCGACGCCGTATGAGCACGATCGGAGGTTGGAGTTCCCTGCTGCTAGCCGATAAGGCTTGGATTTTGTTTGATAGTGTATTAGAGATTCTAGAATGATCATGACTCGAGGGTATACGGTATCGAGATGATAAAGATTATAGGTTAATATTTTGATGTTTTGGGAATAGGATGAATGGAGGAAGGATAGGCGCAAGTGTTGGGATTCTTTCAGGAACGATGACATGAACTTTTTCCTTTTTTTAGCCAAGAATGCTTTGAATAATGAATCACAATCACAATTACACAAACAACAATTCATTTCCGCACAATCTTGAATGAATGATACCATTTCTTGCGACAAAGTAACACAAATGGCGGCATCAGCCTTTCCACGTGCAAACAAAACCAAACAGGAATGCAAATTCCACGTTCCAGGTCGCAAACAGACTGAGACAGCCTATGGCCATGCGCTAAACGTGTCTAGACGGGCCAGGTTAGTCCCTGGAAATCACGAGTCAGCGCCTGTAACCGAGCTTCTTTGGAGGCGTCAGCTGCCTACCTAGACTGTGTGGAGCCTAGGCACCCTAGGCACCTTCATGGAAAGTGGGTGCGATAACGGAAGCTTACCGTATCTTATCGCACCTCAAGTTCCGTCATCGTTCAAGCTCTCCCCCGTCTTCTCTCTATCTCAACTTTGCTTCTTCTCTTTCATCTCGTGTAATTATTACCTTTTTTATTTTTCTTGTACCATCTATTATCGTCGCTCCCATCATGTAGTCATGGGAGAACACTAGTATCTAAACATTACCTATTTACCTACATCACATTCAACATGGCTTCTTCTTCTTCTAAAAGTTCTTTGCGCCGTAGTCATGGCGACTCATCCGGAGCCTCGTCTGGACATTCGCATCCACGATCAGCTACACAATCTCGACTTTCCACCGCGCCCTCTATCGACATCGACACTCTCGTTAACCACCTTCTCGTCGCGAAACGATCGCTTTCTTCCATGACTCTTGTTCTTCGTGCGAATGAGATAGCGAATGATGCTCGGCAGTCACATGATGATGTCTCCATCCTAGCTGCGCAGGCGGGCTTCTTACGAACGTCTATACTGGACCAGACGGCGATTCTTGTGAGAACTAGGAGGAGCTTGCAGAGCACTTATGAGTGGGGAAAGAAGGACTTCCGAAAGCTGGTCAAGTCGATGGACTTGGTCGACGGGCAGCTTGATCATACTATGGAGATGCTGCGTGAGACTGGGGTTGAGAGTGTTTTTAGACCTCAGGGTGAAGAGAGACGAAGTCTTCTGGATTTTATCGATGAAGGAGGCGTGGATGGCGTGCGCGAGGCGATGAAGCAAAGCATCCAGGAGCTACAGGTAAGCTGCCCGGCAAAAGGCATCACCAGTCATGCGCTGACACCGAACAGGCTATTCAGCAATCTTTTGATGGAGATCTACTCCGTTTCGATAACGACATCCGCAACCTGAAGAAGGTGGTAGCCGATACCCCCAGCATACAGGATATACCACAGGGCAATAACCCATCGGCCGGCGAGATCCTTGAGAGTCTGGTCGACCATTCAGCCAACATGGCTCAGCTCCTGGCATCGCTGACCCATCACTTCGACATGTGCGTCACCGCGATCCGAACCACGGAAGGCGGCGTAGCTCTCGCTCGCCGTAGAGCCGCCGAAGCTACACAGTCCCAGGGAAACGACGGGGTCTCCATTTCAGGCGTCATTGCCGAACAAGAGTCTAACGTGTCCGACCTCGAACCCAAGACGGCGAAAGATCGAGCTGAGATGTTAAAAGTCGTCGTGCAAGACGCACGCGAGGTTGACGACGTGGTGCAGGAAATACAAGAGCGCCTCACGGCAATGGAGCAGGATTACACAGTGCTGCAGGAACAGCACGACATCTCAAAACAGGCCTACACGGGCATGCTGCAGGCATACGCTATTTTGGGCGATATCGGCGATCGACTCGCTGACTACCTCGCGGCCGAGGGAGACTTTAAAACACGATGGGACATGGAGAAGGAGAGCGTATTTGCCAAATTACAGGAGATGCAGCAGCTCAAGGACTTTTACGAGCGCTACGCAAGTGCGTACGATAGTCTGATTCTCGAAGTCGAGCGCCGTCGCGCAGTAGACGATCGCGTGCGCAGTCTCTGGCGCAAAGCACAAGAGAACGTGGACAAGCTACTCGAGACAGACCGCGTATCGCGCGAGGCGTTCCGACAGGACGTAGGGGAGTTTCTGCCGACGGATCTGTGGGCTGGCATGCAGGGTTCTGCGAAGAAGTGGACTGTCGTGAAGGAGGGTGAGGATGAGGGAGGTGGAGAGGTGCAGCCGCTGAGGAGGAGTGTTGTTGAGGCGGCCAAGGAGAGACTTGCTAGGGCAGGGGTGAGATAGGAGGGGTTTTTAGGTATGTATTGATAGCTGGGATGGCGTTTTGGATAGGATGGTTATATGGGATTGGGAAATACTCCACATATTGCTCTTCTTACAAGTCGGGATTATCTGACGGTTGTGGCATCTTTACGAGATAGCAAGACAGCACAGCAACTCCTTGTTTTTCTTACTTATCCTTGGGCAAAAGATAGCGTGTTTTGATCAATAATCATTCTCCTTTTCAAACGTTCGACACTTGTGACGGCTCAACGGCAGCTAATCTTAGTTGCGGCTACTTGTAACAAGTTGTCTCGAGGCGTCTTCCTTTGATGCTAAGCATACTCACGATAACCGTGTTATCTCCAACGAGCTATACACGGGCCGCAGCTACGGCCAACTACCTTATCTCCGTAGCGTCTGTGCAGATCTCGGAGACGACGGACATCAGTTCATAGGTGGGTGGTTGTCTATCATGGATGGGAACTGCAGTTTCTTATCATTTGGTTACTTCAACGTAGGTTGTTGTGACAAAGTAAATTAAGCGAGTGCTATGCTAAGATCTTAAAATGCTATGCAGTTGATTTTCGTAAAGATCGTGATGATTTAGGATTCCTATACTCCATCCATATTCCTGTCATTATTCCGGCCGTTTCTCATTACACACAAAATAACCTAGATTAAACAATTTGAGCCCTTCATTTCAATTCTTCATTTGGACTGCTGAAACAATCTTCAGAGGTGCAAGGGTCAACATCCTCAGGCTTGATAGATGACAAGAACTCTGTCACTGAGCTCATGATAAAGACTTGGAGATCCTCTTCATTTGTAGGTACCACATCTGAGAACATGGGGCTCAGCTTGCGATACATATCTGGGGCGATGTCTGGGTTCATGGTGACGATGTTGCTGAGGACATCGGCGAGCATGTGTGTTGCTCGAGACATGGAGCGAGCTCCTGTTCCTCCTAGAGTGTTGACGGAGTCTTTGACTGTGTTGTGCAGCTCCTTTGTGATGATATAGACATTTTCGAGGAGAGTTTGACTATCATCTTGAGTGAGATCAAGAGTTGGAGTCCTGTCCATGATGGAGACTGTTCGTGAGAGTGTTGCTCTGATGCTGTTCATCTTGCGAACGACTTTGTGCACAGCCTTGTCCTTAGACAAGCTCTCATCCTTCGTTACCTCAAGGATGGATTCTATTATCTTTCGTTAGCACGATGTACAATAAGTGATAGTAGGTATCCCAGACGTACCGATGTCATCACACTTCTTCTTGATCTTGCCAGCAACACGGTCCACCAAACCAACCAAGTGAACACCCCCACGGCTGATGGAGCGCTTGACTTGATAAGTAAGTCCTTTCTTTTCTGGAGCTACAGTGACGCCAATGCGAGGCGCAGAAAAGACCGGTAGACGACGAGCTGCAAGTGTCTCATCTCTAACGACGACTGTCTTAGACAGGGGGGCAGCCAAGACACCGGTGAAGAGCGTGACTGTGAGGAAGAGTGTGAGCTTCATGGTGAACAGATTCCTGGAGAAGGAGAAGAAGAAATGTCGAACGAAAGGTAGGAGGGATAAGAAGCAGAGCTGCCAGAGCTAATAAGATCTTGGCATGGAGAGGACATCACAGCCTTATACTTCTGGAGGACAAGGACAAGCTTCAAGGCTTCACTTGCACCTTATCAGCGGTACATCATTGACTCGCCGATCTTGTCCTCTTTCTACAGGGGGATATAAAGCTTAACGTGGGAGGATCTGCAAGTTCCTGAGGTAAAACCTTAGATTGGGCTGTAGCATTCCCCCCTGCGTTCAGGGAGAAAGAAAAACAACACACTACAAATCGTTTATATTTTCCTATCCCCCATCAAGCCATGTTCCCTAGTTCAGAAAAGCTTAGTGAAATATCAGAGTTTGGTGTAACCTGGCTGTCTGGTCTTGAATGTTATGGTATTGGAGGGGAAGATGGCGGTCGCTGCGGGTGATCAACATGACTAGAGATCTTGTTTCTGTTGGGCATGGGATGAGTCTGGACAGAAGAGCATTAACGCAGAATTCGATATCCACAAATATTTATACCTCGTGAGAATCTATTGTCTCACTATATCTTTGTATCTTTGAGGACTGAGCTGAAGATATCAACCGCAGCATCACAAAGTCCATCCCCCTACACTCCAAACGCATCTCTTTTTCACTCTATCATCTGTCAACTCCCATCAATCCCTACTACCAGTGACAGATAACCGTCTTTTCACATTCCCATCCCCATCCCAGATTGCAGATCTTCAGAACCTAAACTACCGGATTAGTTCCCACCCAGCCCCGATAAGCTTCTCCCTGAGACAGCCAACATTCCTCCCCCGTCATATTCCCCTGTCTAGGTCTGCACACGTCTCGGGCATTTCGTGTTCAGCCGCCATGGTTTAAGATTGAATCATAGATCTCGATTGTCTCGGCAGGAAGTGACCTATCAATCAGTTGTTCAAGATGAGGCTTGATATGAAAATGGCTGCTTTTGGTATGGTGGGCGGATGGGTGGGCGGGAAGTGAGGAGCCACCCATCTGTTTTTTTTTTTACAAAAGAGGTTTGGAGGTTTTGATAGACTAGAATAGGGTATAGCTTAACTTTGACGGGGATATGGACGTGGTTGTGTGTCGTAGTTTGTGGTTTTGCGAGGCGGGGATGAAGCTGAAGACTGGTGTTGGACTGATATCCAGCATCACTCCAAGCAGCCTCCATTCAGACTACGGAGCGTAGTCTATTGGTGCCCTTTTCCCCTGGTAGACTTTCCGGGGAGACTTGTCTTTGGTGCCGTCCATGTCTTCTCCATAGATTGTGTGTCAAAGCAGATCTCTTCGGTCCTGCCCTCGGAGTCGTCTAGTTCGTCGTCGTCTCATCACCAAAGGGTTTCCGTCCATACACGACAGTCCTATAGATGGTCAGCAAACCCACATCCGCTCCTCTAATAAGGGCCCAACTCACGTCTCTACCCAAGCACAGTTACTCTTATCCTTCATCTCCTTACGAAACAGCCCCAGCAACACTTGGACCTCCTCTCTATACCACCCCAGCAGATCCATGAGCAGCAGATTCGCATACCCTTCCACACTCTGCTCCAGAGCCTCTAGGAACAGTTGTCCTGCTCGTTTCAGTTTCTCGTCGTTGGGCCACGAGTGCATGGGCGCCTTGATCTTCCTTTCCACAATGTCGACGAAGCCTGCTGCTCTGAGATTATCGCGCATCGTGTGTCCTTTGCAGATGTCAAATGAACGGCCCATTTTCTCACCGGCAGTGTAGAATGCGTCTGCCCAGATGTTGAAGACGTGGTCGGGGGGTAACTTGACGTGATCGGACTGCAGCTTGACGTCCATTTCTAGATCTTGGATCCAGCCTCCTGGTGCAAGGTGTGTATACGCTTTGCTATACAGATCGACCCAGTCGGGAACACTGCCATACATGGCGCGGATGTGGATAAAGTCGAAGTGATCTTCAGGCCATGTCCAGTCGAGCAGACAATCTTCAATGACGAACTTGACATTTGGAGGGACCACGACTGGTTGGATGGGACTTAGATCTGTGCCTGTGATTTCAGCCTCTGGGTATTCATCTCCAAAGTCAGTCGCCCAAAGCCCCGTCCCCGTGCCTATATCCAACACCCGTTTCGGTTCCTCTATAGGCGCAAGAAACAATTTCTTATCGAGAGTAAAGAACAGTCCAAGATGCGTGAGATCCAGACCAAGGTTCTGCTGCGCATCGTTAGGCGCCCAGTACTCAGTCGACTGAATGTTTTCATACGTCCTCCCATAGCGGTTCCGGTACGCAAGAATACTGCTCGTTATCGACACCGTCGACATGTCGCCATCTTCATTGTCGATCATATCAGCGAGAATCTGCTCGTTTGGTTCGATTTCCGGCGACGCGGACTCGGAGTACACGGTAGATGGTTCCATTGTGTTGGTGGCTTGCTCAATGCACGTTTTTTCCCCTGCCGACAGATTGACCTGGAGTGAGTTAGATTGAGGAAGAAGAAGAAGAAAAATGACGCATTCTTCAGTGGTTGGGTGCTGTTTGGTCCTTTTACGTATCGTATCATGCATCCATTACCGAAGCCGAACTATGCAGTAATGATCTTCTTTGCCCCGCAGGGATCTGAGTCCGAGACAAAGATGATGTGTCTCATTTTCGGAAGCACGATGATGAAGTGTTCGTCACAGGGATCCATCCATCCGTCCATCCGTCCATCCATCCATCAACACAAATACGCATGTAGCTGAGATGAGTAATCATTGTTTATAAGGTATAGTAGAGTATTGATGTCATGAAATGACCTAAAAGGCATTCGCATCATGGACCGAGGACTGTTTCTACTGTCATTTCGCGGACGATCAACGAGAGCCCAGAAACGGGGAGCCGGGACAAAGGCTTAGCCGGAAACCCTCCAAAAGCAATGTTATCAGGCAGCAGTCTCAGGTTTCTTCCAAGCGAAATGCTGGAGCCACTCCAATCAGATGGAGGAAATGCCTCAGCGGTGCATAAGCCACACAACACCAAGAAAGCTCACGATACACTGCAGCAATGTGCAGAACCACAGTCAAGCCCCTATGCCTGTGGACCAATTGTATAGAGGTAGAAGAGTAGCGGGCTGGTAGGAGTAAGCTCTCATGACCAAGTTATTGAGACATATGCTCGTCCTTTACACAAAAACTCCTTTGATCTTGGAAGGATTGTGTGCGAAAAGTAAATATCTGGTGCATCAATAGCATGGACTAGTGAGTTTACTAACTTTTAGTTCAAAGTAATCGGTGCTATAACAATCCCAACAATGATACAAGACCACCGGTTTATAGGCTATATCTGTCCTTGACCCCAAATCACAAACAAGTAATAAATTGTCAGCTAGAGAGCCTAGAGAGCTTGGCTAGCACTAAGGCTGAGACATTCGGAGCTGAGCTCCAGTGTCTCGGCCCCGTATCGGGCCCGTGAGAATTGCCTATTCAGGCAATACACTCAATACCTCGTCCATCAGCTTAATTTTTGAACATAAAACTTCACTAAAAGGGACAAACCAGTTCCTCGAATATCTCACATTGAATACCCCCACAGGAGGCTACCCATAAGTAAATATCTACATCAAAATAATATATACCCCCCTCCAGGAAAACAAACAACATCCCCAAGAAGCTTATACGCACATGCATCACCACTTAGACTCAAGCAGTGCAAGCAGGAGCGTCAGCAGTGACGGTAACGTAGTGGGTCTCAGCAGCAGAAACAGTGACATATGAAGTCACGACAGTGTTGCTACCAGCATTGTTGTTGCTGCCGGCATTGCCATAGTTGTTGTTGCTACCAGCGTTGTTGTTGTTGTTGTTGGAGCCCTTGGAGCCCTTGGAGCCGGAACCAGTCTTTCCAGTGGGCTTGGGTACGGGGTAAGCGTTGTGCTGAGTCTTAGTAACTGCGGCGGTGTTAGCGGCTGCGGAGATTCCTTGGGCCGTGTTGCTGGGTGTCGCGGGTTGGGTGTCGTACTCATCGCCCTCATCGGCAGGGCACTCATCATCATCACCGGTCTCGGGCTCGGGCTCATCCTCGTCACAGTCCTCATCATCACCGGACTCAGCGGCAGCAGAGGGAGTGGGCTCATCACCCTCCTCGTCACAGTCCTCATCGTCCCCCTCGTCAACGGGCTCGTCATCGCAATCCTCGTCGTCACCAGCATCGGGGGTAGTGGCAGTAGGCTCGGGAACGGCGGTGGTCACGCTCTCGAAGATGGGACCGAGGGCGGAAGAAGTAACAGCGACGGCCTCAAGAGTGGTAGCGCTGGGCTTCTCGGCAGCGGGGGCGGAGGTAGCAACGGGGGCAGCAGAGGCAGCGGAAGAAGGCTTGGTAGAACCAGAGCCGGAACCAGATCCAGATCCAGCGCCGACGACAAAGTCAACGCAAGACTCGTAGGTCTGGTCGATATCGGGAGCGTTCCAGAACCACTGGAGAACACAGTCGCCAGCCTTGGTGCACTCACCACCCAAGCTCTCAGGAAGAGTGACGCTGAAGGCAGTGTTGTTGGGGTTGAGACCAGCGTTGGCAGCATAGTTCTCAAACTCGATAAGAGGCTCTCCAATCATCTTATCAGTGGAGGTCTTGACAACGGAGACGTTGGCGTAACCGGTGTGGGGAGCAGCGATGTTGACGTCAAAGTCAATCTTCTCGCCGAGCTTGTAGCTCTGGACATTGTCCTTGTTGTCGTCAAACTGGAAGCCCTTGCACAGCCAGAGGTTGCACTCCTTGGCGTCAAAGTTGGATCCGACGACCTGCTCGATGCCCTGGACGTTGCCGTTGATGTCGGACGACTGCTGGTAAAAGGGCTGGTCGCCACAGGCAGCCTTGAAGGCGTTGCCGGGCTTGCGGGGAGGAGGAGACTTGACGAAGCCGTGGGCGGCGACGAGGGGAAGAAGAGTAAGAAGGGCGGCGGCGTTCTTCATTTTGGTGGTAGATATAAAGTATCAAGGTAGGATTTGTGAAAATTGATTCGTGAGAGTCTCTAGGACCAGATGTTTGTTAAAGAGTGGGTTTTGTGAATTGAACGGCCGTCAAGGCTCTGAACGAAAGTGAATGTTTGGAATGAAAGTGAAGTACAAAAAAGTACAAGAAAAAAAAGAATGGCGAATCTGGTCCTTCGAGGTCCGTGAAAGAATAGAGGTTGAGGAGAGAAGAAAGCAAAAATGAGGGTTGATCAAGTTGGATATATAGTCGAGACGCCGCTCGGCGGATGACTTCTACACAGGGATTAGCGATGGGATCTGATACTCGGCGTCTGAGGCGAGGCGGTGGACCGTGGGCCTCGCTCCGTAGTCAATCTCGTTGATGTTGGTGATCCTTGTCGTCGAGTGTAAGTCAAACGGGGGGGGTTAGTCAGTTGACGGCGGCAGTGAGTTGATGCTGGGGTTTAGACTACAAGCGCTGGTCTAGAAGCAAGCAGATCATGTTACTCTATGACTTGTTCTTATTTTTGAGTCTATTTGTATTTGTATTCTTTGAGCCAACATCACATCTTACATACTATGACTATCTGCTCATACAAACATGTTTAGTTTCCCATCAAAACATGTCATGTCACTCATCCCGTTTCGTCCCTCTCCAAACCAAACACTTACGTCTCGTCTCCCTTTCTTCTTTCACAATGTTTCTAAGCGAAGAGTAGCCCCCATGTCTTGCACCGTCGCCAAGGCCCGACTTCACCGGAATTCGAATCTGCCAAAAAGAACAATTCGTCCGGCCTGTGCCTGTTGAAGCGCTCCCAGGTCTTCCCCACTGTATCTATCAACCCCTTGTCAGGGCCTGTTTGGAGCCAGCGCAAGGGGCGCTAAGATCATTGGTGGAACATCCAACGGCTGTGTTTGAGCCTCAAGATGGAATCTTGAACCGCCGAGTTTAATTAGAGAGATTATTCGGGGCTTGCCGCTTATTCATGATGACCACTTGCTCCTATCTTCACATAGAAGCAACACTAGTTCTACAGGATGTAGATGAACAATGAATTACCTATTTGTATAGATATTTCACACTCAATACATGATTTAGTGGCTTCAGCACTAACAACAAGCATAACATCATCGCCAAACCATATCAAGACCCCTGCAGAGTGGACCAGCCCAGCCCTGTATCCCCCTCCAAACAAACGCCTCTCATCCACGGAAAAACTCTCCCCCAAAATTTCGAAACCCGTCTCCGACAAACACCAACTCCCTTGTTTCAGGATGACATGCGGCCAAGGAACGTCCTGCCTATGCATAATTATAAACATCCATCGTCTATTCTTCCGCCTACGATTAATTAATCCCTTGACAAGCCGGAATTCGGCAGACAGGCCTGAATAGACAAAGTGCCTGGCAGGGTCAATGATTGCTGTATTTTCGGATTCAGGGGGCATGTCACTGCAGAATAGTGTAGATGAACCTTCAATCAACTCGAGACAATTTTGATAGATCTTTCGTCAATTCATCAGTTTCACTAACTCACTCATTAATACATCTCCCATCACGGCATTGCACTTCATCCCTTGCCCCACGTGGTGAAACATGCAGCCAGACACTATTCATTTTTCATCCCAACATCTCGTGATCTAGCCCATGATCATGATCCGATCAAGCAAAACAAACAAGACAACAAATTCCTGAGATCATAAATCTAGATACAAATTTTGTTTCACGCCATGCATAAACATTCTAAATTGGCTCATCACGAGGCTCGATAAGAACCTCGTTAACAGCAACATGCGGTGGTTGACACACAGCGTACACAATGGCGCTAGCAACCTCCTCAGGCTTGAGGACCTCGGCGCCCGTAGGCTCACCGTACTTCTTCAGCGCCTCCTGGTCCGTCGACATGCCCAGCAGGTCCGTCGCCACATTTCCGGGCTGCACGGCCGTGACCCGTAGACCAGAGCCTGCTGTCTCCAGTCGCAGGGCCTGCAGCGTCGCTTCGACGAAGAATTTACTCGCCGAGTAGACGCCCAGACCCGGGAAGACCTTGCGCCCTGCGTCGGACGAGATGGCCACGATGTGCCCTGCGCCTCGGGATAGCATGCCTGGGACTGTAGATGACAGGCAGTGCAGAAGGCCCTTACAGTTGACGTCGACAGTGCGCTCCCACTCGTCGGTCTGGTTGTTGGCCATCATGGTGAAGTACATGACTCCCGCGCAACTAACAAGGATATCGACCGGTCCCAGCTGTTCAGTAGCTTCTTTCATGAGCGACTCCACCTGAGCCTTATTCGTGACATCCGTCTTGTGAATGAGGACTTTACCGCCGTAGACGCTGATCTTCTTCTTGACACCTTCGAGGGCTTCAGTCCGACGAGCTGCGACTGCAACGTGAGCGCCCTCTTTGGCGAGACCAGCTGCTACTGCGGCGCCGATTCCAGAAGATGCGCCTGTTACGACGGCGACTTTTCCTGCGAGACGGCCCTTGCGGCACTTTTTGGCGACTCCGTTGACTTGTTCGCGGCGGGGAGGGCGGGAGAGCCAGCCGCGGGCGTAGAAGTGTCGCATGTAGATCTCGAGAAGACCATCGTTCATCTTGGGACGCGGGACGTCGTACTTGTCGAGTGTGGGCTGTGTCTTGCCGTCTTTAAGGACGATGACGGACTTGAGGACTTCGACACTGGGCATACCACCGCGGAGAATGTCGACTGTGAAGGGATCGTCGCCGGTCTTTCTGTTACCACGCTTCTCCCACCATAGAGCAACCCAATCGTCCCATGATAGAGTCTCAGTAGGGTAGCCCAGCTTGGCTAGGGATGCAAACAATTCTCCAGAAGGTACAGGGGCTGGGTCGCCGAGATGATACATGGTCTGCTCAGTGTCGTTGGTGTGGTTTGCGAGCGTGACGATGGCGTCGCTGACAAAGTCCACGGGGGTCATCTCGATATACCAGCCTTCAACATCAGGAGCGCGACCGAGCTGAAGAGACTCGACGAGAATGGCGTTAATCAGATCCCAGGCGTTGGTTGAGCCAGAGACACTGTGGCCAGAGATAGTTCCAGGGCGGTATACACGCACGGGAATACCACGACGGCTAGCCTCGTTGACGAGCTTCTCAGCAACCCACTTGGTCTGGCCGTAGCCATCCAACAACTTAGTAGGAACATCGTCAACATCAATGACAGTGTCCTCGCACCAACCAGTATGTGAAGGTGGAAGAACGCCGTTAGTAGAAACGTGATGAACGGTAGCACCGCTGCGGCCAGCAAGACGAAGAATCTCACGCGTGCCCATAACATTCGCGTTTCGCAGCGCAGCATAAGGATAGACGAGGTTGACAGTAGCAGCGGCGTGAACAATGACCTGTACACGGGTAGCCAGCTCGTCGAACACATCTGGAGCAAGACCCAGACGCTTTCGGGTAAGAGTACCAGGCAGGATCTCAATACGCTCCAGCAGATAATCCTCCCAGAGTCCGAGATCGATCAAGTTCTTCCTGATACGAGCCATACCAGCGGGTGCACAGTCCTCAACAGGTTCAGGGAATCGCACGAGACAAATAATCTGGGCATCTGTAGAATCGACCAAGTTCTTGAGCAGGAAAGCACCAAGGTACCCAGTAACACCAGTGAGGAGAATGGTCTCAGCATCTCTGAGGGCGCGCATAGGAGTACCGTTACCCTGAATGTCCTCAGGAAGAACAGAGTCTGCGCGAAGAACAGCGGGGAGATCAGCCTGCACAGCAGCAGTGTGGCCATCACGAGCAGCCTTGATAGCTGAAACATGTCCCTCAAGAGTCGGTGTTCCAGCCAGCGGAGCCAGAGGAACAGGAAAGCCAAACGTCTTGGAAAGTCGGCCAGCGAGGTCAGCGAGAGCGAGCGAATGGCCTCCCAGGTCGAAAAAGTCGTGCTTCGGTGTGATGACGCTAGCGGGCATGTTAAGCGACGCAGCCCATAACTGAATGACAGTCTCAGTCTTGACTTTGATGTTATGCTCCTTCTTCTTCTTCTCAACAGGTCTCGGCGACCTCGGAGATGGTGGCGCAGGCAGAGCCTTGAGATCGACCTTTCCAGAGACACCGTGTGTAGGAAGCTCTTCTAGCTCAACCCAGACTGAGGGGATCATGTAGTGGGCGAGATGGTCGGTGAGAGCACGTCGGGCGACGGGGCTGTAGCCATATTCATCGACGAGAGGAATGGTTCGATCTCTAGTCTCTCCCTTCTCACGAACGATGTAAGCAACGATTTGTCTCTCCAGACCTTCACCGTGGGCGACTACCGCACAGTCACGAACGGCGAGATGCTTTCGGATGGCGCTCTCGACGGCTCCGGGCTGGACAGTATAACCACGGGTCTTAATCATGCCGCCGACTCGGCCGGTAATCTCCAAAAGGCCATTGGGGAGAATGCGAGCCAGATCGCCAGTTCGGTACATGCGTGCATCCTTATCTCCAGCGAAAGGATCTGGCTGGAATGCCTTGGCTGTTGTTTCAGGCAGGTTGAGATATCCTCGAGCAAGAAGCTTACCACCAACGTAGAGCTCTCCGCTATCACCTTGGTTGACTCTGTTACCAGCCTCGTCCAGAACATAGGTGTGCTCGGGGTCTGTTGGAGGACCAACAGGGCAGACTCGTGTGTCAAAGTCGACAAAGGTTCTGATATCTCCAACAGCAGTCTCGTGAGTCTCGCAAGCACTGTAGACGTTGAGAAGACGTGTCTCGGGAAGAGCATCCATCGCACGACGCACAAGATCTGTAGTGACCACCTCACCGTTGAGCCACAACGAGCGAAGATGAGGCAACTTGTCGCCCAGCTTAGGATGCCGAGACAGAACTGTCGCCAAAAGTGTAGGAGTCATGAGGGTATCGGTAATTCGCCATTGTGAGAGAAGCTCAACAAGAGCAAGCGGGTCGTAGCTGGCGTGGTCGGGAATAGCGACAGTTGTAGCACCCCGAATCAGAGGTCGAAGCATCTCCCAGATGAAAAACACATTACATGCCACCCTATCACCGGGCTTGAGATCGCTGACAGCGAATCTCAGATCGTAGGAGCGGACGGCCGCCCTGTGGGGATTCATAATACCCTTGGGCTTTCCCGTCGTACCAGAAGAGTACGACACAAACAGCAAACGCTCCACATCATCATCCTCTGGCAGCGATCTCCTCTCATCCAGATGAGGCGAGATCTCTCCCCTGGCCAACTTGTCGGGACTATCGACAACAATAACCGGAGTTTCAGAGGTGAGGTTGCCCGAGTACTCTGACTGGGTGAGGATGACAGTTGGCTTCGCATCCTCGATGACATCTCGCAGGAGGCCAGCAGGGTACGCAACCTCAAGGACCAAGAACGCACCGCCTGCTCTGAGGGCAGCGAGGGCGGCTATAACGTAGTCTGCGCTCCTGCCCATGAGGACACCGACGAGATCATCGCGGCCAACACCGTAGTCACGCAATCGCTCGGCTAGGGCCCATGTTTCTCTGTCGAGCTCTGCATATGTGAGGGATCTCTTCTCATCCTCGAGGGCCACTGCGTCTGGAGTAGCTTGGGCCTGCTGCTCGAAAAGAGCAGCGAGATCCTTGTTGACATCGATAATTGACATGATGCCAGGTGGGATTTGTGTGAGATTGTGAATGGGAGGAGGGGAGAGAGTTGTAGTGAGTGAACTGGAGGTAGGTAGAGATGAGATGAAGCGGTGGGTGGGTCACGCGACCACTGGGCTAAAAGATATGTCGGTGACGGGTCCGGTAATGTCTGTCTGTCTATCCCCAACAATTGGCCTCCCACGTACGTACGCTACAGTTCGTATAGTACGGAGTAGGTAATTAGATGGTGGCCTTTTCTGGGGGCTCGGTAAAGTTAGTCTGTGATCCCCAAGCGAGGTGTCATTGCTATCTCTTTCTCTTACTCTTGTAACAGTCGACACTTTTCAAGCTGCCATATCCCAAAGTTTGTGGGGTTGAAAAAGGCCAGCAAGATAACACCCAGCTGTCGTGCTACGACACCGGTCAAGGTCAATTGAAGATAAGAATAACGAATAATGAAGATGAAGATACAGAAGTATAATCAAGTCGCTAGGCTTTTAAAAAGAAGCCACTTGGAAGCAAGGAGTAGTTGACATTTTATTCACAACTCGGAGTACATACCGGCGCCTCAATCACTGTCTGTCAGGGCGGGTGCCAATTGATATGCCCCCCCACGTAGCCCATGATTGGACTGCCCTAAAGCCACTTCAGGCCTAGCTGCCCGCCAATTTTGGGACCTGGAGGGGGAGGGGGGGACTCCATTTGGTCCTGGAGAAAGGTCCTTACGAATGGAGGGTAATGGAGGCATGTCTTTGGCTCTCTCGTATTCTATTTCAATTCATGCTTCTTATTAACATTGCGATGTTCAATTGCTGAAACATAATCTTGAAGCTGAAGAGATTTGATCCCTGTAGAGAAGAAGCAGGGGACTTGTCAACGAAACCAAACATTTGGGCCACTTTCACGTGCTAGAAACATGCTTTACAGCACCCCTGCTTCTATCTCGTAGCGCCAATCGGAACTCCCCTAGCGACGTTACAGGGTAATCTTCAATTTGTTACTCTCATCACTTGAAGGCATTATGCTCAATATTAAGTTGATCAATTGATATAGAGTTTATGGTTCTGTTACAGACTCAATTTGATAAATTATTGCCAAAGAAAGGAGAGTGAACAGTCTACAGTCGTACGTGATACTTCATGTTGGTGCAGCATCGTTATGCACAATGTGTTAATCCCAGCACCTCAACCTGGATCTTTTCTCCAGAAGCAAGTCACACGCATATCAACTGCGGGATTATTCGAGAGTTCGTACTATTCAAGCTACTCGTCACACGAGACAGACCAAATTAGCACGAGGCACGTTGACGGTTCGGATCTCGCAGGGCAGAACAAATTCTCCCCGTCGCCCTCCACTGATATCACCATCAACATCGTCATCATGGCCTCTTGTCCTATTATCTGACCGAGCTGCCAACGTGTCACCACCCTCCCTCCCTCCTTTTGCCAACTTTTCCAACTCTAAAACCGGAGTACTTTACCCTCAGAAGCCTGTCACATCGCGATTCTCCCCGTCGTGCGCGACCCTGATTGGCGCCGACGACCCGAAGCAGAGGGGTCGGACCATCGCCACTATTTGTCGAGCATTACCACTTTTATACTCGTGCATGACGCTCGGGGAGTCTATTTTCTTGGAGGACCAGCGAATCAGGGTATTTGTGATGAGCTTGTTTGAGGCACAGGATGTGACTTGGATTTCCTTGCCCTGGAAGTGTCAAATGATGAGAGACTTTGAGGTTTGGCGGTGAGCTTGACGCGTAAGATATGCTCTCACTTCTGCGAGTGAGTTAATGAGGAGTGTTTATTAGTTGCGTTCTTTTCATTGAGGCAATCGCATTGCAAGATGAAAGACGGCTGGAGTGAAGAGGTGGGTTGTACACAGCGTGGGGTGGTCCTCCATCTCCATCTCCATCTTGGATGCACAACATCAAAAGAAGCTTAAGGCGAGGCTTGGCATAAAGGACGTCAGCAACTTTGTTCGCCTACAGCCGCCAAGCCAATCGCATCCGTTGAACCGTGCAGCATTTGATCTGCAGCCCATGGTTTGCCTTCGGGGAGATGAAGTTGTTGCCGGAGCGGACAGAGACTTCCTAGGAGTTCTATTTCCTCCCTAGGACAGGACAGAAAACTCAGGATCTTAACTCTACCTAAATAATTAGAATATTCAGGAAAGTCTAGCCTAAGCTTAGGGTACTCTTACTAAATTCATTTTGGCATCTTCTTTTCGAGTCATAAGTTTTCTTGCTCTTTCTGGCCTCCCAGTTCCCGTGGACCAGGTTATAGACGACATACCAAAGATTAAGCAGGACGGTACAAGTAAGTGAGAGCCTTTGTGAAAAAATGCATGTTCAGCAATTCATATTGTTATTAATTCTTGCTGATTAGGTATTTAAGTGTGCAGGTCAAGATTCCCTCACCGTCTGGTTGGCTTTCTCAGTGTTCAAGATCAGCAGTCTCAAACTCCAACCATCGAGCCAGCAGAAAACGGAGACAACACAATTGAGCCGTCTACAAATAACCATAATAAACGGAATCACATTTAACAGATCCTATAAATAAAATAGCATGATTTTCTCCATCACTTTATCCGGTCCCACCAGAGCTTGTCAAACGATAAGATAAAGGGACCCGCCTTGACAACGCCCTTTACCATGTCTTGTCATTGTCAACTGGGTCCCATCATGTCAAGATGCAACGCCCTTTGCCATGTCTTGACATGCTCCTAATAAAAAATTACCAAATAATTTGATGTTTTTACCGAAAAAGAGTGCCATTCCGCCGTCTCATGCCACCGCTTGACGTAAAATAAATCCATGCTTCAACAATAAAGCCATCGCTCCCCCCCTGGACCTTTGATGTCCGATTTATCCTATTATCCTTCCCCTGACTTCATATTATCGATTCTACAGTGCTATGCATTCGACTTCACAGACGAGACTCGAGTATTCGGGGTATCATATCTCTCATTATAACTATTAACTGCTATACGCCAAAAAGGGACACAAAACTTTTGCTACTTTTCCAACACCCAAAACTCCGAATCGAAACTCGTTTACATTGCCTCTCGTCCCTTGCTCAGATCGACCTCGGCCATAGGAACAACCTTGGTTCGGCAGATGAGCTTATGACCAATATACAACGCGGCGAAAAGCATCAAGCTGATGTAGTTGGAGAAGAAATCGGCTACGCTCCAATCGATGAAGGCGGTGAAACCACAAGTGATGGTGATCAGTCCCACGAAGAAAGCGCCGTAGTAGGAGAGGTAAGGCTGGAGAGGAGCGAGGTAGGGAAGCTCGGAGCGAGGAATTCCTTGCACGCGCATGATCTTCTGGAAGCGGATGTGGCAGACGTTGATGAGGACCCAGGTGATGAAGCACGAGGTGGAACTGACGTTGAGAAGCCAGTTGAACACCTCGGCTCCGCTGGAGGAAAGGTTGATGTAGGCGATGAGACCCATGACGGAGCATGAAGCCACGGCAAAGTAAGGAGTTCCATACTTGTTGGTGCGCTTCATGAAAGCGGGCGCAAGACCATCCTCAGCGAGCGCGACCATGATACGGCTACTAGAGTAGACGTTTGAGTTGGCAGCTGTGAGAATGGCAGAGAGGAGAACGGCGTTGATGATGTCAGGAAGAACCTTGACACCAGCGCGCTTAGCGACGATGACGAGAGGTGAAGCAGAAGCATCCTGCGCACCAGAGTCAAGTCGGGGGTCGTTAAAGGGAACGTTGATTCCGACGAAAAAGACGGTCGCCATGAACAAGCTGAAGATTCCCCAGAAAGTCCAGCGGATAGCCTGAGGAATTGCCTTGCGAGGGTTGGCGGTCTCACCGGCGCCAACACCGACGAGCTCAGTGCCCTGGTACGAGAAACCAGCAGTGACGAGGACAGCCCAGAAGCCGACGAAGCGGCCCGTGGGGCCGTCAATGTCCATGTAGGTGTTTGTGACGCCGGGATCCTTCCAGTACTTGAAACCAATGTAGCCCTCCTCGCCAACACCAGCGTTTACGCAGATGGAGAAGATGATGAAGCCAACGATGGTAACGACCTTGATCATGGAGAACCACATCTCAATCTCTCCAAAGATTCTCACGGGCACAAAGTTTAACGCCGTAAACAACGCCCAGAAAACACTAATCCAGATGGCGATGCTAAGATCCGAATCCCAATACTGGATGATAATTCCCGCGGCGACAAGCTCGAGCGCAAAAGTAATGGACCAACTGAACCAGTACAGCCAGCCCATGGCGAAGCCGAGCGTGGGATCGACGAAGCGAGCGGCGTACGAGGTGAAGGAACCGGTGATGGGGATGTAGGCCGCCATCTCGCCCAGGCTGACCATGACGGAGTAGACGACTGAGCCCATGAAGGCGAAAGCGACGAGGAGCGACACGGGACCAGCCTTGACGAGGGCAGGGCCTACACCGAGGAAGAGACCTGTTCCAATGGTGCCGCCGATGGCGATGAACTGCAGGTGACGCGAGCTCATGGCCCTGTCGAGGCCAGCCTCGCCGGTCTCGACATCTTCCTTGGAGGGGGTTTTCTTCTCGTTGCTAACACGAGGGGACTTTTCGTCCGCTGAGGAAGAGTCCATGAGCATGATGGCTGTGTGTATCAGACGTCACTGTCTTTGTTGAATGTGAAGCTGTCGATATAGAATGTGAGATGCACACACACACAGATTAACGAAGGATGACTCGCTTGAAAGAAGGGAGAAGAGACGAGCCCGAGTGGTAAGATGAGATGAGTAGAGAGAGACCGAGACCAAGTGGGCTGGCAATGACTCTGTTATGTAAAAAAATGAAATGTCAACGGGGATGGGTATATCAATCGGGAATGAATGGGCCCATTACGAAAATTTTCGATGTCGGACCAGATCAGAAACCTTGGTCTTGGCCTGTGCGAGTGGATGTAATCCATTTACTATTGCATCCAGCAAGATTTTCTCGAGTGTTTTGCCTCTCGGTATGAGCGAACCAGCGATCATCACAGCACAACACAACAGTCACCATTACCCGATTTCCCCAGCTTCCTCTTTAGATTGAATCACGCTATATATCACAGCTACATAATACACATCACATTTTACATACATACACGAGCAGAATGGAGAGCTCCGTGCTATGGGTTCATCACGTTGAATCTGAAATATCGCGAGATGTTTTGCAATTCTGTAGTTTCCGGCTCGTTACCGATTAAGTTAGGTCTCCCGAGCCGCCACGCTAAAAGTATTCTAGCTTCTCAGTGAAAAAGTTCTCAAGGGCCAGGGGCTCACATTTTTTCTCACACGCGCCACTGATGAAAAATCCTTGCCACGGGCAGTCCGCCGCAGAGCAGCCAATAAGCGGCCCTAAAAGCAAGGAAAAAGAGAAAATTTCAGGTGGCTTGATCTTCTGCATGGAACAAATCGAAGCCTTGGGGTGGCTTACCTGCAGCTCGTGGTCTGACAAGGTAGCCCTCCCATGCTAGCTATGCTCTCCTACAGCTGGTGAGCTTTTAAGCTATCGGGCCATTTCGTACAAGGATATGCGGCTCTTTTAGCCGACGACAACCTCGCATCTCCGACGTTGACTGTTGATGTGAATGAATGAATCACTCTCTCCATTATCGGAGAGCACCGACCATTTAAACCTGCTAGACTCACTCATGCCGGGGACGAAATAATGGATCTAGCCGAGCTGTTTGTGATACGGTTACGTGATGCACGAAATAAGCATTCACGGGGATCGAGGAGAACCTGGGCTTTGGGTGTTTTCATTATGTACTGTCTCCGCAAGATGCCATCACCGTTTACGGGCCGAGACTGTCAGTTTGAGTCATGAGGCGTTCCGATGTGATGAGAGCGGTTGTGATGCTTCAATCGGATAACAAGTCTTGATCCCCAGTTCACCCAACGCTCTATGTAAGATGCTTTACCCCCAATACCAGTCCATTGTCCATTGGCAACATCCATTCAGATGACAAAACATTCCACCACTGCATACCCTCCGCGTTATCCCCATCATTCGACAATCTCGCTTCCCTCTCTAGAACGTCTCACCATAGTTTAGGTGACAAATTCTTTGGCGATCGAGTTGTGTAATACTAACCCTCCATGCTTGGACCTGCTAGGATCTTGATAGGGAAATAAGATCCGGGAGATCTTCCCGCGAGGGCATGCATGAACTGACTTATTCCCTCGTGTTGCTACGGGCGCAGGTCCGATAGGCTCTATGCTGGTGGTCTATTCTTGGCACTTATTGTTGGTTGTTTGATGTGAGATTCAAAAGGACCTTGTATCCATGCGAAGAGGGAGAGTGTGCGGTGTAGTTGGTGTTGATGCTGGAGGTGTAGACTCACACCACTTGGTTTGCAGCCAAGCTGTGATGGATCACCCAAGCCAACTTGTGAAAACAACTCGGAGACCCTCTGATCTTGTGTTGCACTTGAAAATTGCTTTGAGTAACCGATGGCTTCCAAATTGCGCTTGGAGTCGCTAGACATTCTTAATGAGGCCATACCCACTCAACTGTAAAGAGGTTAAACCTGGGATACCTGCCTTCCTTAGCGTGAAGGTACCTTCCGTTTTGGCACAGTGGTATCCTTCTCCTACCCGACCTTCACTGCAATTTTCGCCCCTCACAATGGGTAGCTCAAGTCAGCTTGATGACCTGCATACACTTTATGCAAGTACTTCAGCTACGCTATAGCCTATTGCAGATTACTGCCGCTTAACATCACCTGTAGATCCAGAGAGCCAATGGCAGCAGTTGAGGTACTTGAAGAAAGAGTAATTATTTATTATTCTGTAGCGTTAAACATCCTCCGTGTTGCAAAACAGTGCCGCGAAACAAGACAGTTTTCATCATGCAGAAGACACAATGAATCCTCCAGTATCCTTCTATGGTATCATTCAAGACAAGCAACCAGCCAATCAATTGCCGTAAGAGTGCCCCAGTCCCGAGGCTCAAGCTTATGCTTTTTATGCGATCATTCATCAAACATATTTCCCATTTCAGCTAGAGCGGTAGTTCGCTTCCACTAACTCAGGGCAAAGCTATGATGATATCGAGATGCATCAAGATCAGCTTATCGGTCATGGATGACCTGCTGAACCTTGGGATACACTCTGCACATCTCCTGGTAAAGCTCAGGGTGGTCGCGCCACATGACCTGAGGATCCCAACCAGCCGCAACAAAGATGGTCTCGACACCGCTCGAAATCGGGGTAGTGAAGATGTTGGCGATTTGGAAACCGATGAGGACAGCGAATGCCATGACGACTGCTGTGTATTGACCGTCGCTGTTGTAAGGGGGGTCGGTGAAGTAGAGGTACAGATAGGCCAGGAGACCGCAAGCGTATGCGATGAAGAGGCCGCCGAACGAAAGGACGGGTCCGATGAGACAGTCCTATACAGGTTAGTAGTGTACGGAGACAAAGACGATTGCACTTACGTTGATTAGAGCGTCAATTCCACGGTCCTTGATCATCTTCCAGGTATCCTTGGCAGCTGCAAAGTAGGCCTTTCCGTAGAGCGCAATGTGGCAGAAAGCATATCTGTTGATGAACTCAACAGCCCACTCTAAAATACCAAGGAGGCAACCAATGCAACAGAACAGTGCGTATCCCAGCATACTGCCATCCGCGGCCTCCTGGTTCCGAGCAGCCTGGCAGATCTGACGGACGAACTGGATAATAGCGACCAACAAACTACCCAGAGCAATGGAGCCAAAGCTGTAGGTCAAGGCTCGCTTGGCAGAAGCGCGAGTGGCATCCTTGGGGAAGTTGTGGGGGTTGAAGTACCATGAACCGTAGACACCGGCAATCGTGGTGTGGATGGTGTTCTTGAGCCACTCGGAGAACCAGTACATGGTAAACGTGATGAAGACGATCAGGCCAATGACTTTGCCTTTGCCACAGCCACCATCAGCGCAAGAGGGATTATCGTTCGCAGGCTGGTACTTGATGTAGATTGCGACAAGAGTGATCGAGAACCAAGCAGACATGGCCGTGGCGATGATGCCGCCAATCAGACTGGTAAGATAGACATGGCCATACTTCTTGCTAACGTCGATGGTAGTTCGAAGCATCAGCGCTGAAAAGGGAATTCGCGAAATCCAAGTCCAGAAGCAAAAGGCCATGAAAAGTCCAAAGATGAGGAATACAATTCCAGCAGACCAGTACCTGCGCCAGAGGTAAAAGATGGCAGTTCCCAAAGCCCAGCAGACATTGAGAATACCGGTGACCCAAATAAACTGCTTCGGGAACAACCGCGCCAGCCAAACGTACGCATACGAGAGCACAAACGCAACAGCGAGCACAAACATGAACAAGATCACGGTACTGGTGTTGAGCGAAAAGTCATTCCTATTACCGTAGATTCCCGATCCAGCATTGCCCTTGTTGGCAGCGTATCCCTGCAGCGCAATACCAGAAACGACGACGTAGCCAGCCATGAAGAGGATGAAGAGGATACCAGCCCAGAGATCGTTCCACTTTGGCTTGGGGATCTTGAACTGCTCTTCGAACGAGGCCTTCTCGTTGCCGCCGTAGCCTTGGGCGGGCATGTAGCCGTTGCCATTCTGAGGGGGGTATGGCTGCTGCTGGGGAGGAGGTTGTTGGTATTGCTGCTGGTGTGTCGCGGGGGGAGGTTGAGGCTGGTATTGTTGTTGATAGCCGCCGCCACCGCCGTTGGAGTAGCCATACGGCGGCTGCTGGTTCGGATTGTAGTAATTGTCGGCTTCGCCCATTGTCGCTGCTCGTGATGAAGATGTATTGATAAGTTTGCGATGAAATACTTGTCGTGATTCAGTGGATGATGGATGCTCCTTGATCGCGATGGAGTCGTGATCAGCGCAGGGATACCAAGTACCGGATCGCGATACGAAAAATCAACCGCGCTCAATAATTGATTGATTCAACCAAGATTGATGATTCGATTAATTCTGATGATGAAGAAAGTCAAAGAGTAAACACAAAAGTCAAAAAGGGAGGGCACACCCCCAAAAAAGATCATGATCACACACAAAGTCCAAGCGGGTCCGTCCGAGATTGCCCAAGAATCAAAGACATCACACAACGAGCTTGGCCCAAACTCGATGACCTCATTGAGGCGCCAGAGCTGTAACGCATAATGGTTTAGATCACCACGAGCGAGCCAATCACCGTCCTGGCCTGCAGAGAGCTCCCTGTAGCTACAGGGCCTGGAGAGCTGAAGACCAGGATCCGCTAGTGGCTTGTCCAAATGCCGAGCTGCCGAGCGCCAAACCTTAGTACCTTAATCTTGCCTGTGATTTTGGGAATTTCCCGTTATGCTTAAGACACCTACGTCCGAGCGGCTCGATTAAAGAGTGTGTGTTTGTTTGTTTGCGATTATTTGTTTCATATGGATACACAAATTACTACGCTGTGTAACGAATGCAGCTCGCCTATTGTTGAATTCATCACAGGTAGTCGTGACGAAGACGGAGAACATTCCAGTGCTTGGCGTGAGCTGATTGAACCCTGTTGTTCTCGTATCATTAACGCGATGGGAATAAAAGACGGGGAATTTCGAAGGATGACTTTACAGTTCCATCTTCGGTAGTGCATGCAGCCTGCAACGCTTTGGCCTTGTTTCTGGATCTCAGACAATACATATCACGCCCACCATCACATATTACAAGGTTGATGAAACAACGCACAGCACGGTCGTTCCTCGTCAAGACTACCTGATCAGCTCTTCTGTCTTTCTTGACTAGAACGTAGTATACTAATTACAACGCCAGGGTATCACTCAATTCCACAAATACAAACCCTCGATTGCATTGGTTCACCAACTAAAGGATGCCCAAGCCATCATCGCATATCCAACGCCTTCGCGTTCTCAATATCCTCAATTCTCAACCTCTCTCCCAAATCTGCATCCAACGTCATGAGCTCCAGCTTCTAAAAGACCCCGCATTCGAAAACGTCGAACTATCCGATCCAATGCGCCTCTAGGCATCGTCGATCTGCGTCCCCGTCTCATCATACTCCATGACCTCCTCCAGCGCTGCCAGACTCTCGTTATCGTGCCCAATCTGCCTTCTTGCATTTAGCGCAGCGATCCGTTTGTTATCAGGTTTGAGGATGCTCCACATCTCAGCCGTCACTGCGATCGCGCTTGCGTCTGATGTGCTGCGCGACATCGTAGCTTTCATCCATGCGAGTTGCTTGCCCGAGAGACGCCAGACCATGGTATACGCCTTTTCGTAGCCGAGTTTGAACATGGTAGATGCCTTGAGGAGCTCCCACTTGCTTAGAGATGGGTCGCCGTTCCATTTGTCGAGGAGGGGCTTGACTTGCCTCGAGGTTAGGAGTTCGGCCGGTGGTTGATATGAGGACCACTTCTGATGCAGTTCCCTGACTTTGACGCCAAAGTCGCTGCTCGAGGGATCATTTTTACCGCCGGCCATTGTCTTCTTCCACTCCTCCATGGTATCGGAAACCTGCGCGCGAAGTGCAGCCATGAGCCTGCCAATGATCCTCGATTCGTTCTTCTGGCTTTCGAAGTCGTCCCAGAGACGAGCTAGATCCTTGTCCCATGCTTGTACAGGGACATCTTTTCCAAAAAGAGCATCGGAGAACTTTTTTAATGCGTCCGCGATTGTGTCCTCAGCTACTATAAACTTAAGCTCGTCCAGAATATGTATGGAACCATCCCTGTTGACGTAGTTGCGTCTCGAGCTCCTCTCATTCTCATACTCTGGGTCTTTGCCTTTCATTTGCATGTCGCGCTTTAGTCGATCGTAGTCTTCACGAGTGAATAGCAGTCCTTGTTTGGCTTGGTCGACAAGGAGAGCAACCAGTGTGCTCAAAGCAACAGCTCGTTCACTGTTGACGCCTCTTTCCAGGTAACACAGTTTTTCTTTGAACTTGGTAGCGATACCTAAATACCCTGGTTGCATATTAAACGTGATCGCTGTACATAGAAAGTCCGCGCATGCACTATCGACATCAGTGGCTGCGTCTAAGATGGACTCGAAGCTTGGGTTGCACTTTCGGAGGTATCCTTGTCCGACAAGATCCGGCTCGACTGGCTTTGGAGCGTTGTTGAAGTTGTTGACAACATCAGGGTCCCAGCAGATCCAAGCCAAGTCGCCATCGTAATCGCCACCCGAGAGCATATCAGCCAGTGGAGACTTGCCCTTTGACGAGAAGACAATAACATCTTTGAGTCTTTTCAGGTTCGGCTGGAATACAGCTTTGACTTTCTGTATGTCGCTGACAAAGTGAGCGGGAGCTCGAGCTACAAGGATATCGATGCCATCGAGTAATGTATCTGATTCTCCGTCTGCTTGGAATTTCGAGGAGAACGCAAGCTGTACCTCGCCTTCTTCCAAAGTACCTGTGAAGTCGACGGTCATGAATGCATAGGTCGATCGAGGAATTTTTATATTCATCTTCGCCTTGAGCTGTTCGGCCTGTCGCTTCTGGTTATTCCATACCATATCTCGCAGAAACCGACACTTGGTGGCGTCAAAGCCAGCGTCGAGCATGTATGAGATAATGTCTTCTTCTCGCTCTGGTACGGCGCCCAGAAAGGGGACGTTTCCCAATGTCGCTCGGTCAAAGCCGCGATGTGTAAAACCGCGCAGATTGGTCGGATGGGTCATGGCAGCAAGTTGGCCCCCGATCTCCTCTTGAAGGCCATTCGCGAGGTGACGGGCGATGACATTGCGCATGTCCTGGGGTACAGGCGCCCGTGCCTCAAGAACCGGGATGAACTGTGTATTGAGAGCAGCGGACCTTAGCTCTCTGGACCACTCGCGTACTTCAAACGTCCGATGGTGAACATCCTCAAAGTCGCAATTCCATTTCCGCTGCGAGGGATAAGTCTCGATCCAATCGTCATTGTCCAATCCATCATCTTCAACGTCGACAATCCACATCCCTTTCGCGCTACCAATACGGGCCTGGAACGCACATGGCGTTTCCAAAAGCCCCATGTGAGTCGCTATCCTGCGCGCTAGGTTTCGAGACATTCGACCGATACCGTCACCCATATCCTCTTGCTCATTCTTCTCTTTCTTGGTCATGTACTTGTGAAAGCCTAGCATAGTGTCGCGATGTCGAAATTGGTGAGGTTCAATGACGATGGTGGGAACAGTCTTGCTGAGGCCTGGATTGGGATATTAGCTAAGAGTAAGAAAAACGTTCGGTCAAACAACTCACTGAGAGCAAGTCGTGAGAAGAGCTTGGGTACCGGTTGCGATGAGTTTTGCTCAATGTTGATAGCCCAGTTTAAGAGATCACAGCGCCTCATCTTTGTACGATGTCCCGGAGAAGTTGCTTCTTCCAAAGGAGGAAACTGGCTCATGGGAACACGAAAGTTGATACCGTCAGTTGCGAAGAAATACACGCGCTCTTGCATGATCGTCATTGACTTGTGAGGAGGCCGTGGATCTTTGATGGACTTCTTGGCCTCGCGAGTATAGAAAGCCGCCCATGAACGACCGACAAAGTAATGGAAGCTTTTGGTCAACCATTTGATGACCTTGTTTGCACCTTGTGGATCTTGCTTGATCACATCAGGAGCATCTCTGGAAGTGGGCGACGGCATGATGACTTCCAGGAAGCGATCTGCACCAAAGCGCCGAGCCAGTCGATGCCCGAGTTCAAGACGCGGAGGCTGGAGTTTTAGCCGATATAGTTGCCCAGTATCTTCTGTATTACAGAGAAATTCTGCAGCAAGGACGACGGCTTTGTCATGTGAGGCGAATGATCCGAACGCGGCATCCCAGACGGCTCGATCGCAAGCTGGAGGCAACCCTTGTCCCACGAATAGTCGATGTCTGAAGAGTTGGCCTCGGAATTTGGTCTGATCATGCCAACTGTCGTTGGGCTGATATTCGAGATCCCATGTAGATAAGTCCACGCGACAATAGAGTGCAACACGGGTCAGCTCCCACAGGATTATAAGAGGCGCCTGATTCAACCCAGGAATGGGGAACTTTGGCCAGATGTTCCGAAGACGATCTGTCAGCGGACATTCAGGCGGTTCTGGATCGAACATTGGAGCATCGAACATTGGAGCATCGAGCAACATTGTATCGAACTCATTCATTTCTGGCAGGCTAGAGTAGGCTGTTGCGGGACTGCTGGATCGAATCATACCTGCTCTCTTCAAGTCGACTTGGCTTCTTATCGGCTGAGGCATTGAAAGGACTGGAAGCCTTAGCTCTTCCTCAGGCTCATCATCATCAGTGAGATCAATAACAGGCTCTGGCGGCGTTCGATCCCCATACCTTCGAAACGAAGGCGGTTGCAGTGGATCAATATCATTGCGTTCTTTCTCACTTGGCGGCTTGTACGCAAATTGTTGAATGCTTTGAGAGAAGGGAATCTGAATATCTTTGGATGATGTCGCATTGCTGGTGAAGGACGGTTGCGTGGCTTGGAACAGATGCTGAGATCTTTTGAAAGAGGTGTTGGTCACAGTAGTTGCTTGAGTACTCGACGCATAGTCATTCGTGAAAACAGTTGGGGCCAGTGAAACTTTACTGGAATTAAATGACCTTGTACCAAACGACGATGGCTGAGTGCTGGCAAATGATGTGGTGGCGGAATTGACTATGCCATTGGTGAAGGACGATGTACCTGCGCCTCTAGCGGGCCGTCCCGTTGATAGACGGCTACTGGAGTCCACAAGTCTAGAGCGAACTGGGATGCTGTCAATGCTCTCGCACGCAGGAGAACCCTCGAAAGAGTTTCTAGATCTCTTGGAGCCAGGATCCGGGAACTCATCAGACTTGCGCTTCGAGTATTTGGAGCGCTGGCGATTCGTGATATTGTCGTCTTTGAGCAATTGTAGTAGAAAGTCCTGTAGTTCGGCCCGCTCCTCAGAGGTCAAGCGGGTACGTGGACGGTGGGATTTGCTCGGGGTCGTATCAGGGTCAACGCGGGGCTTCCGGATCCAATTCTTAAGATGCTCGTCCGCCTGCTCGCGGAAGCGAGTCAGACATATCGCGAGACGGTTGGGGTCCTGGAACTTGAGGCGATATGCGCACAAGTAGATGTGTTCACTTCGCTCTTGGTCTCCATTGCGATGCTGTTGCCGGCGCTTACTGGGCGACAGAGTTAGGTCTGGGATGTGAAGCTGAAGCTGAAAATCAGTGCTGAGCGAGCGGATTGTGCGGTCGAGTTCGTCTTTGGCTTGCTCTCCTTTCCTGGGCGGGAGCTGACTAGCCATGACGACCGGCACCAGAAACCAAGAATGAGAGTCAAAACGGTTGAAACAGTCAAATGAGTGAATGATGAATTTGGCAAGCGAGCATGAGATCAGAGCCTGAAGTAAGGCAAGTGAAATTAGCGCGCGACAATTGAGGGCGGGAGATGCGCTCAGCTTGCGCTGCACTGCGCAGAGGCTGAGCCAGCCTGATCTGCAGGTCGTACAATTGTGATTGAAGCGTCCCTTGACAAACGAAATACTTCATGGGCGTTTGAGTTCTTCGGCCTGTTGTCGAAAGTGTTCAAACGGCTGCAACGGTTTCTGGTCCTGATAGACAGTGATGGTTCGTTGTATGAAGTCGATTCTATTCAGCAAATCAATACACAGCCTCATGAACCAAATCGAGTCCAATGCTGGATCATGCAAGAACAAATTGGTTATCACAAAAATATGGTGATTGGACAGGGGAGCATGGGCGAGCGCAGATATTGGAGAGAGGTTAAGGGACTTGAGACAGGCAGTGAATGGGAGGCCCCCCCCACACAAAAGAAACAGAAAGACAGAGCAGCAAAAAAGGACAAGGGCAAGAGCGATTCATGGTATATCAAAGTTGCATTGATTGAGCGCTAACAGAGACTCTCGATGACTGTGAGAATGAAGCTGAACATGACAGACAACTGGCGATTTATTCATGTTGTCTCTTTTCTCTTTACCCTAGAGACGACATCATACGATGACTGGCTGTGGCTGGTTGCTTGCCTGACGGATTCGGCCTCAGTTTATCCGACCGGTGGCTTCGGGATGTCGGTTCCCATCCCAGTCTCGTGCCCCATCAAAGGGATCAACAGCCAACCATAGAGACAAGAGACAAGAGAGACAGAGAATCGAAAGGTCAAAAGATCAGCCGCCAAGTACAGTACCTAGAGTACACACGTTCTTCCTCTTCTTTATTACCTTATTAATACCAGCCCGACCCCAAACTAAAACCAATTCGAAAGCCGAACCGGCCCCGCTCGTCAGCAGCGCAAATCTTCCCCTCCCTCGCCCAACCTCTTATCGCTATCGCATGGGAGTCTCTCGGAGTTCGGCATTCGTAAACCCTCATCTGCAATCATAACATCACATCGCAATTGCTATCGCGACCTTTGTTTGGCTCCACGGCTCATCTCTGAGCCCATATCCCCGATTCACCATGGCCGAGAACCCTAGCCCAGATGAGCGGGTAGCCATTGATGACCTGACCCCAGAGGAGGCCAATCGAATCATACATTCCCATCGCAAGGTTCGCTACGGTAAGACATGTTGTGAATAACCTCAATTAGGGAACTCCATGGCTCATCATCACGTTAGGTACTGCATGTTGGCCCTGTCGTCAGAGAAAAGTCAAGTGCGATAATAAACAGCCTTGTGAGAACTGCGTCAAGAGAGAGCATCCAAGACTATGTTCCTATAAGCCCAACCGCTCATCAACCTCAAAGCTATCAGGCTCTGGTGCACCCTCAGAAGCAAGTCAAGGCATCGCCAGTCGCAAGAGGACACTCTCATTCTCAGAGGCTCATCGCGACGAGGGAGTGCGCAAGGTTGAGCGACAGGACAGCTGGCCACGCACCCTTGGTAAGGGTCCGAACATCCGGGTCATGCCACTGTTCATACGACTAATAAACAGCACAGCAAGCATCGATGAACCTGAAGTCGCAGCAGACCGTTACGTTGGGCAGAACAGTATTCCTGCTCTACTGCGCGAGCAGTCTTCACCCGTTCACAAAGGCGACGGTCTTGACATTCGACAAGACATGAGGTCTATTCTCGGCTTGGACACATCGGCGCCTTTCCCGCTGATGTCGTCGCATCACCTCCAGAAATTGACACAGGATATATCAACTGAATTGCCTTCTGACCGTGAGGTTATGAAGTGAGTATTCGCCTCTGCCCTTTGCTGTGGCGAGACCGTAAGCTGACGAGCCATTCAGGCTGTTCCGCACGTACAAGGAAATACCTCAGCCTTTTTGGGGATTCGTTATGGACATTGACGACCTCGAGGCCAAGCTCATGACTTACTTGGAAGATCGATCGCGAAATGCGACAAGCGGTAGCAAGTCTACCAAGCCCGTTACAGCGTCATGGCTAGCAATACTCTTTGCCGTCTTGGCTGTCGGATCACAGTACCACGAATCGCCATACCATATTCGCACTCGAGACTCTCAGCGCTTCATTCAGATATCATTTCACTTCCTCCGACTGGGCAACTTTCTTCTTCGGTAACATAGCCTGCCAACTTTGACAACCTATACTAACACATCGCAGACCTTCTTTTGACTCCATTCAAGCTCTTCTTCTCACGTGTTTTGTTCTTCTGAATGATATGAAGGCTGAGGCATCATGGGCGCTGATGGGATTGACCTGTCGTCTTGCCCAGTCGCTCGGTCTACACAGAACACTGCGTAACGAAAGCCGCGACTGCACACCGCCAAATACCCAATCGAAGGAAATGGTACGAAGAAGATTATGGTGGAGCGTTGTGTGGCACGACACCTTGACGTCGCTATCGTTTGACAGGTGAGTATTGAGTATTTCATGTTGTAGGCTCACCTCTAACAATGTTAGATCTCCAATGACCAACTTTCCTTGCTGTCCGATCCCCGTCATGGCGCCGACACCAAATGGAAACTACTCATACCTCGAGACAATGTACCATCTCATGGAAATCATTTCCCGTCGCCTAAATCCAGACGACATGATGAGTGCTTCATACACTCAAATCATCGACGACTGCGAGGCCGTAGAGACCTTGCGAAGCCGCACTGCACCACAACTACGAAACAAAGAAATCTGCAAGACAGCCCTCGACCGTCTACAACACTATGCAATCCGCCTCCACACATCATTTGTCATCTCCGTCGCATGTCGCCCAGCACTCCGAAAAGACAGCGAATTCGAACCTGAGCAGCGAAAGACGCTAGCCGATCGCTGCAAAGACAACCTAACCGAAACCGTCAGGATGTTCCTCGCCATGCACCAGCTCTCCTCCATCCCAACCCGAAGCTGGGCCTTCACGTACCACGGCCTATCATCAGCTCTGCTCCTTGGCATACTATGTGAGACAAAGACGGATCCAGAGGTTCGGCAGTTACAGGGGGATCTCATCGCCGCCCTCTCGGCCACTGCTGCCAAAGACGTTAGCTCGCCCGAGCCGCATGTCATGACCACCGACAAGGACATTGAACTCTCGGGCCCACTTTACCGCGCCCTCACGGCCCTCAAGAACATTTACGACCATGGCTCTATTGTCCCGTCACATCTCAAGAAAGAAGGCGACGCCTCTGCCGCCGGCAGCGGGAGCCGCACGCCCCTTAACCCCTTTGGAAACCCAGGCCAACTTCCCGGAAATGGCAATTCAATGTTTCGCAACGTTTCCCAGAGCGCGGACCCCAGGGAGGACGCAGCGCTTGCCATGGCTGAGATGCAGAACGGAGGAGCTTCGATCCAAGACTTTCCAGGGTCAGTATCCCTTTTCACCCTATCAAAAGTAATCGTTTCTAAAAGCGTGTCTAGTCTTGCGTACGGTCAGATGCCAAACGGAAACCTGAATCTGGACAGTATGAACGCCATGAATGTCGATCCTACGCAATACATGGCTCCCATGGACCTCTACGAATCTATCTGGGGTGGTATGTCATTTCCTACCTGTCATATTTCTCTTTGAAGGGCTTGGAAAACTAACTCGCCACAGAATCGCCGGACCCGTGGAACACGGGAATGGACTCGTTGAACTTTGACTTCTTAGCCCAGCCACCGCCAGGCCAGCCCCAGCAGCAGTTCTACTTTTGAACATAACCAGTCCTCTTATGGTACTGTCTACCGGGTGATGAACGAACCAGAAGGGAGAAATTTGAGATATTTCTGTCAAATTGGGAGTACGTTATCATGTAATGGCGTCAAAGGGGGGAGGGTTAACATTTTGACTTTTCTCTATTTGAGTTGTAAAAAGCACAACTGAGCGATAAAACCAGGCCATTTCATACATAATATTCAAGTCGTTACTCTTTTTTCCGGGGTGCTCTTTCTTTAAAACCGCCCAAAACCCGAGGTCAGCCAAGCCTCATCCGGAGCTGGGAGCCCTTTTCTGTTCCGTCACGGGAAAGGGAGGCAAAAAAACACAAATCGTCAGAGCTCTCTTTGATCGTTCAAAACGGACCCCACGGAAAGGAAGGGAACGTTCAGATCGCCGCGGGAGCCAAAAGCCGGAGGTTACACAGACCCCAAGGGGGAATGCTAAACCGTCTCGGTGGTGACATCTCCGGGCGACGAATCAATGTCTTCATCATCCGATTGCAGTGCCTGGAGGGCAAGGGTTTGATATAAGCTTTTCGTGTTATTCCCCCTTTGGGCAAAGGGGCCTGACCCTGCGTCTCGACACAACGGTCCCTTGCCCGGAATGAGGGGAGGAAGCGAATAAGGAATCGCCAAGAGTTAGCTGTTTATGTCTATTTCTTGCGACGGGATGATGTGGCGACGATCTTCTTCTTTAGGTGCTTGGGCATCTTCTCCTTGCGCTTCTCGCGCTTAGCTTCCTTGACGGCTTGTTTATGGGCCTGGAAAGGTATTGGTCAGTAAAGTTCCTCGAGGAGAATGGGTGTTGAGATACAAACCTTCTTCTCATCCTTGTCCTCGAAGCGACGGCCGCGGGGAGGACCCTTTTCGAAGTTGGCCTCGTCGTTGGAATCGCCTGAGAGAGATGCGCCTTCATCGTCAGAGTCGGATGCAGAACCTTGTTCCTCCTCGCCATCTTCACCGTCCTTCTTGGGAGCAATGACTTGATCTGCCAGTAGATTACTGTAGACCAGGTCGTTACCTTCACCTTGTGTCACCTTCTGAGCATCCTTCTCAATATCGTAGACTTGTTCTAATGTCTGAGGAATGTACTGGTTTCTGAACACCTCGTTGTCAACCTCGATCTGAGCAGCCTGGTCTTCACTTGTATCAGCGCGAGTCTCGTACAGAGTCTCGATCGCCTTGGCCATTTCTGGCTCTTCTACAGGACCCTCAGGGGTAGTAATGAAGTTGAAGATAGCGCGGTCAGCAAGCGTATCAACGCCCTTCCGCCTAAAGAAGTCACCCACGTTCTTGATATCCATGCGCAGGAACTCAAGGGAGCGAGGATGATCAGGCTCCACACTCTGCGACACATCAATGATGTAGAGCTTCTCCTTGTGGTAGAGAATATTGTACTCGCTCAGATCGGCGTGGACAAGACGGCAAACCTGATAAATTCGGCGCATGATGCCAAGCAGCTGAACATAAAGCTTGTGCCACTGCTGATCGACATCGTAGCCCGTCAGAGTAGCGTCGCGGAGGCGAGGATACGCCCAGCCCTTTCGGTCGCCGAGGAAGCCCATGACAAGAACGTGAAGCTTGAGGCTGATGGGCTCCGGACAGGGAATACCAGCAGTGTAGATCCTTCGCAAGTTGCGGAATTCCTTCTCCGCCCAAAGTTTAACCATCTTTCTGTTGTTCCCCTTGTCAAAGCCACCCTTGAAACGGTGCTCACCGGTGATGTAACGCTCTCTGTCCTTGAAGCTCAGAATGGCTGTCTTGTAGACCTTGATAGCCCTCTGGGTGGCCTCGCCGGTTTGATCATCGTGGAGGACGGCGCCGTAGACGTTGGCTTCTTTGCCGGTACTGATAGCACCGTGGACTTCGCTAACGAAGCCACGGTTGATCATCTGCAGGAGAATCATGCGGGTGCGCTGGTCGAGGACTTGTTCGCTGGTGGCGCGGTCGGCCTTGTCCTTGTCCTTCTCGACATCTTGCTTGACAGTGTCGAGACGAAGCTTGGCGGCATGCTTTGATAGGGCGGATACTTGATCGTCGACGCTGGCAAAGGTGTTCGCAGTAGGTTTCTGCTGGTTCGAGCGAGCAGCAGCGCCGTCGGCATTGCGCTGGCGATTATAAGATTTTGTCAAGTCGCCCGCATCAGCAGACCACTCATTATCGTCGAAATCCTCCTCGAAAATATCGTCAAAGTCATTATCGTCTTCCTGCTCGAGAAGGGCACCGTCGTCTTTCTGGGTCTGGAGTTCGCGGGGTATTTCTTCTGTCTGTTGGTAGCCTTGGTTTGCTGTGTATTGGTAGGGAGGCTCGTGAGGAGCAGCTGGACCTGCTGCGGGATCCATGGTGAATAATTTGCAATGAGACTTAGCGAGATTGCAAAATATGTCGGTTATGTTGGCGAAAACAAATTCGATCAAGGCGTTGTGGAATTTTTGTGCAACCTTGTCACCGCGGGGTTCAAAAAAACGTTATCTTATCGGTGGATGTGTCTACCAGGGTTCACTATAACGCTGTAAGATAATTCTTGGCAGATTTGAGAATTGTAATCGAATTATTTATATGGAAAATTTGCCTAAATTTTGTCGATTTCTGTCCAGGAAGATTCATCACTTTTACTCATATTGATGATCCCCATAGTCCCAACTTTCCTTCTGCCTGGTGTTTTCTTCTTCTGGGGGACTGTTAGTGGAGATGTCGCTGCGTTTGGTGAGTCATGGAGGGGTAATTTCCAGTGGAGGAGTCATGAGATGAGCCATCGATGATGACTTCACATGGAACCTCCACAACCTTTGTCATCAAGTCCAGTATCGTGAAGAGAGAAGCACGATCACGACAAGAATGAATGACTACAAGCATCGTAATATGCGTCATTATTTGACCCAAAGCAGAAAAGCACAGACATGACTGTTGAGTCTAAAATTAGAACTCACAACGACGCATCTGTTTACAGTAATTCAAGGAAGAAACTTGTGTGAGAGAGCTGATTGGACCTCTGAATCTCCCGAGAAGTCAAGAGCCTCAAAGCGGAAGGGACCGAGCCTTTGTTGAGCATTGGCCAATGACTGCCACTTTACTCTCTTCGGGAGCATTTCCCCCCAGAATCGCAAGAGACGGACGGCTTGAGCATCGTTTCAAAACTCAACACCACCGCTAACATCACCATATCGAGTCAGTGCACATTCCCGCTCTCCGACAGCTCAAGCCACGGCCATCTCTAGTTGGCACTAAGATGAGGTTATTTACGGAGCCATGAACCCGACGATATGGGATACGGCCCGGGTGAGAGATTTCCGTCCAAGGTTCGTCGGTCTATGATCTTGGAAGGAGATGGACGACAAGATGTCACTGTCATAGGATGACCTAGACGCCATCTACGACAGAAGTACGAAAAATGCAGGAACAGAACTGGGCATGACCTAAATCCAATCGACCAAGACAGAAACAACGACATTGTTGTAGATCTAATGATCTATCAAGGGTCCTTTCATCATACCCGTCCCAACTTGTTCACCTGGTCCGTCGATCAACGCACCAAAAAAGTCTCAAAGCAATCGTTTTTGTCAGTCCCCGGCCGATACTTGGCCGATACACACGCATACGCAAGACCCTAACAACAGTAATTGCGGCGTACGCCTTCAACGTCAAGATGGGGACCCTTGACGACAAACGCGGACAAATCAGACGCAGGTACCAGGAACCAAGAACAGACATTTTGGGCCATGCATGTCTCGGTCATGGCTGCTTTGCCGTGCTCGTGGCATTCATTCTAGGGTCTAAAATGTCTAGTCCCAAGGCCCCGGAATGCAGATGCCAGGCCATAGTGCCATACCATACTCGATCCAGATGCATTCCACCCAAAACCACCCTCTTCAAGGGCCACATTCCACATTAAGCTCTACAGCATGGCTTCACTTAGCTCCAGGCTTGCCCAGAATGCCATACTATCGATCTCGAAGTGCCTGGAAAATAGCCTTTGCCCTCGATCCGGCACACTCAGCCCGCCCCTTACAATGGATCGTTGCTACTCCCATAATCCCATTGTCTTGATATATGAGGTCCGGCCCCCCGTCCTCCTGATACATCCTCATCTCACGATCAATACTGTTTCTCACCTACCCCACCATTTACGATGAAGTTCAGCACGGTATCCTTTCTCCTCCTCGCCGGCTGTAGTACGGGTATTCCTCATGAAATCCGTGGCGATATCTACGAGGTGAAGAATCCATTCTCACCCAACGCCGTTGATCCAGAAGTTGAAGGAGTAAAGGGTCTGCAAAAAAGAGCAATAGGCCCCAAAGGAGACCAAGCCCTCGCAGCACGAGGCGACGTGTACGAGGTTAAGAATCCCTTCTCACCTAATGCTGTTGACCCTGAGGTTGAGGGTGTGAAGGGTCTGCACGACCGGGATATAAAACCCAGGGATGTAGAGGCACGTGGTGATATCTATGAGGTCAAGAATCCTTTTTCACCCAACGCTGTTGATCCAGAGGTTGAAGGAGTCAAAGGCCTGCAAAGGCGGGACATTGATCCCGAGGAACAAGAAGAGGAGGAACTTGGCAAGACACTGCGAGGTCGGGCTATCGATCATGAGAATGACCCCGACTCGGCTCACCTCAAGCCTCGAGCTGGCGGAGAAAAGGTCAAGATGGACCAACTCACCAACACCAATTACAAGCAGCCTCATGCCGAAATTGCCCTCATCCAGGCATACAACAAATACAAAAAGCCTTTACCCCCGACGCTTAAGAAGATTGCTGACCATGAGGCTGCCCTGATCAACAACAAGCTTGGTTAGTTTCGTTACGCGGGTTGATGAACACAACTAACACTCGCCAGGAATGAAGGGTACTGCTTCGGCAACACCGCCTCAATACTACGATTCACAGTATGTAGTTCCTGTCAAGATTGGTACTCCAGCTCAACAAACATACCTGAACTTTGATACTGGCTCATCTGATCTGTAAGTTGTCTGTCTTTTGTTAACAATGGTTCTTTGCTGATTGTCGCAGTTGGGTGTTTTCCACAGACACATATCAGCCTGACCAAGCTGGTCATATTCTCTACAAGCCAGACAAGTCATCGACTGCCAAGCGACTGAATGGTCAGACTTGGAGTATCAAGTACGGTGATGGCACTGGTGCCAGTGGCATTGTCTACACTGACAAGGTTCAAGTTGGAAAGACCTATGTCAACAAGCAGGCCGTCGAGTCTGCTACTGAAGTCTCGGATGGTATCGCCGCAGACAAGTTCTCGCACGGCATCATGGGCCTCGCCATGTCAAGTCTGAACACTGTCAGACCTACACCTCAAAAAACCTATTTCCAGAACGTGCAGGACGCTCTAGCAGTTCCAGTGTTTACCGCCAATCTGCAAAAGGGCAAGGCTGGAAACTACAACTTTGGCTACATCGACCAGAGCGAATACTACGGAAGCATTCAGTTCGCCAAGGTCAAGAAGGACAGTCCTTGGTGGCAGCTGAACATTGAGGGTTTCCGTGTTGCTCAGGGTGCACCGTGGCACAAGTACAACTACTCAGCCATCGTCGACACTGGCACCACACTTCTTCTTCTGCCCAGCTACCTTGTTAACTTTTACTACAAAAAGGTCAAGGGCGCTTATGTCGATCAAGACTACGGCGTTTGGGTGTTCCCCTGCTCAGCGAAGCTCCCCAGCTTCTACTTTGGCTTCGGCAGCTACCGGGGCAAAGTTCCCGGCAACTACATCAACTACGGCCGTCTCACTAGCACCGTCTGCTACGGTGGCATTCAGAGCTCCGACGGGATTGGCTTTGCCATTCTAGGCGACATTCTGCTGAAGGCGCAGTTCGTCGTCTTCGACCTCAAGGGTCAACGTGTTGGATTCGCCAACAAACTCACAGTCACGTCATAAGGCTATTTCATTTGAATCACTATTCTTTCGTGACCCTCATTCACTACTTTAGCTAGACCACTACCTTTTCCTTAGAGTCGTGAAATCATGATTGTTTGTCTTGGTTTGCTGCATTGGGAAGCGTGGGCGTTCTTGTTGGGGTAAATCGGTGCCTGCATTTACTACCGTATAGCTCAAAGTCTAATAAAAAGCCGACCTATTTTTCGTATGGATTTGCATTTCTCGTTGGACGTGAAAATGAAATAAACTCCATGGGAATTCCGCATTTGTCATGTTTGCCCCTGGTCTGGAAACATGGCTTGTTGATGGAATTCGATTATTCAGCTGCCGGATATTGAGTGACTATGGATCTTGGCATTCAAGCTTGTTTGTTATTGTTCTGACAAATGTAATCAGAAAAATTGGAATAACTTCATGTTCTCGGAGTTTGCACATGGAGATAGAGGAATTGCTTACACCCACCGCCAAGGCTATTGACTATTCGTTCACCCCGCGTTGAGGCTCCGCCAAGATGCAGATCCAGCCTCATTCTCATCCCTTCGAAAGTAGCATTCACGACGTAATCATCATGCAGCGCAGGATTAAATTATAGCCTAAAATACCACTACATGCTCTAAATATGACGCCCGAAACGCCTCTTGAACTCTCCATCGAGAACTTGCAAGCCCTCAATCGTCTCAACGATCCATCCATACCAGTTCCTATGACGCCCCAAAACATCCTCATCCTCGGCGCCGGGGAACTAGGCCTCTCTATCCTCGAGGCCCTCGCCTCGCACCCCAAGCGTCAACGCTATGCCGTTCTCTTGCGTCAAGCAACCCTTGACTCCGCTGCTCCGGAGAAGAAGAAACTAGTACAGCGCATCCGTACCCTCAACGCTGGTTTCGAAGCAGCTGATGTCGTCAACGCGAGCGTTGAAGAGCTAGCATCCATCTTTGAGAAATACGATGTTGTTGTGTCGTGTAATGGCATGGGCTTACCGTCTGGAACGCAGCTCAAGCTTTTAGACGCCGTGCTTGAAGCGGGCGTCAAGAGATACTTTCCCTGGCAGTTTGGGATGGACTATGATATTATCGGGGAGGGAAGTTCACAGGACTTGTTTGATGAGCAGTTACAAGTGCGGAAGAAATTGAGAGCGCAAAGGGACGTTGATTGGACGATTGTGTCGACTGGACTGTTTATGAGCTTTCTGTTCCTCCCAGACTTTGGGGTCGTTGATCTCGGGAATAAGATCGTCAGAGCACTTGGAAGCTGGGATAACAGAATCACACTCACGACACCAACTGACATTGGGCGCGTCACAGCAGATATAGTCCTCGACCCACGGGGTATATCGCACCAAGTTGTGTACACAGCGGGAGATACTATATCCTACGGCGAGCTGGCAGATTTATTGGACAAGCATTTTGACACAGAGTTCAAGCGCGAGGTGTGGGATACGGAGGAGTTGAAGAGGCAGATGGAGAGGGAGCCGAGCATGATGGTCAAGTATAGGGATACGTTTGCGCAGGGCCGTGGGGTCGCGTGGGATAAGAGTGGGAGTGTGAACGAGGAGAGGGGCATTGAGTTGGTTGATGTGAGGAAGTATCTTGAGGGAATGGATGTCAAATCAGATGAGTGAGAGTGATGGTTGCTCAGTGTTGGGTTGGTGAATGTTACCCTTCGGTTATGTGAGTGTCTGCTTTGGGCGCTGCACATTCACCTTGTATGCCTTGTTTGAGGGTACCAGCGGTTAGAGAAAATGCAATATTGATCCTGAGCTGAAAAGCAGTCAATCACAAGATTTGAGAGCAATGTCGACATACAGTAAAGTTACAGTGTATTACAACGCTCACAACCTCCCGGCACGTCCGTCCAGCCGCCGTAACATCCGGGTGTTATCGGGATATCCTCATTGGGGAAATGTCTTATCACCCCATAAACAAGCTAGACAAGCTCCTCCAACAGCAACCGTCTTATCTTGCACCGTGATCCTATCTCATCGTTATCGTTGGTTAACCCAGCGAAAACAGCTCCACGGCGATCAAACACTCCTCGTCGTCACCCGCATCAGTAACATCATCGTCCCCCCAGTCTGAGATTCCCTGTCTTGATCCATGCAACTTGTGGTCATCGGGCACAACTCATTCAAGAAAAGAACCTTGGTAGAATACACTTCCTTCTAGGCAGCTCTAGGTATCAATGCACTATAAACCACAGCGATTGAATACCTCTGCCATGACGACACCCTCTTTGTTCTGCTTATCGTCATGAGTCCTACGCCAAGCAACCAATCAGGACCGCATCACACGGACGTTGCCTGTCAATCAAACCCATCATGCGCCTCGCTGTGCCTCGTCGATAAGGCTTCCCCAACAATAGAAAACCCCCCAAGGTCTTGTCTCATTCGCTGCGCCACCTCGGTTATCTAGGCCTTGTAAGTACAAGTAAGACGCGCCCGGATCAAGCAAGCAATGCAATATGAGTCACGTCACACAACAGGGACTAGGCCGAGGCAGCACTGTACTTTGTTGCTCATAGTAACAAAGATGAGACAAAGCCCGTAATCGTAATGCCGTACAGTGTATGTAAGAGCCTACCTTAGTCTAGGTTGGTAGTACGCCATCCGCAGTCCATATGACTCCTCCGGCGGCCAATCACGACGATATCGCCCCGGATGAGATGATATCGTATTAATACACCCTCCAGCCTTCGACTCTTCCAGATACCTCTTTCATATTCCCTAATCTCGCGCCCTTTAGTGCTCAAGCACGCAACTTTGCGCCTTTCTTGACAACATAACATCTTTACTCACAACATAGTATCCTTCACTTGTACAAACCCTTGTTCATCTAACCTACTTAAAACACACACACCCAGCCCATCATGGATATCTTGCTCAACAGCTCTGGAGACCTTCCAGCTGCAAAGCACTTTCCTATCAACCCTCCCAGCACAATAAAGACCCGCGCCCACATAAGTCGAAACCACTTCGTCCGCGCCACAGCAAAGCGTCAGTCCCAGCACAAAGGCGCCAACCTGTGCCGCGAGACTGGGTTTCCCTGCACGACTTCAAACTTCGGAGAAGCGCACTGTCTGCGCTGTGGACAACAGGATAGTACAAACACAAACGGAGGCGCGCGCCGTCCCCAGCTCGAAAAGATTCTTCACTACGAGATCTCGACGGGGAACCTGCAGCGCGCGAATCCACGATGGACACACGTCCATCGGAACCGCATGGCCCGGAAACATGACCACTCCAATCTAGGTGGTTCTTCCGATGAGGTCGAGGGGAGAGATCTCGCTAATAGCAGGATCTCTCTGCCCGTTGACCGCTTCCGACTCGTGAGGAGGCCTACGCTTGAGAGGGAGGAGGCATTTCGCGATGCTTCGACGGCGAGGGGAAATGTGTACCTTGGCCGAAAGATGCCCATGACGGAGGACGATGAAGTCGCTGAGCTGTATCGCATGGGCCTGTTGTACGACGACGAGCAGCTTAGGGGCGAGGGCTTCAACCTTGACAGTATCAAGCATGAAGAACCCACCTACTCCATCCGCCCAGCCAAGCAATCCCGCAAGAAGCGCGCTCAGAGCTTCAGCTTCAACGAGCCTCTGCATCTTGATCTCTCCTTCACAGACCTCGGCGGCTCCCAAGCCCTCGCACAAATCCTCTCCTCCTCCGACGACACAGCCCCCTCCACCACACCCACACGCACGTTCGCTCCTTTGCGTGTGATATACGAACTTGACGGTTCAAACCCCTCCTTCGATGTTGATACATCGCAACCGCCCGATTTGATCTCAGATTATGATTGTGTTTCAGACAGTGAACTCGATGATTTGCCCTCTCAGCGGGAATTTCTAGACAGTGCAGCTACGCCTGGTTCAGAGACGTGGGTGGTGCTAGGTGACGACTCGTAGCAGGTCCGAACTCGGGATACGCAAACTGCAGTTTTGCGGTTCTGAGTCAATGTATAGCGATGGGAGAGCCTCATTGTCGGACTGGTCCTCATTTAACCTGGCGCTGCTTGGGATGTCTTTTGAACTGGGTGTGAGGCGCTGGTGCTCGCAGAAATGCTTGAGCATCGCGCTGGCGTTACTTGTTATGAGTAGCGACCTGCTTGCATAGTCGAAGTGAGTGCTGTTTTTGTTTTGGATTGGTTCTACGGGACTTTGGATATTGTTATTTACATAGCGCAATTGATGGTTCAGACTTGGTCTGGACTTGTACTATACCCTCATACTTTTGGTCGATAGTTCTCTGTGATGATCGATGATACGTAATAACCGCCCAGAGAAACTCTTGCTTCCTAATGCCCGCATCAGGACGTGACTGCGCCAACATAACTGAGAATTGAAAAGCCATACATCGGGGTTCACTAAGGCTCCTCTGATAACGCGTACCGTTCAAATCTATGCAAACGAAGGACTGGGTGCCCCCAAAGAGAAAGTTAACGCAAAATTCTCAGGATGCAATCAAAATAGCAGCTTTGAGACCCTTGTAGTCAACAGCATTGACCTGATCAAACCCAGAAACTCAGGCATATTACGACCTTACCTAGCTACTTACCTACACAGCCCCATATGATCGGCTCATAGACTTGATCTTCCAGTCTTTTTTGCATTACGTGCGCCAAGTAAGTGCACTTATAAAAGCCCAAGAGATAGAGGTCAAGTAGTGCATGGTTCTACAGGAAGTCATGCCGGCATGGTCGCTGCCACTATTGCAAGCCTCAATTCGGCCAAGAAGCCCATGTAATCCACCTGATGGACTCATCGTCTACTCACAGCGTAAGCAAGTCTCCATCCTCCGATGCCAGTAAGCCTAGAATTTCCCCATCCATACCAACTAAGAAAGCCGCCGCCAGGCCTTGACCATCCACCTCTGCCTCATGAATCTCCCATCGACAATACCTAGAAGAGGTTGTACCATCTTCACCGACACTCACCTGGCAATGCCACCCTAAATAGTGAAGCGTCAGTGGCGATACTTCTTTGATAGCCATGAGGTCCTCGCAGGCTACATTTGTGTCGAATAGGGCCAGAGTTACCACGCCTGGCCTGTCGATGCCCTCAAATAGCCGTACCTTAGATCTCCGACCGATGTAGTCTCGTAGACGGTCGCTTTGAATTTGCCGAGCTTTCCATTCACCTAAGAAATCCAACATCAAGTTTTGTCCTAAATATTCACACATTTTCTCTCTTGAAAAAGGATGATCTCTCTCAGGGTTCTTGAAGCTCGCCAGGTGTTTCTGGAACTGTCTGTCGTCCGAGCCCACCACAACATGGGCTAGAAATTCCAAATACCTAGAGACAAGTGGCCGCATCTGTTCAGGGATCGTCTCATTTTCGGGACATCGGTCCATCAGGCGAAGAAAAGCTGGGTGGATGGCTGCTACTGAAGCCTGGTTCGAAACACCGGAATCGACCTTAAGAGGTTGAACGTATCGCCACATACGAATCATGATGGCTGCAACGCGATGCTCTGTACTTTCAGGATGCTGTATCTCATCCTTGTCACAGGCGTTGCTGCATCTGTCAAAGGCAGCGCAGCGCCTGATAAACCCCAGCTCGACCTCGCCCAGGATCAAATTCTGGGCTGAGGCGCTGACAACCGACTTGGCTTTGGGCTCCTCACGCGTGAGTCTGCCAGCCAAGGCTTCCTCCATGATGGCTCTTGACCGCAAGTCTTGCTCCCGCAGGTACTTCCGGTGATCCATTTGCCGCCAAGCGGCATCAAACGTGTCGTAGACAACCTCGTCCAAGAACCGATCCCACCGGTCGCTCCAGCGGTCAAACATAGACAGCCACTGAGAGACACCTCCTTTCTGGTGCTCTGGGATCATTGAAGAGCGGCGCATCAGCTCCTCGATCTTGGCGGGTGCTTCGAGGGCGTGCTTCGAGCGTCGTTCGAACACGCCTGTTGATTGGAGCTGCTCTCGCGCGTCAGAGAGGAAGAATGTCGGGCTCCGTCCAGCAGATGCCTGTGTGTGAGAAGATGCGCTACTATTGCCTGGCCCATGCTTCTCGGGGTCGTCGTCGCCGTCATTGTTCGCGCCGCCGCCGCCGCCGCCGCCGAGACTACGCCGGCTGGAACCCGCGCCGGATTGTCCTTGACCACCTCGCCTCACCCTTCTCGCCGCGGGGGCGGGAACTGAGCTCTTTTCCCGTTTCTGTCCTTCCACATATGCTGGAATACGTGTAGGGCCTCTTGCAAGGACTGCACAAGGATCCAGAGGGTCTCTCTGCCGGATCTTTTCCACGATGCTAGCCACAGACATTGTGAAAGCGAAAGGAGGTCTGGTGAGAGATCTGGTAGTGTGAAAAGATTCAAGTTCAATATATTAGCTAGGGCGAAAAGGGATGGGTATTCCTGGAGTTAGAGCTGTTTCTAGTAGTGAGTTGGATATGCTGATATAGTCAATAAGTAAAGGAACAGTGAAACAGGAACTCAGTAGTCCTTTATGTATCCTTTATTTATTAGAGGTTTGCCGCCCTCCAAACATGCTCTGGGTTGCCTGACAGAATGAGGCTGTGGCCATCGAAGCCAATCAACCCACAGCGAAAATATAGAACTGAGACACCCAAAAAAGCCACTTCAGCGCAGCTTGCAGGAGCTGAAATGCAAGGACCGACGGTCGGCTGGGACATAATGCTGCTCAATTGGCTGCAAAAGCTGTCTAATGCAGTTCTGGTCCCAGGGGATGTGACCAAGGCGCTTATTTCTAGATCTTATCATTAATATTGAGGCATTCGATGTAGTAGGCGAAGGAGGAGTAGTCAAAGTTCCTACCCATAGATACACACACGATACCAGAACAAAGAAAAGCAACAGTACGGCCAAGAATAAACATCCCGCCTTTGTCAATGAGAATGGATGGGGAGCAAGTCGAGATGGCGCCAACGCCAACAGCGTTGAACCCATCGACCTCCACTCACAACACTACTCAAGCGGGCCACGCCAGAAACAGGGTAAGCCTTGAAGAAGACATGCCGTGGAGATACATTGGATACAGAGGCTACTCCAAGTTTATTTCATCCGATAGCGACTTTGTCCTTCTCCGGCGGTTCAGGACGCTGAATGTCCGAGTCGGCCTAGCGCTTCAGCATCAGCTGGTCGAGCTCGAGAGGGAGCTTGAGGAGCTGGACAGGTCGTACGAGGAACAAGAGCCACCTATCCATAACGGTCGGTTTAGCGGCGATGAAGAAGACAGAGTAGATCTTTTGGAAACAATTAGGGAGACACTGCACAAGTACAGTAGGCTCATTCATGTCCGCGAGCTTCGACACCCTTGATGCAACGCTAAGACAGAGTACAGATCAGTTCATTCTGCAGCAAGCGGCCATTGAAAAGTTCGAGCAGGCTCCCCAAAGAGACGTCAAGAGTATCCTCCGATGGCATAGCAACCACGACTACAACGCAATAGCTGCGGAAGAGCGGGAGTACCTATCACACGGACTAGACGACACGGATGAGCTCGTCTGCCTCGTCCAGAAGGACAAGACACCTTTGCGCCGTGTGATTGACAACTCGACTTTCCTGCGTACCCTCTGGCTCTGGCGGACCAAGAAAGGTGCCGAGCCTGGATACGCCGCCGATGCCGTCTCGTACTACTCGGACAAAAAGATGGACAGATTTGTCACAGTCTTCATAGTCGGTGTTGGTGTGCTCATGCTCCTGGTACCCCTATGGATACTACGAGGACAGCAGAGCCCGCGAGACAAACTGATAGTTATCACCGTCTTCGTCTTTGTGTTTCTGCTGGTCCTGTCATTTGCAATGACCTCGAAGCCGTTTGAGGCCTTGGGCGCCGCTGCAGCGTAAGTACCCCGGAACTTGAAGGTTCTCAAATGCCTGTCTTGAATGTCTGCTAACATAAGGCCAGGTATGCTGCAGTGTTGATGGTGTTCTTGCAGTTAGGCGAGAGCTGATGAATAGCATGGGTGTGGCGAAGGAAACTTTGTGTCACAATCTTCTACTGTGTCGGAAGAAGTTTGGAAATAAGAAGTGCTACTGGACTAATGCAGTATCAACACTTTATACTCTAGTTTCTAACCGACAATGCCTAAAAAAACGTGCAGCCTAGTGGCAGTTTTCGGGTCCCTGGTTGCGTAAAATTGATCTGAAACCTCTTCTTCAACCCAAGAATAGAAGTCGCTTGCGCTTGAGCAGAGTTTTGCGGTACAGTAGAACTACCGTAGACGAAACATGGGGTTATGATTGTGATTGTGAATATGGTTATCGCATTGTTGTTGGTTCAAGGTCTGCCGCTCATTCGCATACACGGCAAATCGGCATATACATGCAAGCTCATCACCAACAACGACCTTTCTGATCTAGTTCAGTTGAACTCAGTAAGTCCTAAAAGAGAAAAATGTTTCCAAGATATAGATGAATAGTGTCTTATCGTAGTCACGTCTGCCTATGGCGATGTCGACAGCAACTCGTCACCTTCACACTCTTGGGCGGCGTCATCCATTGGCGACACAACCAACCACGTTGAGCCACGAAGAATGATATTTAATTACAACAGCCTGAGGACTGGTGGATAATTGGTGCATCAAGTCAGCGGCACCTTTTTCATCCCCCCAACACCAAAGTCTCCGGCCGGAGATATTCAGGATCTCTCCGTAGAATGTATATAAGCCAAAGAGCAACCATATCCTGTTGAATAACAAACATAACTTACTTCTAAACCTCCATCACTTCTAATACAATCGCAATGTCATCCAAGCTCTACGACGTCCTCATTATCGGCGGCGGCCCAGGTGGTCTCGCCATGGCATCCGCCCTCGCCCGCCAAGTCTACACAGCACTTATCCTCGACTCGGGCGTGTATCGCAATGCGCCTACAAAACACATGCACAACGTCCTCGGCTTCGATCACGTTGAACCATCTGTTTTCCGCAACAAAGTTCGTGAAGATCTTGAGAAGCGGTACGAAAGCATTGAGTTCAAGTCCGCGACCATCGCAACCGTTCGCAAAACAGAAGCTGGCGTGTTTGAAGCAGTTGACCAAGATGGCAATGTCTATCAGGGAAAGAAACTCGGCTTGGGTACCGGGGTAAAGGATCTTGTTGAGGAGCAGCCTGAGGGATATGCTGAGTGCTGGGGAAAGGGAATGTAAGTACACTCTTTGACGGTGAACGTACCTTGCTGATCTTGAAGTTTCCATTGCCTTTACTGCCATGGCTTTGAGGAGCGAGGAGCAGAGAGTGTAGGTGTCTTTGCAGGCGGCATGCTCTCCAGCGCCGACATGCTCGCTCACGTCACACCCATGGCCAAGCGCCTCTCCCAGTCCGTAACGATCTACACCAACAGCGACACGTCCCTCCCCTCAACCATAAAGACAAAAGTGCACAGCAGCAAAGTACACTACGACACGCGAAAGATCACATCCTTCGCCCTCATCAACGGCGGCCCCACTGTTGAATTAACTTTCGAGGACGGCTCGTCCAAGATGGAGGGCTTCGTGGTGAGCCATCCCAATGTTGCCCAAGCAGCACCGTTTGCGGAACAGATGGGACTGGAGAAGACGGCGACGGGTGAGATCAAGGCTAATGCGCCGATGAACGAGACTAGTGTCAAAGGTTGTTTTGCATTTGGTGATGCGGCGACTGTTATGAGGAGTGCTTTGCAGGCGATGCACATGGGAGGTTTTGCAGCTGTTGGGATGGCGATGCAGTTGCAGCATGAACTGGATGAGAAGGATGAGCTGTGAGAAGGATTGTATGTATTTCAAATAGATCCATGCTTGTTATTTGTCAATCTGCTTATGTGCTAATGCAGCTGGCCCGCCCTGTTGCTATTGGTTAGTCTACTTGTTGTCTTTTTGTCATTGCTTCTCATTGGGGCCATTATACGTCGTAGGACAACACTCAAGACATACATGTCCTCGACTCAGACCCTGTGCCGTCATAAGACAATAAGCAGCGCTTGAACCCGATATATCATGCTCATTCGTGATTCTATTCGACGCTAGAACCAAAAGTCCCCGTACCGGTCGGTGTGTCTGTCTCAGTTGAGACTATGACTATCACAATGCAAGGGATGGAGCACTCTCGACAGATGACCTCACCTCTCAGACTCGCACTTCTCTTGGTAAGATATTTGTCATTGCTCGACACACACATAAAATTTAGTAGGTGAAAAGCCTGAGCGTCAATTGAGTTTGCTAAAAGGGTTGCATCATAGGTCCCCGATGACAATGGCATGTCGGGGTTTAACAATCTCACTGCATCTATCACGTCAAGAGGCTCTGTAAGGGGGGATGATTACTCACTTACACCGAGTATTACGAGCTTGCACCGATTGGACCTCCTGGAACCCATGATTTTTGCCAAGATGGATACGCTTCTACCGAGTGAAGATCTCAATAGACGACCCGTTGCATAGCGTCCGTGGGTTTGGAATGAAATTCTCCGCTAGTGCCTCGAGTGTCGCCGTGCTACTGTAGTATTCATAACAGGTAACGAACAAACCTTTTGCTATTCTTCTGTGCCGATCCTAAACCCTAAAGGCAAGTCGAAGTTTGTTCAGGAGCTATTAGGCTGCGCTGGTCGATCATGGTCGGACCTCTTCTCTTATGTGGAGTGAGATCGAAGATGATATCTACAAGGATGTAATGTATATGCAAGAAGACACACAAATTAGTAGATGCAGCTAAGCTCTGCATGGCCGGTCAGCGGATGAAGGAGAAATTTGTAATTAAGACATGCATATCCTCTCTCATATAAAGATGCACAGATCATCGCTAGAGGTTTGACATTGTCTCTCCTCTCCTTGGACAGAAACAGTCACAGTCGTAATGTTGATCAAGTCTTTGGCCCTCGTCACCCTCATCACCGCCGCCTCGGCGCGAAAGTGCACAAACATCACAGTTCCTGTGTCACTTACCTCCCAAAATGCTGTTTTCACAATCAAGGCACCATTGACGGGTATTGACGTTACGAGCCTCGCTATCAATCTTGCACGACAGGGTGCACCCCCATATCCTGAGCAGGTGCAAAAGGGTGTAAGTCAATTACTGACTCGTTAGTTTGATATAAGCTTATGGTGTTAGTTTACTACTGTCTCGGGTAACTATGAACTCGCTGCCACATACTGCGAACCAGATGCCGGTCCTGGAAAGGAACTCCAGATCATGACGCACGGCATTGGCTTTGATAGAAGCTACTGGGACTTTCCTTACAACAACTACAACTACAGCTATGTTGCGCGAGCGGTCGATGAGCACGGCTACTCGACTCTCACCTGGGACCGTCTTGGAGTCGGTGCTTCGTCCAAGGGTGATCCATTGAGCGAGATCCAAGTCTATCTCGAGATTGCAGCTCTCAAGACCCTTACTACCAAAGCCCGCGAAGGATCTCTGGGGGTAGGTTGCAAGTACTCCAAGGTTGTTCACTTGGGACACTCGTTTGGCTCGGTTATTACATATGCGCTTGCGAATGAGAGTCCTGAACTCACTGACGCTATTGTCTTGACGGGCTTTTCGCAGGCGACTGCTTATCTGGGGCTATTCGCGGTTGGAAGCAACTTTGTTCCTATTACTGCTACGCCTCTGGCTGATAAGTATCCCGCTGGGTACGTCGGTGTGTCGTCTACAGTGGGCATTCAGATCAATTTCTTCGCAGAGGGTGATTTCGACCCCAAGATGCTGGAGGTGGCATATGAGAAGGGCCAGCCTGTTTCGCCTGGTGAACTTCTCACTTTGGGAGCACCAGCTGGCAAGAATAACACATACACTGGCCCTGTCCAGATCGTGACTGGCTGTAAGTTGACCTCACTCTGTTTGGAACGGAATAATGCTGACAGCTGTAGCACGCGATGTTCCTTTCTGTGGTGATAACTGTTACTCTACTATCAGCGTAGACGAGAAGTTGCCCTCTTTACTCGACATATCGAGACAGTTCTTTACACAAGCTTCGCGATTCAACACAACTGTTGTGCCAGGTGCAGGTCACGGACTGAACTTTGGATACTCACACACCGTCACTTACGATTCCATTCTTGAGTTTCTCTCAGAACTGGCTTGATGCCTTCTTCCACCTTCTTTCGCGTATTATTCTTTCAGTATCGTTGTACATAGGTAGTCTAGCTTGCAGCTAACATATTCCGTCATTTGTCCAAACGGACCATTAATTCATCCGTCAAATTCCATCTCAATTCCCCATCAGCTCATGATCAAGATTTGTTTTACCTGCACAAGCCGTTGTCAACCGTAACCCCACATCTGAGACCCTGTAACGGGCAGCCTATTAGTGAATGCAGCCACTGGAGCTTCCTAATCTGTGAACTGCACCTCGTCATGACCAAGAATCCGAGATCCATAGCGGGGTTGTTTAAATCTCCCCTCCATCTTTGTTCTTCTCAAGCAACAACACGTACACTCTCTACAAACACTGCAAGATCAACGCGACGAAGCCTGCACACGGAAGTGCGACGTCTGAGCCCGATATCAACAACGCGACCGCGCTTCTTATCGCAAATACCCCACGCTAGAGCTATCGCCATGGTCGCTGAAGACTACGAAGCTGTCCTCAAGGGCAAATACCCAGGCAAAGACCATGCCAAACGTGTCGTGGACCTCATTCGCAAGGATGTACCCGATGCCAATGGTATTCTATACCTTGAGAGTCAAGTTACTCGGATGATGGAAGATAGCGACGAGCCCGAGCCCTTCCGGTGCGTATCCCACCTTATCTCCAAGACATCCTCTAATCTTCTGATCTTCCAGTCAGCGCCGATACTTCTACTACCTCACCGGGTGCAACCTCCCTGACAGCGCTTTCGTCTACGATATCCAATCCGCGAAATCCACACTCTTCATCCCTCCCATCAGCCCCGACGATGTCATCTGGTCCGGTCTCCCCCTCAGCATCGACGAGGCCCTCGCGCAATACGACGTTGACGAAGTGAAGCTCACCACCGAACTCAACGCTACCCTCGCACACCTCGGATCCGAGAACCCCAAGTCCACTGCCTTTGCCATCGCGAACCAAGTATCCGACCACGTTTCCTTCATTGGTTTCGACAACAAGAACTTCGATGTTCTGAAGACCGCTATCGAGACCTCCCGAGTGGTCAAGGACGAGTTCGAGATTGCTATGCTTCGAAAGGCGAACTATATCTCTGGCATTGGACATCGCGCTGCGTTTGCGAGGGCCAAGACTGCCAAGAATGAGCAGGAGTTTGAGGCGGCGTTCAAGGAGAGATGCTATTCTTATGGTATTAAGAAGATGTCGTATGATCCTATTGCTGCGGCTGGAAGAGCTGCTGCTACGCTGCACTACGTCCCAAACAATGCGCCGTTGGAGGGCAAGCTCAACCTGTTGCTGGATGCTGGCGGCGAGTGGAACAACTACGCTGCTGATATTGTGAGTACCTAAGATCCTGGGTTGGACTGAGCTGACCGTTTAGACACGAACCTTCCCCCTCTCGGGCAAATTCACCAAGGAGTCTCGCCACATCTACGAGACCGTCCTCAAGATGCAAAAGGAGTGTATTTCAGTTCTCAAGGAGGGTGTTGTCTGGGACGATGTTCATCTGCTGGCCCACAAGATCGCCATCGACGGCCTCCTCGAAGCTGGCATTCTCAAGGGCGACAAGGATGAGATTCTCAAGGCTCGCACGAGCGCTGCTTTCCTCCCTCACGGTCTAGGTCACTATCTTGGCATGGACACCCACGATACTGGTGGCAACCCCAACTTTGGCGACAAGGATAAGCTGTTCCGCTACCTACGCGTGCGGGGCACTCTCCCGAGCGGCAGCGTTGTCACTGTCGAGCCTGGTGTAAGTGACATTCACAATATATCCCACAGGTTACTGACATATTTAGATCTACTTCTGCAAGTTTATCATCGACCCTTACCTCAAGGACCCTGTGCACAGCAAATTCATCGACAAGGACGTTCTGGACAAGTACTGGGATGTCGGTGGAGTTCGGTAAGTTAAGGCTCTGGTGGCCACCGCCGCGCTATCGAGGGCAATTTGCTAACCGGTATTTGATAGCATCGAGGATAACATTCTCATCACCAAAACTGGTTCTGAGAACCTGACTGATGTGCCAAGGGAAGCTGATGAGATGGAGGCCCTGGTTTCTGGGAAGTGAGAGTGAAGCGAGCCCCAACAATAATAAGCTTATTTGAGAGAGGCCAATGAATCATTTCTATAAATATCATCCCCGCGATTTTATCGATATTTAATCTTTTATCCTGGTTTTGATGTCGAAACACTCGTAGAAACACTCTTTGTTTGAATACTGTGTGCAATCTAAACCCCTGACCATCCACACGGTGCAATTTCTTGGCCACCCTACACGTATGCTCATCTTTTACATACCTCTCTCTCTCCCTTCTCGAACCTCGAGCCAAATAACCCTCTTTAATACTCTACTCTACTCTACTCTCTCTCAGTGACAAAATGAATCCGTATTTCCCTCCTACTCCAGACGCAGAGAAATGGTCTGACCCAAATTACTACACGCGACCAGCCGCCGTCGCACCGCCAACTCCGTCCCCGCCTCCGGAATACAGTGCCTACCGTCCCGAGTTCGGCACCGGCCTAGCACCGCCTCCGCCTGCACGGCCTCTTCGCCCGGTCCGCTCGGCGACGAACCTCACTGGCGCTCATGCACCGCAGCAGTCGGGGTTTCTGGACCCAAGGGGGAATTATCAGGTTGATTTTATGGTTGATGAAATTCCAAGTCCGACCTCGTTATCACCTACGCCTCTGAGTCCTGCGCCGTCAAATGAGATTAGAAGAGTCAAGAGCTCATCTGCTCTATCAGCGAGGTTGGACGCTCAAGAAGATAAACCGAAGGACTCGTCGAAATGGAAAGCTGCACTTGGAGAAGCGCAGTATTTCGCTGGTGGGCTTATAAGTCACCCCACAGAGTCCAACAAGCATTTTAGTATTATTCGGCATTCTCACGCTCTGATCTGGTACAGAGGTCCAGCGACTTCAGTGCCCATCACCATCCTCTCAGATGAGCCTCTCCCACCCACAAGGACTGTGTGGTTACAGCAGAAGGGGTATTCAGGAAACATGGGAATGACGCTCAAAGCAATGATGGGAACGACGGGGACTTGGATCGACGTGACGCCCGCGACAAAAACAAGCGTGGAACATATCTCTGAGGCAGAAGAACGCGGTATACAGCGCGATTTCAAGCGTTTCGTCAAGAAAGCCTCTGGGCGGATGAAGAAGCACCTCCCGAGAGAAACACACATCATTCGTATCCCCGCTGCAGCAACAGATGGTTACTTCCGCCTCGTTCTCTGCTCCAGCGCTGACGGGAAGAAAGTCCTCTGCGGCAGTCCCGTGTTCCGCATCGCCAGCACATCAACAGACGTAAGCACCGTTCGCGGCTCAAGTCTAAGCACCATGCCTTTGGAAATGGGCATCAAGGTCGCCAGCACGATTGGGTCACAGGTAGCAAAAAAGTACACGGGCGTTGCAGGCGCCGTCGTCGAGCAGGGGGCCAAGAGACTCACGCCCGCGAACGCTACTATCAAGAAAGTCGCTGCAAAAGCATATCACGGAAGTGGCATTGGGAATGCAGTTAGCGAGAGCTGGAAGAATGGTAAGGCGGGACGGTATGATCCGTTGATATCGGGTGAGGCGATGGAGCCGTTGACGATACTTGGGAGTGACGAGGGACCTGAGGCACCGTTCCCTTTCAAGTTTGCGGGCAAGGTCGTTCGCGGGACGGGGATATCTACTCGTGAGGTGGGTGTACCGACGGCGAATCTGAGTGAGGTCGGTGATGAGGTCAAGATGCGAATGGGCGGTGTCTTTGCAGCGTGGGCGCGTGTCCTCCCACCGAAAGAAAGCGAAGATTTCGACGACGACTGGCACGAAGCAATCGTCACCATCGCACCGCTGCGCAACGCCCCTCCCGGCGTGGTTCTCCGCAACAAAGTAACAGTGCACATCCTGCACGACTTTTCCGACACGCTCTTCTTCGATCTACGCATGAAAGTCATGTTGATGGGGCACTTGCACGCCTCCATCCCGAATCTCAGCAACGAAGCGTTTCTAGAAGAGCACACGCACGATGTTATGACCACGATGGCGAGTCTGGGGCGGGAGAGCTGGGGTCCAGAGGTTTCTGTGTCGGCGGTCAGGGCTGTCAAGAGCGAGAAGGGGTTCAAGGAGAGGTTGGGGGATGCGACGGGGGCGGTGCAGAGTCAGATGGATAGGATACCGAAGCATTGGGTTGGAGTTAGGAGTGAGGCTGGGGTGTTGAGGGATCAGGTTTATGGGAATGGGGGGTTGTGGGTTGAGAGGTGATGAGGATACAAGTAATGTTAATAAAAGAGCGTGTTTATCAAGTTTTCTGATGTTGGAGCGAAGCTGCATTGCGATAGGGATGAGAAGTTGATTGTTTTGAAGAACTCAATGCTGCGTCAACCTGCGAGGAAGCTGGGATAGTATGAGGCAGTTCCTTGAAGGGGATTTGCGATCAAGGTAACTCAGAATGCATTGAGGATACACTTCGACATAGGAACAACAGGCAAGTTTATCAAGCTCGTGTACAGTAACTTGTGACTTGAGCAAGAGCTCAGTCAAGCAGAAGCATCTCAGGCAACGCTCACTACCAGCAGCAGAATATCATCTCTTTGCCTGGACGTCCCAAGTAGCTGAGTAAAGCTTCCTGTCCAGACTACAAGCTTATCGCCACTATCTCAATTTAACGACGAAGTCCCAGCAACGCAGAGCCTCTACCCAAGACGGCCGCGCGATACTTCCCTTGCACAGCTCAACCTCGTATCATGGTGGAACATCACGGCTTCATTCTTCCCATGACATCTCCCATCATCAAACTCTTGCGGCATCCGCGGATCTCTTCAAAACACCATCATGATCAAATCGTGAGTTTTCCAGCTCAAGTTCTCTCTTCCCTCGCCAAAGGTCCCTTACACCCCCGGAACCGCATACAAGGATCTCATCACACTCCCAGGACCCTGAAATCACGAATCCTTGAAGCTATCGCGCCAACTCCCCATGTTGCAGAATGTCATGCACATCTCGGACTTCGACCGGCTTTGGGTGTGCAGCTATCACGAACACAAAATCCCAGCGCTAGAATGAAAACCTCGGTCATCATAATCATGCCGTTGTGACGAAAGCCCAAGCACGTGGAAGCATCATATCATATCACTCGTAGCTTCTCCTACGTAACGACACAATCAGACCACCGTGCCAAGCATACCGGGATGTCATGTGATATCACAAAATCCCAAGGAAAAAGTACGAGTGGCTGAGATCTTGGTGATGCAGGGTCCTGGGTGTATGTTCTGCACGTCGTAGGATAGAAAGTCTCACATGGTGGGATTGACGGGGGTTTCTTGTCGTGGAGTTTATATGATCTGATGGTTTAGCGTAGATGGTGGAAGCCATGGAACTCAGGATCTGTGGGGACAAATCCAGGGTCTCGGTAGCAAAAGGCGTTCTAGAGCGTTATCTGTCAGCGGGAAGGGGGAAGGGGGAAACGGAATGTTCGGCATATTGATAAGTCAATTCAAAAGAACAGGGGACGGGATCAGATCATGGAAATAGCCGTTTCATTCATCAATCTACTGTAAGTACCTAGCGTCGCCCAAGTCATCGGCGTAGATGTATACCTATGCGGCTTGTTGTATCTGACGTTTTTGTAAGTTCGCAAATGCATCGCTTATCTGCAAGTGTTCATGTGGTGGTGGTAGGCGTGTGCTCTTAGTAGCGAGGGTTGCTTCCATAGCCCTGGCCTTGCCCGTATCCTTGATTTTGTTGGTAGCCCTGATCGTTCTGGTAACCCTGATTCTGATAACCCTCGTTCTGCTGGTATCCCCCAGAGTGGCTTGACTGATGCTGTGGCGGCGGAGGGTACTGATCTGGGCGGTACTCTTGATGCGCCTGCTGTTGCTGAGGTCTATACTCGTCCTGCGGTCGGTAGTTATCATGTTGCTGAGGTCTGTAATCCTGCTGGGACTGGTGCTGTGGTCGATAATCGCCCTGCTGCCCTTGAGGTCGGTAATCGTCGTATCCTTGAGGCCTGTAGTCTTGACTCTGCTGTGGCCTATAGTCCTGCCCTTGAGTAGGCCTGTACTCCTGTCCCTGAGGAGGTCTATAATCATGACTCTGCTGCGGCCTGTAGTCCTGACTCTGCTGGTAATCAGGTCGATTATCTCCAAACTGCGAAGGAGGATTATACGGCTGCTGATAACCCCCTCCATGCTGCTCCGGTGGTCGTTCATAACCTCCCTGGCCCGACGAGTATCCTCCCTGTCCTGACGAATGCCCTCCCTGTCCTGACGAATGCCCTCCCTGTGAAGCCGGCACAGGCGCATTCGAACCACCAAGATTCGCTTGCGCCGGCGCCCCAACACTAACACCCTCATTCCCAATATCGTCCGGCACCGAGATCTTAACCTTGGGCAGATACTTCTGCACCTTCATCTCCACCATATTCTGCACAAACACCCAGCTCTGCCTCTCAAACTTCCTGTGCCCGCCATTAACGACCCCCAGAATGCTCTCCCTCAGCGTCTCCTGCACCTTTCTCACCAGCCCTCTAATCTTGTTCACAAGCTTGGCCTTGATATCGTCACCAAAGCCTCTATCCGCTGAATGTCCCGGTCCCGCATCGCGGTCGAGTTGTGTATCGAAGGGATTTCCGCCGAGGATCTTCTCGAGAGGCCGTTGGAATTGGTCGGGTAGTAATTCGAAGAGCTGCTTTTCAATACCGCCGAGAATCTTACGGAATTCGAGACGGACTTCTCTGTGGACTCTTGCGATGCCAGTGCTGAGCTTGTCGCTGATGACTTTGGAGAAACCACCGCTCTCGCCATCAGCGCGTTCGCCATCACGATCTCCATCGCCAAAGCCTCTCGCCGAACCTTCGTTGGACTTCTTGTTCCCAAACAGCCCCCCAATTCCCTTGACGAGATCCTTGACCTGGTCTTCGATCTCGCCCTTGACGCCATCGCCTAGATCCTTCGTGCTCGTGTTTCCTCGTAGCCAGCGCTTGATGTGGTCGAGAGCAATGCGAGTGAATTGCTCTGCGATCGGGGCATGTTGTTCACGGAGTTTGGCGCCGACTTGTTCTTTGATCTCGGGACTGATCATGCGTGCTTTTTCCTCTGGGTTTCGAGCGGCGTCTTTAACAGTGTTGCTGATCACACCTAGAAGACCATCAAGTTCGAAGCCTTGGCCTCCTCCCCTGCCGTTGTTGTTCTCAAGATGGTCCTGCACCGCGTCAAAAGCAGCAGACAAGAACCCCTTGGCACCACCTCCACCCCTCGACGTCTCCCCGCCTCTCGATCTGGTATCCTGCCCACCTCCCCTCCCCTCCGTAATATCGAAAATATCCCGTAAATCATCCCCCGCCTCATCAGTAATCTTTGTAAAACTCCTCGTCAACTTGGCCAACTCGTCCGCAAACGGGAGACTCTGTCCACCGTAGGCATCAGGCGCATCATCCTTGAGATCGAACGGACTTCGCGACGAAGAATCTTTATCCTTGTTGAAGAGCGATCGGAAAGCGTCGACGACTTTATCTTCGAGGCTGTCGATGGTCTTTTGCTGAAAGGTCTCGAGCTCGGAGGTGATGCGGGGTTGGATCTGGGGCGCGAGGGAGTCGACGTATTCGTCAACTTTTTTGAAGAGGACTTCTGGGACACCGCGGGAGGACATTTTTGAAGGAAGTCAAGTCGCTGATAGAGATGGAGGAGGAAGCTAAGGTTAAGGTTGAGGGTAGTGAGTTAGTTAGTGAGGGGTCCAGAAGCTGAGGGAGCTGAGCTGGCAGAGCTGAGTTGGCGTGTGACGTCAGCTCTTGTGATCCACTTTGATGCAGTTGAGTCAATCAGTGTAAGTCAATAAATCTCTATACAAAATAAACAATAACAGTAGAAGTGAACTAGAGTAAATCTATATCTATCCCAATCAATTGGCCATTCAATCATGCTCAAACGAAGCGTCCCTTCCTCTCAACCTTCATCGTCTTAGGCTTCTTCCCCTCCGGCTCAACAACAACCCAATCCTTCACCTTGGCCTCACCCACCACCAACGCCATCAGCTGCTCATCCGTACAGCTCAACGGCGCATCTCTAACAAAGCACGTATTCACCGGCGACTCAGGAACCTTGTTCCTCACATCCCTCACGCTCTTACGCCCCTTGGTCTTGTACCCCGCATGCTTCCTCAGATCAACCTCCCCGGTCGCCAAATCCCGTCGCGACATGACTCTGTTGAAGATCACAGACAGTGCCTCGGGTTGATAGCCTGCTACACCGTGCCCCGACTCAAAGATTCTTGAGAACGATACGTTGCCGTGCTCGCGGACGAAACCAGCTGTGTAGGAGCAGTTCGTCTTGATGGGGGTGTATCCAGCTGAGCGGAACTCGGAAGCAGAGGGGAAGTTGAGTGAAAGACTGATATTTTCACCGCCGTACCCTTTGGCAATTAGCCATCACCCCGTAAGATTATTCTGGGAGAACTTACAAGGACAGCGGTAGTCGCGATCAGCGTAGATCAACGCAACGTTGACACCTCGCTCAATAACCCTCTCCACAGCATGAAGACTACCAATCATGATATCGCCCGTTTGGCCCAACCACACTTTACCAATATTATTGACTCCCATGGTAAAATTAAGCGGAACTCCAAGATCGCGCTGGACCCACGGATGGTTGAAGAAGTTCTCAATGTAAGGCTTGGGGAAGAGCGTCGTGTTGGAGTGTATGATGTCAAAAGGCGATCGCTGCTTTAAGTCAGTATGTTGCATAAAAAATTATGGGGAGAAGAGAACGCACGTCAGAGGTAGCCTGGTAAGTCCCCTGAATACCAAAGAAGCACAGATTCGTCGCCGCAAGACAAGCTTCATTAACAGTCTCGTTATTCCCAAACCTTTCAGGATCGCCCTCCGCCACGAGAGCGCGACACTTGTCTGTCAACGCATAACAGCCCGTCTCCGGTTCATCAATCTTCTCTAGCATACCCTTGTACGTCTTATCGTCAAAGAATTGAAGACCGTAGTTATTATGGTGTCCATATTCAGCGTACCCCTTCGCCATAGCTCGTGCGTCAATACCAGGTTCTTGAAGACCTAGAGTCGCAAGGTTCAGAATCGTAGCATTTGCAAAGGTTGGCTTGGAGTTGGAGATGAGGGTGTTTTGGTCCTGGAAGTAAGAGAAGTAGTTGGGGCCGTAGAAGCCGCCGTACTTAGCATGTTAGCGATAGTAAGTAAGGGTTGAGAGGAGTCTCACTGAAGATGTCCAGAGCGATATCTCATCATTCTCAGTCTGCCACTCCGGAAACCTAACCCAACATCAGCCGCGTATCACCAACTCTCCAGGCGAAAACATACTCATTGAACCAGACCTGCGCAAAAGCCCACATCGTCCTAGCACCGCTCATCGTCGTCCTCGGCACAGTCTCCAACTCCCCCGAGTCAAAAGTCGCCTGCAAAAACGTCTCATTCGTCTTGGGCACCTTTTCCCCCTTGACCGGTGTAAACGTCTGCGTGAGGGTGTCAAACGTTCCATTCACTAGATCGACGTACGAAAAGCCCGTTCCCAGCGGTTGGTCGATGTACAGCATGTTGACGTGCTTGTTCCATGATATTTCGTTCAGGGTTGTTGAGTTAGAGTCGGGGTTAACGGAGCAGGGGAAGCCGTTTGTGTTGTCGAAAGAGGTTGAGCCGGGACCGCCGCCGATGTAGATTGATGTTGGGGCTGTGGAGGGGTTGTTTCGGGCCTCTGTGATCTATCAGTACATCGAAAATTACATGGTATTTGATAAGGTGCCTTACCGAAATACCAGAAGAAGAGATTAGCTCTCTGCTTCTTGTCCCAATGCTGAAAGTCTGGTAGTAAACTCTTTGGAAGCGAGACATAGCCGCTGTAAGCACTGACACCCTCAGTAGTCTCACAAACAGAAGTCTGCAATGATTAGCCACTCCCTCTAAGGCCGTTGAGAGGCTTGAGGCTTTACCTTCTTGTACGAAATCTGGGCGCCATTGAACAACTTGGACGACACGACTTCTAGGCCCTTTGGCGCCGCCACCCACTCTTGAGCCGCCACCAACGAAACAAATGCCAAACCAAGACTCTTCGAAAGCCTCATTGCGAACTAGCAGAACCAACAAATTAAGAAGACTGTATGAGATAATTGACACTCCTCCACTTTTCCAGCGATGAACTCACGCTCTTATATCCTCCCGCCGTTCAATCCCAGAATGCTGATCAACGCTTCATCTCGCCAATCACCCATCATCAAAGAGGCTCAGACTCGATGAAACACTGCATCGCTGCTCTGAATTGAATATACCGCAACCATGTTTGGCGACCGGGCCAATCACCGCTCACAATACTCCAGAAGGAAGAGAACAATATAAATGCACTGATGACTCTTTGGTCCACTGTTGCTTACGTCCAGGGCATTCATTACCTGTAAGGCTGAACAAAGGATGGAACTGTTTGTTGGCGAGCTGGCCAATCAAGCAGCCTAGTTGAGCTTACGGTGCGTGGCTTGAATGCTCGCCAAACAATTTCTCCGGAATGAGAAATGGATATTCGGTCTGGAGTACGAAAAGAGACTCATTTCAAGTTAACCATCATGTCGGAAGAAGTTTAAAATTAGACATCACTTTGTATTGGCCACTCTATTCAATCTCGTCATGGATGTAAATAACTAAGCCATTAACGATCCATCCCGCACACCCAGCCCTTCATCAATTACAGTCGATCACAACAATACATCACAACATGGGCTAAAAGCCAGAGGTGCAAATGATTCTCTTAAGCTGTACCTGCATTGCATTCTGGCAGCTTTGTAGTGTATAGTATAATTTATATCTGTTCTGACCCAACTCCTTTCCTCCCTTTCAAACACAATCCTTCGCATTGCATTCCTTTCGTCGGAAGGCAAACTTTTTTGAATCCATTCCCAATTGTCCTGTCCATTCGCCATTATACAGTCTTCGCATTCAATCAAGTCATCGTTAGGCATACGCCTCGGAGACATTCGTGACACGCGTAAAACCAGGCTTCGCTCAACTATCCACGACGTAAAGATAAAACACAATGGTCTGTCAATTCGCACGCAAAACCTGCATCAAAGCATGGCTCTGTCCGTTCAACGGCGAGAGGCAAGCTTTGAGGCTGAGCGGCGACGATGACCAGGAAGTTCCGATTAAAAAAAAACAAGAGTAAAACAGAAGCGGGTGATATTCCGCGATAACAAACGAGGAAATCAAGACTCGCAGGTAAACATGGCTCCCAAACTCCGATGCGGATGCCCGGCTTGCCATGCCAGGCTAGCACAAGTCCAATACCGTAAACGCCAAACAATTGTGGCCGTCAGCCGTGAAAGCATTCCCAGTGACTGTATGTCAAAGGGTTGTGCTGTTTCGGATCAAACAGCCGGGGTAGAGTAGTGATGTTGGGAGACAAACATAATGTTGTCTTGTCCAATAAGTGTTGAAGGGTTATTAGATATCAAGATAGTAATGCAATCTTGGGTTGCTCTTGATGTTGTGTTGCTGGTGGATGTTAACAGTCCAACCTCATTCCACGGTCGTCGGTACGATTCTATCCTCGGATCGCCGTAGCAGCATGTCCATCAGACCAGGGAAATCGATCCATCATCTGTTGCTGGACATGGTACGACAGATCGTTGGATGGTGTAGCATCAAACGACACGAAGGCGGGCGAAGCCGACCTAGCTGTGGCTGAAGGTCTCGGTGAAGGCGAAGTACTGTTGGCACAGAACGCATCTTTTGGTGTTGAAGCACCTGAAGGAGGGCTCATGGCACCGTGCAGCTGAAGAGTATGGTGAGCTGCAGGTCCGGCGTGATGGGCATTTCCGTTCGGGCTTCCAAGTGAGGTAGTGTAGCTGCGGCGATGGTGGTTTCCGCCGGCAGCACCGTCGAAGCGGGCACCGCTGAGTGTACCGTCCTTCATGTTAGGACTCGACTGTTTTGATCCAAACTGCAACACGAACAACTGTTAGTAACCGACTCTTTCATTTTGCTTCTGTGTCGCCGTGCCATCCCGTAGGCCTTGGAGACTGATGCTGAGTTTCTGGTGGATCAGGGATGGGCGACGGGCACCAGAAGCGATGGGTGAAGCAGGGCGAACTTCGGGGGCACGTACAAAGCAGTACTTGTTGACCAACTCCTCATATGAAGAGCTGGAGATGGTCGAGTTAGGAGAGGTAGCTCCGGTGGTAGACTGGCTCTTAGCGTTGGTGGCAGGCTCAGGGACAGTGAGGGTGGGCTTAGGAGTCCGGACATTGGCCTTCATGTAAAGTCCATCCTTATCCTGAGAGGCCTCCCTGTCCTTCGCAGCCTGGACAGCAGCACTCAAGGAAGCGCCAAAGTCATAACGGTTGGAGAAGGCAAGTCCGCTGGGCGAGCCGAAATCCTTGGAGATGTTATCGCTAGCAAGGTTGCCAGCCGACTTGGACTTGAGACGGAGACCGCCGGTGCTGTTCTCAGACTCGCCGAGATACTCGTGGATAGGCTGGTCAAAGTTGAGCTTAGCATCGTCACCAAAGTCACCGAAGCCAGCGGGCATCGACTTGGGTCGGGGGACATTAGCGCTGCCGGTGCGTCGGCTGCTCCGGGGAAGGCCATTAGCGGGTCGGGAAGAAGCGCCCTGGAAGTTGTTCTTCCCGTTCATGGGCAGATGCTTCTTTCGGAAGTCGACCTGGAAGTTAGAGCTGCTGTTGTTGTCCCAGTACTCCTGTCCGTTGACGGTATAGCGGATGCAGAGGAAGAGGGTCTTTGACTCGAGGTTGGCCGTGTCAGCAAGCTTGATGGAAAAGGTAAAGCGATCATGACCCAGCGGCGTTTCCCGGGGGCGGATTTCGTGGCTGTAGTCAGCGGCAACCTCCGAGGTGGTCTTCCAGTAATCCAGTGTGAAACGGCAGGTAACAGCCTTGGAGAAGGCGATGTTGGCGACAGCCACAGAACCCAGAAGCGACTTCTGGTCGGCCGAGAGCCAAACCTTTTCCAGTCTAACAGGCGACGACTTACGTGCGGCTGAGTCGTGGGGGAAGTTTGTGGTGAGGATCTCCCACTCAAAAGGAGGGGTACGAGCAGTCTGCTTGCCATTGCCAGGGAAGGGGTACTCGGTATCACTCTCGTAGCTGTCAATTGGTGAAGATCCAGCACTCACTGCCAGAGGTCGGTCGACTTGCAAGAAGTGACGGACGTGCTCGAGGTGTGAATCAAAGTGAACAGCCTTGGAGAAGATGGGGGTACCAGGCATGCTTGAGGGGCGTCGTCGTGAAGAAGGACGGAGGGCAGGTCGGACTAGCTCACCAGACTTCTTTCGCACCATCTGAGGCTTCTTAAGCATGTCCTCGTCAGACTCCTCCTCTGATACTGATATCGAGTTGTCGTTTGACTTGGAGAGGCCAGCGTTTGGCTCAGTGGCTGATCGAACGTGTCCCATCTTACGGCCCTTTGCGAGATCACCTAGTGAGCTTGTGCTGAAGCTAAGATGCACACCATCCTTGCGGCGGAGCTGGAGACTTTCTGCGCTGTCTTGGTGCTGCAATTGTGATCGTGGGGGAGATGATGAACGTGGCATGGGGATCTGGCTGACAGCGTCCCGCAGAGCCTTGTCGAGCTTTCGACCTCGAATTTGTGGTTCATGCTCCTCGTCGTCGCTACCGGAGGAGGCAGAATCAGGTGGCGAGATGATGGCACCCATGGGCATTGTGCGTTCGTCTGTGACGGGCGGTGGTGATTGTCTCACGCTAGAAGGAACAGCTGTGCCCATGCTCTTAAGATCCTCCGATGTTCCCTGCGGTGTCAGCGTCCCTGTCGATCCATCGCTGAGGGCTGAAACTGAAGGTGTTCGTCGATGCTTTGTAAGATATGAAGCAGATCGTGGCAGGCTAGGTCTCGGACTCGATTGTAGCGACGACCGCCGACTCGCTACAGGCGATGCGGAGGCTGACGAAGCGGGCGATCGATGTGAGGGTGGCGTGTAAGGCATTCCCAAGGTGGGTTGTGTTGTGATTAGAGGGAGAAGAAGAAGGGGGGAGGAGAGGAGGTTATTCCGTGGAAGCCGTTTGCCAGGAACTTCGCTTCACCACGTGGAGGATAAAGTAAAGAAGTAACCCAGGTAAATAATAGAGGTTCTCAGGATGAAAGGCTCTCTTCTCGTGATGGAGAGAGATTCAAGGCAGTTGCGTGAGATGCGCTACCGCGAGAAGTGGTTTTTTCTTTTCTCTTTCTCTTAGCGTATGCGATGAAGATCAAGGCAGGCGCAGAAGGTGATCGAGATCAGGTCTAATAATGGGGAAGGCACTGATTAGCATGGTTAAGAAACAGGGAACTTTTGTGGCGATGCATAATTAATTAGACGAAGAAATGGGGGACAAGATAAGAACTGATTGGAGACGTTTTGGTGGTAAAAAGGTTTCCAAAGGCTATTGATGAAAGGTAAAAATGCAGAATGACGATTGTTTTTAATTTTTTGACGATTGTTGTGATGGAAGACAATAAGAGGACGAGCGAAACAATAGGACGGTGCTGTGCTGGTGAGGTCCAGGTGCATCCACAGGAGAGTACAGTGAGTGCAGTGATGGTGGTTTCAGTGGTCGGGCGATAAGGTGCAGTGCACTACTTACATGATGAAATTGATCAATGCGCACCCCAACAAAAAATAAGCAGGCAAACCGATACGGGTCGAGGAAAACAAATGCTCTGGCAATATTCCAGCAACAGAGCAGATAGGATCCCACGAAAGGTACAGTTCGGCAATTGGCGGTGGTTGGGTTGAGGGTATCACAGTGAAGTGATACAGCAGATGGAGGATCCGTTAAACGTGAGCGAGAAGAGTCGTCGTCGGATTAGGGGGCTCGTCGAGATGATGAAGATGGCGATGAGGACGATGGCGGCATGAAACAAGAAACCAACAAAGACAAAATCCAATCAATGACCAAACAGTGAAAAACAAAATGCAATGAAAAAAGAGGCTGCTGATATCAAAGACTTTTGAGGAGGGAAGTCTGTTGAAGTAAAGTCAGTCAGTCAGTTCGGTGGTCATAAACTCGTCGACAGCAATCAGAGCTGGTGGAGATGCTGGAAGGAATCGAGGATAAGAGTGCTGCGGGGAGCAGGTGGTTTTGAGTCTTGCGCTGCAGGCGAATTGATCCAAGTGAACACCCCCAAGGACAAAGCCAAGCCCACCCAGGTCCCAATTAAAAAACCAAGGTACAAAACTCTTTTCTACGCTGCCTTGGCCCTGTCGAGAGAGGTGTGAGGGCAGCACCGGGGTCCGGACTGAGCGGCATGGGACTAGAGACTAGCGAGCTACAAGGTTGAGAGCCGCGTAGGCATGGGCCGTCTGGTGGTGGTAGTGGTTTGGTTTCTTTGGGATGGTGGTGGGTGTTAATGGGCAGGGATGCGCAGTGGGCAGGATTTGAGTTGCAGGCCAGGGGTGGGCTAGCGAGTTTTTGGTTGGGATGGGCAGAGAGCCACAGATGGGATGGGCGATGGGTTAGGGAGTGGATGGATGGTAGGGTTTATGATAGAGGGAGGGGTGGCATCATGTTCTCTCTGTTGTGCACTTACGAGATATCTGTTCTGTTACAGTAATCTTATCCGTACTCTTCTTGTGCCTTCTGTTGTATTGTATTGCACTGTCTTGACGTTGTATTATTGATCCTGTGCAGTATCCAATAGATAGTCTCTCCCCATGCGGTGGAGTTCAAGTCGGGGACGACCACAATTCTTGCTGTGCTTTCTCTGGGGGGTGGGATCGATGTGGATAGAACTCGAGTTCGAGTATGGAGTAGTGGAGAGAAGGGGGAGGAGGATGGATGGTTTGATGCAATGAAGCTACAGTTCAATTCAAGGGAACGAGGCTTTTGATATTCCCTCAAAATGCGTGAATTGAAGTAATCCCCAAGATTATCAGAGGCGGCGGCAAAAAAACAGGACCCCCCAACCAAGCCAGATCAAGACTTGGTGTGTTGTGGATTTTTGTGTGTGTGTAGATTCGTGGTGTTTTTTTGAGTTGGGATGACGGAGATTGGCGTCTGCCGATTTGCTGAAGATTTACAACAGGGCTTGACGGGCAATAATTATAAGAAAATAGAGAAAGCAAGACTAATAAAGAAATAGAGAAAGATAATCAGTGTGTTGGTTTTTTGTCTTATGTATATACGTTTGTAGATGGATGATGTTACCGGATGCTGATGGTTACCGGATGTGTAAGGATGCTTTGCAGGAAAACGTCAGATGGCGGCGGCGAGGGGGACAAAGGAGAAAGTGAGAGGCGAAACGTGAGCGTGGGATGGGAAATATCGGCAATTGAGATGCAGAAGCCGATGAAACCATATGACAGACAAACAGTTTGTTTAAGGAAATTGAGATGATATGAGGTTTGTAGTGAGAATCGATTTGCACTGAACCTGATTGAAGAGAGTGGATATGATCTGAGCAAGGCAGTTCCGGTAGCGCAGATAGGTATCGTATCAGAATGCGAATCGACAGATAAAAAAAAACGAAACTGCTAGGATGGCGACAGTCGAGGCGGAGATCCAATGCAACCGCTACCAGGGCATGGGTATCAAGTTAACGTTAGCAGATGGGGGGCTATCTCTTGGTTTGGCCAGCTTCGGTTTGAGGATGCGCCGGAGGGTTTTTAGTGTATGGAGTAGCGAGTGGTGTTATGAATGGCTGAATAATTGAAGCAAAATAGAAAACGGTCAAAGAGCGAGTTGTAAGCGGCAGTAGTAGTTAGTAAGAAAAATATGAATGAATGTAGTAATAGTGAGTGAATGAATGAACGGATGGCTTTTTTTTTGGAGCACCAATGATTTACAATATTCAGTAACTGAAAACAGAAAAGGAAAAAAGAGAAAGAGGAAAAAGGAAATGGGGAGAGTCAAGTCTATACAAATTCACAGAGACATAAACAGGTCGTCATGGTGAGGATTCAGAAAAAGTGAACCCAGAGAGTCAAACAGAAACAGAAACAGACCATTCTCCCCAAAGTTGCTCCCACGGCCGTGTCAGATCATCGAATGAGACGTCCCCGTGGCGCACGCCAAGTGAACTGAGCATTCTTGGGACGAGGTGGGGAACCCAGAATGTCTCTGAAAGGAGTGTACATCCCAGCTAAAACCTACCCAAGCTGACCTGTGAGAGTTAAGAAACAAGATGATATCAGCACGATGACGAAAAAATTAGATAGAGCACGGTCTGGAGAAATGAAGCGAAGCGTGGGGAACAGAAACAACTTTTGGATAATGTGGACAAGAACATAAAAAAAAAAAGTGTCAAAGCTATCAACTGAGAGGTGGAGTTCGGTCGGTGACACACAGTGAGCCTAGAGCTTCAGCTTCCCACGCCTTTCCCCAATTGCTTGCGTGCGTGCCTCACGATCCAAAATACCAACCTATTCCTAGGCCCCCCATGTCCAGTAACTCGCTCCTCCGTATCGTCCGCTCCGTATCATCCGGACGCGCCGGCCAGGGCAATGAATCAGGGCACGAGCTGTGTCAACTACCATTGCAGGAGCGTTAGCTCTCGGTAGATGGGTTTAACAGAAAAAAATCGTCAATCTCGATCGTTCAATGCGACATGGACAATCCTTCGAATAATAAAAGCTTCACCGACATTATGAGGCTCACATATGCCATACGGATGAGTTCCATGGCTTGCACCGCAGCCTTAAGTCTGAGCCTCCTTGTATCACTTGGACTTTTTGTGCGTATTTCCAAGGCAGAGCCCCTTGTTGAACCGGAGCACGGGGCAGAGCTCTCTGGCCCTGTAGCACGGTAGCGAGGGCATTGATTCGAAGCTTCTTTCGGGTGCAGTACCATTGGAAATTCCGTGCATAGCAAGAAAAAAGAAGCAAGTCGAGCCAATTCGATTACGAGTATTTTCATTTGGTAGGGGGGAGCACAACGTCCGCCCGCCAGGTCAACAAACGCAGTGCATGGTAACTCGTGACATCTTTGTCGTCAATGACGTATGTCGTCACAGAAACCACGCGCTCATTCTTTCACTGTCTCACCACACACTCTTTTTTCGGCTTTTCTTTTCTTTTTCCTTCTCTGTCTTGGAACAAAAAATAAATGCTCCCAACCAACACCACAACATATACACACAGAATCTCGAGATGGTCTCAGCCGGGAGCCTCCCCCAGACTTTTCCGGTGCAACTGCAACGCTGGTCCTGGGCCATTTACTGAGATCTGCAAAACAGGACCTGAAGCTCCATAGCATGCCATTTGCCCAGATGCTGATCCATGTCCATAAACCATGCCGTGATACAGTAGCATCCGTGCCCATACCCGCTGTTATTTCAGTGGGCGACGGACAAACCCCAGGTCCAAACGTCTCACGATGCTTGTCGGTTTCCCTCCCTCCCAAGTGAACGTGTGAAGTTGCAAATTGAAAGGGTGGGAAATCCAAGACAAAGCAAAAAAGCAAAGCCCAACGCTCGTGGCTGACACACTTGGAGAACCTCCAGATTGTTCGTTCGCGTATGTGGGTCTCAGCCATGAAAAGCTAGAGCCTCTTCTCTTTTTTCGTGTGACTTGTCTGGCACTCTCCAAGATGAAGCTCTGAACACGGTCATGTCTCTTCACCCAGACAACTGAGTGCATGATTCAGGATGTCATGAACAAGAAGGCAGACTCAAAGTCTAAGAGTCAAGACCGCTTCTTTCCCGCTTCAATAGTTTCTAGACGATGGCGGCTGTCTTTTTCTTACTGCTGCAATGTAGATTACACCATCCCCAGACGAGACTACATCCGACATGCACGGCTTAGTCAATAGGACTAGCATGTCAAAGCTTCCTGTCATGATTTGACAGAAACACACAGAGGGCGGAAGACAGCCTCGCGCTGGTATTGGCTGTAACTAGTTTTTTCTCTCTCCCTAGGTATTTCTCCACGGAGCTGTTCTGTCTTTGGGCGGGATGCCAATGCGAAAGAGAGATCCCCCACGTACTACGCACAGTAGTGTTGAGCTTGTTTATCCTACCGTTACGAAAAAAAACTGAATTGAGCGAGATTAAAAAGAGTCATATCCCAGATCGAGGCTCCAAGGGCGAAGCGAGGACATGGATAAGACCTGCACTGAAGTGGTTTAGCGTTGGAGATTGCGAGAGATAACGGGCCATGCACAGACCAGATCGCCCACTCACACTCCTCAGCCTCTCCTAAGGATGCTATTTCTGTATTGGTCCAGAAAATTTTCAACACTCCAGGGTTGTATCCGAAAGCCGCCAATTGCTCCCCGTTATCAGCTTCAATTTCAGATCCCGAGTCCAGTCCAAACCGATCCCGCCCATACTGACTAACAGACCGGTCGGTAGGTGGAGACATTCCACTCACATCTTTTCTCAATTCTAATAAATATCCTCAAATGCCTCAAATACAACCGAATCTAACGGCAACTAAGGCAACCCGTCTATTTCCCCAAAGAAGCTTGTCTTGTTATGACTGCTAATGGTATGACTGTAGGGTGAGATTGAGTGACAGCGCTAGGGCCATATCGAGAGGATGCTAGACCCAACAATGGGAAACGCCCCCAGAAGCTAAAGTCATGGTGTTTTGTGGTTCGTCTTAACAGTTCTGGGTAGGTTGTTGGGTACGCGAGCGTTAGCGATCTCACTGTGGCTTGCATTTTCACATGTGAAATTGTGTGCAAAACGCCCATCGATGCTATCCTCATCAGGCACTTTACATACATACAAAGGACCCTGATCCCCAACCAACCAAAGGGTCCCTGCAATGATGCGATGCCCACCATTTGAACTCAAGGCGGTTACTGTTACAGTTTGAACGAAAGTTGACAGTCGCATCGCATCGCCACCGACATGCTCTGCAACCGTTCATCCCCCCAACAAGTAACTGAAAGGGGTCATGTCAGGCAATAAAAGCGCAACAACACCAAGAGTTTTCATCGCCACCCATTAGTCACATACTACCACCAACAAGTAAATAGCTTCTTCCATTTCCGTCCTGTCGCATCCCAACCTATTTGCCTCAACCTGTATATTATGTTTCTGCCTTTTCACCGGGGATCCATTCTCGATGCACACCAACTTTGAACGGCAAATGTAATGTCGCACTCAGCGCATCGCCCGTAACGTACGGTTTTGCAACAAGACTGCAGGACGACCGTTTCTGTTTTACGAGATATGATGTTGATCCTTCAGACGGGGTTACGTTTCCCAGAGCGTCTATTTTGGAAACATGCCGGCTGCGGATATGCAATAAGCCATGTTTGTTCAATCCACCTGTTTTTGCTTTCTATTGCGATATGACTGATCTGCTTTTTTACCTTACCCTTGTCGTATGATAATGCGCGGGAGAGCGACAAGATGCGCAGCCAGATCATCAAGGATGATGGCGACGATAACGAGACCGGAAAAGCTATCCCAATATCTTGTGTAACTCACGCCAGAGCCTCTATTCATCACGTAATATAAGCTCCGATGTCGCTCTGCTCTGCTCTTCTGATGCCATCCAACCGCTCTAATGACATTGACACAACCTCCAACATCATGACTGACTATCACACCGATAAAAGAACAGATAGCCAAACATACCTCAAAGCGGTCCTTATCAGCGCTCGCACTCACTATCAATTGGCCTAGCCCTGCCCCGCGAATGCAATGTGAAGCATCTCCTGCGTTTCCTTCGCTCCTCGCACGCCACAGCCAGCAAGTAGCAGGGGTGGGTGTCAGCGTGCGCACACTGCATCTCGATGTGTGTGAGCGAAACGGCGAGGATCTGTGTGGCTTGATTGGGTTTTGGGACCAGCGGTTCGCAGGGAGTTTCGCTAAGCATGCAAGAGTGGGCGCCATCCCATGGAGCTTTTGGGCTTTGACAGGGAATGAGAGGCGCAGGGATGAGCATTGACCAGGGCGACATTCAACTTTGGTGGGACTGGAGCTGCAGACCGAGATTGAATGGAGTTTGGAGTTGGAGTCGATGAGGCCAGGGTGAAGGACAGACTTTGATCGGAGGTGACAGAAATACTGACTCAGGTTTACGGTAGAGTATGCAAGCAATTGACCGACTTCTTCTCGCACCCTGCTCCAAGGTCTCGCCTTTTTAGACCCCAACCCGCTCTGGAGCTCAATATCAATCGCATCGTATTCAGTGACCCACACTAGACGCACGGTCTTCAAGGCTATGATTTGCAGTGAATGCCATTAATGGCATGATAGCAAGATACTCCAGTAAACATTACGGTTTGGCGCCTCTGACCATGATGGCTTCTAGAGACGCCTTCAATCCAGCCAACAATTGCCCTTTGATCTCGAGTGTCTCCTATGAATCGAAGATCAATTACCGTCTCAGTATAATATAAAAAATCTTCAACACTTTTGTTCGCCACCCCCATGTTGTGTTGTGTTGTGTTGGGCTGCACTCCGCGAATCTAGACGCCGCTGTCCCCCAGGAAGCAGATATCCGAGAACATCACTGCTATTAATTGTCTCGTCTATAAGAACTAAACTGAATATGCAACTATCTCCAGCCCCTTGGGTATCAGAACATCAACATTCTCCATCCTCCGGCGGTTAAGGTGGGTCAAGGGTTCTCTTGGTCTGAGTTCATGGTGTTAACAGGACCCACGGGCCAAGAAAGCACAACATCAATGATCTGATTGAGGGTATACCAAGTAAAGACCTCTATCCCCTCTTCATCTCATCATGCCATGCCGAGGCCGTCCTTTTGGTGTTTTGCATGATAGCCAAGCCTCGTGGGTCACAACCGCTCATGTCTTGCCCATTCTTCAACACGTCGCGGGGATCTTCAAAGGGGTCCATCCTCAAAATGATGTCTGCTACCCTGATCGTCCGGCATCCCGCCATTTATAATGCCACCAAAAAGAGAGCTGTGTGAGTGGATATACATATGTACCAAAAACCATTCCCGTACATTACAGTGATCTTCGTTGCAGTGTTTCCGAGTGTACGCCCTCACCCTCACGGCTGGGAATAAGGGGAGACCCTTTATGTGGCGATAAAAACAAGGCAGAGAACGGGCGGACCCTTCATACATTACACCTACGTAGAGTAACTAGAGAAAAATACCCCGTAGGAGGGAAAAAGGAAAAAGGGTCTATCCAAATTGAGTTTACTTTTCTCTCCGCTGCTCACCGACGTTACCATGGGAGAATGACGGTCGCCGCAGAAAGATACGCCATAAACGCAGCCACATCCGCAATCAGAAGGATGAGATGAGAAGTGAAATGAGACGCATCAGCTACATTGACCTACAACGCAACTTGATTGCTCGAGGAGAATGGGGCAGATAGTGATGAGAGGACAGGTCTAACGATGATGACGCTGCGAGGCATGCTAATTGCGTGGTATTGCGTATGCTCTTGATGCAAGTCACCTCGTTTCTGAGAGTCATACGCATATCATGGCTGTCCTCTTATCATTTGCTCCTCCGTCTCGTTATCTGCCGAGCATCTGGGGAGATTTTGGCGAGATGGAATTGGTCCAACACGAATGCGGGGAACGTTTTCGTGTTGAATGATCTGCAACTCATTCTTCACCACTCAAGCCAATGTACGGAGTAGTTACATATCCCCAGACGCCGTCCGTCTCGTCTTATCGGTACAACTTGCGGAGTCGCACAGAAACACTGTCACCGTATAATTAGTGAACTACATTGGAGGAGCGGGTTGTAGCTGAGGTGAGTTAGAACGCTACGATGTGCCCTTAAGCTTTACCGGATCTTCCGCCCCGGAGGCGCTACCTCTCGGAGTGGGGTGATGCCGGTTGAGCCCAGCTTACGGCGTACCATTGAAGGAGATGCTAGGTAGCAACAAGAGATGCCTGCCGTGGTTGTCGTTTCACCAATATTGAATTGGTGATGGTTCATTCTTGGGACTCTTTTTTTTCTTCGGGTGTCATCATCCAGAGACCTAAACAAGCTGCACGTCACCCTACTTTTCACTAACCTTGGAGCTCTCTCTATCTCTGCGCCTCTTGACAAAACGAGCATCGTTTCTCCAACCCCGCGCGAACCCCCTCTTTAGAACAAGCCATGGCATGTTTCTGCTACGCACTATCGATGACTTTCTGTTGTAACCACATTTGGATGGAACAAGAAACGACTACTGTAGGGTCATGTTACCTTACACATGATGTGCCATGCCCTCCCCCGGCCGACATCAAGAACCCGATATCCACGTGATGGCATTTCCAAGACGTGATTATCGGACGTTTCGGAACCTGATATGATGATATGGGAAAGTTTGCTCCCCCTGGTAAATTACTTTTGCTTGGTATATTCTCTCATCGTGACGCGACATGATCTGAGTATGACAATTTCTTTGATACTCAAGACCAAACAAACATCGACTCACGGTGCGGGGAAGCTATTCATAAGCCGTAGGTGGTTCTCTAGACCAGCTCAGCTGCCAAGAGTAATCCAGGGTCTTTATCAAGCATAATATCACTGATTTAGAAGTCGGTAACTACTCAATTGGTCGCTATTCGAGCTCTGTCAGAATTAAACACTTCCATAGAGAGCTTCCTACATCAAGAGCTGTACTGCGACTGAAGTGACTGCACTCAACACCTGCTCCCCCTCTCCGCTTCCCCCTCCCTGCAACCCCCCCTCGCCCGTTATCATGGCTCGCTAAGCAACGGCCCCCTCCTCCTCCACACCACCTTGGATGAGATCCTGGCTGTCTGGCTTCCAACCAGGCAGGGGCATCACCAGCAGAAACTGGGACTTCAACACCAACACCACGAGTTTGGCAAAAATACCAACTGCCCTGTTGGTGTCTCGAGACTGCTTTCGACTGGTTTAATATCCCCGCTGATCGACCCTTGTCGCGCGTCCCCCTTGTGCAGTCGGTCAGATAAGGCCGGTGAATCGCGCGCTGTTCTGCGTGTCTTGTATCGATGTGCCGAGTTTCAAGAAAGATGCCTTGACGAGATTGGGCTTGTATTTCGCACGAGTCGTTGGAAAAGCTCCTTCATAACGGGGCATGTCACAGTAAGCATCCACAGTATTTTTTTTCACAGAGGCGCCGTCCGATATTGGGCACTTTTGAACGCCCCCCCGATGGATACGTTTGCTGAATTCGAACAGCTTCAAGGCAGCCACCAAATCTCGAGATGGTTGCCCACCACTTGAGGCTCGGCCCTCAGATCAGCAAAACTTGTTCAGTTATGGATAGTTTACCTCTCTTCTCGTCCAGGCACAGGGACTTGGTTCCCGACTTTGGTGTTTTATTCCTGGTATTTCCCCCGACACCAACTCAACAGATTTTATGTTCGCCTCGCCTCATTGTCTTTCTGGCTTTCCCCAGACCTGGTCCTCCCCCCCGCCGCCGTGCTCCCACGGGGTAAGGAAAACTCAGACTCTATTGTCGGTTTGAAAAGGTGACTGCTTTATGACGTATTCTGCACAGATGCTGTGATCACCACCATCGAAGTCTAGTATGCAAATCGTGCAAATAGTCGGATCAAGTGGAGTTGTTGGACTGGGTGTGCACGGCCTCTGCTTCCAAGCAATTTCAACGCCAAGCATTTGTTTTAACAATCGACGACGAGAGAGCAATGAGGAAGCGGGAAAAGGCTGACTGATCCTAGAGGCTGGAACTACCTAAGCTAACTAGCCAGGCTAGCAGAAAGCAAGGGAGCCTGGTTGGTGCCGGAGGATCGTACAAAGAGCCTCTCTCGACGTTCCATTTATCTCGCTACGATACGATGGAGACATAGAGTAGAATCCACTTTCCGCCCCCTGTGAATGAGCCGCAGCTTTACTATCACATCAATGGTATGGGAGAATAGGAGTCAGAGTTAGAGTCGAATCACTAAACTAACCGCCATGAATGACATACAAGTCTCCGCTATGGAAGAGACGACCTCCTCTCATCTCCCTTGATGAGGTTCAAAACGGCTTAACACACAACAAGTGGACTCCTGGTGACTAGCAATGTCCCTCATCCTTATCCCTTTTCGCTCAAGGACTGCTACGTAATTGTTGCTATTCGTAAAAAACGAACGTTGAGATATTTCACGCATGGAGCAGAGATGGATGTGATTGATGAGATTCCACTCTTTTCTGTTGGCAAAGACGTCTCGCACCCCGCCATCCATGCTTCCCCTCAATACCCAACGCGTGGACGCGGAGTTGAAGGTCCAAAGTTTGAAGTGGTGGCATACAGCATCACATCGTGCCAAAAAAAGCCACCACACGAAATCTGAGCTCGCTTGTCCGCCACACACCAATAGCACACAACGGGAGTAGTCTACCTACGCTACGCTATCCCAAAGTAAATGGCCGCCTCACTTGCCTGGAATCTGATTCACTGCTACTGTAACCTCTTCACCGCCTCAGCCATGCATCTCTGTTCTGCGTCCTCATGAGTCGCCCGCATTGCATTTTCTTACTGTAGGTACAGTGGCCTACAGCTACAGTACACACTACCGTACACTGCGCGCTTCTGTACACATACATACATACATACATTCATGCAGGGAGGAACTGCCCCCCCGAGACAGGCGTGTCCCGCATTGTCTTGCAACATCGTGCATCTACCGTTTGTCAAATGACTGGTCGTGCTGACCTGCTCTGTCGTAAACGGTTCCCCTCCTCGGAGGTGTTGCCCTCAGATGCGGAGCTTATCTATCCCTTTGAACTCTGTGTGTTGCTGTAGGGTAGTACTGTCACGAAGTGTGCACAGTGGACAATAGGGTAACCACCACCAGGAGCAAGCAATATTGAATATTGAGATCTCACATACATAAACGACATTCTGTGCTGTAACGACGGCTCGTGTCATGTGCCAGAGCATATGACATGTCTAATCTTCCCCGGATGCCCCAGACTCCGCGACTTCCCCATCCGAGCGCTCAATGCACAGTCAGACTGACACTCGGTCAGGAAGTGAGGCGCTAGCGGGTGTTGAAACTGTATGGTAGGTATTATCTTACCAAGTTCTAGATACCATCATCACACCCTCTGGCAACGGCCCGGGCCATTCTGTGACTCCTCACAGAGGCCGCTGCGAGTATCAGTTCAATGGCGGCTGTTGTGCCACTCTGATAGCTAACCGTGAGGCGATGCTGGGGCTCGACTGGACGAGAGTTTTGGTGGCGGCTGATGAAACTTTCCTTGAGAATGCCATTTCTCGTGTTTTCCTTGTGCTATCTCTACGTACAGATAAGGGTTCTGCTTAGTCTACCTTCCTGTCGGAATGTGCATTTCGTGTCCCAAAATCCTGATTTTGATATGCTGGCGTTCAGCTGTGCAGTTCGTTTATGTTCCCCAGATTTCGGTAGTATCGGCTCGTTGCTACCCCTACAGTACGAAGACACCGACCATCTCTTTTCCCTGATTCGGCCAACGAACTGGGAAGCATCCATCTCGAAGAAACCCGGTGTAGCGTTCCAGTATCTATCTGTAAGCATGGCGTGGGTTGCACCAACACGAGGGCTAGAAACGGCTTTTCCTCTGTCTCAGGTAACCCAATCTGCATAAGAACACCTCATCAGCGCTTTTCGAAAAGGAGCGTCAGGAACGTATATAAATTTGGGTGGCACAGCATATGCACGGCAGCAACCCCCTTCAGTTTTTGACCGGTTGAGTTTCACGGCTTTTGGGATGATATGGTGATTTGCTGAGGGGGGAGCTGACGCTTATTCCAAAGGATATCACCTGTTCTTTCTGGAGAGGAGCGACACATCCTACGGACTACTACCGAGAGGCGAGGGAGACCGACTTAATTCCGTTTGAGGGTGATATCATTGCTGGGGAAGTAACATGATCTTGCCACCCCGCTGTACATATCTCGGGAGTGCACGACAGCGACTAAAGACAATAACCAAGAGGCTCGTGAATGACTACTGTGTAACGAAATAGTACTCACTGACTAATTCTAGAACGTAGTAACGTTGTCCTGTCACATGAGAGATTTGTTTGAAAGACCGGCAACAGTACCCTGGAGGTTATCAGTCGAGTGACACATGACGATGCAAACAAAAGGGCTCATTTTTGCGATCGACAACAGTGGTAGTAGACTTCTGATGGGTCAGAGACGGAGACAGTCATTGCTATGGACTCACGATCGGCATATGACGGATGAGAAGCTCCGGGAAACTTCTGGCCATGAGTCACGGTCAGTCATGCCGGAAAGAAATGGACAAGGAAGGATATTAGCAATACTCCGGGAAACAGCAAGGATAGAGTTGGTAGATCAAAGACTGGGTTTTATGATATTGTAAAGAGCAATCGTGTTAGTCCATAGCACATGGAGGATTCTTGGGCACCTGAGATTGTTTGATATTGATCTAGGTACACCACGACGCAGAGTTTGAACGAACAGGACCCAGGCCTCTGCTATACCAGTAAAAATGAACATTGCAGTATCAAGATAGTTTGGGGCAATATTTGGGGCAGCTTAACTGTACATATTTTGTCTAATTCTTCCTGTAAAGCCCTAAGGGCTTGATGGATATAAGATTCGTTCGTTACCGTGGAAGCTTTTAGGTAGAGGTTAATGCTGTGAAAAGAAAATTTAAATGGCTGCCATCTGTATTGGTAGCCTAGAGTTTAACCTCATGGCCAGAAAGCACTTCTGCAGCTGAAAGCTTCTCGATGACTTGACTATCGAAGTCGTAGACCGGCTGGTCGTGATTTTATGTCGTGGAAGCTATGCATGCGAGACGCTACGGATGCTTGGAAACTACCAATATGGCTGAATGGAGAGATAGAAAGGGCGTGGCTGCGTTATTATTGTCTTATTTTATAGAAATCGTTTCTTAGACTGGTTGCTTGATCGTGGTTCGATATCCTCCTAGACAGATATACAGCCGAGACGCACGAGTTGGGACAACTATGGCAGAAGAGTACCCTTGATGTAATATATGAAAACATGATATTATCCAGACATCGGGGAGTCGAGTTCATTCGCGCTTGTAGTTGATTGATGAAGCTCGCAGGCCGCTGCATGAACAACATCAAACACTCTGCTTGCAGTCATACCACAAGCTTCAGAGAGACAAGAGCAGTTTAATACAGTCTGGAGATGAAGAGTGGAAGTTGCATGCCCGAAAATAGCTTTGATAAATCCAATGATGTCTTTGAGGAAGTCCAGTTCTGAGATCGAGTACTGGGGAGGCAGAAGCTGTGCACTCTTGATTCTACATAGCATGGGATGCAAGACCAGCAATCAATATCATTCTACTGAGAATGGTGGTATCAAGGACTTATTTGTGAAATATCAAACGACGTTCTTGCTCGATAAATTGCATCTGTATTAAACCCAGATGCAAATGTCGTTACGTTGAGTAGATAAACCATATGGCACCTGCATGTCACCTACAGTTGAGCAGTCTTAATCTGAGTTGCAATTGTATTTAGATCTATCCTTAGCATTATCAATATGCCCAAAAAGTTATTATCTGAGAATTAAGAACCTTCTGTATTCCAATGTCTGGACATATCCCTTGCTCAGGGTCGATAGTCACGTCAGCCAGCAGCGGCAGACTACGAGCCATAAGACCTACTACAATTGAACAAGGCAATGAGGGAATCACGTTGAAGCTTAACGATATTGAATTATGGATATCTTCTAGCTAATACCAAGAGCATCACAGGCCCTGAGTACAGGCCGGGCCGGGGTATCAAGCACATCGCGCTGGCAAGCATAGGCACGAATTAAACTGTCGCACATATATACTGACTGATATTGATATGAAATGTCAAACGAAGCGAAGCGCACTGCACTGTCAAGCATCTAGATCCTGCTTGCTTCAACAGCTTAGTCCTCGTGGGTAGGAGGACCAGCGTAGTTCTTGTGACCCCAGACCCAGTACCAGATACCAGAAACCATGCACGCAAAGACGAAGACGACGGGGGCATAGTTGACGGACTCGGGGGTAACGGGGATGGCGGAGGGCATGCAGAAGAGAGGCATAGCCAACAGGGACCAGGCTAATAATGAGTTAGCAAGACATATCACGACAGAGAGGAGAAGAGCACATACCAAGAGCGATCCAGTTGGCGACAGCACCCCACTTTCCGAGGTAGAACTGTCCAGACTTGACCTGCTTGCGACCAGTAGCAAGACTGATAGCAATGGGAGTGGCGTAAGAAGCAGTCAAGCAGATGACACCGACACCAGAGAAAGCGTTGAAAGCAGCGTAAGAACCGAAGTAAATGACACCAAGGATGATCTCTACAACCATGCAGAGCATCATAGCATTCAGTGGAACGTCGAGAGAAGTGTTGACCTTGGACCACATCCTGGCACCAGGGATGGCACCATCACGAGCGAAAGCCCAAGCACATCGAGAACTGGCAGTTGTACAGCCGATACCGCAGATAATGGCGAGAACGATGAGAGGAATGAGAAGACCGAAGGCACCGCCGGAGCTGCCAACAGCGCTCTTGATGATGAGAGGCACGGGCTGGGCGGAGACGATGACATCCTGGATCTCGGGCATGACGAACATGAGAGGGACGAGGAAGAGAAGACCGGCGAAGGTGTTGATGAAGATGGTGGCGACCATGGCCTTGGGGACCTGGACCTGAGGGTTCTGAACCTCCTCACACATGCTATACCATGTTAGTACAGCTGTTCTGAGGTTGAGTTAGTCGGTAGATCGAGAACTCACGAGATAATCATTCCAGTAGAAGAAGTGGCATAGGCAGCGTGGAGGAGACCGACACAGAATGACCATCCCTTGGGCCAGCCAGAGTTGTCCTCGAAGTGAGTGAAGACCCAGTTGGCATCACGACGTCCGTTCTTAGCGATGGCAAGGATAGTAGCGATGATGGCGATGAGACCAGCGAAGGTCCAGAAGATGGCGGCGGTCTTTGAGCCAAGGTATCAGCAACCATTACGTTCACAAGGAGAGGAAAGGAGGGCAAGCATACATCAATCCAAGGAAGCCACTTGTTACCGAGCGCAGAGACAGCATTGCACAGAATAGTCAGGCCAAGGAAGATCAGGAAGACCTGGTAGGCCTCTCCCGACATGACACCGACGCCAGGGCTCTTTTCGAAGACATTGACACAGCCGACGATGAAGAGGGCGGTACCGAAGTTGACGGCGAGAGTGATGGTGATGTTTCCGACTAGGTAGAGCCAGCCACAGATCCAGCTAGCAATGCGACGCCATCGAGGGGGAGAGAGCATAAAGGCCTGGTAGTAAACACCTATAGTATCACGCGATCAGTTACATATTCACATTGGGACGCGAGCAAAATGGGAGGAAGTGCTGTTTTTTTATTACCTCCAGCAGTAGGATAGACACTGGTGATTTCACCGAGAGAGCAAGCAACACAGACAATGATGAGGGAGACGGCGAGCCAGCCCCAGATGACGTTGACGGGACCACCTCCAATCAGAGGGTAAACCAGGGTGGTAGCGAGACCGTAGGGGATGGAAGCGAGGACGAAGGACATGAAGGCGACCTGGAAGGTAGAGCGGTTACGTGACAGCTCAGCCTTGTAGCCGAGGTTCTCGAGGAGCTGATCAGCGCCATCAGTGTTTCCGATCGAGGCCTTTGAGCCTCGACGAGGCTTCTGCTCTGCGACGGGGTCCATGACTCCGGTGCTTGTGCTGGCCGAGTCGTGTTTAGACATAATCGGGAGGGAGGATAAGAGACAACTACAACAGTGACAATGTTGTAGAGGGAGAGAGAGAGAGGTGAGAGGTGAGAAGGAGAGTGACACGCGATGCGAGAAGGCGTGGGAACGTGAGGGGATTTAAAAAGAAAGGAATTGAATCTGGGGAAGAGTGACCATTGAAGAGATTTGGAGTATTAGAACCTAGACAAGCAAGGCAAGGCAAGGCATGGGAGGGAGAGAGTGGGCAAACGCTAAATTATCTACTGTAGTGTTGCTGCGGGAGTGGAGTTCTCCATGTGCGTGGGTGCGTGGTGGCAATCAATAGCCATGGGACAGGGATTCTCAAGCCAACGTCTGAAAGAGGAAAAGGTGAGAATGGCCAAGGGTCAGGTCTAGATACGGGCCAAGGAACAGGGGGGGTTGAGTGAGTTGACTGATTACAGTGACTGACAGCTAGACAATGAATCGTTAGGTAGTGAGTACAATGCTTACCCTCACCTACAACACACTGTTATCCTTTGTATTAGCAGTCAAGATGACAGATCTCCTTAACAGTGACTACAGCGCCATCACCAAAACTCTCCCACCGAAGCGACCACTCACTGATAGGCCAAGCGCGGGGCTGAAGCCAAAAAAGCGATTCATTCAACGACCGGGGAAACACGATGCGATAGGCTTACCTACGTCATGCTACCGACCTTTTTAGTGGGTTGCACAAGACAAGACGGCCAAGCCGATACAAGGTTTCGGCGTCGACAGCTCAAACTGGAAGGAGATTAGCTCTGGGCAGAGTCCTCTGTAAAATACCGCGTTTCATAGGTCGAATCTTGTCAAGTGCCAGTTGCTGAGCCAAGCTTTCAGCCGTGGGTTCATTTGCTGAACTGGCAGCTAGACGTTAGGCCTGTTAGGTGAGTGGTGGTTGGCTGGTAGGTTTCACCCGAGGACTGATACAGATATTGACAGACATGTGCTGAGAGCTTTGACGGTCGAAGAGGTTGCTTGTGAAACAGGCAGATCATGCACATTCACCTTAATTCATCCATCATATCTATCAAACCCCGAATGCCGGGATCAAATAGGCCACCATCCCCAATCTCCAACTTTACCTAATCAGGTGAATATCCAGTATGTGATCGTCAGGGTATCAGCGCCAGCACCCGCGCCCCCGGCAATCCTGGCATCTAAACGTGGTTGAAGGATTGATAGCCTTGGCCTGGCCTGGTTATCACAAAGTTTGGGGTATGCATTCAATCAAGCTTCAGTTCTAATCGTAAAACATCATTACCCCTCGTTTCCCTGACTCTCGCCTTATTCCTATCTAAGAAGTCCGGCGACATTTCCGTGGCAGATAATGAACTACCGTCTATCTCCAGCACGCACGTGACCGGTTCGTCCAAGATAACGAGCCGTAAAAGCGCTGTATCATTGATATGTACGGTATGAAGATATGTATGTTGTTTAGATACGGGACCATGAATGAAGCTATCTTCAGCCCCGACCTCCGTTGTAATCAGCGCCGCCCGCCTTCCTCAACCTCACGACGATGTCCCCCTCGTCCAGCTCGGACCGATCGCCCGTGGTGACGGCGATGCTGTGATGCGAGAGCACCCGCTTGACGTCGCCGCTCTCGATGCTGACACGCGCCTTGCGCATGACCTTTGTGTTCTCGCCGATCCAGACCACCAGCGCAAACTTGACGCGTTTGCTCTCCTTGTCGTTGGCGTACTCGACGCGCACGTAGCCGTACTGCACCTGCCCGTCGTCCAGCTCCTTGACCATCTCGGCCAGACCGCCTGTTCCCGTCTTGGTGAGGCTCAGCTTGTTCCCCACGGCGGACGCGTACGAGATGAGCAGCCAGTTTGTCTCGTCTTTGTCTGAGCGCACGGCGTCGTACGCTGCGCTGACTTCTGGTGCGTCGAGACCTGACATTGTGATAGGTATGTTGCAGATATAGAGAGAGATTGGGGATCGGGTCGGTGCTCTGCTTCGAATCAGATTGCAGAGGCACAGTAGTTAGGTTCGGCGGGAAAGGGAATAAAATGGGCCTGGGGTACGTAGTGTGAGTGAGATCTACCAACAAAAGCTCTGTATCGGAAAACGGCAGAGGAAGACATACCTAGAGAAAGGATTCAACAAGCGTGGATCAGGCCTCAAAAGACAAGACAAACTCAGGAGTTCAGGGGCCCTTCTCTCTCTGCGTGCTCTGCCTCTGCGATTTCAGCCCCCTGCACCACGGCTCTGCTGGGAAAAGCTCGGCTATGTACGGAACGCACTCTAGAAGCCCGCCGATCCATATTTTGTGCATTTGACGCTAGAAGAGAAACGGAACAACTCCGTTCTGTTGGTCTCACGCCAAGAGCTTTGGTAGTCCAGGATTCTGACACGGTCTCCTTGGTCGCTTGGCTCGTGAAGGGACATCGTGAGGGAAACGTTGCAGCTTCAGCTCAGGGGCTGATCCGGCTCCTCTTACCCGAGACCCATTGTCTCGTCTAACCTCCACGATATCATGGTCGGAATATTAATATTTGCTTTTGTTGTACGTAAAAAGCGCGGGTTGACGACAGATTAACTCGACTTGCTTTCCCCTCCCCCGTGGGACACTAGGCGACGATGGTAGGGCTTGGTGTGTTTTGAGGGGTTCAAGATGATACCAGACACTTGTAGCACCTTTGCCCATAAAGCATTTACATACTCGTCTGGTTTTTGACATATTTCCTGATGTCTCAAGCTAACACTGCGATAATCACCCAAGGAACCAATAACATACCCCAATCAATTCTTTCAACGACGATCCAAACTGCACTGCTCAAGGAGACGGCAATAATTCACTGACAGAGGGCAACAATCGGGCCGAGACGGTAACAGTTGCGGGGGCTGCTTACGGTGCTCTAGGCGCTGTAAAGAAAATGAAAATCCACCGTCGCCCGCCGTTTCACTCGGAAAACTGAAGTGCCCTGTAGCGAGGGGGAGGAGGGCCTTGTAGGTGGATATCCCTAGACCAGGATTCCCATGGCCCAGTGAAATTGTTGTATAGATCTGGACTTTTGTTAACTTTTCGTAATAAGAAAGACGGGAAAATGTCTCAATTAATGGGACCCGATCAAGAGGAGAGAAAAACGTCAGAAATACGGCGCCCATCGAGATCAGTCCGTAAAAAATTGAAGATCTTGGGTTTATCGCTAATTACAGAGTAAACTCAATCAGGCGCTGATCTGCTTCTGCAAGTGATTTATTTTACTTTTTCTTTTTTTTTTCTTTTTTTTCTTTTGAAGAAGAATTCTAGACTTTTTCTGGGTTTTCGAACAGGGGTCTTTTTTAATATTACCTGTCATATCGAGCTTGATCCCCCGAATTTAAATAATTTACGGAAATTGAGCAACCAATAAATCCCGACAGTCTAATAATTGACCATTCATTATGTCCTTGCCCTGATATCCTGTCTTTCTCGGTAGCCAGAAGAACAATAGTGTACTTTACTAGCAGGCTCTGGGGTGCCAATGCATCGTATGATGTGCTTGTGAGCGATGGCCCTGCCCATGTCTTGTTCTTTTGCTGTGTTGGTTCGGACGCATGAAATGAACATACGACTACGGTGGATGGTCTCGGAATCGGGATGTTGCTTCCGCGTGAAGCTTGTTCGTATATTTGTTGCCACTGATGGGTATGGATGGTCGTGTGTTGAAACATTCTCATGCTAATGGTTGGTTTTTGACGACTTGAAGTCTCTGATTCAACCTCTATGCTTCCAACTTTTGCTTGCAAGTACGCTGCAATAAGTACTAGAGCTGTGCGGCGCTTGAATGACCCCTGACGGTTTATGCTTGGACAATCACATGCTGGGTATTTAAGCTTAAACACATGTGCAAGGTTAACTTGCATTGCTTCATCCTCGGCCCCTAAAGCCTTCAATATGCGTGGATAAACATCGAGACCTAACACTAAATGAATTCCTATGCTTTTGGCGATATGATGCCTCGTGTACAGATCTCGGCATTGGAAGAGTGGGAAGATGAGACAAGCTAGTCGTAACTGCTCGCACCTTCACCCCTGGGACAAAGAAAGCTCCTTAGAAGTCTTCTAGAAGTAAGACAAGGAGACGTTCCTATTTTTAACATGGAACAAAAGTGTTCCGTAGGGCGTTGAAACAAAGTGTCATGGTCGAAGCGTGATGAAGCTTGCATTTAACCCCTATTGTCTCAAGCAGAGCCTTGGTCGTTTCAGGGCACTCGTTGACGCATTGGGCAACCTGAGCAGAAATGAACAGTTGTAAATGTCACAAATAACTTGGATGTGTATGTATCTCTGAGTCATCGTGTTGTGCCAAGTTCTGTGCCAGGCTGCTTGTCATGCACCTGTGCCGATTTAGCTGAGTATTGTCATCTTTCGACCAACAGGCAAGACTTGGACCCTAAGATCTAAAATATCCCAATTGAGAGATGGTTTGAGAAGCATGCCATGGATGAATCAGACAGACCTCGCAAGATAATCGTCACAAAGGAGTCAGACTTGGCCTATTTCGACATTTATCGAAAGTAGTCAGCCTGACTAGCTCGCTGAACCATATACCAGTGAGGTATCATCTTGAGATAAGTCCGTGCCTCAGGATTGCTCCTCACTATTTCGAGGCTAAGAGCCGAGCAAGATCTGTGAAAGGCATGATTGTGTGTAGTGGTCACTCACTGATGAAGTTCAAGCCGTCTTCAACCTCTCCCACTGAAAGGTCGAGTAATAACGAGGTATAGTCCCGATCCTTTATGGCATCCGGGTTATAAGAGAAGCGGCATAATAAAAGTTTTCATTGATATAGCTCTTAGAAATTGTTGTGCCTGAGAGGACTCTTGCCATCATAAAACACAATGATGAAAGATGTAGACTATCCTTTCAATGTTGGATCACAAAAACATGTGGCTTACAAGCCTCTAACAACGTTCTATTTTCGGTAATTATCTTTTGAAGCCAGCCTGGAGATCTTTAAATTCCTGAGCTTTGGATCCGACCCTGGCAACTACTTCTGCTGAAGACATTGTCACGTCGATTGTACCCAACACTGATTTGAGTCTAATGAGTATTTATAAGTGTAATAAGACTATGGTGGGCTGGAGGTCGATATGTTATGGTCTAGTCGCTTTAGAGAAGCTGTATACTTCCGACATCAGTGCGTGAACCCAAACAGCTCTTGCTACTGCGATGTCCAAAACATTCAATACTTTGAAACCGACTAGCATTCTTATATATGCGGATCTTTTGTGAAAACCGTTTTTTCTGTTTCGATCATCTCCTGTCAAGTCTGTAGAATCACTATAATCGGCGCGACTCAGCCGATATGCCTGCGGGCGTTACACTTGGACCTGGTCGAATTAAGCTTACTTCTTAGCCGACCAGTGTCACAGGTTTCATCTAATAGAGTTCATGTAGCGAGTTTCTTCTTCGGGAAGGAGCATAAACGTTGGCATTCATTCTAGACTTGTGTGATTTCTGTTCACTATGGCAATAGCCTCCATCTGATGATGTTCAGACTGGAACAGGATATTGGGAGTTCACTATGCCGAATCGTCGAGGGTATATCTTGAGCTAAATTATCTACAAAGAACATCGAGAAACTTCTACTGGTTGACCTTTGTGACCACAGGGTCAGCCGTCTTCTCTCCATTTCCTCCCTCTCGGTCACTTGCTTCATCGCCGAAACTTCCAGAGCTCTCCTCATCAGACACTCTCGAGTCGATGGCAGTACCCTCAAAACCACCCTTGACAAGCTGAGGGTTTCTGCGAGCCCACCACAGTAGACCTAGCTGGACAAAAACCGACGCGAAAGACATTGCCGTAGCCAGTGGAAAGCCAATAGGATATTTTGGCGCGTCTGCAACTCTGAAAGCGCGAAGCGGAATCGTTGCGTGGCCGATATACACGATCATAACCGTGATCGCAACAATAATAGCTCTCGCTTCTGGCTCCTTTCGCATAAGTTCTGCAAACCAGGCCATCAGTGATGGAGCTCCAGCGTTGGCAGCGTAGGTCATGAAGTAGAAGGCCATAACGACCTTCTGATCTGAAGGCCAGGCACAGAGAACGCAAAGCAGGACACCAAATGAAATCGTAGATCCGGTGCTGATCTGCCATCTCCAGTGTTTCCAGTCCGATAAACCGTTCAAAATAAGGTTGGAAACAATCTGCAGAGCATAACCGCCCAGGGGAAGGACATTGACCTGATACGTGCTATACATGCGGTTTCCAGCTTCATCTTTGAGACTTTCGATGTAAAGAACAAAGTAAGAAGTGGCGCGGTGTGCCCAAGCACTGAGAGCAAAAGCAACGAGGAAGAAGTACGTCACAGGGTGAACGATCAACTTGCGCAGCTTCTGCTTCAAGACAGCTGGAGGGATAAGTTTCGACGTATTTGCGCCAAAGCCCTCCATACGCTCACGAGACAACTTTTTCTCATCCTCCGTCAACCACTTGGCACGCGTGTACGCAGGCGTATCAGGAATAATGAAGAAGCCAACAATGCCCTGAGCGATGGTGATGACGCCTGAAACAATGAAGAGCCACTGCCAGCCGGCAATTCCATGGGCGCCGTTTAGGTTGCGGTACAGAGCGGCTTGGAGGGCGCCGAGAAACATGGCTCCTGCGACGTCGGAGACGTTGAAGCAGGCGATTCGGAAGGCGAGTTCTTTGGGGGTGTACCAGTTGAAGATGAGGGAGACGACGCTGGGCCAGAAGACGGCTGAAAAGAGGCCGAGGAAGAAGCGGAGGGCGTAGACAGTTGTTGCGTTCTGGGCTTTGCAGGTGCTGTTGTCTGTGTAAGTGAATCGTGGTCGAAGAAGCTTGGAGATGGAGACTTACACAATGACAAATAGACCCCAGATGATCTCGCAAGTTGGCAGAAACAGAGATGGACGGACCTGGAACTGATTAGCATGACCCAAAGCACCAGGGTTGTTCAACTCACCCTCGTCTGAGCCAACTGTCCCGGAACAAGTCCAATGGCATATCCGATAGAGAAATAGGTGTTGAAAAAGACGAGCTCATTGCCGTACAGACCCAACGCTTCTCGCATTCCAGAAACATATGCTTGTGTGGTTGCAGACTGATCCATCTCTTTCATGATACCAGCAATAAAAGTCCATGTCAGAAGAAGACAGTCAAGCTTGAGAATCAGGACATGTCTAGGATTGCGAAAATAAGGTATCGCTTTAGAGATATGCTTAAAGATGCCCGTTTGAGGAGGATATGTCACAGTCTCAGCTGTATCTACCCGTTCAGTCGCCATGATCACAGCTTTGCCCAGGTGATGACTCAAGGTGATTGAAACAAATCTGATGGAATGCGAAAAAGTCGGCTCAGGGTTATATACATATCAACACATTACGACCCTGTCTTCACCTCATCCCTAACCCGACAAACCATGACAGATATGAAACTCGAGATAGGAATTTAGCGGGTCACTCCAGCATCTGCAGCTCTCGCGTCATTCGCTGCCCAAAGAACGACATTCTCCCAAACGGGTGATATCCGTCGGCCGAGCCCCGACGCTTGCAGGTTAAGCTTATATCTTTATCACGGACGATTATGTGCTTTATTATCATGCGATCGTCTGCTCAGATCTAAACCTTTTTGAAGGGAGGAGGCGGTCCGATCGCGAATGTATCAGGCTTGACAGGGAAAATTAACGCATCTGGTAATTCTGCCGTATCGCGTGTTTATCTCCTACGAGTGGGGGAGCATGGTGTAAGCGAAATATTGCCAAGAACAGGCATGTCGCTTGATATCACAAGATAATTCATGGGTTGTGTAGATAGACTTGCGTCCGAATAGCAGGATGATAAAAGCTGATTGGATCGAAAGCACTTTGGCATAATCAATACAATGACGGCCATAGCTGCTTCAATCAAGTCATCATGATATCAAAGTATTTGAACTTCAAGGGCGTAGGGCCTTGTCATTAGTTCAACAACAAGGCGAAAGTTCAAGTTCTCATTATTAGCTTGAATCTTCATCCTGCGTGGTCATCGATGTAAAATAAAGAGATAACTCACCATATGACCAAGGGGCATATTTTGAGGCCACCCAGGACGTGCACCACTGGCATCTCATAGGTAGCCTACTTGCACTTTGTAACACCACTACAAAGAATCAGACCTGTGGAACCTTGCCCATGACAAAGTGTAGCTGCAATGGTTGCGCCACAGCGTAGACTATCCCGCCCGGTTGATATACGAAGCCGTAGCTGTACCAGACATCGGTCGACCAGAGAGCCGCATTCATCCCTAGCCAGTTTCTATAAGTGAGGTTCTTGTTCCTCGTGCGACAGGAAAATATCACCATCACTGAGTTCTTCTGTATGTTTGCCATCGTCAATGTGTTCCTCATAAGAAGAGATTAGCTGACACCACTGTCGTAGAAGTCTTAGAGCTCTAACTCGACAAGATACTCGGCTATTCACGTTGATAAATCCTCACGTACGTCTCCTCACAATATGTTCTGAAGCAAAAAAGCTGACTGAGACTAGTCACCTCAAGATGTCTTCAGAATGGAAGCCTGATTACCAGAAGGAGGACAACGGTGCTCCTGTCTACGATCAAAAGGAGGAACAGCCTGGTCCAGCGTACGAGGACAACTCTGCTGAGGTTGTCTTTGAGGGAGGCAGCGATTCTGGCAGTGGCTGGAATACTGATGAAGCAAATGAGAGCTTGTCTGACACCTCATCCTCTAGTAGATCCTCGTCTTAGTTGAGGATCTTAATAGTCTGATGACCAATATGACGAACATTCTTATACTCGGGGCAAAGGGCGAGAAGAAACTACTGTTACGTACGCATCAGGAGCGAGTGTAGTGCAGTGATAAATGGCTTCACATGTTTTTGAAGGTCACGTCACCAGAAACCGCATTCTTGTCTTGCCAGACTTATTTTAGGGGAACCAAGACAGGGAGAGAGAAGAAGACTTAGGACTTTCATCCTAAGTGACGGATAGACTTGGACAATTTAGCCTAGGTTTGTGACAGTCTTTACTGAGTTTATTTTGACGTCCTATCTTAAAGTCCCATATTTGTTGCGCCCTGCCTAGGTATTTGGCATGGCTGGGCAACTCATAAGACATCCCACAAGGAGAGTCACATTCTTTACGTGTTTCAAGTTCAATCAGGTGGGCATGTTGACCGAGACATAAACAACTCAAGAGTAAGGTGAAACACAGCATACCAAGCACATCATCCATAACACCTAGTGTCAATGTAGTAACTCAGCGATATGATTATCAAGAGAGCATTCACAGTTCGCAATACTCAGATTTGAAAAGCAGAAAGAGCGTCATTATTAGTTGACTACAGATAGGCTATTCCCCTAAACCCCAGTAGAATTGAAACTGCATTAAGTCTAACTACAAAGTCAGTGGCACAAAACAATGCCACCATTTGTAAAGCGGATCTTCCCAAGGAGAAAAACCAGAAATGAAGGCAAAAACGTTCAAGAGCAGAAACTCATTCTCAAAGCTGTGTGTGTGTAAGTCGCTTAGAGAAGAGCGGCAACAGCAGCGAGGATAGCAAGGGCGCTGATGGCCTGCTTGCCAGCGCTGCTGACAGTGACAGGGACACAGTGATCGCCCTCGCAGCTGGAGCCGCTCTCGCCCTTGGAGCCGGAGCCCTCGGAGCCGGAGCTGCCCTTGGAGCCGGAACCCTCAGAACCGGAGCCACCGTTGGAGCCGGAGCTGCCGTTGGAGCCAGAGCTTCCGTTGGAACCAGAGCTGCCATTGGAGCCAGAGCTTCCGTTGGAACCAGAGCCACCGTTGGAGCCGGAGCCGCCGTTGCCTCCGTTTCCGCCATTTCCACCGTTGCCTCCATTTCCACCGTTGCCTCCGTTGCCTCCATTTCCGCCGTTTCCACCATTGCCTCCGTTGCCTCCGTTGCCACCGTTGCCTCCCTTGGAGCCGCCGCCGTTGGTAGGGCAGGTATCCTTGGTGCAGCTGGGAACCTCAGCCTCCTTGCACTCAGCGGGGGTACCCCAGGAGTTCTCCCAAGGCTTGTAGACAACATCGCCGTGCTCGCAGGCATCGCAGTTAGCGGGGACGAAGAAGTTGTCGTGGTTCCACCAGTCCTTGCACTCCTCAGCCTTGTAGACGGTGAGACCGTGGCAGCTGCCGTTGGAGCAGTACTTGGGGACGTATTGAGAGCCACCCTGGCAAGAGCAGGCCTCAGAGATGTAGACAAGCTCGCCGTCGCAGTCCTCACCGGGATAACCAACAAAGATGAAGACAACCTTGGAGCCGTTGTCGTTCTCGGGGTAGCACTTGCCGTTGGAGCAGACGTAGATGGCAGTGACGGTCTGGGTCTCAGTGGCAGTAGCATCGGAGATGGTGGTGGTGAAGGTGGTGGTCAGGGTAGACTGGTCAGTGACGGTAGCAGTGAGGACATCAGTGACGGTGACATCAGGGCCGTTAACAGCGACGTAGACAGTGAGGCGGATGGTGTTGGAGATAGCCTGGCGGGCCTGGATGCGGCTGCGGCGAGCAAGAGGAGCATCACCACCGCAGAACTCAGAGTCGTCACCGGGGCACTCAATGTCACACTGGTCAGAGTCGACGCGGCTGGTGTTGTCACCGTCAATCTCGTCACCGGCATAGCAGTCTGTGTCGTGGACACCGAAGTAAGCACGGCCCTCGGCGAGGCTGGCGCAGAGGTTAAGGTCCATGGAGCCAGAGCTTTGGAGAAGCTCGAAGGTAGGGAAACCCTCGGTGGAGCCGACACAGCCGAAGAAAGCAAAGTCGAGGATGGAGCCGGGGAAGCCAGGAGCAGATGTAGCAGAAGAGGTAGGCTCAGTAGTCTCAGTACCGGTAGGCTGGATGGTCTCTCCCTCAGAGTTGGTGGTAGCACCCTCGGAGTTGGTAGCAGCAGTCTCGGTGCCAGTCTGGGTACCAGTAGGGAAGACGGTCTCGCCCTCGCTGTTGGTGGTGGCACCCTCAGAGTTGGTAGCAGCACCAGTCTCAGTGCCAGTGGGCTGGATGGTCTCGCCCTCGGAGTTGGTAGTAGCGCCCTCAGAGTTGGTGTTGGTAGGCTCAGCAGTGCCGGTGGTGTCAGTGCCAGTCTCGCTGCCGCCGCCGTTGCCGCCACCAGGGTTGCTAGGGGGGCCAATGGCGAGGTTAGAGACTTCGAGGCGGGCACCGGTAGCACCACAAGACTGAACAAACTCGACGTTGGGGGCGTTACCAGTGGAAGCAGTGCTATCGGTGCGCTCGGAGCTTGAGCCGGTGGAGAGACCCTCAGAATAGACGCTCACACCGTCAACAGTGACATCAAGGGTGCAGTCGGTCGCAGCACGCTTTCGGCTGTTCTCAAGAAGCGCGGTCAAGATCTCAAAGAGGAGCTCGAAAAGGTCTCCGGCAGAGAAGTCACTTTCAGCTATGCCAATAGAGAATGAAGCAACACCATTGGGGCCAGCGACGAGGGCACTATAGGGCTGGTTAGAGTTTGTGGCTAGACCGCGGGCCGTTTGGGAGCAGAACTTACACAGCAATGGTTCCATCAGCGCGAGTGACAAACGAGGCACCGGGTCCCAGGTTGGCACTGCCGAGATCGACGGGCTTAGCAGGTACAGCAGAGCCGGTGGGAGCAGCATCGGTGGTGGTAGCGGACTCAGTAGCAGGGATACTGGAGTTTGTGAAGCGCTGACCCATGACGCTCGAGGCCAAAGCCACGAGCAGACCGGTAGAGAAACGCATGATTAGGTACTTATTGTGCTTTGAGCGAATGTGTTAAAGAACGAATGAATTTGGTTTGTAAACGAATGGATCTGGTCCTCGATGGGAAGATTGAGAGTGAGGATGAGATGAGAACATTCTGGACAAGAACATCAGCCTCTATATATACAGAGATTTTTGCATATCACTCCAACAATTCCTACTCCATCATGGAGCATCGAGTTGCTTACCCTTGGGAATATTGGTCTCCTGCATGCAAACATTCCTCATACACGGTTGCTAGATCCGAAAGCATGCAAGGGCGATACCATCACTCCACCCAGTGTGGACCAAAAGAGAAAATGTCTCATCAGCAAAGGTACGACAAACCAGTCTAGACGATAGTATTCCATTCTTCAAGGTTTCTGCCTAGCTATTAGCAGTTTACCGCTCGGACTACTACTTTTTTTTCCTTCCGTAATGCGGAGTGTGTGGTTTTGCGTGTTGAAGAGATGGAAGCGGTTCCTCCTATGTCTCCCTTGATAAGGCAATTCCGTCAACGAATTCCAACACCGGAGATTTTCTTTTGTAAAAAATACCAGTAGAAATAAATTCATATGCCTGGATTGCTACCATATTTTGGAAGACACACTAAGCTTTTGTTGGCCAGCCACACCAAGCGTCGTAACTAGATTAACATTGCGATAGAGTTATCCCGCACATAGCTCCCCCAGGCGAGCGATAACAGGACAAGCCAAGCCGTGGTGAGAAATGCACAATACCTTAGTTTAAAGTCAAACAAACCTTTCCACTTATTACATTTTCTATTAATGCCCGTGACAACAAGCCTGTACTGGGAACCTCCTCATCTGGTGTCTTGAGCAACAAAATTTCAAAAGGCATGTGCGCGCTCAGACACGGCGTGGGAGATTTGTCCAGTAGGAGGGAGAATGAGTGTCACAACCGCACACAGCCAGACTGAACCAGTGAGATCTCTGTGCCTTGCAGGATTTCGGACGCGTAAGTGGTAATTTGCAGTGTTTCTCCTGCAATTGCTTAGCTAGGTATGCGGCTGGGAAATTCTTTTGTGTGGTTGATGTCGCACTTGGGATCCTGCCGTGAGCCCTGGTTGCGGAGATATGGTGTGATTCAAAATACCGGAAACAAGGAACCGGCGACATTTGGCCATGTCTTGGTCTAACTCAGGGTGTTGTCTCCAACGATCGCGGAGTGGATTCAGTGAAAGGTATCGATCAGTTTGAGAGAAGGAAACTATGGTACAACGGTTACGACCCTTCATCATGCTAAGCAAGACAAAACAAACCAAAAACCAGGCCCAAGCTTCATTATCGACTTTGGCTGGTGACATGCATACAATGCCATATGTTCTGCACGTTGGGATCTGGATGTCACTGATGCAAGTGCAAAGAGACTTGTCCATGCTTATCGACGGGAATCTGACTACCCTACGCTAACCCACAAGAGTGACAGCGCTTATTCTTTAGCGTTTTGAACTAAGTTAAACGGCAGCCCAGTTGAGCGACGTTTGCGGTTCGACGTTTGGTGGAGCGTTGGAAAGCGTTGGGACTCGTTGGAGTTAGCGCGACTAATCACGTCAATCACTTGAAGCAAGGTTTTTGTTTATGACGATAGTTTTCAGATCCGGAAGTCAATTACAGTGCGGAACTGAAGCTAGCGATGGTTCTTGCACCTTGATGATTACTCAAGTCGTGATGATTAGCTTTGACATGGTTCATGAGCTACCACTCGGCAACCAGTCGTTCCGTCGTATAGCAAAACGTGAGGAATGAGACGAAAGCATGCAGTGAATTGCCCGACATCGAGCATGCAGGATCTACGTATCTCCCTTCCTGACCCCAGTCCCCGCCAGCCTTGTAAGGTGACCTAGCGCCGCACTCGCGCGGAGGGCAATTGGCGAAGAAGAGAGAGTGTGAGACACTGCAAGGATGTTGTGTTGCCTGTGCTACATACCCCCCTTTGTCAACATGCTGCGATGGAATGTGAAGTTGGGAAGAAAGAGGGGGGCGAGCCGAGCGGCGATCGTTGGAATGGGGCTATGAGATGTCTATGACGATGGGAATAATTGGGTACGATTTAGGGCGAGGATTGGAAGAAGGCGGAAATAGGAGAAGGAGGCTCTAACAATTACTGAGACATTTTCATTTTGTCCTCCTTTTCCTTGTTGACAGCTACAGGAGCATGACTGAATGTGGTCACTCGCGACAAAATGAAGATTAGACAATCATTTCATCGGACATTTCTACAGTCTAAAAATAAAGCTACGAATAATTGGTTTTTGATAATTAATATGATGCCTTCTAGCTCACCAAGGGATATGAAGGGATCCGTTCAGCTGCTGTGTGATTGCTTGACCGAGATTGCTTCAAAATGTAGTGCTTACCCTATACTATAACATGATGTGTGACATTGTCTTGGAAGCGCGGATATCCGGCAAAAGACTCGCATCCATGACGAAAGTTGATCGCAATTCATTCTTTCAAAGAATCCTTCAAATGAAGTAAGATTACATCCAAATGCGGTGGTATGTTGTAACATGTAAGCACGAATCCCTCGTATTTTGCTTTACCGACCCGTCTTCCCGGATTCAACACTGCAAACGGCATCGTGGAATTGACTTTTCGACCGTTTGCCTTGGCAAGCCATTTCCAGTCAACACATGGTCTACACATGGTTCAATGACGTCGCACAACGTCGCACTACTTGCGTTCCATTGATCGATCACGATTAAACAAGTCGGTCCATCGCTTACAAGAGGAGGCTGCACGAGTCACGACAATGGGGTAAACAAGCTGGGGGAGCAATGTGTATATCAAGCGATAGACTGCTAATTAAAGTATACATTTCCATTTTCTAATCACATAAAACCAATTATGATATCCATCAATATTTTACGCACCGCCCAAATGCTAGATGCACGCAAACATTATTTGATCCGTTTCCAAATTATCGACATAGAATGACCGGGCAAAAGATCCGGTGCTACAGCTTGAGCTAGCTGCTTACAACTGGAAAGCACCAGCAGCCATGGACGAGAAGAGCAGAGCACCAATGGCAAGGCCAAGGGTGTTGATGCTAGACTTGGGAGCGAAGCCAGCAGCGGCGTTTCCACTCTCAGTAGAAGTCTCAGAGCTGGAAGAGCTGGTGCCGGTGCTGGTGGAGGTACCAGAAGCAGTGCCAGTAGAGCTCTTGTCATCATCGTCCTTATCATCGTCGCCGGAGATGACGCTAGCCTGGGCGGTAGCGGGGACGGGGGCGTCGGTTGTCTTTGTGGTCTTCTTGCTACCGCTGCAGAAGACGTCGGCATCGGGGGCGCCGTTGGCGAAGAGGCACTTTGCGAGGTCGCCGATGGTCTGGTCAAGGGCGACGCAGTAGAGGCCGCAGCCGTTGTAGTAGCTCACGATCTTGGCGTCACCGCAGCACTTCTGCATGATCTCGGTGTGGTTGCTCTTGAAGGGCATGGCGCAGGTGTTGTCCTGGTTGGGAGTGTCATAGAGGTTTGTGCAGGCCGTGGGGACGGCGCTGGCGGTGCTGAGGGTTGTGGAAGACATGGTGATGGCTTGTTTGTGTAAAATGTGGTATTAAAACTTTGAAAGAATAGCGATTGTAGATGAAGAAAGAATTAACGAATGTTGGTGATGGAGGAGCAGAACAAGAAAAGTTAGTTACGCGTCCGTCGGCTGAGGGATGGGCCTAGCGGGACGGGTCAGTTTATGTCTTTGGCTAGGGGCCGCTAGGACTCGCATTAAGGGGTTAATCCGGGGTTCGTGGCCTATCAGCAGCGCCACTCCAAATTTAGCAGCATGAGCTAAGGCTCGTATCAAATGCAAGGATGTGGAGGATCCAGTTGCTGGGCAACTTGGCAGGCTTTTTTGAGTATGGACACTACATAAGCGGACAAAATCGTTGTCAAGATCTTCTGATGGAGAGTTGTAGATGGAGTTGAGCTTGAAATAGTAGTCAAGCTGGTGATGGTGATGGTGATGGTGATGGTGATGGTGATGGCGATGGTAGACGATTGATGCAGCTGAAGAGGCAAATTGGTATGATGTAAGGGGACCACTTCCCGCTCTTGGCGGACATGGAAGATCAGATCAGTTCGGAAATTGGGCTGCATCATGCACAGACGTTGGAAAATGTCAACTTGGGAGCCTGATGGAAGCCTGACTGTGTCTTTGACGTAACGCCATATTGAATACAGTGACGAGCTTGGTGTAACTCTACCGAAGCATCCCAAAGTTGAGTCCAGAACCGAACAATTGACTGTGATGGAGGAAGCTGTCAGAAGCTTGGAGATTGCGATCGCTTACCTTCAAACATGGTGAAACTGCTAGCCTTCTATAAGCGATGCTTATATCATGTGATAATCACGAGGATAAGGCAGAATTGAGATCAATATTTGGATCGTGAGCACTACTTCAACATACCTACACGGCAGTGGTCATGCATTCTTCAAAGTTCGGCCAGTAGACCACAATCAGGGATGCCTCAGTTAGTGAAAAATCGTTTTATAGATAGTCAACTCCATGAATGCCACCTCGTTATCATGTTGACCTAACTCCTCTCATTGCCAATTCATCAGCTACCATCTTTTCCTTCTCATCCGCCAACCAAGCAGGATTCGTCTCAAATCTCGGATCCAGCCAGAAACAAGCCTCATCTCCATCCTTGAGCATCTTCCGAATAGGTTTCGCTCTAACATGTCCCCCGATATAAAACAGTGCCCAACGAACAGCCCCAAAAACCGAGACGAAACTATACAGCTGCTTGTAAACAGGATACGTGGCGATGGTGGCAAGTCCAATGCGCATATCAGGACGGTGCCGGCAACTAAGATAGTTGTAGAGAAGGGGCGGGAGACAAGCGACAAAGGCGAGACCGAAGAAGAAGATCCAGTATTCTTTATGAGCGCCGAGAGCGACTAGGACAGGAATACGAACCCAGTCGATAACTAGACACGCCAGTACGTAAAGAAAGAGTCCCTTCTGCATGAGAACTCCTTGAATCGTTCTTTGACCGTTCATACGGAATAGATGACGCATTATCTTCCAGATAAGACTATGTCGTCCCATCTCCCATGACTTGATCCTCTGCTTGCACCAGTTCAGCCCTGGGCCAAGCACAGTCGCCGGAACTTCAGTCGCAAGCGTAACCTGCGCATCAAAAGCAATGCCCTTCCCAAGACGCATAATAGAAAACCCAGCGTTCGCATCTTCCGCAATAAAGTCCATAGGATGATGCTTGGAAAGAAGCTCAACGAATACATCGCGATCAACGAACCACCCAGCGCCGTGGGGGAAGTTAACACCGCATGTACGATCCTCAGCAAGTTTGACAAGACCGGCCATGCGGTACTCGCAGTCTTGCCAAGAGACCATGCCTAGGGGTGTGTTGCCATCTGCGTCGGTGCCTGCTAAGGGGAAAGCCACGGCGCGTTGGTGGTCGTTCATTAGATGAATTGGATGGCGGTAGTTGTCGGGGAGAGAGACGTCATCGTCTGTTGTTAGGATGTATTTGTAGTTCTTGGCTGCTAGGGAACCGACGAGTTGAGCTGCGTTCTTTGAACCAATGGGGGACCAGATATAGACAAGATCGGGGTGGAGATTCTTGAGCCAGTGGCGGAAAGAGAGATCTTGTGGATGTCGAGATCGACCGTTATCGATGATGAAGATGTCTTGGGGTCTGAAATGGGGATATGCAGACTCGATTACTTTTCGTAAGGCTTCGCGATCTGAGTTGTGGCAGGGTATCACAAAGGCCGTTTCCCAATCCCCTGTGGTAGCAACCGCTAAACCACGCTCTAGATCACCAAAATTCTTCTCATCCACAATCTCCTGCACAAACGGAGAGGAATGTGTCTTTGGGGGGTTGTATGGCGGAACTCTCGCAATAGATAAAATTATAAGAAACATGAGCGGTTCAAGAGTAAGAACAATGACGAGAACAGGAAGCATGTAGCTTCGAGTCTGAGCAATGGCTTTCCCCATCCAGCCAGTGAACCAATTTGATATGACGAGGGCGGCAACGCAAGACATTACGAGTGCAAGTGCAGCGCCTTTCTTGAAAGTCATGGGGTAGAAGTACTCTTTAGGGTGGATGAGTTCCCAAAAGGCCTTGGGAGAGAACTGATTGTTCAGTGAGCGCCAGAATCTTGTCCATAGTGATGGCTTTTTGGTAGATTGGGGAGATGATTTAGAGGGGAGAAGGTTGCTGGCGATTGTTTTGTCAGACAAGCTACTTAGAGATGTTTGGGAGGGAGAGGAAGGACCATAGATGCCAACTTTGCGAGCGCTTCGGTCGGAAGATATTGCTGGTGGTGGGGTGGAGATTGGGCTGATGGAGGGACTTGATGGGGGAGTTGCGAAAGGGTTATCCAGAGAGCGTGAAGAAAGGTTAACGGGAAGACCAGAGCAAGCTTGATTCGGGTGGAGATCTGGGACTGAAGTATCTAGTCTGGCATTGCAGGGGAGAGTCAGATTCTCACATGAAGAATCATCATTACTCCAAAAAGGATTGTTACTTTTTATAGCCATCTGAACGAATGAATGCGTTGAGATGAGGCTTTGGAAAGTGATCAAGGCAAGTAGGCGGGAGAGGATGAGAATAACTGGAAGAAGGAGAGCTACATAACTAACTCTTTACCAGAGAATCTTGGGTATTTTTAAGATATCAATGCATCATATCTATCCCCTTCGAAGAATAAAACACTCATCTAAACCATAAAAGTTTGGAAAATTTCTTTCTCTCATCTTGGCAGCGAATTCTTAGCAACGAGAACTGCACTCGCGGATGAGCCGAGAGCACACAGCTGAACGTGGATATACATTGCTAAACGGAGTGAAGCTAGATCAAATTAATTCTGTTCTAGACTCGGTTATCTCTGTTGGCACATGAGAGAAGAACCGTCCGACCGGGAAAGTGGGCAAGATAGAGTTTCAACGTCTGCACCGTTTAAGCTTGAAGCCACATGGTGAACCCACCTCTCTTAGATTATAGCCTTACCGGAATGGCCGTTGGTATGTCCACCTCCCGACCGTACCGAGGTAGATCTAGAACCGCGGGATACCGAGATGATTTAGGAACGGTGGGATACCGAAGACAAGATTATCTACTACTCTTTGTGTTATGGCTTGTTATGGAAAGGAAGCGCTTCATTATTGGTCGCCCATACATTCCCCATTTGGACGATATGGTAAGTGATATTTCGTAGTTCGGCCTCTGCTTTAAACAGGCTAAATGTGTCGGTTCCAATGAATTGGTCACACTGCCACCAAGTGGAGAGCTGTCAAACATCCCGCGATGAAGCCGTTGGTGTATCAGAATGAGACCATAAAGGATCTGGAACACGGGAGTAACTCAGCTTCAGGTGGTCGATATCCGCCTCATTCAGCTTCTGTGTTCTGTTCGAGGCCATTATGGAGACCATCCACTCTCAAGTCACGGCTCCGATTTGTATTCCAGCTACGACGAGTTTCTAATGAGTCGGTGGAATTATCAAACATTTCTTCACGTTGGTTTTGGGCATGGCATTAGAACTCTTGTGAACGGTTTGTGTCTAGTCTTGCTGTTCGGTGTCGTTGTTCAGGATTTGAGTATATAAAGCTGTAGCCCATTCACTCTGATTATCTTGATCTCTGCAAGATACTGCCAGTCTTGATTTACACTGAATTAGTACTTAATTATTGTATTTATTTCCTCTTCCCAAGTTTCATCATGGACTCCCTTCAATCCTCCGGGGCTACGACCCCAATCACAGACATTGCCCAGTCATTGAAGTCATCTTCTCGACCAAGCACTCCTACAACTGAAAAAGACCTTCTGTTCAGTTGTCCTCCCTCTCCCACTCGTACAACTCCAGATGAGTACGTCCTTGTCGTTGGTGGCCTTGGCTACATCGGCAGCCACACAACTTGGGAGCTCCTAAAAGAAGGACGCAATGTCGTTGTGATCGATAACCTCAGCAATGCTTTTGTTAATGTTCTTGATACGCTCAACGACATGACGGACCAACGCTTCAGCATCAGTCGTCGTCGTCCAGATCTTCACTTCTACGAGGCTGACTTTAGAGACGATGCCAAGGTCCAGGAAATCTTGGCTCTTTACTCTTCACCTTGCGGGTCAAGAATCAAGCGAGTCATTCACTTTGCTGCGTACAAGTCTGTCTCAGAGAGTATTGAGCAACCTCTCAAGTACTATGACAACAATGTCGGTGGACTCATCAGATTCTGTAACACATTATCAAACTTCAACATTAAGAACCTCATCTTCTCGTCATCAGCTACTGTGTATGGTTCTTTAGCAGATGCAGGTGGCCGTTTAGTTGAAGAGTCCTGTGCTCATACCATGACGCAATGGCGTGATGCTAGTGGACAAAACCAGACAACTCTTCCAGGCTGCACTGGTCTCACTAACCCATATGGGCGAACAAAATGGATCTGCGAGGCTATTCTTTCTGATTTGGCCATTGCAGATCCAGAATGGACCATCACAGCCCTAAGGTATTTCAATCCCATTGGCTGTGACGAGTCGGGACGGTTAGGTGAAGACCCCCGTGTTGCACCAACCAACCTGATGCCTGTCCTACTCAAAGTCATGCTTGGAGAAATCGATCAGCTGCAAGTATTCGGTACAGACTGGGATACCCGAGACGGCACAGCTATCCGAGATTTCATCCATGTCTCTGATCTTGCCAGGGGTCATCTTGCCGCCCTTGCCGTGGAAGACGGCCAGGGGTTCCAGACCTTCAACATTGGTACTGGAACTGGTCAGACAGTGTACGAGGTTGTTGATGCTATGAAGACTGCCTCAGGAAGAGACATTCCCGTGCTGAAAGTGGGACGCCGCCAAGGTGATGTGGGAGTCTGTGTCGCCGATCCTGGAAGAGCTATGACTCAACTGGGATGGAAGCCCAAGAAGACGTTGCTCGATAGCTGTCAGGACCTGTGTAGGTTTCTAGAGGCGAACGGGACTAAGATAAAGGCGTAAAAGTACGGATGATAAGGGTATGGTTCGGGATACAGTACATTTGTTGGAGTTAATAGATCGGTGGTTTATTGCCTTTGATTGTTTTAGTGTTCTTGTGTTTCAGCTGGGCTGGTCTGAAGAAAATAGACTTCACCACAGATCCGGTTTAGTGAAAATAGAACTTCCAAGTCGACGGTTTGAAACATTTCCCAGTCCTAATCGTTTTTTTAACTTGCACCATTCCGATCTAAACTCCACTCCTCAGTTGTCAAGGACTTCCCTTCTCCGTTTCGAATTAGGGATCTGGTGTCTGGACCACTTGTCGGTCCGCCAAACCTCAATAAGGTGTATGCATGTCGGGGAACTCTGCAAAGCTCAGCTCAGGGTCTCTTCGGCAATCTTCAGCCGTATCATGTCGTGTGGAGCTGAGAGTGGACTCGTAATCCATGGAAGCCGAGCTAGCCTGCAACGCCCATGCGACTTTGCCAGATGGGTGTTATCAAGAGAGAAAAAGGATCCAAATGCAGGTCCATGGGACTTTAGCCGCGTTTATTTCGGATGTCTGGGGAAGTGGCTGCTCTTGGCATCGGCCTGTCCGGCTCGAGTGACGCTATATTGTTGACTCGAAACCACTGAGTAGTTGCCAGCAAACTTGGCAAGGAACATTATTAATCCTTGGACTCATAGAGTATGGTATTCTTCTCACAAGTAATCGGAAGTCTATACTGTTAAAGGTTTTATTAAGCGCTTTTATCGGTAGCCAGCTGAATGTCTTCGTAGTGAACTTACAAGAACGTGGCTACGATAAGTTCTTGTCACGCTGACTGGCTATCCCTTATCCCTGGATCTATATGAATTCCCACCAAGCTCTGCCAGGATTTCCTCCCTAACGCCTCGATCTGCCCAAGACATTTCCACTGCATTCTCCATCATCTGTACAACATCCTCTTCAGTCAAGCTACACAACTGTCTGGCGAGAAGTATATTATGCATAACCCATGCGCCTTCCATAAGGGGAGGGCCATCGCTAGAAATGCAAATCTTGACACCCGCATCAATCAATGTCCGCAAACGACGGCCAATTTCCTCGAGATTGAAGCGCCGCAGATAAGCCCAAGGACAGATTGTCATACCTATGCCTTGACTCGTGATAAGTTCTACAAGCTCTGGCTTGTCTGCTGCGTTGAGACCGTGGTCGATGCGATGTGTGAGAATTCCCTCAGAGGGTGAGATGAGCTGGTAAATGTTCTGATGGGTATCTTTCTGGCCGACATCGCAATGTGCTGTGATTCTGAAACCATCGTTCTTAGCCCGTTGAAAGACTTCCTTGAATAGAATGGGAGGTCGTTTATATTCATTTGAATCGAGGCCGATGCCAATGATCATGTCTCGATATGGGAGCGCTGCTTTATAGTGTTCCATTGCAGAGTCTGGAGATTGATCGCGAAGGAAGCACATAATCCAAGCAGCTTTGACCTAGCATTCATCACTTTAGACTTGTTCATCGAATTGAGTATACGAGTCTTACATTTAGCGTCCTGGCCGCCTCATTTTGCGCATCACGAAGTCCTCCCATCGTATCTTCCCAAGAAACACCACGGCTAGTATGTGCCTGTGGGTCAAAAAACACTTCACAGTATCTTACATTCATCTCCGAAGCACCCTGGAAATACGTCATCGCGAGGTCATAAAAGTCTTGTCGCGTTCGGAGCACCTCATGGCTAGAGTAGTAGGCCTCGAAGAACGTAGGTGGAATCAGAGACGGATGGCGATGTTCATATTGGTGGCGCTGGGAAGTTGAGATGACGGATGCGTAAGCTTTCTTCAAGTCATCAAGAGATTCGATGATGGGCTTGTCGTTTCCCATGCGCACTTGTAATCCATTTCTTTGCGCTAGTTTCCATCGAAGCTCTGGTGTGACCATTCCGTCAATGTGGATGTGCAGTTCGACCTTTGGGATCTGTCGTATGAAATCATTATTCGTAGTTAGCAGCTCCTCCTTCAGCCTCTGCCGTTCTTGCGATGTAAGAAGTCTATCGGCGATGTCCATCTTTGTTTGGCTTTTTTTCTAAAGGCACACCGCGGGCCCAATACGTAGGTTTGAGGGTAGAAGGATGCTCGTTGATGCTATGTGCATGTTGAGAGAGTGAGTCATCGTACGGAGTAGGCAGTGGGAAATTGCGGAGAGCGGCGTATGCCGGAGATAAGCTTGAACTGCCAGTCTAGTCTTGGCCGAGCGACAGGGATTGGGCGTGCTTGTCTAATTTATCTATGCCTAATCTACGAGACAGTAAGCTGGCCATTAAGTTTCTTCAATGATCTTCTCGGCTTTGTAAATGCGTTTTGGTCGATAAGATCTCTAACCTTAGGTAGGGCATCATGAGGGCTGGGTTAAAGCCCTTCCCGGGTGTCTTTCCCAACACAAACAGAGTAGAAATTTGAAACAAGAGAGGGCATCGAGTACGAAGCTGATGGTGAGCAATTACTGAGTAAATCCTCATCGCCCAAGTTCCCTACACAAGCCTCTATCTGGCCTTGTTGCTAGCACTACGAATGTAGGGTTCCAGCGGAAACACCTGTGAATCTGGAGTCACACCCTCGTACAGTTCTGCCCACCTCTCACGCAGTGGTTCCGGAGTCTCCCAAGCATTCTCAGGGTCCCTCAACCAGAGACGAAGAAGATGGCGCCTTGCATCGTCAGCTTATATTCATCAACTGGAGCATCAGACTTACTGCTGCGTTGGCGAGTCGGTGAAGCCATCTCGAGCATGAAATACAGCTAGATTGTTGATGAATTGCATATCGCCTTTTGCAAAGTTTGTCGAAACACTCAGTTTGTCTCCCAAGAAGTGAAGAGCATCGAGTGCTTCGGCTTGAGCTTCTGAAATTGGTGGAATGTCGTGACTTCATGGAAGTGCACCGAATCCGACAAAGTATCGACGAGCATACTGTAGAGCAACTCTCTCAGGCAATGTATCGGTGGCTTTTCGATGAAACAGAAGTGGCCGAGTCGTAAACTTCTTATTCGGGCTTGCGAAGCTGAAAGTGTCAGTCAACCGCTATTAAACATCGGAGTCTTCTCACTTCTCAACATCCCAATTCTGTGATAACGTGTGGATCAGATCAGGCCTCGTCCTCGCCAATTCGTTATAAACCCTCCAAGTACTCGCAATCCTACTCGCACCACCCTCCAGCGCAGTCTCTAGACAGAACAGCGACACGATATCGCCAGAATCAGTATGGAAGACCTGTCGGTCAGTAGTATAAGCTGGACTTCCAATTGCGCTCTTATCTTGACCGGCGCTCAGATCCTTGACATGTGTGAGGACAACGTCAGCGGGTTTACCGTCGAACTTGCTGTCTTGACGACCGCGCTGTGATGCGATGTGTGAAGAGATGCCGACGTAGATTATGGCGTTTTCCTCGCGTGTGTAGTTATCTACGTTGACGCCGCGGATGACGAAGAAGCCGTGGCCCTTGTGTAGCTGATGAGATAGTTTTCGTAATTCTGAGTGTAGCTTTGGTAGAGGGAATGTCTCTGTTGAGAGGTGACCCAGTGAGAGGCCAAGATCTGGTCGAGTTAGAATGAGGGGTATATGACTGACATAATGGATGTACCTTTGAAATGCTGTAAAGCCTGGTCAATCTCGCCGAGCTGTTCCTCGGATAATTTATACGTCCAGTCATAAGTTTGGCCGACTGAGTCGCCTTCCCAGACAAGATCGCCAGTTAGTTGTGTCGGGAAGCCATCTGGGACCGAAGTCTGCAGGTTCCCCTCTTTGAGTCGTTTGGCTGTTCTGGCTTGGTAGTTTTCGTAGTTTGGAGCGTAAGCAATATCTGGCTGACCGGGCGGGGGTGCCGCGGTGACAGTTGTTGTAAAAGACATGATGACAATAGTCAATGGGAAGCGATGTAACAAAAAGCTGTGAAGCAATCGCTATGATCATCGGTAATAAGCAAATGGGTTAAGGACATTATTAATACGAGGTATAGCAAATGGTGGTGGGATCTGCATGATGAGGTGATGCATAACACTGATTGCACCATAGCACTTAATAGTCTCCAAAATCCTGCAAAAATGGAGACAAGTTTGGTATGGAACCACGTACAACATAGGAGAGAACCGTCAAGGAGTCAATCAAACCATAAACCTGCAGGAATATATTCATTCTCGAAACTCTTCCAACTCAGTCTTTCCATGATATAAAGTCCAAGCCCACAGCGAATCCACAACCAGAATTGCTCCAAAGCTGAAAATCAGACTACCCCCAAACACAAACTTGTAATACCACCATGCATTGCTGTCATTCAAGTCATCGACCTGACATGCGATCGCCCATGGTAGAACATACAGCAGATTACTGGCAAGACTCTGATACAAATACCATCTCGGTCGCGTCGCCAGAAGGATTGTGGCAAGTTGAGTTGACATTGCGTAAAAGATATAACACCAGTCCAGACTTCGCCACATGGAGGCTGTGACCTCTGCGACTTGATCTGAACCACTGATGTATGAAGCAAAGAGCTTTGCACCGAAGAGCGTGAGGAAGATGGCTATCGGGACTTCAAAAACCAGAGCGATAACTAATGATCGTAAAGCTGGGCGTACGATGCCACGAAGATCCTTTAATGACGCCTGCGGCTTTCGGGTGCTGATGTCAACGCGTCTTCTCCAATCGCCCCAGTTGTGACCGATGAACTGCAGTGCTGTTGCCTCCAACGCCTGGACTGGGACCATTATCAGACCCCAACGGATGGTGTTGAAGACACCCCAAGCTGTAGCATAAACTGCACCCAGAGCAACGATGGTGCTGACCAGCCATAGATACAAGGCGTTTCTGACAGCTGACTCGGTGAAGAAGATCAGCCCAGGTGGGAGAAGAACTTTGAGAGCAGCAAAGCTTGGACGTAGCTTCTCTTGAGGATCATGCGGCGTGTGCCTCTTGAATGACCAAGTATTCGACCAAAGGAAATACATCAAGCCTGCAAAAGCTGCAACGAGATTGCATACTAATTGGATGGTGCCTTGCATATTAACAGTTGGCGTAAAGGAACCGACGTGGAATTTCGAAATGAGCAGAAAGTCGAGGATGATGTTGACAGCGAACTTGACGGTACTGATAGCCAGTGGGATATCAGGCTTGTCCAGTGCTCTTGTTGCCGTCGCCACTGCAGTTTCGAGTGCGCCGCTGAAGACAGTGAAAGAAGCGATGCGAACATAGGTCAAACTTGTATCGCGAATTTCCTCTGGGACAAAGCTATTCGCAAAAGAAGACGCAGCGGTAAGAAAGATAATACTCAGTATCAACCCAATGACAGACTGAAATGCGATAAGGGTATGCGTCAATTGAAGACGCTTGCCCAGAGATCGCGAGGCTTTATCTCCAATGATGACCCATGCTGCTCTTGGCAACCCTTCGTTGACAGCTTCAGACGCAGTGTTCATGTACGTATACGCATCGGTGAGCACCACCATCGACGAATCGATGTTTGCGACCCATAGTTTAGATAAAGTACCGTATAGAGCGGGGAGGATGAATGATGCGAGGTTGAAGAGGAGGGAGCCGGTGTAGTGCGTGCGATAGAGAGCTGAGGATGAGAATGCAGAGGGGAGGCGACGGATGCGGCGCGTGATGCTGTTGAGGATCTTCATTCTTTCGCTGGGTCTCAGGTCATTTTTAGAGAGGTCAGCAGGAGTAATTGTGGGTTGGGAAGAGCAGAAGGATGAGTGAGAGGGGAAATGGTTGTGTAACCGAAGATGAGGGAGAAAATACGACGTCGCGAGGTGCGTGAACCCCTCTTCAGCTGGTCGGCCTCCCGCATGAGAAGCGCAACCACTCTTAACTAACATGAGGAAGCTATCTCCATTAACTGACATGAAGGCAAGGAAGTCTTTGGTCATTTTGAGAAATAAAGCCCATATGAATGAGGTTGCTTTCTTGCTGCAATGCTATCGAATTCAGAAAGGTATATAATCACTGACATACCCTTGTATCAAGAGTTCTGTTTTCCTATGATTCTAAAGCAGCTAACTAATAGACTGAAGACAACTTCGCATGCATGCAAGTTAAAGGAGAGGACTTGCGAGGTGAAAACACGAGAGCTTAATAGGAATAACAATCTGAATAGAATACCAGAGTACCAACAAGAGCTCCTTGATATCTGCCAGTCATCACACAGCGTGATACCCCCGCGACTACCGACTACATCTTCCATCAAGAAATTCCTAGGTTCCCCTCCTTTACAAGTCCAAGCAGCCACTTTTTCAAATCGTCCCTCACCCCTTGTACAAGTTCTGTCTCTAGAATTCCATCTTGCCATACAAGTGACACCATCATATCTCCACCCTCAACGCTTGCAGCATTGACCGCAAGCGCACAGCTAAAAATCGGCGCAAACTGGGCAAACAATACGTTCTCCAATTCCCAGGGGCCTTTGGACGCCGGGGCGGCGATAGAACCTAGGTTGCTTAACAACCATAGCTCCCGCCTCTGCTTTCCGTATCTGGCCTGGAAGATATTACGCCAATCGCGAGCGTAGCGAAAGAGATACGAAAACTCGTTATGGGGCATTGTGTCTGTTCTTCTCTTCATGTCCTGTCGCAATTTGGCCGCGAGCTCCCAGACGTTAGCATCCCCAGCCTGTCGGATCTTAGCTAGGATGCCGTGTCCAAAGTCCTGGGCGTGTGATGACGCGCACTTGGACATCCAAGCCTTGTTAAAGGGCACTTTCTCGGAAATCCACGGTCGTAGGCTGACAGCTGTGAGATTGACAAAGCCCTGTCGCTCAGTCAGGGGCACGCGTCTCGCAAATGAGGTAGCGCAAAGCGCATTGAGAAGATTGGCCAGTGTAGTCTTTTCCTCGCGACATCTCTTGACTACAGCTTGAGTGATTGTGGATCCCACCGAAAGGTAGCGGATGTGTACGGCTTGAATATCAGGGTTGCAAGGCTCGCCCGCCCATTTCTGAGATGTAGAAGGCTTGAGGATTGATGGTGCAAGCATATTCCAGAGTTCGGATACTATCCAGGAGATGTCCGCAGTGAAGTTGATGAGCTCTTCTTGAGGGTGAGGGTAGTCGTGGAGATGGTTTGTCAAGTTTACGACAGGACTTTTGTCCATCATCCGCGCGACCGCGGGATCAGGATTGTTAAGCGCGTCAATCAAGGACGTGTGAAACTTTGCGGTGCTTTCCCCGTCACAGATGGCATGATGGACAGTTAGGCAAACCCGGAGTCGACAAACGTCGTTAGTTTCCAAGTTGGGTTCATGAAAGACTCGAACGTGCCAGCCAGGGCGTTTTGAAAGGTCGGGCTATGGCTGCAACAATAGGGTTTCTAGGCTCCTAGCCATGGAATCGACAGAGGGTGCTTCCGCGTCCTCAACTTGTTCAGAAAAGTTAATAGACGACAAGGCAACGAATCGTGGCTGTTTTGAGTCCTCTCCAATAATGCCAACGCGCATTACCGGCTGCTTAAGCATAACTTGGGCTACGGCCATGCGTATCAAATGTGTGGCAGAGCCATTCTTGAACTTGGCTGTTGGAATCGTCAAGGTGGCTGTGTTTGAGATGCGGAAGTAGATTCCGAGCACATGACTGGCGGTCCAAATAGATTCTCTGTTTGCAGTCAGCTCACAGCAACGCAGTATCAAACTTGTGCCTACGATACGCTGCAGCGTCTGATGATTTTGGGGTGGTTCCTATCGATTCTGTCAGTCATGGCTGATACTTGATGATGCGTTTATGCTTGTTGGAAAGAGAAACCCAAACAAGAAGAGTGAGAGAAGCCGAATGAAGTATTATTTTCCGGTGCTGATATGATCTATCATAAGATTGTGAGTTATCTCTCGTATTCGTATCTGTCCCTTGAGTTGTATCGAGCCTCCAGGCCGTAACGTGCCCCTCACCTATTCGTCTACAAGTTGCTTGTATACTTAGATGCAAGACTCTTCACGCATGCCGACAAGTTTGTCCCGGAACGTTGGACGACAAAGAAGGAGCTCACTAAAGACCCTTCCAATATTGGTCCTTTCTCAACTGGTAATAATATCCCCAAGTCCAGATGTATTGGCCCAGCTGACACCTGAACTGTGCTGTAGGACAACGTTCTTGTGTTGGAAAGCAGTTGGGGCTGATGGAAATTCATTTTGTAGCCAGTCAGATCTTGGTGAAGTACAATGCTGAACTGGTGTACAAAGATGTTGCTAAAGACTTCGTTGCTGGTATAAAAGACGGCTTTACGTTAGATATGCCAAGTCCCTACCTAGTCTTTACTCTAAGGACTTCCTAGACGTCCTCTACTACCAGCAGGGAAGAGGTACAGTCGCTGTTTAATGGATGGGTCCCCGGTCCGGATACGTGGCACTGATGGTAGTGGAAGCCGTTCTGGCCCTCCACGTTTGATACTCCATGGAGTGAGGCTAGCTTAAGAATCGGCATCGTTTGCCAGTGTAAGAATGTATTTCCGATAAATCTCTCAACTGAACTTACCGCTACGCTAAGTGCCTACCGCGGAACCAGGATGGAACGGGCCGTATCTGACGCCCACAGTCCACATATGTAAAGTTTTGATCGGCATATAGTAGGCGATCCCTGACCGACAAGGAAGGTGTGAACCTTGGCCTCAAGGTGAGTTTGGACCTACAGCAAGGCCTTTTGGAAGCAAGAAGAGACAAGCAAGCGGACGCTTGGGCTTTTTCGGCTCGGCAGTTGGAAGACTGCTAATTTTAGACGCTATGAATATCTAGTTTATCAAACTACAGGAAAATACGAGGGGGTCAAAGAGCTATAAAGGAAGAGCTATAAAGGAATAGGGCATACTTACGGAAGAAGCTATTCACCATCCCCAAAAGCTTGCTTGAGAAACAGCCTGTTCTTTTCCTTTTCGCATTCCCCTTATCCAAACTCCCGTCATGCATTTCGCTATACCTCCCGAGTTTCAGTCGGAACTAGAGGCAACTGGACCGCCGGTTGACCTTGGACCCGACGAAGAGATTCTTTCCTCTATAGAGCAGTACAAACCTGTAACATCCGAAAAGAACATCTGGGCTTTTTGGGATTCAGGTATACGTTCTATGCCCTCCTGGTGCCAGCGAAATGTCATCGGCTGGGCGCGCATCTGCGGCGCTGATTGGACCATTCGAGTGCTTAACATGATACCTAATTCTCCCAATCACGTCCTGAAGTTTATTGACAGGGACATGTTGCCTGAGGCGTTCCTGAGCAGAACCATGGATGGTCACCATGTCGGGCAGCATTCTGCTGATTTCGTCCGGGGTCCGCTTCTGCTACGCTACGGGGGTGTAAGTATGGATGTTGGGTGTCTTCTGATTAGGCACATGGATCGCATTTGCTGGGATTTGCTTGCAGATCCAGATTCGCCGTACGAGATCGCCGTGCCGGTTATGTATGGCGAGACGATCGCGAATCACTTCTTTGCTGCTCGGAAGAACAACGTCTTCATAGAGAAATGGTAAGTATCAACAAGAACGCGATGAACGATGGGCTAATGATCCATGGCTCAGGCACCAGCTCTACATGCACTTGTGGAATGGTCGAACCAACCAGAAGGGTATCAGCGATAATCCTCTGCTGGGATTCATGAAAGACATACGCTACGATGACGCTGCGGACTTTCACTGGGACTGGAGTGTGCCGGTGACTCAACTTCTAGAGTACGTTGCCCAGGTTCTGTGCTGGCAACGCTTGTGCTTAGTTCGCGACACGGGCGATGGCTTCAAAAGCTCGGAATACTGGCAGCGTAACATTCTCTGCATTGACGCGCTCCACGAGGTCTGGGGCAGCGAGAAGACCTTGGGCTTCGATGGCCTTGGTCCTCGAATGTACAATCTCTTGACCATTCGTCTTGATGCCGACCCGAACTCGACAGACTATAAGGATGCGTATAAGCTTGTATGGCGATTGTTGACCAAATCAAGCTTTCAGAAGGTGACACGGGCGAAGAATCTGACGCATACGCCACATCTCGGAACGTTGTGGGATCAGAACGAGGGACAGGATTGTGTACCTGGATCATTTGGAGAACTGCTGCGGTATGGAGCGGTGCACTTCCGTCAGAAGCGTGAAAACATCGAGCAGAAGAAGGCTTGTGAGCCCAGAACTCTGATAGAGAAAGGGCTCTTGGAGGCCTAGACAGTTTCAACCTTATATCCTTAGAATTGAACGCTGTAACATCTAAACGTTCTTGCTAAGACCTGCCACTCACGCTATGTGCAAACTCATATACATGCGATAAGTAGATCTTCTGCAAAATGCTACCCGCTGCGGCCCGTTCCTCGATTAGGAACATTTCCCGGGCGAGAAGGAAACTTTAAAAAACAAGTTTTGTATATCTCCTCGAACTCGGCTCACAACACATCGTACGATGTTAGCTATAGTGAATGCCTTTCATGTGTCTAATCTCTGATTATGTACGGACGGTAGTAATACCAACACACAGGCGTTCGCCCTTGATTTCTTCGCCACGTCATGCATCATCAAGTTTTCTATGTCGGTAGTTCTGGTGGACCAATCAATGGAGGGGAGGGGCTAGGGACGTTGGCTAAATCGCAACACTCGACAGCTTCTCGGAGGCTGACTGACCAAGAAAGCTCGACGTAGATAAATACATATATGCCGGGATGATATGGATGTCCCGTAGCAGCTGTTCTAATTCTCGGCATCTGCGGCAACGGATAGACTTTGAACCGATTTGCTCTCGCTATCTGTGTCCTATCATCGTCCCGCTAAGTCAACCATCCCTCAATTTCCATCATGGACCAATTGTCTGTCTCTAAGCCACAGTGATAATGAAACGATACTGGATTGGCCGTTGCCCTTCAGTGACATTACTTTTGTGTAAACAGTGAACTGGATCAGGTGGTCCGGAGAGAACAGTAAGAGCCCACTGTCGCATACCAACTTTGGACTCTTAAATCATAGCATTACAGAAATCGAGACAGTACAGCAGCTATAAAGCACCAATTTGTGTGGGGTTTGAACATCATCCTCACGTTGTGTGTTATGTAGTGTGCCTAAGAGTTATTCACCTCTAGTCACTCAATTGTCTTCATAAGATGCAGACAACATGTAAGCTGCTACCAACACTCCAACCAGCTCTACTATTGCCGGGTAGAGAAGACGTATCTCCACGATGAGTAAAGCCTTCTAGAGCCAGAGAAACGTGGTAACAGGCTCAGCAGTACTGAGTTGGGGAAGGTGCCCGAAAGACACAGATATGCTGGCGATGCGAAACAACCGGGCTGTACATCCCCCCTAACCACGAACTCATCGCAACCTGACGATGACCTTGCATTATTAACTTTAATTGTCCTGAAAGATGAACCCAGGTTGCTCCGGCGAATGTCTGTCACCAACCTGCTTTTAAACACGTTCATGTCTTGACTCTTGCACCAGATCACCACCTCGTTCTTTATAGCCTGGCCAGCCGAGGCGAAGGGCCTCTTCGCTCGACAGGGGACATGGCTAGAGGACCTTATGAACGCGGCACCAAGGGATTGAAGGATGGTTGAGGGTTGTTTGTGAAGCATTGCTCGATCGAGGTAGCAGTGACGGTGCTGGTATCTATAGAAACGACGTCTGCGACAGGGACGATCTATTGGACATGCTCGAGCGTAGCCTACTGTTTGCGTTGGGAATGTCCGCAATGTTCGATGAAGTTTCCCTTCTAAAATAAGGGGGGGGGCGGGGGAAACATGCCTTCTCTGTTGTGGTTGTAAAGTTTTGAGCAACGGATGCGGTCTGACAGGAGATAGAACGATTTTGATATCTTCCATGATTCTGTATCACTTGATATGGCCACCGCATTCGACCATCGGCTCCTCATCGACAGTTGGCAAGGTACTGCTCTCCGGTTTCATAGAACAGGAGCCGCGACTGTTTGAAAAATTTCAGATTGGTAGTTAAACAGAGTCAAGGGGTTACCAAAAGATAGAGGAATAAAACTTACCGACCACAAAAAGGTGATGGTAAACATGATCAAGTACTGTATATTCTAGAAACCCAAAGTGACTGGGGAACCGTGAGGAGTCTTACTCAAGGAGGTAAGAGCCGAGGAGGTATGTTGTGTAACAGAGGTCGAAATAGAACATTTAATGACAACGAGAAAGGATTAAGAGGAATGGGTCGAGGGAGGAAGAATCGAGATATAATGCTCCCCCCCCCCCTTGATGCTCCTGCAATACAATCAAGTCATTTGACCCCCTCTTCTGGACATTCCTGATAATATCTCCGATCTCAATCATCAGCATTCTGATGCTCCAAGATGGCTGATATTATCATCACTAACCTTGAAAGGCTAGTTTAGATGCAACTGAGTGTGTCCGAAATACACCATAGCTGAGATGCGAGGGGAAAGAATGTGATACAATGAGACCGGTCCAGAATAACCAAGTTGTGCTGGCATGAGAGACAACAAAAGTTCAAGAAGATGATGTATCAGGAAAACTTGAACCCGCCATGAAGTCGCCTACGCCCTCGGATAGCTGGTGATCTAAGTCGGTAAATGTCGTCGGCAATGCTCGCGCTGGCCGTAGGGGCACGATGTTAGCCATTCTGTCCTTCTCTTTCTTCGGCCAAACAGTAAACACGGCGATATAGCACGAAGTATATAAAGCAGGCACAATCCCCCGAGAAAGCCATCCTCTAATAATCTCATAAATACTTCTCTACACTCTATATCCTCTTTATATATTCTCTATCACACATTTCTCTTGTACGTCGCAAGTATGACCACCATTAACTTTCTGGGAGGAAACCCTTCAACCGTCGGACTTGGTCCAGATGTCAAGGAAATCAAGTTCTTCTTCAATGATGGAAAGACGGCAACTATCGCAGAGGGTAAAAAGGCCGACCTAGAGGGTGAATTATATTAATCAACTGTCACCTTCAACAACAATACGTCCCCCAGCTACAAAGTCTCTGCCGGCTATACATTCCCGGCCACTGCCACCGCCACTCCCACATGTAAGTCACCAAAGCTGAAACATTAGAATACGGACTCCATATTTTTGATGTTGGAAAACATTAACGACATTCAACAGTCTCAGTTGCAAAGACCACAATTTCTGTCATTGGCGCTAAAGGCACAGGAGGGGAGCTCACGCTTATCGCCTAAGATATTGATGGCTTCGAAGAATTCTGGAGCTCAAGACCGAGCGGTGACACACACGGACTCTGATTTGTCATTCATTAACTAGTTACAAGATGAGGTATTCAACATACCATTGGGGAGATACTAAATAAACCACACTCGCTTTTTTAAGATCCGTTCTATGGTTGCGTGACATGAGGTCCTAGGTTTTTCAGGTACTTCAGTAATAGCTTGTACATCTGAATGTCAAAGTAAGTACTGTATCTAACGATGTCGAGATAGACTATCGACATGGATTTCACAACACGAAGCTAATTATCAACAAAACGGAGGGCGATTTTTATTACTGGTATAGGTTTACATGATAGCACGAACTTTGGCATTAGATTACTGAGGGGCTGTGTGCCCAGGCATGAGATGGAATAGTACATTTTACTATAGAATTTAAACTAAGGCCCGTTCAGACTCCTATCCGTGTCAGGTCGTTTCATCGTAAACTCGCCTAGATGAATTACATTAATCATGATCGGCTCTTTGCTCATCTTGATACTCATCCTCTCAGCCAACAGCTTGCGAAGGAGCTCTTCTATACTCCCTTCTAACCATTTCTTTATGGTAGTTTCTTGATCAATTCCAATTCTATAAGTCTTGCCGCTCTCGAGATTCCCTGCCTTCCACTATTTCAAAACCTTGGGCTGCGCTTCCCTTGCCTCCCTGTATTCTTTGGATGTACTTCCCGGCGGGAGCTGGATGCGTCCTACTCCACTTTCCATGCGTGATATAGATGCTTGTATAGTATATTTCTGTCCAGGATGTAACGTCAGGAAGCACTCTTTGTTGTTCTCTCGCAGAGCCCCTTCGTGGCCCGGGCCACAGATAAAGATTGTGTTTCCAAGAGCCTGATTGTCGGTCTTGATGTCCGTGAAAATAAGGCCGCCTTTATTAATGGGTGATTCAAATAGACCAAGAACTTGAGTTGGGAACGTAATTGCGTGATTGTGTTGGAGGAAGAGGTCAATGGTGATGGTATGGCCATGTTCAAATCCCAAATTAAAAACGGGAGGCGAAGTGGAAATGTGTGCTCCTATGGAAGGCATGGTGAGTAATTCTATATAAATGCAGAACTTGGAATCCAAGAAAGTGTGACATTAAAATTATTGTCTGACTTGGAGTGAAAGATACACATTTTGTTGTATGGGCAAGTGACGCGGCTACCTAGGCATCACTTTTGGAGATTCGCAAATGCTTGTGACGCATCTCATGATCCTATGACATACGTAATAGCCATTTATAATAATTATCTTCTTAACTTAATATTTCAATTACGCGCAAGAAGTACAGGGTAAGTCATTCATCATCACGGTCTATAGACCCAGCACGTCTGCCAAAGAAACATCATGCCTTTATGACCACCAAACACGCACTGCTGCATCATACCATTGCCCCGCACTTATCCTCTAACAGCCTCGTGCAATAATCCACATGCTGTCTCTAATGGGTCGATAACCCTACCGACTCAACCTCCGTCCCCTCAGTACAGCGTCATCTGATTGGGTGGATAAATGCATTCATCCCAGCCGGATATCATCAACACCTCATGCATTTGTCCACATTGTGCGGGAACATAAGTATCAACTCAGCTGCCGACGCCAACTACCATCTCGAAAAGGTCAAGCTAAGTCACAGAGAGATACTGTAGCCACCATGTCGCCCTCCAACCCCATCATCCCTGGTTTCTCACCCGATCCGTCCATCGTCAAGGTTGGCGAGTGGTACTTTCTTGTCAACTCCACTTTTCATATGTTCCCTGGCATTCCCGTCTACGCCTCCAAGGATCTTGTGTCGTGGAAGCAAATCGGTATGTAGCCCATATCTCATTGCGAGTACTGTTGCTGACGGATGTAGGAAATGTTATTAGTAGACCGGGACAAGTTGTTCTGAAGCAATCGGATACTGAAGTTAACCGTATGCCAGATGTTGGAGAGGTCATGCTCGCGACAGGTGGTCTTTTTGCGCCAACAATTCGGTACAACGATGGTACATTCTACGTTGTTTGCACGAATGTTGTAAGAGCGACGGAAGATACTCGGTATGCTCTGCAGAACTTTATTGCTACGACGAAGGATATCTGGTCAGGTCATTGGAACGACTTGATCTGGTATGACTTTGACGGAATTGATCCCAGCATCCTGTTTGATGATGACGGGAAAACATATATCCAGGGCTCCAAGTCGCCTGGTCCGTACACCAGAATTGCCCAGTTTGAGATTGATATCGCAACTGGGAAGAAGCTATCTGACGAGAAGATCCTCTGGCAAGGTACTGGAGGCGTTTACCCTGAAGGACCGCACATTTACAAGCGAAACGGCTGGTACTGCCTCATGATTTCAGAGGGAGGAACCCACGAGGACCATATGATCACCATGGCCCGATCCCGTAACGTCTGGGGTCCTTACGAGCCATGCCCCGAGAACCCAATCTTAGTCCCGGCAAGCAAAGATATGTATATTCGTCATACAGGCCACTGCGATGCCTTTGAGGATGAGAACGGCCAATGGTGGGGAGTCCTTCTCGGAGTCCGCAGAGATAAAGACGGGAGATACAACATGGGACGAGAGTCGCATCTCACACCCGCAAAGTGGACCGATGATTGGCTCCGTCTTGAATCCGTCGAGGCTAAAATCAACACATCCCGGCTCGCGAGTGCAAGCGCAGTGCAGGGATTGACAGCAGTGGAGGGCGTGGATTACCTGTACATCCGAGACCCAGTTTTGGACAAGTACAAGATTGACAGCGGAAGCAAGACGATCAGTGTAACATCATCGTCCGTCGATCTGTCGCATCCACAGGAATCGCCCAGTTTCGTGGGTAAGCGACAGCGTCTGCACGCAGGCCAAAGCAGCGCAACTTTCAAGATCAACGCTGAGGTAAAACTGAAGACTGGTCTGGCGGTTTACAAAGATGAACACCGCTACTTGCGTGTGTATTACGACACGGCCGAAAAAGCGGTGGTTTTCGAATTCGTCAACAATGCCAAGGATCTCAAAAAGACGGAACAGCGCGCGCTGGACAGGGATGTTGACACCATTCAGTTCCGCTTTGAGTACACTGAGCAGGAATATCGGGTATACTATACAGCCGGGAAAGATTGGGAGCATATTGCGACACTTGATACCCTCGATATGACTGGACCAGACTTTGTAGGTCCCGTTATCGGTGTGTTTGCGTTGGCGCAGGAGGATGTCACGGTTGAAGTCGTCGATCTGCAGGTAGAGTAGATAAGAACTCCCAACGCCAAGCGAATTAAGATTGAACTCGGCTCGGCTACGCTACCTGCTTTGTATATCCGGTTCCAGCCTATTGGTGTGAAATGCATGGTCCCATCGTGACTCTCAGACACATGACTCTAATTACTGTTGGTCCTTGATTAAGCTTTCAGCCTAACATTTAACCGCTCAAGCCCAACAGGCTAATTGACATCAACGCCCGCGCGTGTCTATCACAGTAATTAACCGGTTTACGCCAATTGGACTGTAAATTCCCCATGGGGATGATTTTCGTTCCTCGTAGCTCGGATAAAGACATGCGGGGAAAGAAGCTTCAGTTTGGGGTAAGCCCAGCCAATGGTTGAGTGTGGAAGGCCCTGAGAGCATGAATGCAACGGTCCGTTAGTTTCTGGCTCTCAGATCGTCTGGGTTGGTCAAGTCAGTGATATAAAGTTACGGCACCTCCCCATTGTTGATCCTTTCTCTCAGATCTTCACTCACGATACAGGTGAAAGCTACAGGCATCATGGGCCTTCTCACTCCTCCTAAGCGGACCCAAAAGGTCATTCCTGATAAGCCAGCCAAAGGACATTTCTTCTTTGCCGGCAAGGAATTCGCTCGTGTGCCATGGTGGAAGAGATCTAACATGCGAATTTTGTACTTTTACATTGTTATTCTCATTCTTACCAACACTGCCAATGGTTTCGATGGTAAGCTTCACTGCCCCATGGCTTCGCTTACACGGCTTGCTAACGTGGTCAGGTTCTATGATGAACGGTCTCCAAACCCTCTCCTACTGGCAAGAATACTTCAACCACCCACGTGGCTCCATCCTGGGCCTATTCAACGCCTCTATGAGTCTCGGTTCTCTAATTGGTCTTTTTGTTGTGCCTTATCTGGTTGATTGGGCTGGCCGCAAGGTTGGTGTACAGATCGGTTGCATTCTTATGCTACTCGCTGTTGGTCTCCAGGCTGGAGCTCAGAACTTTGGCATGTTTGTTGCAGCACGCATCATTCTGGGTTTCGGTGATTGCATCGTTCTTGGATCGGCGCCTCTTCTCATCGCTGAGATCGCGCATCCTCAGGATCGTGCTATTCTCGTGACATTGAGTGGTGCTTCTTATCACTCTGGTGCTTTCATTTCTAGTTGGGTCACCTACGGCACCCTTCAGATCAAGGTATGCCACTTACATACGGCAAAGAATGCGTTTTGGTACTGATATGTGATCAGAGCAACTGGTCCTGGAGACTTCCCAGCCTCCTCCAGTCCATCTGCAGTGTTATCATCCTCATCGGAATCTTCTGGATGCCCGAGAGTCCCCGTTGGCTCCTTAGCAAAGATAAACATGACGAAGCTCTCAGAGTCCTCACTCATTACCACGCTGAAGATGATCCCGATGATGAATTCGTCCAGCTCGAGTTCAGTGAGATCAAGGCCGCTATCGCCCTCGACAAAGAGGTTGGACAAACAGCCTGGGTCGACTTCCTCAAGACTCCTGGCAACCGTAAGAGGATTGGTCTCATCACTGCCCTTGGCTTTTTCAGTCAGTGGAGTGGCAATGGTTTGATCTCTTATTATCTTAAGGGTATCATGGATGCTGTTGGTATTACCAAGGCTGAGACTCAGCTTGGTATCAATGCGGGCATGAAGACACAGGGTTTGATCATCAACACAGCCTTTGCGTTCTTCATTGATATTTTCGGCCGTCGACCTATTTATCTTACCTCGACTATCGGAACTTGTGTCATCTTCACTTTCTGGACAATTGTCTCGGCTCGATATAACATCGATCCCAATAAAGCCCTCGGCTACGCCTTTGTGGCGCTGACCTTTATCTATGGTCTTTTCTACGACATCAAGTGAGTAACCCTCTCTAGCATACCCTGAGTTCAAAGCTAACAGTGTGCAGGTCTGGTCTCATGGCCAACTATACCACTGAGATTCTCCCCTACGGTCTTCGTGCCAAGGGTTTCACATGGCTCAACTTCTGTGTCACTGCCGCCCTCTTCTTCAACCAGTACATCAACGGCATTGCTCTTGAGGCCATGGGCTGGAAGTACTATACCATTTACTGCGTCTTCCTCGGCTTCGAGGTGTATGTCATTTACTTCTTCCTCATCGAGACCCGCTACACGCCCATGGAAGAAATCGCCAAGTACTTCGATGGTGATGCGGTTGACGTTGGAGAGGTTGCTAGGGCTGATATGAAGGAGAGGGGTGTTGGGATGACTGAGGTTGATACCAAGGGACCTCGTGCTACTGAGATTGAGACTCGTTAGAGTAGATATGAGGGGTTTGGTGAATGTGGGGCTGATGACAGGACAAAGGATAGGGGAATACATTATCATAAGTATACCCGAGAAGGGATACATGTTGTCAGTCCTTTCAGTAGCAATCCACTATTCAATGTACGGATCACACAACGGTCGATTTATTACACAGTGACAGTCATTCAAGAAGCCAGTGATTAGATATGGTTCATATTATTGGGCCGAGAGATACCTCTAGCGTCCATCCCAGCGGAATAAATATACAAGACACTTTTTCATATGAACCATAAAGGCCAGCTTGACATTATCAACACACACAAGAAATAAAACAGCTTCAGAGCCTCTAGCCCTGCCCCCACTCCACCGTGCATGCTACTCAAGTCCCTTAGAAGTTGCGAGTGGCCTTGGTGACGACACCAGACTGGAGAGCGACGTTCTTGACAACGACCTTCTTGTTGTTGACGCTGGTGACGCGGACCCAGGCAGTGTCGTCGGGCAGGGTACCCTTGAGGATCCACATGTTGGGGTCGGTGAGAGTGGTCTTCATCCAGGTCTTGCCCTTGTCGCTGCTGACCTCGACGGACTTGACGCGGTGGGTGATGTTCTGGATGGTAGCGGCGAACCACCACTTGGAGGCGCCACCGTGCATGTGGACCTGGAGAGGGGACTTCTTGGGGAGAGGGCAGGCAATCCACTTCCACTTGATGCCATCGACACCGCCGCCGGTCATGCCGTTGGTGAGCTTGCTCCAGGTGGCGGGGGTCATGTCGAGATGGTTCTTGTCGCCGCCAGTCTTGTTGGTGACCTGTACCAGTCTGATTAGATATCTACATATTTCATCACAGTGAATTCGGACTTACCATGATCTTGAGGGACTTGCCCTTGTAGGAGACCTGGATGCATCCACCGCAGTTGGCGCCATCCTTCCAGATATCCTCGGAGACACAGGTAGATCCGTCGATGCCATCGGGCAGGTCGTAGTCGACAAAGCTGCAGGCACCCTTCTGCCAGCAGTCCTCCTCAGTGCAGCCATCGCTGTCTCCGTATCGGGTGCCGAGACCGGTGTAGACGGGGTTCTTGGAAGTAGCAGCGGCGTTGGCAACCGTCGAGGCTGCGGCCAAGAGGGTGACGAAGTAAGTAGAAAAGCTTCCGAACATGGTTGCGTTGGTGTTGATGTTGAAATGAATGTAATGTAATTGTTTCTGTAAATGAATGAATGAATGAAGAAATAAAAGCTTGGAAGAGAAAGAATGTGTTGATGAGATAGGATGTTTGATGGTGGTCAGAGCAGGTCTAGTCTTATATACAAGCCAACATTCCAGAACACCACCAAGTAATTTCCTTGCTGATGAGCTGACTAGGTTGACGATGCTGACGAGGTTTTTACTAAGTGCATCGATCCCTAGCTGTTTCCAATGCCGAACCCCTGTATTTCCCAACTGCCATGACTCCAGGATCGGTCTGGACTCACAGACATAAGCGGGGGGAAATCGAAAGGCACAGCCGTGATGGTTTCATTCAACGATCCGTTTAATATCAAGATCGTGTTATTGATGCCGGTTTACCGTGATAGTTTGCGCTACTGTGTTTCAGACTTGACAGGTTTGGCGGGATGCCAATCAAACTAAGCCTGAGTATCCCTGTCAGACCCCGATAGCCGGCTTCTGCGGAGGGCATGGCCCGACCGTTTCCTGCCCGATCATTGCGGCTCCCAAGAGTAGTCTTCTAGAAAAGTCTGCTTCTAATTGGACTGTAAGGCGATTAGGGGTGGTTTAATGTTATATTACGATACCGTAAATAGCTTAGCGAGGACGTAAGCGAAGAGGGGGAACGAGGTTGTGAACGAGACAGCTAGTAAACTAAATCCAAGCCACAGCTACACTCTAATAGCTACACTCTAATAGCTGCACTCTAATAGAGTGCCGAGTTCCACGGCATATCTTTATCCTGAGACTTAGCATTTGACCGTTGCAAAATGCACTGACGCAGGATCAAGAAAATGGTTACATCGATCCGATCTGGCAGACTAACAATACTTTAAGTGAGACAATTCAGTGGATCCACGGTAGCTGACTGAACCTCATTTGTCTGGATACTGACAAAAACTGACTCTGCAGAGTAGCATTATATCCACGATGACTACGACGTAAAAACCGTTGAGATTCCAATATCCGACAGCATGGCAAACGTGGGTCGGGCTGAAACCGCGGCTTGGCAAACAAATTGCCGGGCGCGACAAGTCTCGGCGTTTGATTGCACAGCTGGGATGATTTATCTTGAGCCAGGGTTTTGGGAGGCTACTGCAATGATGCGGATATCGCTGCTGACTCTCGCATCATGACACTGCAGCTGATAATATCAGGCCAGACGATGTATGCAGCTAAAAGGGGACATAATTACAAAGTGTTGGGTCACAATTGAAGACACCAAGATAGTGACTGCTTCCGTGTACCAACGGAAGCCCGGGAGTTTTTTGCTACACGATGCCAGACTCAATAACAAGCTTCGGATATAAACTTCAGGTCGTTTCGTTACATAACTACCGGGATATTCCCGGTCAAAGTTTTTGGCGGTGACAGGCTCGCATCGCCAAGGACGGCTGATGTGCCGGCATCTTGGAACATTGGATGAATGAAGGATCTACCGAGTTTCGACTTTCTCTGTCCTCGCCGTCATATTATCAAAACAATTTTGTGGGAACAACCTGTATTATACCTGCTGGGCAATGAGAGCCGGAGTGACATGAAGCCATTAAGCGGCAATATTAGACAATGCTCAAGAAGCCTCCAACATGGGCTGATAATGAAGGTTCACGCACGACTCGTCATCAATGCCGCCTACACAGTTGCATACAATATAATTTCAGCGTCTAAATGACTTCTCCGTCACCTGAAACTTGAAACCCCAGGGCTAGGTTGGGTGGCATCCAGTAGCGGGCGCCAAGATGCGAAACGTGGGGTTTTTCATCCCAAGTGTCCCCCTGTAGGTTGAGATACTGTCAGCACAACGTCTCTCAGCCGCAAATTCTCGACTAACATCAGACTTTCTTACCTATTCACTAGGATATTATGAAAGATAAGGTCACATAGAACACTCGCTATCCCGCTGAAGGTTATTATTGGGAGCTGGTTCAGGGGCTTAAGCGACAGCTCTGGCCAGGAAAGATACCAAAGGTTGTTGTGTGCCAGCATCAAGTCTGTTGGAAGATGCGGCCTCCAATATGAGTTCACCTACAATGTCAATTTATAAAGCGTATACCAAAAAGAACGGATAGCTTCTGACCGATTCTGAGAAACATTGGCTACAAGAGAGAATGCTGATACGTGCTGAGGTCTTTAGTGCTCAAGTACACCCTATCTCACCAGTTATTCCCGTATACAAACTATGCCAACTTTGACCAGCTAGGTATAACAAGATTCCATTCGTAGCCCCGTTGTACAAAAACGGGCTCTCTCTACTCATCCCTCCATCTTCTCCGCGTGATACGCAAGTGCGCCCCAAGGTAATATGACGCCCCGTAAGAGGTACATCTCACCAGCAACATTCTCTATCTCAACATCAGGGAGATCAGCAGAAGTAGCTTTGGTAGAGATCTCGACTCGAGCAACCATCGGGTGAGAAACCAGCGCGGTAAACAGCATTGGCTTGACTGGTTCCTCCTTATCCTCGTGTATAATAGGCTTGTAGCAATCCCAGGTGATGGTCTGGGGCGCTGTCTCACGCGCGCCAACAACAACGGCACCAAGTGCCCATCCAACGGGGTTCCAGAAGTTGGTGGCGGCAACCGCCGCTGCAGTAGAAGTGAGCGCGGCGCTTTCGGCAGCCATGGCGGCGGCAAAAGCTGTTTCAGCCACGGCGAAAGCACCTACGGCTTCAGCTGCAACTGCGCCTGCGAGAACGGATTCACAAGCAACGGTATCGAGTGCAGCTTGGGCGGTAAGACCTGCGGCTGCGGACTGAGCGGCTGTTACAACAACCATTGCTTCTTTTACAATGGTGCCAGCAATTACCAGACGCGCGCCGCCGCTTGCTATTGTGACCATATCGCCGCTGATATAAAGGTGCGTGTAGTAGTGGCTTAATAAACAGTTTTTGGTATAACGCTAGAAAGTGGTGTAAAGATGAAATGAAACAAGTCTTCTATGTTCTGTGTTCTCAGAAGCCGGGTTATATAGATGAGCGCAGAGGGGACTTCTGGACAAAAGTTGCTAGTCTGGCTGGCCTCAAACTGCACTGTCACCGCCACATTACAAAAGTGCAGCTAATTACTAGAAGACGAGTTCATCATTCAATAAATATGATCCCTTGTGTATCGCGAAATAACGAAATGTGGACTAATGAGATTATTTAAATACCAATCAACAAAATAAGGCTCTACCCGATGGGTTCCAACGCCATTCTCCTCACTCTAAAGAATATCCTGAGCATTCTTAACACCATCAACACCGAAGCATCCTAAACTGTAAGAATGGCAGATGAAGAGACTTTTCTTTTTTCCTCTGGGTGTGGCTTTGCCAAGGACGCCGCTCAGCTCTTAGTTATAAGCTCGGCAGCTTTGAGATCGGCAGCCAGTAAACTACAGGTTGACGTCCTAAAATAGCTAGACTGTGTCTTGGGCCATTCCTTCGGTGAACTTCGGGCAATTAAACGGATGTTCCATGGAAATACTATTCATAGATATCTTTTTATCATAGCGAACGAAGCAGACTTTGTAACATTTTGCAGCGTTGCCAAGAGAATACATTCTACTCATTCATTTAACAATTAGTACAGGGTAATACGATGTGCCAACAAGATCCACTCTTTAATGTTTTTTTTGTGTGAGAATTTCTTCTGCTTCGAGCAATGAGGGATCGGGGCGGCTTCTTCTACCCTAGCTATTACTAATAAGGTTACTAATTAAGTTATTATAAAAGTATATTATTTTATTTTTAATTAAAAGACTTATTTTATTAAAACTGTATATTAGGTCCTAAATACTAAAGTTAAATAGGATTTTTTAATATGCTAGCTTTATATATCTTATTAAATATTATAAGCTTTAGGTATTAATTAATCAATTCACTCTATAATGCATTTTATTAACTATCCAAGCTGAGCAACTTTGCTCTTTCTCGGAGAATAACTTGCCACTACATATATGATTGACCTACTACTTACATTTTTTCATATCTTCTTCAAAAGCCTCTCTCATCGTTTTTGCAAACTCTTCATCCATCAACACCTTTAACCCTAATACTGCAATGCCCTTTGCTGCCTTGATAGCTGCATCAAACGCCGCAGGCTCACCAGCCGCCCGCGTAAACCCAGGAGCATGCACGTTATCGGTCGGCAATGTCGGGATGATAAACAGAGGGTGCAGCGATGGACACTCGTAGCTGACGTTTCCAAAGTCCGAGCCACCGCCCGAGATGTGTGGATCGCGCATGTCGCCGTGGAACTGGCTGTCGAAATGCCGTGACATGATGTCGGTGAATTCGTTGCACAGGGGCTCGTTGGAGTGGAGGTCGGCGTACGTGTCCATTCTGTTCAGAGGTCGTATCGTCAGCTGTCTGGTCAAGTACATACATCATGATATACCTACACTGACTCGAATTCAATCGTGCATCCAGTTGCAAGGGCAGCTCCCTTGAAGCAGTTTCGCACCCGCTCCTGAAGTTTCTCATTCTCCCCCAGAGTGAGGGTACGCACACCAACCTCGACTACGCTTCTCGCCGTAATGATGTTGGTCATCTGTCCCCCCTCCTTGATGTAGAGATTGAGGCGGTCTGTAGGTCGGATTTGCTGGCGCAGCATGCTGATGGCGCTATAAGTCAGCGACGCGGCATCCAGCGCGTTAATGCCATTCCATGGGACCACGCCAGCGTGTGCCGGCTCGCCAGTGAAGATACCTCGGAAGATGGCCACCGACCTGCCCCCGACAGCCGCTGCGCCATCAGGTTGAGGAATGTCCAATGGCGTGCTCGCGTGGACCATGAGCGCAGCATCGACGTCCTTAAAGGCGCCGGCGTGGATGAGCTTAATCTTGCCCCCGCCGCCCTCCTCAGCAGGGCAGCCAAGGATGCGCACTCGACCTGGTGCGCCAGACTGCCTGATGGCAGCAGCCATGCCGAGAAAAGAAGCTATTGAGGCGGTGGCAATTAGATTATGTCCGCAAGCATGGCCCACGCCCTCGAGGGCATCATACTCAGAGCAGATAGTTACCAGGCGACCACCCTGTCCGTACTCTGCGACGAAAGATGTCTCAAGGCCGTAGGCATGCTTCTCAACGGCGAAACCGAAGGACTCCAAAAGAGACGTAATGTTATCGTGAGCTTTGAACTCTTTGTAGCATAGTTCGGGGTTGCTGTGTATCTGTAGCATGCGTCAGTTGATGCATGGTGTAAGCAACGAGGAAAGCCATACCGCGCTGTTGATCTCGCGTAGAGCACCCAATTTCTGATCGACGGCATTGGCGACTGCGTCAAAGGTGCTCTGGATATTCACTACAACGACAGCTTTCCTCTCCGTGTCAGGATAAACGGTCTGTGCAACACTGGTAATGGTGGCCATCATATCGAGTACCTATTGCTATGATTTAGTAGATGATGGGCAGTATAGTTCGGATTGAGTCGAGTGTCAGGTCGGTGGTCTACTAAAGCAGGGCCCAGGCCTAGATAAGAACAACATCATCCGTTCAAGGCTGTCTCCAGCATCCGGGGGAGATGATATGCTCGTCTGGTTATCACAATCGGCCTCGAGACTAGACATCATCGTCTAGAGGATCCACCGCTATTCGATCCGTCGTCTAAAAGTGTACTATGTGGGCCTTAGGGACCCGCTCACCCAGACACAAGACATGCCTCCTCCATCCAGGGTCGAATTTACCTGACTTGTGATACGAGAGCCGCTACCAAATGCCGCTGGTATCCGACGCCAGCTCATAGAGTGTCCAGATACTGACGTGCTGCCTCAGCCGAGAGCTCCCATCTAGCGCATGTCCGAGTACCAGTCTCCAGCGCCGCCCGAGCTTGCTTATGATCCAGTCCTTGTGAATCGGATTCTTGGTCTCGATCACAGCGGCCAGAAGTGCTCTTCGTAGGTCTTTGAGATGGATCTTGCGTATGGTGTGCTGCGCTGCCTGCATAAGCATGGCCAGGACGTCCTGGATCATATCTTCGGGCATGCCTGCGCATCGGTAATAAACCATCTTCAACGCGTAGTAGATGGTCACAAATACAGCGGCGCTTTCAACGAGATCGTTTGCCGAGGTCGGATGGTTATCATCAGGCATTGTGATCATCTGGAACGTGGGAGAAAAGTCCTGCGATAAGATAGGATCAGCGCAAGTTAAAGTGTTCAAAGTTCCGAGTTGCATCTTACCGTCTCTATGAGATTTAGCTTTTCCTCTATCTGCATGTTCCTCGCTTCTGGTCTTTGTGTGCCTGAAGATTCATTTGACATGCCTGACCACCCGAACTCTGTAATCTGGAACTGAAGCTGGATCATCCGAACTAGCATGTCCAGATGTTGAGCTGAAAAGACGTCGTCCAGACGTTGCTCAGTTGGATACAAAGTGCCCCAGTTCAACTGCAACGCTGGCCGTGAGATCACGCATAGTCGTCGGAGAAGTTTTGGGCGGTCGGACATGTATCGCGCGACTTCACCAGCGCAGCGGTACCCCATCGCATAGACATCCTCTCTATAAACCCATAGGAGCAGGCGACACAGGAAACTACGCATAGAAGGGGTCATGGCCGAAGTCGGCTCCGTCGCGGATCTGGTCAAGACATCTCCTATCGATGAACCTTGCAGATAGCGCACGACAGCCTGGCTGAGCTTATGCAGCTCATCCTTGTTAACGGCGCGCTGATGGGTGAGGTAGACGTAATGAAAGTAGAATGTAGCAAGGGTCTCAACGTGGTCGACAGGCTTGGCTGGTTGCCTCATAGCTTCTCGGAATGACGAAGATGCCCGAGTGAAGTAAGAAAACGCAAGCGCTGAGTCTTGTCCACTAAGAGTAAGACCCTCATTATTGCGTCGCGCATCAAGGTCCTGGAGCGCGACAGCCACTGCATAGCGCATGGCAATCGCGCTGTAAGAGACTTTTTGTAGCAAGAGCACGGGAAACGACCATGCGGCAGCCTTGGAGGTATGCACCAAGCAGAATCCATTCTGATAGTGTCCCAGAGCCTCATATTCCTCATGGCCCAGAGTGAGACTGTCTTGGCCGAGGATCTCGATCTGGGACAAACCAATATGGTCAACAAGGGGCAGCGATCCGGGAGATAAGTGCGTCATGATGTAATCCATGGCTCCCCCATTACCTGAAGGGGATGAGGTTCTTTGAGCTGATAATTCTGGGGAAGTGGTCCATGCGGGAGACGGTCCCATACTGGCGGGGAGAGACGAGCTTAGGACATCATCTGGCGGGAGCTGAGACGATATGGTACCGCAAGATGGATCATCTAAGATAGCCCAGCTTGGTGGATCTTGGCTGGTACTCAGGAGACTACAGTCCTGGACAGTTGATTCATCTTCATCAGCTACAAGGTGTCTCCTCGACTGCGGCATCCGAGGTGAAGAAGACGTTGAGGATGATCTCCTAGAAGACGAGGCTGCCTCGTGAGTCCAATATGGGCTGCAGCTGAGGTTCAGCCGCTCGCACCGCCGGCAGATGGGTAGACGCTCATCACACTTGACATGCTTTGCTCTGCAAGTGAGACAACCTACGGTAATGATAGACGTGCATGGTCAGCATTAACAACCTCGGCAAAGTTATCTCAGGTTCAGGATCGCTGCGGTACGACTTAACGCACCTAATCTAGATCGACCTTTGCTTCGTCGTTTCCCCACCCTAGTCATCTGTGCCGAACCATCGGGCATCGTTATCGTGGTGCTGGATGTTCCGGGACGTCGTCTGGCTTCTTCTGAGATAGGTGGAGCTGTGATTGTTGACGACGATGCCTGCCAAGCAGAGCAAAACTTCCCTATCAGCCGTAGAGCGCAGAAGAGAAGGACGGGGTTGCAGGTGGAAAGTGGCGGCTTGACGAGCAGCACTGGGGAATCTGGGCTACTGGGCTTAAAAGGTGGATCAACTGGCGATGTTTTGGGTTAACCGGTCGTCTCCGACTACATCGGCTATCAGCATCGTCGTCTACGGTTATCAAATCTAACCAAACCCCGCCTAGTCAGCTAGTCAATTTCGATAAAGGCTGTGGGGTCATTGATAACCGAGTTCCCGTTTAGTCCATCGTCTTGTTATTAGTGTGAATGCTCTAGCTAGTCTAGTGTCGCTTCGGAGCCGATCTCGCTGGGATAGATATAAAGTATCCTACTCCACCTGTAAAGCAATGGCTCGTCAGTATATCCCAGCAAGCAAATGCAAATGCAAAAACATCCAAGTGCCAGTCGTCACGTTTAACAGCCTAATATCAAACACAACATGGCTTCGCCTCCTGACACCAAACCTGAGACTGTTGATGAGAAGGCCATATCGGTGATGGAACAGGACGATGATCCCTCCATCCCCAACGCCGAAGAACAGCCTCTAGTCAGAAGAATTGACCTTCAGTATGTACCTATGCAGTACACTTGAGTACACGAGTACCGCAGGGATGCCCTAGACTCGATTCTGCCGAGGTTCTTTTCACTGACACAAAACTCGCACAGCCTTATGCCTATCCTCATAGCCATCTACATACTGCAGTATCTCGACAAGAGCAGTCTGAATACTGCCTCTCTCCTCGGCATCATCCAGGATACGGTATGTTAGTGTCGATCAGAGGCAAGTTAGGGACTGTGATCACTAACCAGATTGACTTGTAGAAGTTGGTCGGCCAGGAGTTCCCTTGGCTTAATAGTGCTTTCTACTTTGGATATCTTGGCGCCACATATCCCGTCTCTGTACTTCTCGTGAAGCTCCCGATTGCCAAGGTCCTGGCAGCATCCATGTTAGCTCACATTCCCCACCATGGCGACCAAAGCTGATCATTGTCACACAGTTTGTTGTGGGCGGTGGTTCTCGGCTGTCACGCTGCAGGCGAGAACTTCGCAGCCCTGTGCTCTTTACGCGTGCTCCTTGGTGCGTTTGAAGCCACCATCAGTCCCGGCTTCACACTCATCACAGGACTCTGGTACAAACCCTCAGAGCACGCCAAGCGTCACAGCCTTTGGTTCGTCGGTAACGCCGTAGGATCACTTATCGGTAGTCTCATCGCTTACGGCTGCACTTTCATCACTGGCGGGCCTCTCGCACCATGGAGAGTAAGGCTACCTCTTGTGGAACTTCCTTTCTTATGTGAACCTGACCAGAAGTTATAGTGGCTATTCATTGTTCTCGGCATAATAACAGCTGGCTGGGCTGTCGTCCTGTATATCTGGCTTCCAGACACGCCTGCGACAGCCAGATTTCTCAACTCGGTTCAGAGAGTCTGGGCGACGCAGAGGCCTCAGGTGGCTCAGAGGAGCTTCAAGACGAACAAGTGGTCGAATGCACAGTTACGCGAGGCGATGCTAGATCCCAAGACGTGGTTTCAGTTCCTCGTTATTACCACGGTATCTCTTAGTAATGGAGTCATTGCCAACGTAAGTCATACACTCAGCTGACGCTTAACAACTCCACCATGCCATACATTGGAATCCTGCTAATGCACAGATCGCTCTTGCAGTTTAGCTCTCTAATTATCAGCGGCTTGAACTTTGACCCCCGAGAGTCACTCCTCCTCGGCATGCCTCTGGCTGCCTATAATGTGATCATCGTTCTCCTTTCCGCCTCACTCGCCGAGAAATTCCGCAAGTCTCGTTGTATTATTGCTGCAGGTGCATCGGCTCTTTCACTAGTGGGCACCATTCTGGTCCGTCAGCTACCATCGTCAAACAATGCTGGTCGATACATAGGGCTCATCCTCTGTGCATCGTGCGCCAACGTATTCCCAATGATGCTGAGTCTCATCTCGAGTAACGTGGCCGGCTTTACTAAGAAATCAACAGTCAACGCCGTGTTCTTTCTTGGATACTGTGCAGGCAACATTGCTGGTCCACAGTTCTTCATTCCAAGCGAAGCACCGAAATACGGGGTAAGAACAGATCCTCACCCTCTCTGGTTCACCTGAAAGCTGACTTACTCCTGTGTCTTCCTGTAGACGGCTTTTACTGCCTTGTTTGTGATCTTCTGCATTCTCATTGGTCTGATTCTTGCCTTCAGGCAATATCTGGCTTGGGAAAACTCGAGGCGTGACAAGGCTCAGGGAATATACATTGATGCTGAGTCGCCAGACAGAGATGCCATGTCTGGTGGTGTGATGGAGGCGACTGACGAGACGGACTTTGAGAATAAGAACTTCCGGTATTATCTCTAGGAATCATGCGACTACTAAGCAATACGCCGCTCTTTGCTTTAAGTTCTATATAACTAGCTAAAAACCCATCCCTCAGAGCATCTAGAGCACTATAACGATCCTTTATCTATTTCAGACACGAGCATTTGGACATGTCCCCAATTTTGATAATACCGCTGTAAATAGGTGCGAATAGCAGGCATTTCATACTTGGCACGAATATCTATCCACCACCTACATTCACGTGCCCTAGTATACCACAAGTATAAGAGCGTAATGGCTATCGGATCTTTCCCCTCGAGTAAAGATTTGAATTCGCCCCGCATCTTGGTTGAGGCCTTCATAGCTTTGCCGAGTGTAACCTGACCAACAGGTAGTGCTAGCAGTTCAGACAAGCCATGAGCAACGCTAAAATAAGGATTGTTATATGCTGTGGAGGTTTCTCCAAGCATACAAAGCTGCCTAAGCTCAGTTAGTACACCATCAATGCCTTCGACGGGCAAGGGCTGATGCATTGTAATAAGTGTGTCAGCCATTGGCGTAAAGACACTCGTTGCTCGTAGAGGGCTTAATAAGTCCCATAGTCTCATCTTGCCAGCTCCAAGTCGTAACCATTCAAGGTCAGAAGAGTCCGGCGGTCCAAGAGGCCAAGTTTCTTCCGAGGCACGCGTATCAATAGACGAGAATGCTAGAATACTGACAATACCTGCTGCAGCCCAGATAGGATCCTTGTTCTCTTCTTTAATAGGCAGGCCCAGAGATTTGTTGAATAATGAAGTGCATTGAGACCAGTGGTAGGTTTCGCAGAATGATCGACGTTGGGTGGGTATTACTCCAAGGTAGCGATCATGGACGGCCGTCACGGCCAACATACCATGCAGTAAAAATGGACGCTGCAAGAGAATTGTAAGTTACGTATTTTTTCATTTTAGGCTTGTGCTCACCTTAAAAGATAGCTCCAACATATGACGGTTGTATGTCTCTACTGTCTCCAGCCAGCCGAGAGAGTGTACGGTTCTGCACCGGAAGCGATGGAAAAGGTCTTGGTCATATGGATTGAGCATATAGAATGTTGTGTCATCTGCTGCCCATATAAAATTACCCATAGAAGACTGTGGTGATGGAATCGTAAGTTGCTTCGACATGTCTTTCTTAGTTTCGTCCTCGGGAAGTGGCTGCAAATCCGGTATGTTGAACCCAAAGTTGCATTTGACACCGTAAATCCGGCACTTGACGCAACATGGTCTCGACTCGTCACACTAAGTCGTCAGCGACAGGTCAACAAAGGGTTGATCGATCTCTTACCTTTACTTTCCTCAGCTTGCAGTTTCGACAACCGAATCGCGACTTTCGACCACGTGGCATTTTCCGTCTTTCGGTGCTTGGAATCGTTTCTGAGCGCATAATTGAAGGATACTTAATTGACTGCTTAGCAGACTCTTCTTCGCTGTCATGTGTCTCAGTGTTGACAATTTGAGGAAGGGTGAGTGTGCGGAGATTACTTAAATCCGGCAGATCAATAACTCCGTCGGCACGGACTTGATACGATCTTCATTTATAGTAAGCTAATTCCCACTAACCTCTGCTCGGGATTGCACCACTGTGATTTGTCAATGATGGTTCCACATTTGATTGAAATGTTCAAGTCAAACAAGAGAAGCATCGTCAACCAGGCGCCTTTGCCTGCAATTGGCATCAACTTCACTATGACAACAGTCGAAGTTGCCGATAACCCGAGAGTCCTAGAAGTACGCGCGGAGAGAAATAGATATATAAAGAGTGCATGAGCCCAGTTCTAGTCATCCAAAATCGTAAAGAACCATTCTTTCTATCATCTACCAAGCATATCTTTCATCTCTAACCCTATTCTTCCAAACGATCTACCACCATGCGTGTCTTTGTTACAGGCTCAACAGGCTTTGTCGGCTCAGCTGTTATCAAAGAGCTCTTAGCTGCCGGTCACTCAGTCCTCGGCCTAGCCCGCAGCGACAAAGGAGTCGAGCAACTCAAGAGCCAAGGTGCCGAGGCCCTTTTTGGTACAATTGAAGACTTGGAAGTTCTCAAGAAGGGTGCTTCCGAGTCTGATGCCGTCATACATCTGGCCTTTGTACACAACTTTGCCGATTTCGTCGGTTGTTGCGCCATTGACCGCGCGGCTATTGCTGCTATGGGCTCTGCATTGGTTGAAGCCGGCGGCAATCGCGCCATGGTCATTACTTCAGGTACCATGATGCTCACTCAGGGAAAGCTAGGTCATGAGGATGACAAGCCTGACATGAGCAATCCTTTTGCGGCAGCTCGCGGGGCGTCTGAGCAGGTGTGTCTCGATTTCGCCAAGCAAGGTGTTCGAGCTAGTGTTGTTCGACTTCCTCCTACCACGCATGGAGCTGGAGTTTCTGGGTTCATGGGCCCATTTGTGAACGTCGCGCTTGAAAAAGGCGTCTCTGCATATATCGGCGATGGCCAGAATCATTGGTGCGCTGGTCATCGTGACGACGCAGCTAAATTGTACCGTCTGGCCGTCGAAAAAGCTGAGCCTGGATCCGTTTTCCATGCCGTTGCAGAGGAGAGTGTGACAGTCAAGGATATTGCAACCGAAGTTGGCAAACAATTGGATATTCCTGTTATCAGCATTCCCTCAGAGAAGGTGCCGGAGCATTTTGGCTGGTTTCAATTTGGTGCTATGGCTGACAACATTGCCTCGAGTGCAAAGACTAAAGAGGTGTTGGGCTGGAAGCCTACAGGACCCAAGGTTCTAGAGGATATCAAAGTTGTAGTTGACTTCGTGAAGTCTTACTCCGGCCAGTTGTAATATACTTAGTGATAACTGTGTATATCAACTCAGTTAGCTTCTTTCATATTTGAGAAAAGTAAGACTTTTTAATCTGCGATTGATACATTAACTCAAAAAAACTACTCTGTGGCCAAGATTCAGAAATGTTACGTTAGGAGGTTTCTACCTAAAACACAGGAGGATGATCTGGTTTGCCTACTTAATAGCCTCAACCAAGTAGCCATGGTGCGTCACATAGGTAACCGTTAACAATTTTTAGCCCTAAGCCATAAGTCTCAACTACAAATACTGAGGCAATATGGCTGGGGCATGGTTCACTGTATAGGTATGACATCAGAGGAAAAGATTGTTGCATAGAAAAAGGGGACCAGAAATTTGTAACCGCATATTATTTTATGCCTACCTATATCAAGGCGACTGACTCGTGGCTACTGAAACAGCCATGCGTGTAGCCAAAAACCTGGAAGGCTCCCCTTTTGATGCAGCCACCGCTGAGAAGGCGGATGAAGAGGGTTATGTGGCTTGAAGCTCTTACGGAATAGCTTAGGAAGATAAAATGCCAAGGCTAGTTATGCTTCCATTCCATACCAGCGACATGGATTCCGCTAACACCATAAACGGTGCCGAGCCGTTGGCCTGAGCTCAGGTGTCGGCTTCTGGACAATCTGGCGGGACCGACATGAGACGGTTAACAGCCGTCAGTTAATGCTCCGATCTTCCACACTAACCTCGATGCAAAAGGTGCGTCATGTTTCCAAAGGTGGCGACGTAATATTCAGCTGTGATCGTGACCACGCTAACCATTCCCTCGTGTCCTCACCTCGGATAACTGAAACAAGGTCTCAGACTAGTTAACATCCGAAGCGACGCTTTCTTCTCATGCCCGATCGAGTTGGTTATCCCAAACCATTGGTAACGATAGCATGGATGGCCCAAGTTAACAGCGTCAAGGCGTCGACGTTTTTGTAGGGACTCATGCAAGGGATATTCATTTGAACTCAACAGGTGGCGACATGTTCGCATGAACCACGTGTAGCTGAAAGTAAGACAACGGCACAGAATGCGCGGCGTGGGACTGGTGAGACATTTCAATTCTTGCAAGTGGGGGTGTTAAGACAATCTCGGAGATCTCCTTGTAACAGGAATGACTTGACGATTGTGAACAAGCACATGAGTTCACTGCCAGTTTAGGTTTACAAGAGGATTGCACATGAAACAAATTGTCTTTGCTATTGTTTCCAGCCTTTCTGCTACCAGGATATGGACGAGGCTGAGTGGTGGCTGAATTCCAGTAGAGGTGTCAGTATGGACCTTCACGGCAGAGTAGCGCGCCATGGCTTGCCAATATTTCTGATCTACCCTGTTCGAGCCAATCAAATATGAGAAGAGAAAGACAGAGATGGTGTGCTACAAATCTAGATTGGCTATCTACAAATTCGCTTTGGGTATACTGGATGAATTTCTGCAGGGCTCTGCTTCGCAGCTGAACAGACAAAACGTCTTATGCCAGTCGACTAAATTTAAATGTCGTTGTCAGTCCCTATCAGAGCCAAACGATGAACTCAACTTCTTGGCCATCGAAGAACCTCCAGTCAAAACCATATTCAGCACCAACCATGACCCGTAAGAACCACTTGAGTGCCGGGTACAAGGGCCCTTTTAGGGTTTGGAAGGCAGTTCTGAATAAAGTTCTAATCTTCTGTACCTCGCTGTGCTGCACTTGTGGCAAGGAAATTGGCCATACACACCACTTATATCCTGATCGGTCGAATCCTCAGCCCTTTGACAGTCTCTCCCCAAGTCAGCTGGTTCGTATAAGTCGTCTTGTTCATCCCCGATCATGTACTAATCACAGCGCAAGGTCCATATTAGAAACATTGAGGACACAACTTTAGTATTACACAAACAGCGGACCAAGTCCGTGTCACCCGTCGCATGCAGCGGAGCCCAAATGACTCGAGGACCAGAGCCTGTACCACCTAGTCATTTGACTCCATCGACACAACCTGTTCCGATCCCCAAACCGCCGCATAATATTCCTGAGCCCAGTAGTCAGCCTCTGTGGTGTGATAGCTATAAGACTCCTTGTCCCTATTATCTAGGCGCTGACAGGGCGCCAACTTCTAAACACCTTGACGCTGCCTGCTTGGATATTCATCCACCTTTTGAGAGTACTGGGGATAAAGAAGTAGATCAACGTAAGTTTTCATCCTGAACTGTGTCAGATATTAGCTTAACACGACTTACTAGTAAACCAACCCCCGATTGATCTGCACAAGAGGCTTGAGCGTGCGCATTGGGAGGATACAAGACGGGACAGTGAAACTTTCTTTCTTGAGGACCATACGGATCAGTATTAAATAAAATAAAAATTAACTTCAAAACCTTAATGTATTTCTTTCCCTCACTTGATAGAGAAAGATGATTGATGTCTGCTCTCTTGGCCTGGGTCAATGTCGTAAGCAATAAACTTTACTCGCGGTTTGTATTTTGGTGCAAAGGTTAGTATAAATCCAGAGTCTTACCTTGTGTTCCAATAATCTTTGCAAGGTCTACGTAGACATTGGTTTTAGTATCTTTGTAAGTTAAACTTGAACCGCGCCAACATACTGAATATGATCTCCACGGTTCTGGAGGACACCGGAGTTGCAGTCGAATTTACAAAGTCTTATTTAGGTCAGTGGTAATATGGTTTCAGAGGTTAGCAGAAATAACTGCCAGTGCAGTAGTAAGAGTAGCGGCACTTTCAGCTACAGCTGCGCCACCTGGGCGTCCAGGCGTAAATGCTGCCAGTGATGTCACCTCATGTCGGCAGCTTCTTCTGCAATGGTTCGGGCAGCTACTTGGGGAATGCTACCGCTGGCAACTGTTGATACATATCAGGAGCGTAATTTTGTTTTATAGACCTATGCTCAACCCGCATCTCTTCTCTGCTACTGAATTTAGAGTCCCCATAGTTAAACAGGTTTGTAGCGATCAGTAAGCATGGCAGCTGAAAAACTCGGCTGTCGTATCTCATGTTTTGCTTGCAGGAAATAATAGGGGCACGGGCAATTGAATCCAATGAAACTGTAGTAAATTTTGAACAATGTTCCACAACATCGGTAGCGTCCAGTGATGGCTAGACGATCTCACCCTCGTATCTACAGAAGATACATGCCATTGTATATTGTATGGCATTCAGATCTTGTACCTCAATAGCAAATTTGAACATATTCGTGTTGAAGCGCCTTGCTAGCAATACTAATTGTACTTTAGTTCGCGGCTTGGAAAAGAGTTAATAATTAATCAATTTTGTGACATTACGTTTCGATCTGTATTGCATTAGAGCGTCGTGTTCTGCACATAGAGGTAAGATCAGGCTGCAAAGATATCTCATCGTAACTTTACAGCTGAAAGCTTTTTGAGGCCCGCCAATAGCCCCACTAAGCACAATCAATAATAGTGAGCGTAGCACGCCACAACTGCTGGGATATACAGAACTCTTTCCTAATAGCTCGATTTACATGCACCAACAGTGTGGCGATTATGCAAGTTCCGATATCATCTGCTGGGTGATGACCCAAGGGTGACAACAAATCCCGCAGGAAGCAGGAAACTAAAGGTGGTAGCTCACACGGCCACGTTATATACTTGTCTCTTACATGAACACGAACCAGGTTGCATTTCTTTTCTTCCCGTATGAATAGTTTTCTCTGCCGGCTTCAACATGTCTTTGTTATCAAAAGCTTACCTTTTTTCTGCTTTGGTACGATTGCTCGAGGTATTGGTTTACCTCGAAGACCTGTTGTACGAGGTTATTTGGTTCCGGTGGCAGTCTTCAAGTACTACTATTCTGGACAAGCTTATTCTAAGCAAAGAAGATGAAATATGGCATGCCGTCATCTACGGTCGTGATGGTGATATGGAGAAAATCTTCAAAGATCTCACGAATTTCCCAGCCTCTAGTAATGTCCCAAGCAACGGCGGAGTGGTTATTTCGTCAGCTAACCATGAGGTAGCGCCCTCACCAGGCAAAATGGAGGCAGGAGTCTTGTTTAGTCGCCACAGAACTAAACTTCAAGAGGTGATTAAGACTGACGTCACAAAGAGCTGGGCCATCAATGATGAGGAGCGCGAATCAACAATAAAAGCCCGCCTTGAGAGCATTGCAGATCAACTGGCAAATTCGAGTCGAAAATTAACTGAGAAGGAAACCATGCGATCACAAGATTGGACCTACTCAAGTAGCAACCCAGTTTCGATCCTCTGGATGGCCATCGACCGAGGTTACAGATCAGATGTTGACTACCTACTGAAGCAGCGTAACCAAAAGCTGTATAGGCGGAACGGAGATTTGCAAAGAACAATCCTACATAAGGCTATGTCAAACGCAGACGCCGACCTTGCGTGCAATATTCTCGAAGGGTGTTCCTCCACATCACCGCAGGCCTACATCAATGCCGAAGACAACATACACAGGACCGCATTGCATATTTTGATTCACGAGGGTGTTTTCAACCACGGATTGACTTATAATCAAGACCTAGGTAAGGCTCTACAGATATTCAACTTATTTTATCGACACGGCGCCAATATGAACGCTTTGGATGGAAGATTCAGGACTCCCCTTCATCTGATGGTATCTAAAGCCATTTACCTACAAGGAAGGGACCTAGAGAAGAATTTGGTCATTCCTATGTTGAATGGGCTCCTAGAAACTGGAGCAGAAGTGAGCACAAAAGACATGCAAGGTACGTAATTTGAATTGTCAAGTTTTAGATCCCACTTACTTCAACGCCAAACTCTTTTCTACATAGCCCTACATATTTTAATCCTACCTCTAGGGAACTCGCCTCTTCACACTGCCTGTGAACTACAACTTCAGGGCGTAATCGAGGTGTTGATCCGTAATGGCGCCGATCTGGAAACTCTAAACCATGACGGGATGACCCCAAGACGGGTCTTCCTGGATCATCAGGGAGCAGAAGAGTTTTGGAAGCGCATGGTTATCTTGTTTCGTGAAATCCAAGGAACCAGCCAAGAACCACCTTCGACTTCGGGAAGACCTTTGCAAAGACGAGAACAAATTCCTAAAGCTAGAATGGCGGTATGCGATAAATCCGTTGTCTATTGTCGCTACCAACAGAATAATATTGCCGCTAAAAGGAGCAACCCGTTTTATTGGACCGCAACAGATACGTTCGTTTCTGGCGTTCTTTACTCAAGAAATCAAACAGAAGACGAGAGCTTTTTCACTCAATGCGAGAAGGAATGTCAAGTTGTCTGGGATGATCTTATAAAATCATCGAGAGGTTCAGACCAAGATGAACAAGAACTTGAGCAGAGATCTACAATTGCGAAAACAGTAGAGGCCAAGAGTAGCACCATATTACCCAAAGACATATGGAGATGGGTAAACTTCTCTGCAAATAATGTAAGATATTACCACACGAGTACTCTATTTTCAACCGGCCGGCTAACGTCTTCCGCCCAACAGATAACATGGGTTAGAGTAAGTGGATCAATATCCGGCATCCCGTTTATCTCACGCTTTGCTAAGAGGGTTTTTCTATAATTAGGACTTCCTTAAAGACAATTCTAATATCAACGCCACCGCTTGGAAATTTTTCGAGGACAACATAAAGGCCCGTTACATGAGGAACAACACTTCTCGGATCAGGGAACCACATGCTCGAGTAAGTCATGAGATCAGAATATCGAAGCTACTCATTCGGAAAGCCGAATACAAATACATAGTGATACTAACGAGAAAAAAGATAATGAGCCAGGATGTCTCCAATCCGTCGGACAATAAACATGACGAGAACAGCAAAGCTAAACCAATGGTATCTCTTGTGGTATGTAATTAACTTGTAGTTTTGGCCTTTTCTTAACTCTGCTACATTCAGATTCCATTTATAGATATTGAGGCGGAAGGATATGACTCTTCTACAGCAACGCAAGGTGACGAAGCTTACTCTCCTTTTACCGGGTTCGACGGAGTGCAGATTCCGCAAACCTTAGACCAGACTTCTATAAACGCTGAAAGTGTGTCAAAATTGAGATGCAAGGAGAACCAAGTCATTTACAGGTGGTCAGAAAAACGGTACTCAAAACAATTACACCAAGTTCCACTAGAATGGAGGGTTCGGAATCCGTTTTCCAAACTCACATATTTACTTCGTGCTGCAAGACGACGCGCCGAAAGCTATGAGGACAAAGAGGGGGGAGGTTCTTCTTTAGGTCGCAAGGGGCAAGCAAGTGCCGGCGGCAGGGCCGGCGATTCGACTGGGATGCAGAGGATTCTCAAGGACCGCCGTCCAAAATGGCTGATGGTCCGGCAGCTATGGCTGTGGAGATTGAACGACGGTAACTGTTTTCTTCTTCCATATTTGATCCTAATACTAATATATATTTCCTGAAAGACACCATTCTCACTACGATACCCTCGCGCAGGAACATGTGTATGGCAGACGACTTGCTTGAAACTATCAAACGGAGCAGCTTACATAGTATTTCCGACGTCAACGACCTTATGAAGCACATTTTGCAGGAAACAATTAGATTCCCCGAGAGGTTTAGGCGGGCCGGGCTTGGTGAGCATATACTAGATGTATTCGAAAGTGAGATAGCCTCTGAGGTACGTCCCGGCAGCACCCATTGGAGCAACTTCAGTTGACTTTGTTTTACTTCAAAAGGCCGACGAGGAAGCCACTTTCTACAACAACTTTGCCGAGAACGAGTGGGATTCTAAACAAGCAAACAGAGCTATCAACTGCACCTGGCGCGTAAAGGACATTCGTGACGAGCTGGGTCTGATCCGTAATGTCTTCACCAGCCAGTTGAAAGTTGTCAAGCAATTTTCCAAGGTTCTTGCACCACACCAGCCAAAGACACAAGTCGACTCGGAGTATATTCGCACCCTTGTGTCCGAATTAGAAAGCATAATAGCACGGATTGGAGTAATGGATGGCGAGGCCGCTAAGACCACCGACAGTGTAAGTTCAAACAGCATCCGATCACAGATTAGGCAAACCTTTGCCTGACTACCTGACTTTGACTGATCCGTTCATGATATGACCAGCTCAGCAATATAACTCAAGCAATGCTGGCTCAAGCAGCACTGAAAGAAGCAGAGGCGGCTCGTTTCATGAACTTCATCATCCTACCGTTTACTATTGTCACCGTTATATTTGTAAGTTTAACTTGACCGAGCCAAATAGCCGACTATGATCTCCCACTAAGACTACCAGACCCCTTTATCGTTCATGACGAGCCTCTTCGCTGTTAACTCCGATGGCTTCCCACAAAATGAAGACGGGGAGCTTCGCATACCTTCAGATTGGTTCTGGAAGAGGATGGGTATGTTAATCTCTGGTAAAGCTTAAATCTCGGGTAGTTTCTAACCTCAATATCTTAGTAATCGGCGAGTTTGGGACCCTCATCCCACTGTTCGTTTTCATCCTATTCCTGTATCACTGGCGGAGGGGTCCGAGGAACCGCGAGAACAACCAATAGGATCAGGGTCCGGTACTTCAGCATTTTTTCCAGGGGTTTCATCATTCCTTGGGCACCCAATGAACTGGTCGCTATTAAGATCGAGTCGCAATTCCCTTTTGTGGTAAGTCTTTCATAGTTATAGTATCATACGCTACATTGGAGCCTGATTCAATAGATTGACATTTAACATAGTGCTAGTAATTGCGTGGAACGTGCCCTTCGTACCTTCCTTGGCTCCTGTAATAGTATTGCTGGCCAGTGATGGAAATCTACAATTGATACCATCATTATAAATAGCATATTTGTTTTGTAAGAGTAAGCTTTATGGTAAGCCTGACGTTTCCAGCTACGTCGAACCTCACAACCGTCTTGTTCTGAAGTAAACACTGGGATTAAGTAAGGCAAGACAAGTATACTACTGGGGGTGGTCCAAGAGGCATGGTTCTATATATCACAGAGGTTAGCCTTGGCCGTCAATGTGTTGCAAGATATGATGCTATGGTTATCTTCGGATCTGTAAACAAAAGCACCAGCTCATGTCCTTGTTGATGGCTAGCTCATCGGGGCTGAGATACCCCTGTCGACAGACCATCTCAACTGCGTTAGATGCGCGTTAGATGCAAGGTACACATCATCAGCCCCCACAGAATCATAGATTTCATCACTCTAGATTCCAATAGCCTCTGAAACTATTGGCATTAGCGCCGCGCCAACGAGCAATTCGCGTCCAGCCAACACCACCTTCGGAGCGTTTTTGACGATCTGACAGCGGGCTTTAAAAAGGAGACGCCATGCCACAAAAAACCGTTGAATCCGTTTTTTGCTCTTGCAACCTCACATTCGTTTACTTGCGCTGTCTCAGTTGCTTCCACTCGTTTAATCATCTGCTAAAATGGTTCGCTGTTCTATCCTCGCTGTGGCTTTGGCCATTCTCGGAGCCAAAGCTGGCCCCTGTCGACCCACGACTGTGACGAGCGTTGCCGAGGCCTCTTCGACGATCGCTTCCGACATGACTGTTACTACTTTGGCTGCTACCACTGCAACAACTGCCCCTGTGGAGACCACTTCTACTGTCGTCGCAGAGAGCACAACGACTACCGCAGCGCCCATCTGCGTCGAGACCCAGGTTGTCGTTAACCCCGGCTTTGACGACAGCAGCAGCAGTAAATCACCTTGGTTCGGCGACGGCACGGTCATCACCGACGGCGCCAACAGCTTCCCCAACGCCATGTAAGTCCCAGTACCTCTTTACATCTCGCCTGGTCTAACGGCACTCCAGCTCTTTCGTCTTCTCAAATGGCGGCGGCAACGCCCAAATTTCCCAGACTCTGACCAACCTCGACGGCAACTACCGACTCTCATACAACTGGGGCGTCTTCTCCGGCGTCGGCGTCGGCTCAGGCTTCTCGTGCAGAATCACTCCCAAGATTGGGGACGATATCATCCTTGGTGTTTATCCCGACGGCTATAGCGGATGGACTTCCGAGAGCAAGACCTGGTCAACCGGAGGCAACACTGTTGCTCAGGCTGACCTATCGCTTACATTGCGATGCTCTGGAGAGTATGATCAGCTTACGATCAATGTTGATGACATCACATTGACGAAACTTTGCGGTCCTCAGGCTAGTTAAGAACTGGGCCAAGCTCTATGGGCAAGGAGGTTACAGAAGATGAACTGCATGTCACATATTAATTACTCGCATGAGAATTGCGCTCTGCGCGATACATCTTTCTTTCGTTTTTAGACGGAGTGATGCTGTCTAGATAAGCTACTATTTATATATATTATATTCATGATTGATATGAGTTCACTCTCCCGCTGGTCAACAGTATCAGGTTTCTCGCAGCATGTCACCAAGCAGAATTGATTATATAAATCTCTCCGCGATACTGACCGACAGGATCTTGTCTGCTCGGTCCTACGTCACTGAGAGGCGATGAATAGCCTAATTGAGCCGCACAGCTGACGCAGTCTTACCGCCAAGACACCATGATCTCCCGCTACAAGATCTTGATGGATATCTTTTCAGCTCCATAGCCCCACGTTATGTGATTTGTAAGTTCGAAACGTAACAGATTTAATTGAATGTGGGAGATGGGATCCAAGAAAGGTAAATGAAGTCTTAGCTTGGCGGTTTTCATGCCTTGATCTGATGAATCCTTCGTCATCCAAGAAACGCCATAAGCTTACAAGCGGTATCTCATGACTTAGACTTGCGGGGCAGTAAGCAATATTGCGAATCATCATAGTACTTCCCTCCGTGGAGAAGGACTCATATTGCTCCGCTGGCGGGGTCTTTAGACTAGCTGATTCAGTATAAATCTAGGGGAGCTCGTGGCACGCTATTTCCATACGCCCAGATAGAGTCAAGATGAAGACACTTCACTACTATCTCTACACATCTCTCTTCGTTGGGAGCTCCCTAGCAGCTCGGGGGGGTCACTGTCCACCACTCGGTCCTGTCCTCCCTGCCCCTGTCCGCCCCTCCACCCATTCTTCAGTCAAGTTAGCAGTAGCTGCTATCCAAGCAAGACTCGAAGAAGAGACAGCTCCCTACAACCTGTCTTCCATAGCAGTCGCTATAAAATCAACCTACGAAGATGACTACATGCTCGAATTTGCCAGTACACCTCCAAAGGTCGACCCTCGTGGAGTCGATAAAGTAGACTCCGATACCGTCTTCCGCCTGGCCAGTCTGTCAAAAGTTTTTCCCGTGCTGGCCTTGTTGAAACTTCACAAGGTTAATTTTGAAGACGCGGTTACAAAATATGTTCCGGAGCTTCGAGCATTGAACAAACAGGCTCGAAAGCAAGACGCTGTCTGGGCGGTTGATTGGGATCAAGTCACCATTGGAGCATTGGCGTCTCATATTGGTGGCATACCAGCTGACTGTGGGTATTCGCTTGACCAAGAGTACATATGGTGCTAATAAGTCCAGTGGTAACTGATGTCGAGCCTTACGGAGACTGGACAAAGCTTGGCTACCCGCCTCCTGACCCGTCCAAAAGCCTCAACTGTTCCGGTCTTTTGGGTCTTCCAGAGTGCACCAAAGAAGGTAAGCTCTCATAACTCTTCGTGGTCGAAAACTGCTTACATAGATAGATTTCTTTGAACGATTCGGCGAGAGGCCACCTGTTTACGCACCCTACGCTGTGAACCCCGTCTACTCCAACGTAGGATTCGCGATAATGGGCTGGGTCATTGAGAATGTCAGTGGCATGCCTTCTGGAGAATTCATCAAGAAAGAGATCTGGGATCCTACCGGAATGAAACATACCTTTGACTCCAAACCCGATGACTCCTTGGGTTTCATCCCTGTTGATGATGAGTGGTGGAATGCAACACTTGGTTATGGTGATCCGTGAGTTGACCTAGTTATTATCTATCAACTACAAACACTGACCAGTTTGACTAGTGCCGGAGAATATTACTCTTCCATCAATGATATAATGGCTTTTGGGGATGCTATCCTCAAGAACAAGCTTCTCAGTCCCGCTGAAACAAGAAAGTGGCTGAAGCCTGCTACGAGCACCTCATCAAGAGGCATCCTGCTCGGAGAGCCCTGGGAAATATTCCGCACCGAAAATGTCACCAAAGACGGCCGCCTCATTGAATTCTATACTAAAGCCGGTGATATTACCACGTATCACTCACTCATGGCGTTGATCCCTGACTACAACCTGACCGTCACTCTTCTGAACGCCGGTCCTGAAGTCGGCGGTGGTTTTCTCCAAACTCTTTTCACTGAAATTGTAAAGGAACTACTTCCCGCTGTGGAAGAAGCTGGCAAGGATGAAGCAGCCAAGATCTACGGCGGCACATATAGTGATACCAAGACGAACTCAACGCTCACTCTCTCAGTCGATGATGAGTCTGGATTTCGCATCTCGAATTGGACAGTCAGAGGTGTTGACATTGCAGGCACATATCTCAGCATCGGACTGCCGCCAACATTTCCAACGCCCCCGGGAGAAGTCCGCTTCCGTTTGTACCCTACTGGCCTAAAGAGTGATACAGAGTCATCTTGGCGAATGATGTTCACTGCTGGGTCTGAGGAGGATAACGAGGAAGCGAATGCGATGCTGGCCTGGCCTGATGGAAACTGTAACACCTGGGCGTCATTGGACCGCATTGTGTATCAGCTCTTATCACATGACCATTTTGCGTTTACCGAGACTGGGAAGGGCGGTGATAGGACGGCTGAGAAGCTTGAGCTTGTGGGATATAGGGTTGAGTTGCAGAAGGATGACTGAGATGGGACAGTCATGGGTACAGTTAGGTATGGAATTCAAGGAAAAAGAGACGAGCTGAAAGACTGAATCCTCGGGTAAAGAGGCTTGGCTTTTATTATTACAAATTTGAATCAATGAAATGATTTCGTATACGTATATGGATGACGTTAAGAAAGTGCTTGCTGTTGTGGCTGATCTGTTTTTCGTCTTCATCCATTCATCTGCTTGAATGAGCTGATAACCTCTCTTGCAGCTTTTATTCCTCTTGCATTCTGCTCATCGACGATTACTCCACTAAGAAGACGGATAGTCAACTTCGATAGCCTGAGCAGGCACCAGCGTAGCCAGCGACAAATGCGGCCAAGTCAACCCATTAAAGTTAAGGTTAACAGTCTGCGAATACTGAATCTGTGTATAAGTCACAGGAATAGACTTGGGGCCGGTAACAGGACCAGGAGGCGTGACAGAGAAGGTCGGCAGCGGAGGCGTCGTCTTGCCCTGGATCGGCTTATACGCTGGCTGCAGAAGGAGTGGCTTTCCAGGAGTGTAATCCTGGACTGTAATCTCAGACTTGACCGTCTCGACCCAGAATGTAGATTCCATTTGCACGGCGTCTGCATTAGGTCCTTGGCTACTCGCTCCGACGAGGAAAGCGATGTTGGCTGTGCCGCCGCCGGGGGTTGGAGCAAACTGAGTAGAGACCGTGAAAGTGTTGGTCTCGGTGATATTGAGTTGACTGTTGATGTCGAGAAGGATCTGGATTGGGTTGTCGAGAATAGCCTGGGTGATGGTTCCTTGCTCAATGAAGAGGCTGAGATCCTGAGGCAAACGAGCTGTATTGTTGAGGGCGGCTGTCTGACTTGGTTTGACCTGGATATCAGCCGGGTTTCCAATAACAAACGGATTGATTGGTCGCGGGCCAATTTGCGGTGGTCCCTGAGTTATGTCTGGAGGGTTACCCTGAGCATTGATGGTAGTTCCATGAGGAATGGATCCAAGACGGACAAGCGTGTTGCCCTCCACAGGATTATTATTAGTCTGTGGAACATTCAACCAGAAGCCAGTCTCAGTGTGAATACCCGTCTTGGTACCATCACCTCTTCCTGTAGCAGTGTTGGTAACATCATTCACAGTCTGAAGATACGTGACACCATTGATGATAATGTCATTCTGCTGCTCAAGACCGCGATTGGGGACTTTTCCCAACGGGTTAGAGAAGACGAGATCCTCTTGCGTCAGATTGAGCTCAAGAACTGAGACATTGGGAGGAGAGGGAGGGGCAGGGAGGACGGGATTGGTGAAGGTGGTAGTAGTGGGGGCGACAGAGTTTGGTCGGAAGATGTTGTTGAAGCCAGTTCCGGTCCAGGCTCCAGTGAAGCTGCTCAAGATACCCAGAGGAGGATCGGGGTCATCTCTTGGGGGGGAAGGGGTAGGATCAAAGTTGACTTCGTCGTATTGGAAGTCAACGCCGAGGTGAATGCCAGCACGCGACGATTCTTTGGTAGGAGCCATTGTGCGTGCTGTTTAATTTGAAGGTTGTCTGAATGTATTTGGTGTGTTGAAGGTTCTTGGCGAGGAATATCGATTATGTGTAGGAGATACTCACTCAACTTATACTCGCAGAGAAGACTATCCCCCCAGCACTTTGTCGCTCTAAGGGCATTCAGATCACCACCAATGCCTATCTAACTTCCAATGAGTGCTTCACATGCCTCGTCACAGGCGATCCATGCTACAACAGTACAAGCCCACCTCAATAGCGCACTGGAAACAGTTAAGCTCCTGATCCGTTGCCATACCACCCAGTGGCAACGTTCATATCATGGAGACGCCTTCACTAGCAACGTGACGCGGCAAAAGCACGCTAACATCTTCACATATCTCAACTCGGATGATCTTCCAATATTGACGTTCAGTGGCTGACTGAAAACGATCTCAGCCTCCCTCCCGTCCAGTAAGAAGTCTCGAATTGGCAAACTGAACACATGCGGCTTACCGGCACGTCAACTTCCCCGCAGCCAAGAATGAGGGCGCGAGTGAGTTCTTGCGCTTGTCACTGGTCGCGGCCCGTCCCGGTGAGGTCTAGATTGGTCGTATTTTAGTGCGCTTTGCCGTGTTGGTTCTATCACATACCTGCGATAAAACGGGCACTCAGCCTGTTTTTGCTTGTGAGTATTGTTGAGATGGGAGCTGAAAATATTGAAATGGAGGTGTCCGTGACGAGGCGGAGGACGGATGCATTTTGGATGTTCAGCTGAGTGATTTGGCGGCCTGTGCGATATTTCACATGTTGAAATGGCCTCTCATGAAGGTTCAGACAGGTATAAAGAGTAGACTTCAAACCAGCTATCTTCGTTCCATAATCCGCATCAACATAATACTATAAGCTTCTTCTACTCTGGTCTATGACTGTCACCACCAAAATGGAGCCATCCTTCCAAGGCAACCAATTCCTCCCCGGCACAGCTGCCTACAACCGTGCCAACAACATCTACGCTACCTCTACCTACGGCGTGAGCCGCGACATGAACCCGTCTGAGATCCTCCAACCCGCAAGTGTCGAGGACATCCAGCAAGTAGTCAAAGCCGCTGCTAAAATGGGCAAGCCTCTTGCCATCAGATCTGGCGGTCACCAATACAGCGGTGCATCGTCAACTGGCTCCCAGGGCATCCAGCTAGACTTGAAGCCTACCTTCCGACGTCCCAACATTGATCTCAACATCCTGAGGGAGAACGGCAAGGTGTACCTTCGCTCTAGTGTCAGCTGGCAACTCACCGAGATCTTTGACTTTCTCAAGGATAACGGTGTTTTCATGCCAACTGGCCAGTGCTCTACCGTCTGTCTTGGCGGACACGTTCAGACCGGCGGTTACGGCATGCTTGCACGATCATTCGGTCTTCTTGGAGATTGGGTCCGCGAGCTTGAGATTGTCGACTATAAAGGCGACGTAGTCAAGATCACCAAAGACTCCCATCCAGATCTATTCTACGGTTTTCTTGGTGGCAGCCCCGGTAATCTCGGTGTCTTGACACACTTCAAGATCGAAGTCCAAGATGACAAGAATCATCAGGGTTCCAAGGGTCTCTGGGTCGGTTTCGCTTACAAGGAGGAGACACTCAAGGCTCTACTTGATATTCTTGTCCAGAAGGGAGAGGATCCTAAGTTGCCTCGTGGCTACGACTTTACTGTTAATATCGTCAGTAGACAGGCTAACCTTCTGGATCTTTTCCCTGGTTCTGAGGACGAGCTTAAGCAGAAACTGCCAGATGATGTTCATGATGGAAAGGACAATATTGCTGATCTTCTCAAGTTCAAGTATGCAATGATTGTTGTTTATGCACAATGGGTGAATCTCAATAAAGAGCCATACTCACCCGATCTCTTCACCCAGATCAAGAATGTACCAAACGAATTTAAGATCGTCAAAGAGGCTCCTGAAGGCACCCCAATGTCTGTCATAGCCTCCATGTGGCTGTTTGGCAGCCCCCGCGAGTTTCCCTACCCCTACGATAAGCGCACCAACAGCACCACGTCAACTGAACTTTCCAAGACAGGTTGGTCCTCTTGGTTCGCCGGCCGTATCAACGAGGTCATCAAAGACAAGCACAACGGCCTCTGGGTCTCATCTCAACTCCAAGTCTACGGCGGCGAACAATCCATGTTTCGTAGAAATGCAGGTAACGGCACAGCGTACTGCTTCCGAGATGCGACCTTTGGAGGAACCTGGGATGTGTTCTATCAGGGTACAAAGGAAGCAGCTGAGAAGTGGCAGGCGGTGAATGATGAGGGGAGGGCGAAGTACTTTAGCAAGGCGGATCGACGTGTTCTCTGGGGATCGTATGGTGATTGGAACATGAAGGATGTTTGGCAGTTTTATTACGATCCAGAGACGTATAAGAAGATGCAGAAGATCAGGCTGACGTATGATCCAAAGGGGACTTTTACTGCGAACCCTTTCTGCGTGGAGGCTTTGAAGTAGCCAAGGGTTACAAGAGACTAGGACTCCCGATAGCACGCTCGCTAGAAAGATTTTCATTCTAGATACTCTTCAAGTTACTTGAAAATAATAATAGGTTTGGGATTTTTATTCTGTTATGCCTTGTATATTGGTATTGGACATGGGCGTGCATTCACGTATTTATGTTCATACCCATATCATAAACACAAGCTTAGGCCCCTTGAACTATTTATAGGAAAAGTCAGCAAGAACAAGCTACGGAGGTTAATAAGCTTATACTAGCATTGGTCTGAAAGGCATGAGCCTTGCTAATGAAACAATGGGACGATCAATTGCTTCAACGTGTGCGACGTCACTGGGTCACGCAGAAGAGCAAGGTCATGATCCTTCAGGCACTTTTAGTACCCTGCAAGGCAGACTAGAGGAAAATCTCGGTTAGACTCCCGTCAGCTAAATGCTCTGCCTCTTGTTGGGCCACGTTTAGTGGGCATGCTGCGATCCTTCGAGCAGCTAAGCCCCACCATCGGGGCTGAGCTGTCAATCATTTATCGGAGCCAACACGAAGGGCCTTGGTATTTATTCTAGTGTCTGCAGATTTAAATTGTTACTCGTATTGTTGTCTCAGCGTTATATCGTCGATATGTCACCGATTTCTGAACCCCGACCAGCCGCCCAGCCTGCCGGTGCCAAGGCTTCTCAGCCCGTGCAAATGTCTCAACCGAGAACGCAACAACCTATGAGTATGGGCTGTATATCATTTATCTGGTGCTCACAAGCTAACTAATAACGCGATTCAGAATTCCAACGACCGCAAGATCCTAGAGCCGATCGCAGGCGCCCTCGTGATGACATAGAGCGCGATAGATGCTGTCGGGGTCTGAACTGCACCTCGGGCATTTACATGGTCCCGTGTGCGTGCACGCTGTGCTAAATCATTGCTTTGTGTTGGAATCGGACGGGGAACGAAGGATGGAGGCAATTATGATCAAACTACATGAAATGGTGTTCTGGGCTATTGTATATACCTACAGTCCACGCACAGGTTCATCCGCATCTACAAATAGGCACTACAGATGGGACTGGTCCCAATTGAATACAACGTAATATTTAGCTTATGGCTTTCGTTACATGGTGCCAATATGGTAGAGAACTCAGGACCAATGCAGACGTCCTGACTGCCCGCATCATAAAACTGCTGCGGCACACCATCATTACAATCTTCCTTGTTGGCATACAGATCAATTTGGCAGTTACCCGATTCTTCAAGCCAGAACCCTCTATGGGGGTTGGGGATGCTTTCACAGTCTGGGTCGGCAAGAAGACATTAATCAACAAACTACTGGAAGTATCGCTGGAGCAAGTACCCTGATTACCATCTCCACGAAGGTCAGCGGACGGAGCCGTCTCGCTGTCGCCATCACCAAAATAGTAAACTTTCAAGCATTAGCCGCTGTTGCCAGCAGCAGTAGCGTCATCTTGCAAGTGAGAATCATTTCTGCTTTGGGCAGAAGGCGGGATACGCGCTCGGATCTTGATCAGGTCGTCTTCGTACGCCGGATCCTTTTCGAGGCGTCTAGAACTGGCGGCGTGGAGGAGAGCATGGCGGAAGACGGGCACGTCAATCTTGTTAGGGATTTCGATGATGATATCTGTTTTCCACTGGTCGCCGTAGATCAAGTAGTGGATTGGGAAGGGGACGTCAGCTGCGTGGTCGGCTTCGTACTGTTCGAAGACGATGTCGCGCCAGGTCTTGTTAAGGTTTCTGGATGTCATGCTAGAGCAGAGGAGATTGTAGAATAGTGGTATAAGCTGGATCTTTCTGTTCTTTTCACTCTTCGGTCTTGCCTGAGATCTTATTTGTCGTCTCTTCCTTTCGAAAGTCGCAGTTCAATGCTGGTTGTCGAAGATAGGTTGAATTAGGGAATCTTCGAGCTGACTGTCAAAGCGGAATGCCAATTGTAGATCAAAGTGGGTATTGTGTTGGTTGTCGAACTCGAAGTTCCACATTTGAACACGATTGGTAGGTTGAGTCAAGGAAGTTGAGTTGTCCTGTTGGTTGTTGAACGTAGGTCGAGATGGCCGGTCTCAAGTTGGTTGTGGCATCATAGCAAATGCGGGGTCAGTACCAGGTCTATGCCTCAGGTGAGGGGGATCAGTCATCAAATGGGGTGAGCGGTGCATAGTAAGTTAGAATAGCTTGTCGGTGGATTAATTGTGCATTTAGGAACTTTGCTGGGTATCTTTCTTAGCCTTATACTGAATGGTATATAGTCTAAGTTCCTGGCTTCCTACCCAGGTATGAGAGGTCTGTTACATGGATACTGACCAGGATCTTGTGATGAAAATAAGTCACTGCAGGCGATCAGCAAAAAGGACTCTCAAAGGAGAAGTAGCCGGAGCGGGATGAGCTAGGTTTAACGAGATACTTCTTATCGAGGTGTAAAATAGACGATCTCGGTTGATAGTAACCGTCCAAAACTGAAACAAATAAACCTTTTATACATCTGGATCGGCGCCCTCACGCCATCAAATAGCCCAATCTGGTATATCTCTCTATTCTGTTGGTCATGATTGATCTTTAAGCCCCCAAATTACGGTCTGACATGGATCGGCAGCGCGCGGATCAGTCCACTTCTTGAGAACTCGTATTCAACCAACAGCATAGATCGGGTCAGAAGACTTTGGTCACTTCAGTCATCTACAGAGGAGCGGAACTATGTTACATTACGTTTGGGCCTTGAGTCATTTTCAATGGCAAGATTGCGAATTGTCTTGCTTGGTTGACTGTCATTGACGAACAATCTGATGTCAGCGACTGCATGAATACTTTGCTTGTCGTGTTGTGTGAAAGAGCTGCACGTATATGCAAACACTAGAACCTTGGGCATCTCCCTAGGTTCTCGAGTACCAGATATGGATTGTCCAGGTAGCATCTCTCCTTATATTTTCACAGCAGCCTTCAGATCTCCACGCGAATAGCCATTGACCATAGCATTTCTTTGGTGAATGCTGTTGTCACCTTGCTTACGCCAGATCAGACCTGAAACATGCCAATTGATAACGGGGAAGGTTGCCGCCGGTGTGGGGAGGCAGTACACTCAACTGACTATGAGTATGACAAATTATGAAGTGATACGATTAGAGGAAGAGCATATATTGCAGACACATGGACTACATGCGCTACAAGTAATCAGAGGGTATAGGATACGTTTTCCCGCATGTTAAGAATGAAAGTAGCTTACTCCCAACTTCTCTAACACTTGGCAGCTTCATATCACGTAAGCTGTCCTAGAACCCAGGCGGAAGTTTGGGCTTCGAGTGATCAATGGTGACTCCTTGCTCTAGAGACTAACAGACCAAATTAACTTAGCTCTTCTCATCAGAGCGAGCCCTGGCTTCTGGGGGGGGCTGACTACAAGCAAATTCTCCACTGCCATATAAGCAATACTACAGAGCTCCCAAGCCGAATATCTAGAGCAAGTGCAAGAGGGGACACAATAGACTACTTATATTACGTCATCAACCTACAGCAGCTCTGCATTTACTCATTTACGCCCTCATCTCCTAAATTCTGAGCCTGTATAAGGGAAAATGACACGCCCCTTAAGCTTCATCTGCATGAGGTATGACTTTGGTACATAGCTGACCTGGGCATCAGAAGACGCTACACATGAGGTATTTAGTTGGATAGTATTTCTGTACCAGATAGTAATTGCCAATTTGCTCTGACTTTCATAGGGGTTGAAGTTGAAGGATGGCACTCCACCGATGTGGGTGCTCCTGTAGACTCTTGGCACTCCAGGGCACATCAATCGAGGAATAGTTAAGATAGAAACAGTGTAAGTCATAAATATGTAAATGGCCCTAGAATACCCTAAGTATATGGTAGATGGCACTAGAAAGATGCTGAAAATAGCTTATCCTAAGAATAAAGCGATTGCAGTTACGTCGATCGTCAGGCTGCAGATTAGGGTATAGGCTATTAGTTGCCATAGGCCCATAGTCTTCAGAGTTATCACAAAAACAAGGGTGGAATTAAACTCATGACGCCCCTTGAATACCGCCGATATATGAGTTTCCTTCTGAGAACCTCAAAAGCTGGCATTTCCCCCAGCATGATCCGGGAATCTCAATGCTTTTTAACACAAGTCCGTCTCGCTGGATGTTTGATACCAAGTTCAGGCGCACGATTGATGTCCAGCAATCGAACCTTGGTCAGGCTCTGTCTCCGCCGACGTAGATTGTGCGAATGCATGTGATTGTGGATTTTGTGAGTCGCTTTGCTTCGATCGTGTAGAATGTGTGTCTTGACGCTCAGCCGCTTCGGTCTCTGTACCCGACATAGACTGTGTCTGTTGGCTCGTAACCCCGGACAAGGCCAGATTAGGCGCATAAGGTAAAGTTCTGATACTACTACGCCTTGAGAGAACGTCGTGAGGTGTGAGAGACGACCTCGGAGTCCCTGTTCTTGACAGGTTGAGCCTTCGCCTCATCTCCCTATCTTTCGCTTTCATAGCACGTTCCGTTTGAATCTGTCCTTCAGCCTCCTCTTTACTATGCCGTGCCTTTTGATGTATTTTCTCAAGTTGCTCTAAGTTTTGTGTAAGTTGGTGGTTGAAATGGTTCATACAAAAAGGGGCTCACCATCGCTGAGGCCGGAGTACCGCAGCGCCAAGTTGGGATCATTGAACGATTTTTTCCAGCCTTCCTCAATAATAAAATCTGAGCCCAGTACAACGTCAAAAGGGACATCGTCATGAACTAGAAACTCATGCCGGTGAGTGTATGCTGCATTCACAGAGTACCATGTGAGGGTTATAGTCGCTTTTGGGACTATAAGGTCACTCTGCCCATTGAACCCAAGCCATGCTTTGGCGCTCTTGATGTCCTCCTTGTTCCCTTCGACTTGAGCTCTCTTGAGAACTCGTGACGATATCCAGTTCTGCTCACATCCACTGTCTAGTTTAACCTGAAAAGGGGTTGATGCCAGAACACCGGGTTCGTCCGGCACAATAACAAAGGGAAACAGAAACGCACGGCCAGGACTTATCTCGCTATACTCATACAGGCGCCTGGAAGCTCCCTCGAGGTCTGGAGGCACCGAATAAGTCATCGCTGATGGTTTGAAGGTCGAAGAAGAGGCGCCAGCTGTTCGTATAATAGGTTCTGTGGGTCTCATTGCGTCACTTCGAGACTGAAGATTTTCGCAAGACAAAGATGAAGGCATATCCTCAGCCGCTGTCCTTTCAGGAGTTCTGGGTTGAGGGGAATAATAAGGCACATAGAGTTGACCACCCATTATCTTATGGAGTTCTGCCATTTGCAAACTACAGGATTAGAATTAGCAAATTTAAGCGTCAAACTCCACTCACACATAAGTTGCGACTTACTGATTGATTTCCTCATTAAAGATCTTGCACCAATATTCCAATTCATCTAGCCGCAGGGTTATCTCTCCTTTTCTTCCACTAACGCGAAGCTTTTGTCTCTTTTGAATGAGTTTCTCAACCTGAGGTACAATCCGAATTGTGTGTCGCGCAGAGACCTGGAGAATTTCGTGGCTTTGTCCATGGGGTTCCAACCGAGGCAAAACCTCTAAGCCCCGCTCAAGTATCTTCTGACATATTAATAGACGATCAAAGACTTCTTCATCCGGGAATGTTGATGAAATCTTTCTTAAAATAGCTGAGGTATAGTCAACGAATCCAAGTACGCTGGCGGCAACTCCAAGGGCCTCTGCCATCGTTGGGGGCAAATGCCAGCGTCAGAGCAACGGAGCAAAACGCAGAGCAATTATAGAGGAAACCAGGCAGTGCAGCGAACATTGAAACGGTCTTATACTGCAGCCTGATGCGGAACGCGGAAAAGTTGTTTGACCGGCATGAGGCCTACCGCCACATCACGTGGTGATGAGCTCTTGATAAAGTCAGGCTGTGACGGCTGCATCTGTTTATTTTGATAAGAACATCCTCATTTTCGGAGTTTCAATCGCAGGTGACATGGATCCCTCCGCACCAGCTCACGATAGCAGCAGGCGTCAGTCGCCGACAAATGTATCACGAGATACACAACAACAAGCTTCACCCAACGAGATGGGCTACCCGAAGTTAGCCAGGCTGATGGGTGACTCTCCCGAGACAGGCATCTTTCGTCGCTTCAGGCAGCTTAATATGCTCAATCTATTGAGGCTGCAGGCAGAAATACACGGAATGGAGGATGAGCTTTTTAGCATTATCGAAGACGACCAGCAGTCAGACATTTCACACAGAAAAGACTACGCAAGGAGCTTCTTCCTCCTCCAGCGCTTTGCAGAGCAAGGCAGTGACTGTGAGCAGTACGAGCTTATGTTGGATATTGGCAAGAAACTCGAGGAGTACAGTAAGTTCCCGGGCAATTATCTCATTTTTCATCGGAAGCTGATAAGAAATTCGAGATTCCGCGGTGGCGGCTGCAAGTGCTGTTGCATGCTTACCAAGCCCTGAGAAACGTTCGTTGGCATTTCTACGACTCTGGCTTGATTCCCAGTGTTCTGTTGAACACTTTCCGCTCGGAACTGAGAGTACAACGTGGAACTTTGAAGATATTAATGAATACTTCAAGCTTGACAAAACGAGCAGCGACCGGATCTCTTCCCTGGTTCGTGGCGCGCTCTTGGATGCCTATCACACTTGTGCCGAACAGATCAGAAAGTTGAAAAAGAGACCCCGCGAGGTAAAGTAATGAAACTTATATGTTTGTATCTATCTATTAATCCAGTGTAGAATGACGTATCTGCTCAAGGATCGGAACCCAGGATCCAGAAGTATGACGATGAAAAGCTTCGTGCGGTAAGTGATGGAATTACTGCTGCGCTTGCATCGCTGCTCCCGACAGTGATGATTCTGATTCTGTATTTTGTCAAACGGATGCTTGTTAGGATTGGGCTGGTCATTGTTTTTACTACTCTTTTCTCTATCATTATGTCTTTTTACCCTGGCGCTAAGAAGGGAGAGGTATTTGCTGCCGTTGCAGCTTTTGCTGCTGTTGAGGTTGTTTTTATTGGGTCTACTAGTACTTAGTGTTTTTATATATAAAGTAACTACTTTAAAATAAAAAATATCTTAATTAGTAAACTTTATTTTTTTTTTTTTAAGTTTATATATTAGCCTTAAAAGGTATATCTAAGTATCTTTAAAGTCTAGTATAATTTAAATATTAATTGTCTTTTAAGTAGGTAAATCTTTATTAAGTTAAAATTATTATCTTAGTAGCCTTAATTATAGCCTAAACCTTACTATATATAAGCTAGCTTTAGAGCCTTGCTCTTTAGCTGGCCTAAATCTTCTTCCTGTAACCTACTCTAAAGGTATGCTTTAATTATCTAATAAGTAGTAAGTTATCTAGCCTAAATACCTTCTAATTATAACTACTAATAATATTATAGCTATACTATTATAATATCTATTATTAGAAGAAGCCTATAGAATCCTAACCCTAATAAGCCTTATTTAATAAAAGGAAGCCCTAATATAATTACTAATCCTATAATTAATTAAGCCCTTAGTAAAAAGACTTATAATAAGCTATATAATAAGGCCCTAAAAATTATAAAGAACTAATACTATATAGATAATATTACTAATATCTAGTAAGTATTTTTTAGTTATTAGATTCTTAAGCTTATATAGTCTTATTATAAGCTAGTTAAAAGAGGCTTTCTTAGGGATAAGATTAAGAAGCTAAGTAAACTTAAAGAGAAGTTACTTAGAAGGATAGATCTAGAGCCTAAGAAAAGAAAATTTATTATGGCTATTTATAATAGCTTGTATAATAGGTAGTTTATAACTATCTGGTTATAAGCTAAGATAGTATTATAAATTATTAGCTTATAGCTATAATAAAGATAAGGGGAATAGTATACTGTGAAATCTGTAATAAAGAGAGGTAATTAAGGGGTTTAGGGGGAAAATATATTAAGTTTTATATAGGTTTAGGTGCCTAAAGTTAAAGACTGTTGGCGTAGGTGGTAAAGATGGGCAAATAGACTACGTGACAAAGCACATGACTATTATGCTTAGAATAGTAGTGCACTATTAATGTAAACAGGGGTAGTAAACTTTATAATTATGCTTTTCTTACTCTAGATTTTAATACTATAAATATTTATTAATTTAATTTAATACTTATATATAAAATAATAAAAATATTTTATTTTAAGATTAAACTATTAACTAAAGATTAATATATTTATAAATAGGGTTTGAGGGAAGGAGTCTAGAGGCGTAGATAAATACTACCTTATATGAAGAAAAGAAAAGGTAAGAGGTTATATCTTCTCTAACATGTTCTGTCTTCTACCGAGTGCGTGGAAAGGGGACTGGTGAAGGTAAGATTCCGTCTGACGCAGAGGCTGGGGAAATTGATTTCTCAGCGACGACTGTATCAAGTTCTCTGGTATGGCAGATGAACTACTTTATGTTGGCAGTAGTGGCAGTAGCGTTGGTTTCGGTGGCTATAAGATATCCAGCACGCCTAGAGGATTTACGAGGAGATGATCTTGAAATCCAGGGGCGGCTTATAAATGTGCGAAGATCGGACGATGAGGCCCAGTCGGTCTCACTCTCGGAGGACAATGAGACTCAGCTGTTTGGATCAATAATTCTTCAATTCACCATCAGAACATTTAAGTATTCTTTTTTGCATCTTAAATCAACAAGGTCAATCCCCGCTGTCTAGCTAGAGTAAGGCTTCCCCTTCTTAAGAGTCTCAAGAACAGCAACGCTAAGGTTGGGAAGCTTAAAGTTGAAAGCACCCTTGCCATCAGCCTTAAGAACAGTCTTCTTAGTATCAACAACATTGTTACCCTTGTGAGGATCGTTGAACGCAAAAGGATCCTTCTCCTTGTTGGTCAGGAGAGTAAGCTCAGCTTGAGCACCGGGCTTGACACCCTTGAAGGACAAGGAGACGGGAACGTCAGCACCTTTGGTGGTGTTGTACGCAGCACCCTTCCAGATAAGAGTTCCCTTGTCCTCGTTCTTGCCAGCGACGTAGTAGAGAGGGTCGAAGTTGGAGGTGGCGGGGAGAGTATGGGTCATGGGGTGGCCGGCAAAGAGGGACCAGACGTACCAGCTGGTGGAGCGGGTAGTCATGGCGGAGTCGGCGGCGAATTGGATCATGGTGATGGACCACTGCCAGCGGTTCTCGTTCTTGAGGATAGGAGCGTAGAAAGTACCGGGGATACGGTCGGCGTTACGCTCGTAACCACAAAGAGCGACGGCCTCACCGACACCAGAGATCCACCAGGGGTAAGGCATAAGATTGCCGCTCCAGCCAGTACCACCGTTAGGGTGAGTAGAAGCAACCTCACCAATGATATGGCCGTACTTGTTGTTATCAAAGAGGTTGAACTCCTCAACAAGGACATCGGGCTCGCGGTAAGGATGGTAGTCACCGATTCCTGGAGCAGGAATGTCGAAACCAGCATCCGTCTTACCGACGGGGTCGATGGAAGCGCCAGAGGAGATGACGGTGAGATCAGGGTGGGCCTTCTTGATAGCATCGAGGAACATGGGGAAGCGGTACTCCTTGTAGGAGTTCCAGCCGGTGGGATAACCAGCGAGCCAATCCTCGTTTCCGATTTCAACGTAAGAGAGTCTGAAAGGCTTGGGGTGGCCGAGCTCAGCACGCTTCTTGCCCCACTTTGAAGTGACGGGACCTCGGATGAATTCGATCTCGTCGAGGGCGTCGTCGATGAGAGGCTGGAGTTGGTCCTTGGGGGTGACAGAGCCGTCGAGGGAGAGGCCAGCATAGACACCAACGACTGAAATCTGTTAGCATGAGCCTAACCGACAGATAGTATTATTTAACTTACTGATTTCAAGGTTCATATCCTCAGCCCACTGGAGATACTCCAAGATTCCAAGACCGTGAGTCTGCTGGTAGCTCCAGACACCCTCGAAACCAGGACGGTTGCGGAGAGGTCCGAGGGTATCCTTCCAGTCCCACCAGGTCTTGTTGGTGTTGCCCTCGAGCATATTACCACCGGGGAAGCGCAGCAGGCTCTTTACTGTATGTCAGCAACTACTCACGAGAAACGTCATACGGTGAGACCTACGGGGTGGAGACCTTCGAGAGCCTCGGCAAGGTCAACTCGAAGACCGTTCTTACGGCCCTTGTAGGTAGGAGGAAACAAGCTGATGAGGTTAAAGTCAAGAGATCCATCAGCGCCCTGGAAGATGTCAGTATATGTCGCATTTCGGTTTTGATTGTAACTCACCTTGGGGTCGTAGGTAATAGCAAAAGTGTTGTTGCTGTTGGGAGCGTTCTTGTTAGGAGTGAGCACAAACTCATGCTCAACCCACTGCTTCTTATTGGCCTTGGACTTGACCTTGACACTACCAAAGACGTCGTCGGTGATGTTAGATCGCAGAGATGCTGTAAAGTGGCCTTTGTAAGCACCCTTAACCCAGAAAGAGCCAGTGTACTTTTGCCTCTTGACATCCATTCCCCAGTATCCTTCGTTGAGGAACCCAATCTCCTTGGACTTGATCTTTCCAGGTTTCACGTTCATGGAGACGGGGAGAGCGTCGGAGAGAGGAGTATCGAGACGGTTGAGGGAGAGCTCCGCATCGTTGATGGATCTCCAGCCAGATAGAGAAACGGGGTATTTCTTGCTGTACTGGAAAGCACGGTTGCGGATGAGTTCAGCATAGATGCCACCGTCACCGGAGTTGTTGATATCCTAGCCCCAAGTTAGCATCCCAATCATCACCAATGGTGAGTTCAGACCAACCTCGTGAAGGAAGCCATATTGATGACCGCTAGTAGCGTTTCCGCCCTTGTTGTCCACCTTGATGTTGACAGACTCAACAGCCACGAAGCAAGCCGCAGCCGCAAGAATTGAACTGAAGCGAACCATGATGTCAGGTTTCGAATGACCTTGCCGTGCAGATGAGGTGAGATTCTCAGAAACTGCGATGCTGCTAACGGTCTTATATACAATGTATTCTTCAATTCAGGCACAAACCTGCACAATTCAACCGGCTTAACCAACCCCATTCCGTTCCTGCAGAAAACAAGCGGTCCAATAATTGACAGGATAAGCTTCTCCGCACTTTGACGATCGTATCATGGTCACTGCCGAGAGAACCATCAACTTTACCCGAACGCGGGGGGGAAGAGGATCGTGAGAAAAACGGTTAAATTCTGGGGGTTGATCATGGCGTTTACTAAAACTGTCGATCATGGCTTGTTTTCGAGTTGGGGTAAAAAGCTCCAATTGAGCAGGGATTTGAGGGGAACAGGGAAATGATTCGTGCGCATGGTAGAGCTTGTGTGGACCTGAGTCGCATTGTGTCGTGATCTTCATGATTGACTCGGTGTAGCTCGCCAAAACAAGCTTAGCTTTTCCGATTGACAATTTCTTCTAATTCATCCACGAATTAACGCGATAAATCGCAATGGGCCCAGGCATGTTCACATGATGAGAGACCGGATAAATGACACTTGGCTATATCATGTCATGTCATAATCATACTAGCATTCTGCTTCTATGTCGCTATTTCGTAAAAACATAAACAATTGCTTCCATTTCCTTTTTGTCCCTGATTACTCTTCGCTTTGCTCCAAGTGATCAGCCTTTTCCTTGCTTGCGAGGTATTGCTGGGGAGTGTTGCGAGGTCGGGTCTTTGCGAACTTGACTGTTGAGAACACAGAGGGCGACTCCTTGAAGATGAGCTCGATCTCCTCGAGGTTGCGACCCATGGTTTCAGGGAAGAACAGGAAGACCGAGATGGGAACGCATGCGGCGATGACGGCGTACACGATGTAGTACTGCCAGCCGATATTCTCGAGAGCCACTGGGGTGACCATGACGACGATGAAGTTCCTACTGTTGTTAATATTGGTGGTAATAGGAAGGAGAAGGGAACAACATACCAGAGCCAGTGGTTACCGGTCGAGATGGAAGACATGGCCATTCGGAGACGGATGGGAGCAACTTCAGTGCAGTACAAGAAGTTGGCACCCAGGAAACCGATGGGAACAAAGGTGTTGTAAAGGTAAATGAAGCATCCGGCAGCAATCATGGCAGGCTTGTTCTCGCTGCCGAAAGAGGTGGTGATGGCGAGGGCAATCATGCAGGCTGACATGCCAATACCACTGATCATGAAGACGGCGCGACGACCGAAACGATCGATGGTGAAGAATGCGATGAAAGAAGCCAGAAACTTCCAAGTGAGAGCTCCTCCGGTGAGAATCTTGGCTGTCTCTGCGCTCATACCCAGGTTTGTCTGGAAGAGAACGTTGGCGTAGACACTGACCAGGTTGGAACCACTCATCTGCTGGTAGAACTGGAGGAGGATGCAGAGGAGGAAGCGGTACAGGAGCTTATCCTCACCCATCTTGAGCATGTCGCCCAGACGAGCTGCGTTATCAGAGGTCTCTTCGAGAGAGTGCTCGATACCAGCAACTTCGGCGAGAACCTCTGTGGAGTCGATGGGAAGACCCCGGAGGGCAGCGATGGCGTGACGAGCCTCCTCAGAGCGGTTCTTGAGAACGAGCCATCGGGGACTTTCGGGGAAGAAGTAGATGCTGGCCATGAGGATGAGGGAGAAGGCAATGGCGATGGCGATCGGGGGTCTCCATGTGACAGGGCCATGTTGAAACTCAAAGAAACCAAGGTTGATCCAAGACTCAAGAACGTAACCGAGACAGATGAACAGACCCGTCAACACAACCTGACGACCACGGTTCACAGCCGCCGACGTCTCACTCTGCCAAACCGGCACAATGGAACTCAACTGCCCAATACCCAAGCCAACGATAACCCGTCCAACAATGAACTGCGCGAGCCCAAAAGACGACGCCTCAAGGATCTCTCCAATCAAGGAGCAAATCGCCGCAGCAAAGATGACATTCCTACGTCCAAACTTATCACCCGTATACGAGCAACTCAGCGAGCCGATCAGCGCACCGATGACAAAGGTCGCGACGACGAAGCCCTGGAGGGTTGATTTGGAGCTCTTGTCAGCGCCGGTGGAGTTGACGGTGTCGATCTCGGGGAAGGTCTTGACCCAGTCTTCCTCGGAGAGGAGACCACCGATGCCAGCTTGGTTGTAGCCGAAGAGGACGAAGGAGGGGCCGACGATGGCGGCGATTTGGAGGATGGACAGGGACTTGCCGCTGACGCCCATGTATGTTGGCACGCTCATCTTGGGCTTGTTCAAAATGTCTTCAAGAGGGTTCGAGTTGGAGACAAGTTGGGGAATGGGCCTGGGTTGGAGATTGGAATTTGGAGGTTCATCGCTAGGTTTTATACCAATGTCATCGTTGAGACTAGAGACTCCAGATTTCTGCGGAGCCCCATGGAGAAGCAGGAAAAAACCCCTCGTATGTGGGGATAAGATTTAGTTGATCCAAGCTCGACTGTAACAATAATCATGAGATTTGTTTTTCTTGCTGCCATGGCCCATGTTCTTCTCACGGTGAGGATTTGGGGTCACGGATAATACGGCACGGTCTCTTTTCGGAGCTGCCATGTCGACAGTGGATATCGGGTCCCGCGAAACGGGTCAGTGAGCTCCGCAGTCGCGAGTCAGAGAATGCAAAATCTCGCAGCGATAAGGCTCGGAGTAACTGCAATAGGCATTCCTTATCGCCAAGCGATGAGGCTCATGCACGGCATTGGATGGCTGCGGGTCCGGTAGAGGCGCGCTGCTCCTGGTCGCGAACGGCAAGGACGGCACTTTGGAGATGCTGACTAGTATCTCATCTCGCTGCCTACGGGAGATTGCGGAGTCGGGTGGTATCATTTACATCGTCTAGAACGTTTTTAATCGACGTTGGTTTAGGTGATTAAGCTTCAAATAGTCTTCGGAGTTCAGATTTGAGAGCATGCAGGTCGGAAAGCTTACTCGACAGACCAGGCGGTTTGAATCGTTCTAGAAAATTTCTAGGGGAGCAGCATTGTCGATCTTCTGTTCCGTGGCGCTCTCGGCCGATCCGTTTTCCGGTTTTTGAGCGCTTATGTAAGATGAACGAATGACGTCTTTTAATCGAGGGATTTGGATCAGTTGATTTCAGCGTGATGCCAATTGTTAACGTAGTAAATGGTATGTAATAGAGCGTATGTAAACCTGACGAGAGAGATATCGGGGAACTTGATATCTCTGACCAATTACAGTAGCATCATTTATAAAACTGTGGGAAAAGACCCTTACCTCCACGGGGAATCTCAAAGCAAATGCTCCGTTATACTACCCCATATCACTTGCTCAACAAAAAAAAATCTCACAATGCTTCATTGATCCACAATCGTGAGATAGCTCCAGTTTAGATGACTCGAGAAATCTGGAGCCTCGAGAGAGAAAAAAGCCCCATGGCCCGCTCAACGTTACATATGCTGAACGGCGTTACTTTATAAGAACGGCGCCAGGTCCGGTTTTGTTGGTGAGATGTGATGAGCTTGGACCGTTGATGTAACCGCGAGATTCGTGTGTTGCATGTCGGTGCGATAGCCCACATCACGAGAGCAGATGTGGTGTTTTTGTGCGACCGAGAATATCGCCTGCACTTATCCGAGTCGCTGCACTGATAAGAACTTCGACTTTGCATGATTGACGTTGTTCTTCGGTGGTATTTGCAGGTTTGGATAGTATGATGAAGATGGAGTTCGGACATAGCATAGCATCTCCGGGTCTTGGCGAGTTAACCTGGTAATGTTAAAGAGTGCAAGTTTGACTCGAGTTCAATTTGGTCGAACTGAGGCCCAGGTGGTGATTTACGATAGCGTCTTATAATCCTGAGTAAACATGTAAAATCTACAAAATGCGGGGATCATAGGAAGTGAAAGATCTGATTGCATGGTTGCAAATAAGCATAGATCATCCTGATCAAACCCCAGATAGATCTCTTCAAGCAGTACAAGGTCATAGGACAAAATTAATTAAGATAAGCTGGAAAATAACATCTGCCCGTATCTCCTACCCTGAAGCATGTCTGGCGAAAAACCAACTTCATTTCGACCTTTATCTTATCATACCATACCATATCGTATCTTATCGTTATCGGATACAATTGCTCGTGGATGGAGTGGCTAGATTGTGGCGCTGACGTGGTGTCAAGCCACAGTGGCAGTAGTTCGTCAATTGCTCATCTTTGGATCAACTTGGCAGCACGACACCGAAAGACTTTGGAAAGGCATCTCAAGTTTGAAATGACTATGATGAGCATTACAAAGGGAACCAATGGAGAGAGGGACGTGAATATATGAGACATGTTAGGAGACTTGAAAGATTGCACGGTGCAGACCAGCCGGCATCCGCGGACGTTGATACCAATGGCCTATCGTCCAGCTCGTCAAAGAGTAGCTACTCTGAAAGTCTGTCGCACAGGTATAGGTAATCTGAAGCCCTGTTTCAATTATCCACGATTGAAATTGAATATGAATTCTCTATGATTTCTTTGTTGCCAGTATCATCAGCCTGCACTTATTAGAGCAGCTTTGAACTGGAGTAAATCCGAACCTCGATTACAGTTCACAACAATGCAAACGTAGGAGGAAATTGTAGTTGCATGAATTCGTCGAAATGGTGCGTCTATATAGAAATCCGAAGGATTCGTAGTGCCAGGAAGTTGACAGTGCCCGCGGGTAGCGAAGCTCCGGCCCCCGCGGGCTTCCTTGTTCCTCAAGACATCAACTTAACTGCCTATGCTTCTTTCAACTTAAGCACTCTATCCCAAGAACCAGTGGGAATCAGACAAAACTTGTTTTGACAGCCCTTTAGCTCTTTATTTACCGAAGCGCCGAGGCATCTTTTTGAGTTTGCGGGGTAGCGCCAGAATCTTTGAAGCTTTACCCATCTCAAGCGATCGCTGGAGGTCAATTAAAGTCAATCTCCCTCCGACCTAGATTCATGTAACTTGATTCTCTCTCAACTGTTTCAAGTCGACGCACCTATCGCAATGCCTTCCATATCAGCCTCAGCAGTGTCACTCATCATAAAATGGTTCATCTCGAACAAGGCCGACCAGGAAGATGAAGCGGCGACGCGTCAGGATATTCAAGAGACCTATCTCCGACCGCAGGACCATCGCCCTCCCAGCAGTCTCGGCTCAAACATAACCATCGATCGCGTCGATGTGCAGGAATGGCCTCTGTACAGGATCTCCACAACATATTCTCAGACCAAGAGTCAGCAGCGCAAGGCCCTTCTTTACATCCACGGCGGATCTTTTTTTAAGGAAGTATTTCCCCAGCATTGGAAAATCGCCGCGCAAATTGCTGCTGAGACGGATCTGGACGTCTTGATACCGATTTATCCGCTGGTTCCGAGACCAGTAGCTACAGCGCAGAAACTTGCTGATGGATTTGTCGATATTTGCCGTTTGTCGAAGCAGTCTATCGTGAGCATAGCGGGCGACTCGGCAGGCGGTACACTCGCTCTATCGACTACCCTCCATCTCCGAGATACAGCGCCTGATCTATTCGCAAAAATACGCTCTCTGATTCTCATAGCGCCTCTTCTCGACTGTGCAGTCGATCATCCAGAAGCACTACGCATCGCCAAGATCGACTTCTGGCTCGGTGTAACGAGTCTTCGCATTTCAGGGAAGATGTTTGCGGGAGACTTGCCTATCAAGCATCCCCTAGTCAGTCCACTGTACGGCGATATGGAGAATCTTCCACCGTTGCTGATGTTTGGTGGCCCGATGGATTTGCTCTGTGCTGATGCTAGACGGTTGAAGTCGAAGTTGCTGGGCAAAGATGTGGATGAGGCTCCGGCGGGGAGTGTGGAGACGGATCGGCTTGTGTATGTTGAGAAGGAGGGAATGCTTCATGTCTGGCCTTTGCTCCCGCATAGTGAAGGTGCAGAGGGACGAAAGATGATTAGTGCTTTTGTTAATAAGCATTTAGAGCGATAGATCTCTACCGCGAGCTTGACCAAGCTTTCAGTTGTTACGCTTGCCATTCAATGTTGTTAAGTCACATCCGAAAGTCCTTTGGGTAAAGACCATAAGCGGCCAGGTTTGTCATCCACTGTTCGTAAGCATCTTGCGTCTGGCCCAACCGGATCTTCTCTGGTCCACCAATTTTTAAGCATATCAATTTCATTATCGACCCTTCAGGATTGTCAGCGAATAGCTATAGTGATGAAGACCCACCTTCCCAAAGGAGCATCCGGAGCTTGAAAACTATAGCTGGAGCTATGTCATTGCCTGCAGCTATGTAGTGAGATGATATATTGGCTTTCATATAAAGAGGGGGAGCGATGGATGTTAAAGAAATGACCACTTGTTTTATCAATTATTTCCTTGCTTGTTGAGGTATAAACGAAGATGCGCTTCCTTCAGCTCGCCATCGCCTCATTGGCCTCCGTCGTCGCAGCGACTTCATCCTTCGACACTTGGGCACATGGCCGAGTTGCCCTCCAAGATGTCAGCATCCACTTCCGCTACGCCGGCTCAGGACCTCCTCTTCTTCTCGTCCACGGAAATCCCCAACATAGCCTTACATGGCAATTCATCGGTCCTATTCTCGCTCAGAACTACACCGTTATTGCTCCCGATAACCGAGGCGCTGGTGACTCAAGCGTTCCTCCTGATGGGAACTACACTGCTGCTGCATCGGCAGAAGATCTCAAAGGCGTGTTGGACTTCTTGAACATCACATCTGCGTATGTGTTTGCGCATGACAAAGGCGTCGGGATGGCAACTGCACTGGCGATCAAGTATCCAGATCTCGTCAAGAGGCTTGCTCTGGCTGAGTATGTTCTTCCAGGCTTCACATATGAGCAATCTTCAAACCCAGCGCCGTTCTGGGATCTCTACCAGAACTGGCAGCTGGCATTCTTCCAGGTCCCCGATTTAGCCGAGTTTCTCATGTCAGGCAAGGAAAAGCAATTCCTGCAGTGGTATTTCTACCATGGAAGTTACTCTGGTGTTGAGAGTTTTAGCGAAGAGACAGTCAACAGGTATACGAGCAGTATCTCGAAGCCAGGATTTCTAAGATCTATGCTTGGACCGTTCTCAAGTTCGACTGTTTACCAGGATGGGAATTTCTTCAAGGCCACGTTGAATGAGAGCCGGTTGAGCGTGCCGCTGCTCGGTATGGGCGGTGAAGCGAGTTTGGGACTGAAGTCGGTTCTTAAACAAACCTTTGAGCCAGTTTCATCTGACCTTGAAATTGACGTAATTCCAAAGGCCGGGCACTGGGTTGGTGAGTTTTCCTACTGACCCCGATAAAGAACCTAGCTAATTGATGAGCAGCGGACGAGAACCCTCGATGGACTGCGAGGAGGGTAGCCAAGTTCTTTGGCGAAAACGATGATAGCCTGCCAAATGCTGACCTGAGTTACTTGGATGATCTAGTTACTTTGGATGTCGGTTTTTACGGTACTAAGAGGAACGTTGCGCTGGGCACTCAGTGAGTGATCGGGGCGTTCGGCTAGCCATCAAGACTGTTGGCGCGTGGGTTACAGGGTTCATAGACAAACCGCAAAGATCCCAGTACATTTGAATGAAGCTGATACTTCCATCAAATGTCTAGCATGAGCTCTGTCACAGGACTGCAGTCGGCATAAATACGTCGTATGTAATACTCTGAAAATAGATACAAGAATGTTGCACCTGGCAACTCCTACACTCAATCTCATATATACTCCATCATAGCTAGCCCAGAGCTCACTTCTTGACAGCACATCCAATGCGCTCAGAGCTAATAGCAATGTCGTCAAACCAGAAAGTGTTGACAGCACCGCTATACGACTCCCAACCAAAGTAAACACCCTGAACCTTGGGCTTAGGCTTGCTCCTGGCCCAGCCGCCAGCATAAGAAGCGGGAGCGTCAGGCTTGTAGACAAGACCCAGCACGGGGTTGTCGTTGAGCCAAGTGGCGATGGTACCATCGGGGGAGAGGTGGTACTCGAGGCACTGCCAAGTGTTGGCGGGGATGCTCTTGGAGGCAGCGATGCCGTCGGGGGACAGGTCGGGGAGAGTGGCGTCGTCGGATTCGTGGTTGTACATCATGATCTTGCTCTGGCCGCCGATGCGGAGATGCTTGCCGTTGCCCTGCGCAGCGTCAGGCATGGTGATGAAAGTGACGTGCGAGTCATCAAAAGCCTTGGCAGTTTTCCTATAGTCCGAGGAGTGATTAGCAGCTATTCTCTTGACCTGTTCAGGTTTTAACTTACATCCAAGTTCGGACATAGACATGGCCCTCGGGAACAGCATCAGTTCCAAAGAACTTGTGTCCGCAGAAACCATTGGGTCCACCAGTGACCTTGATAGAGTTCTTTCCACTATGCGCAGTAGTCTTATCCAGCTCAACGCTACCGCCCTGATCGCAATCAGGCGCATAAGTCGGCCAAGCGACCTTATCCCAACCACTCTCGAAATCCTCAGCGACCTGGCCGAGGGCGAGGGGAAGCACAGAGAGTGCAGCAAGAGCAACCTGACGAAGCATGATGAAAAAAGTATACGAGAATTGAAGTATAGACTGAAAGAAGTGAAGTGAAGTGAAGAGCCAAGATCGCCAAGAATGAAGGGACGATGCGAGATCTATATATGAGCTGAAAGTGAGAGACGGACGATATTAGGGACTGAAGCCTGAAACAGGGCGGTTCTCTCGCTTGTGGTTGTCATTGGCCGTGCAGGGGTTTGGCGGTTAGTTCGGAATCGAAAGCCCGCAATTTCCTTGTCGGGCCATGAGGTGAAACCTGAGACGAGCATGACGGGAATTCTTCCGTGGAAGGGGTGTGAAACAATTTATTTATCCGTCTTTTGACTGGATGATTTTTCTGGTGCTTGAGGGGTTAATCGGTATTATACATAGTTAATCATATTTCTTCATGCAATTTTCGGATCATGATGACCGTCGAGCCGATGGTATGTAGTATAGGAAGTGGGTTGGCGTAGCATGTAGAATATCACTGCCAAGATTGGGTTAAGTAATTAACGAAAGAGATTCGGATGAAGCCGCGAAATACTTAAAGTGGAAAAGGAATTTTTCTGTTCGGAAGTTGTCTTGCTCCATTTACTATAGGCATCTAAAGAGCCTAAATACAAACCTTACTATAGTAACGCCTGCGAGGCCAAGTTGCCTAAATAGAAGAATGAAGAGCACCCAAGTCGTGTTCTTTACCTTTACGCCAGGGCTTAGGATTCTACCAAACCCTTGATGCACAGAAGAGCTCCAGCCTTTCTAGATAAGCCTTTTTACAGACACCGTCTGGGTCAAATACAACGTTGGTGGCGTCCATGTTCGGTGAGGACGATGACTCACTTTTCGGTTAGAGCTGAGGGTGAAGGGTGAAGATCTTTTGTGGTGTTCTAAAGTAGAGTCATTGCTTAAAGAGACGGCGAAAGAATGCGCTTTGCAAGTAAAGAGCAATTCAGCTTATCGGTAATGAGTAAAGCGCTAGACCTCTGAAGTGCCCGGACTTTTCACCGCTACTGAGCATTTCTTTGAAGGGTCGAAAAATGGGTTGGGTGCAACAAAGCCCGATTACAGTAGCAAATTGACACGTGCGACTAGTGGAACTTGCAGACGTATTTAGCAACCAAAGACAAAGACTTGATTGTAGCTATTTTGGTCTTGTTTGGATGGATCAACCTAGAGTGGGAAATTTTCACAAGGCAGTCAAATACTCAAAGTAAAAATCAATACCTTCCTATTTTACCACTACATTTCTCTATAGCTCCTAGGTAAGCATTGCCCAAAGCATCCCTAAAGGCCAAGGACTAACCCAAAGGATGAACGGAACTCCTGCAATGCATAGTCTGACAACAAAGATGCTTAAGTTACCCAAAAGCAAGACCCTAGGCAACAGTGAGAGCAACGAGTACACTGCCCGTATGTGTTTGTTGGTGTTCTTTACCTTTGCGCCCTTGGGGCTGAAGCCGATTTTGAACTCTCAACCTTATCACATGCCTAATTTACCATTAGGCCTGAGGATTGCAAAGGTAGTTGCCGTTTTGCCTGGGGTGTGTTTCTTCAGGTCTTGACGATGTGTTCGGTTGGTAGAGGATTGTCGTCGCAATCCCAGAATTCGACAGCGCAGTGCTCGGTCGTCCAACCGTCACTGAAACTATAATGCCAGCCAGTCTTGACAAGTGCGCGGAAAGCTTCTGCCGGAGCTTGCTCAACCGTCAATCTGACTATTTCGGCTCTCATAGCTCGGCCTTCTTGTTGATTCCTGTCTTTACCCAAATACATGTTATCAAAAAATTCGACATTAGCAGCATCCATGTTGACAGTAAGGTTGGTGACGGACTGCGTCGAAGTTGATTTTTAGGTGTATGTGGCTGACGGAGTAAAACAGACTTCAAGTCACGATGAAAACGGGATCGACACTTTGGGTGTTTGGTCGAGCTATGTAGTTTAAAGATGGTGTTTATGATGAGACACAGCAGAGAGAGAGAAGATGAGGTTTAAAAAGCTTTACAAGCCGTGAGCTCACTATATATACGCGTAGCAAGAAGTGAACAGAGCATATTATTGGGATAATGTTCTCGGTGAACCGTGGACTCATCTGGTTGTTCGTTGTTCTTGTAATGTTCAATGACACATGTATGGGGTGACATGGCCCCCAGTGCAAGTTCGGTAGAATACTCAAACGGAGGCCATGGATTCTCCTACTTTCGGATCCAAAAAGGTGCCCGTAAGCAAGTTAGTGCTATGGAAATACTACGACAGAGACGCCAGCCGACCTCTATGTTATGGTTCAGAGCAGGTACGATTATCATTAAAGAACAGCTGTGATCACATGTAGCCTAACAGTGGAGGAGAATTCTTGCAGCTCAAAACCCATCTTGGCTGCCACATCTGGCCCCCCTCCCTCTCTCTAAGGGGCCAATAAAAAAAAAAAAGAAGATCCTTTGTTGCCAATGTCTTTTGCTGTGGCGCGGATGATGGCCTAGCTGATCACTGACTTCTTTGGCGAATCCAGTCGAGTCCCTTTGTTGCAGTGCCGAGTCATCATTGTTTCAGTTTGTGGCTGAGACATGATGCCACAGGGCGGTCTATCGTGATGCGACCCGTCGAGCCCTCAATCTAGCCTAGGTAGACAGTAATAACTTGATCCAAGCAAGACAATTCTCGGGTATCCCAGCATCAACCTACACAAACACACTGTTGGTGGGCAAAAGCAGATTGCTGCTAACTAATAAAACGATGAGCGCTTTGTTATTGAGCCATTCTAGTTGAGGAGGTCGCGCTCTCTTTATTCTTGTTTGGCGCTAAGCGCTAATCATTGTCGCCGCTGCCGTTGCCATCACACAAGAAGACCAGCAATACTTCTGATATTCGATCTGCGATGCTCTTCAGAACTTAAAAACCCGCCACTTCTGCTCATAAAATATTCTCAAAATGACCATCTGCATTCATCCAGGCTACATTACAATGACAGATATAAGCGACTCTCCTCCTCCTACCCCGACACCAAGCCAACAGAGGTTCAAGAACAGAAGTTCGCCTTGTGAATTTGCGGATGCGTATTATCCAGGGGGTCTCCATCCGGTTGAGCTGGGCGACGTCTTCAAAAATGGCCAGTATAAGATCATTCGGAAACTCGGAGAAGGTTCTTTCTCTACTGTCTGGCTCGCGCATGACCTGAAGTCAGTTGATCCCCTAAGTCCCGCTAACCACTTACTCACTAGCGCCATGGATAGGAACCCTCGATATGTGGCTCTGAAGATTCTCGTCTCAGACAAAGCCAAACAGTCCCAGGAATTGCAGATTTTGCACCACCTCACCCAAGTCGCTCCCTTTGAATCGGCGCAGCACATCACGCAACTTCTCGACGAGTTTGAACAAAAAGGTCCCAATGGCACGCACAAATGCCTTGTGTTCGAGGCTATGGGCCCGTCCTTCTGTCAAATGTGTCTTTTCCCCCCGGGAAGACATCGCATGTGGGGTGACAAAGAGCAGTACCCGCTTCGAACCGCGAAACACATTTTCAGGGATGTCTTGAAGGGATTGAGTTTTCTTCATAAGAACGGCATTTCCCATGGAGACTTTCAGCCAGGAAACGTGCTCTTCCCACTTAAGAACATCAATTCATATGATGAAGCAACCTTGGGACACGATGAAGATAATCGTATGTTTCAAAGAGTTTTAGTTGAGAGAAAAGACGGCAAGAAGGATAAATGGGCACCTCAGTACCTGTATGCCGCAGAGCCGTTGTCTAACTACACAGGTCTCGATGGGCACTGGAACGTCATTGATGAGAGCCTCAAGGTAAAGCTATCAGATATGGGTGGTGGTAAGTATAATTCCCCCTTCCTTTAATGAAATCTGAGTAACTGTTTATAGCATATTTCTTTAATGATCCTCCCAAGAGGCCTATTGTCCCGATCGGTCTTCGAGCTCCCGAGCTAATTCTGAAAGGTGAGCTTCACAAATCTCAGGATATCTGGAGCTTTGGATGCATCCTTTTCGAAATGATCACTGGACGGCGCATTTTCTACATATGGGGCCCGCCCAAGCACGATACCTCACTTAACGACGAGCATCTGCTTGAGATTGTAGAAAAGCTAGGCCCACTACCCGAGGAGCTTTTCAGCCACTGGAAGACCTCGTCGCTCTATTACAACGAAGATGGAAAGATCTACAATTGGATAATTGATGGTGTGCCCGAGGGTCAAGACCCTGTCACGCCAGATCCATCTGAGCTAGAAACTATGGAGGCAGCCTTTGATAAAAAGTGCCGAGAGATGCCAGAAGAGGAGGCGCAGGAGGTCAAGAAACTCATCCGATGGATCCTTCAGTATGATCCAGCCAAGAGACCCTCAGCTGAAGAGATCCTACGACATCCTTGGTTTGTGGAAGATGCAGGTGAGCAGGTAGAGTAAATTGGTACTGGCGATGGACTACAGGAATGAGGGACTTGAGAATGGGAAAGGGAAGAAAGGTAAGTATTTTAGATTGAAACCTTCGCGCAGTAGGTAGATGGAATTATCGATTTCTATTTTGATTTGCCAACTATATGTTTCTGCTCGTCAACACAACTTTAACCCATCGTGAAGGACTTTGAACTTCTAGTTCTTTGGCTTCTTAAAAGCATCCTTGGTGAGCTTAACGACGAAAGCACCACGCTCAATAGTGTTGATGAAGATGTAACCCGACTTGAAGTAAGCATAAGAAGACCAAGTTCCGACAAAAGCAACAGAGCCTCCGCCGGGAAGCGCGTCATCCTCGGGGTAGATGTCGAACCAAGCGGCTTCGTAGACACCGGCACCGGTGGGATCTTGAGGAATGGAGCGGCCATCGAGGACACGGAGACCAGCGCCGTAGTGGGACTGGTAGATGTAGTTATTGATGACATACTGGTTGTGGTCGATGGACTTGGTGGGGTGCTTGAAAACACCGGTCTGCTTGGGGTTCTCAAGATCGCGAATGTCCCAGATGAAAGTCACGGGGTAACCGTCAGAGCCAGGACCATTACCATCACGCTCATCGAGTTCGTCGTCCAAGACAAGGAATTCCTGGTTCTGGGTGTCGAGGACCCAGCCTTGGTGAGTATAAGAAGCACCCTCATAAGAGATCCTTGAGATGATGTTGGTAACATTGGCCTTGTCAGTGACATCGTAGATGGTCAGAGTATCCTCGTTATAACCGTAGCAGATATCACGGCCCTGGTAGCGCTTATCAGGACCACGGTAAACAAGGCACTGCGCATCGTGAACATAGCCATCGCCCTTGGCGCATCCAAGAGACTCGGGGTTAGAAGGATCAGTGAGATCAAAGAAGTTAAGTCCAGAGAGACAATTGGCGTCAGTGCGCGGCTGAGCACCAACAGCAACACCGTACTTCAACTCCTCGTTGACAACAACATTATGAGCCCGACCGAGAGGCAGCAGAGCGGAAAAGTGGCTGGTAAGATCATTCTTTGCGTCAAAGACAACAGGGCTCTTGGGGTTGATCTTGAGTAGCTTCTTCATGTCGAAGATCTGAATACCGTGGCCGACGGCTTCGGATCCGATGATGACGTAGTTCTTGTACGTGCGGATCTCGCGCCACTCGGAGGGGACAGAGTACTGGGGCAGACGACCGAGATAGACGAGCTGTCCCTTCTTGGTGATTTCTGCGAAAGCAGTGCCGTCGTACTGGCCGATAGCGACAAACTCACGTCCGTCATCGGAAGTCCATCCCCACGAGGACGAGCCTCGACCGCCGGTGCTACCAAGCGCAGCATGGCTCAAGAACGAGTAGAGATCAGCCTGGAGACTCGTTAACTAGTGTAACCCATGGTTTTACAAGGGGTGTACCAACGTTGTGGCAGGCAAAGGTGTTGTTGGCATCGCCCTTGATAGCCTCTGCGTAACCATCGACACACTTGGTGTAGCCGAGCTTAGGGTACTGCTCGCTGGCGAACGCACCAGCGGCCTCTTGCTTCGCCCAGACAGCCTTCTTGCTGGCCATGAGCTTGTTGTGCACCTCGCCCGAGTCGTACAGCCTAGCGGCCTTCTCCTCGTCCACCTTGATCTCCTTGGCGGCGACATGGGAGCTAATAGCGGCGAGAACGCCGAAGAGGAGCGTGGACTTGACCATCATGAAAGATTGAGGATGATAGTTGGGGATGGAGTGAAAGGAGAAACATGTTTGGTGAGGAGAGGTGCCTTTTATGTATGAACTGACGGTATGGCTATCTGGGAATGCAGTTTTGGAATCTTTGTAGATCACGTATACCGGCAATCCTACCATAAGCGATCACAACCGGACGGTCAATGCACATAGGCGCCTTGGGATCTATCCATCACCAATCATCATCTCCCCAGCGTCGCACCGAAACCATTATCTCAACTTGGCGATAGGGACGGCATTTCTTGTCCACCCGGCAATCCCCCAGATCTGGAAGGTGTCTTCCGCACACCCGCTCTGTTATCAGACCCTATGATCACTTCCACAAGGTTTTCCATTGCAACCTAAGAAAGTACCAAGCACGAAGAGTGTCTCACAAAAGTTCTAATGCACAGAATCTCATTGGGCACAAGGTATATCTTTCGCAATCCTTGGCGGGGAGTGTGCCAGTCCTAGTTCGGCAGGTAAGTTAAGCTTATTGAGTAGACTTCTTTTCTCGGGCATTGAGCCGGTGCTTTTTTTAATCTTATCGTGAAGTTTAAAAACGCAATGTGACCCTGGAGTGGACTTGGTGGGGGATGATGATTGGAGGAATTGTGTTGGGACTAATAGGGGTATTAATGCCGATCACAGATTCAAGCTTGTTTTTTTTGCTCCGTGGTTATCTATGCTGAAGTGATGGTTTTATAGCTATTTAAAGCATTGGCTCTTGTGCTATAAGGAACTGTAGCATGGGCAGTACAAGGCACCGCTTTGGTGAATACGACTCTGCGAGGAGACGCAATAGAGAGCTCATCCACTTGAATGTCCAACTTCTCGTACTTCTCGGTTGCGTGATTTATAACAACACCATTGTTTAACACCCAAGCACCTTGTCTTTTCGGTGGTTCTTGAGCGACTTTGTGCATCTTTACATCATTGCTGTTTTTGATTGGTCTCCTGTGATGCCCTGTATAGCTACCCTGCACCCGTATCGCGTCTCTCACTGAAGGCAGCATCTCGACAGGGCTAGTTACGATCACCGACACTGTACGGGCGAAATAGGTACGAATAGTATGAGATGTCCATGGCTTTCAATGATTATAAGATGGTACATCGATCGCAGTGAGTTGAAATACAGGAAAATGATCTTGAATAAACAGGTAAGGTATAAGGCCCGCTCCATCCTTGTCCCTATATTTTATGACTCATGATGGAGAAAAGAACCAAAAAGAGAATGGTATATAGGCTGACGTTCTATTTGTAATAGCCCTTGGCAAAAGCATATACAAAGATAGTCCCCACTGTGATGCCAATCAAGTTCTTGTTTCGCAATGATAGAGCGGCTTATCATTCCCCCGATAAATGTTAGACGATGCAATGCCCGACAATTGGATGGTGATGTTGTACGAAGCTGCACTGATGGCTCGTGTTCGCACTGAGCCGGAAAGTATGGAGCACCAACCAACTTGAGCTGCATGGACAGAGGGCTGGCCAACGATCAAGAATGCCACAGCGTATTGGACCCAATGCGATAAATTCTGGACCGAGGTATACTCGACGATGAGCAATGGGAGGACACAGAGCTGGGTAAGTAGACCAAACAACGCGATTTTGTGGAACTTCTCAGTGAGAAAGGTGACCCAGAACATTTTGACAGCAGCAAAAACTGTAGCAGGAATCGCCAAGAGTGTAGTGTTGAAAGTTCTGAAGCCTAGGGCTCGAAACGACAACGTCAGGTAAGTTTTCGGTGGCGCGGTCGGAATCTCAAATAGTATGCCAATAGTGTAAACAGGCTAGAGATCATAATCTTTGAGACTCTTCCAGAGAATTCCCAACGTTATCGGTTAGCGCTTATGCATACCGCTCTTGGGCGCGTCATCGCGAAGAACACGGTTGACAATGATCTTCTCCTCGCGCTCGGTAAAATAGCCACCGGGATTCCACCACGTCTTGGTCTGTGTTGGTCCAGGGACGAGGAAGAGGAAGCTTAGAACACCAAAGACTAGACTGACCAAAGCTTCCAGGAAGAACAACCAGCGCCAACTTTCTCTCCGCGCAACACCGCGCATGTGTAGGACACCGTAGGCCATGAACGAAGCAATAACACCAGACATGGAGTCGACGAACCAAAAGAGCGCAAGACGGATAGGCATCCCGGTCTGTTTATAGAAGTACGAGAGGTACAGAATCGAGTCTGGGATGAAACTGCCCATCAACAATCCGATGAAGAAACGTCATGCAAAGAAACCCGCACGGTTATGTATGAAGAACTGCCCGCCCGACGGTAAACTCCAGAGGATGGATGATCTGAACAGGGATCCAGCGATCAGGGCCAAGACGCTTGCCGATCATCTGCGGCGTAATCTCGGCGACGAGGAAGACAATGCGATGCATTTTCTGCGCATTGTTGAAGTCGTTGGTGTTGAGGTTGAGATCGTCGAGTAAATTATCAGCGGCTGCGTTGCCGAGATTACCGCGATCGATGTTGAGACCGAAGAACATAACAAGGATCCAGATAAAGATCTTGAGGTCGGTTTTGCGACGAACAGCGTATTCTTCGCGGTACGTCCATTGCTCGTTTGGGTCGGAGCGATGGAAGTTCTCGTACTCTGGAGGGGGTTGGTAGAAAACCAACTGGCTGGACAGCTCCATCTTTCCCTACATGGGCTGCGGCAAGCACTGGTTATGGAAGTCAGTTACTTAATGAGTTTTAACTGTGTATGCGCTGACTATGGTTTTGGCTGATGTACCTATTCCAGTCTATACGCCAGTTGCTCTGTGGAAGCCAAATGGCGACTATGACAAGCATTACTGGGGCAGCTTTTGAGGTACAGTCATTGCAGGCTGGCTATGACGCTGGCCACTCATAAGTCCAGCAAGTTAGAGAATAAGGAGTCTTGAAATGGGGCGATAGGCTTCAAGAACCGGTAGCTATAGGCTCGCTGTCTAGTAAATATACCTAAATCCTGACCGTTGAGTTCCCGTAGCTGCAGCGATCTCGATCTTTCCATCCTCAGTAGCGACCGCATTCGCTTCAGCCTCTGCCTTGTCTAACTTCTTGTTCTCCCACTTATGGACGTATCGCAACAAGAGAGCAAGAAGGGCGACTATAACACAGATCGCGGCATTGGCGCTACCACCTGGTGTGTATTGGGGGCCGTCTTTGCTGGGATACATATACGATCCGTAGATACTGGCGGTGTTGCCAATCATATTGCAGATGGCGATGACGGCTGATCGTTTGACTAGGGGGCGGGGGAAAGAGTTTGCGACCCATGACAAAATGATTTGGTCTGCAAAGTGTCAGTTGATAATTGCAGAACAGCTTGGACCGATGCACTTACAAGAAGCGACAGAACCCATTGGCATGAGAAACATGGCAAAGAAGCGAGCGCCAACGACAGTAGTCGCTGCTGCAATGGCGTTTCCGATAGCTGCAACGAGCATGAGACAAATAATATGAAGTGACCTATCATTCGTCTTTGCAGAGCTCAAGGTAACACAGATGGAGAGTAGGAAAGTCGCAAACTTCAACAAGAGTCAGCAAAAGCACTTCAGTCAATTGCTAGCACATTAAACTTACCCAAGCTGGAGCAGTGAGCCACAGAGTGGTGACTTTTCCATATCCAAGCGTTCCAACAATGGTGGGGAAGAAATATTGGAACGTCTGGGAAATCAAGCTGACGTGCTGAAGAAGAACGAAGAGGTAGAGCCGATAGTCGCGTACAGCCATCTTGACACCGTCCCATATTGTCTTTTCGCCGTATGCATCGACTTCGCTGATATCTTGTGCCAAGCGCCATGCTGCAAATGCGCGCTCTTCTTGGGTCAGCCATTTGGTGGTGTGAGGGTAGTTGGGCAGAGCGAGAGCGGCGATGAAGGAGAATCCGATGGCAGCTACGCCCTCCTGTATTATTCATTAGCTTTTCCACATCAGTGTCAAGATTACACCCACAATGATGAATAGCCATCTCCAACCTGCAATGCCATGCGCTCCCTCGAGATCGCCGAGAATGGCAGCACCCAAAACTCCACCAAACATATTCGCCAACGCATTTCCAGAATAAAGCCAGGCGATGCGCCGAGTAAGCTCAGCTCTCGTATACCACGAACTCATCAAAAACACAGCTCCGGGGAAGAAGGGCGCTTCAACAAAACCCAGGAAGAATCTAATCACAATTAAATGGGTGAAGCTATCAGAAGCAGCATTGCACGTCGACACCACGCCCCAAAGACAACAAGACGCGCTAAGGTATAGCGACGGCCGCATTTTTGTCAGGATGAGGTTGGAGGGGAGTTGCATAAGTAAATATCCGACGAAGAAAATCGACGTGGCGAGGTTGAAATCTGTGCCTGACATTCCAAGATCTTCCTCGAGGGATCCTTGTCTAGCTTGTGCGAGATTCGAGCGGTCGAGAAAATTGAGGAGATACATGATGACGATAGTCGGCATTAGTCGCATATCAACCTTTCGAAGGAGTTTCTTGTCGAAATCTTTGCGCCATTCTTCGGTTTGGGCGTTGAAGTTCCATGACTCGAGATTTTGCTCACGACCGGCGGCAGGGGTATCGCCTTCGTCCATTTGGACGGATGCTTTGCCTGTGTCCATAGTTACGTCAAGAATACTAAGTGGCAAAAGATGAGCTTCAACTACTTCGGTGCAAAGGCAGAGTGAGTCGGGAAATGGAAAGACCAAGAATTCAGCTACGATGACGGTATATAAAGCCCCCGAAAAGAGAAGAGCAACCCCGGCACAAGTCTCGGCAAAGAAATACACCGAATCTGCATCATAACTGGTAACAGATCAGCGAAAAGTGCAACATCACCAACGGCTTGACCAACGAGAAACAAGGCGGTTGCTTCAAGGCGGTAGATCATCCCCCGCAATTGAATTGGCGAGACTACCCCGCAGCTGAGTCGGGTTGATTCTGGGGTAAAATGGGCACGAGCAAGGTCTATGACTCGAGGAACAACTAGTGGTGTCACAATGACCCGCTGTAGGACACTGTTTTTCGTATGTGCTGTTTGATGGGTATTGTACGGATTGGGATGAGGGTTGTGTTAGGCTACACCCACAGAGATAACGTCACGGAGTTAAATGCATTTGCATGTTCTCTTATCTAGAGCTTTGGGCCGGATATTAACCAGATCTTTTTGAAGAGAGGTGATTGGCATAAGGACCAATGGGACAGAGGAGCAAGATACAAGCCAGTCGATCTTTGGAACTGAGCACTAGTATTGGTGTGCTGGTATAAGCTCTCGCTCTACTTGGCCTCGTGCAGGGACTCACTCTCGGAGCCAGAAGTAGACCTCGAGACAGTGTCAACAGTATGCCGAGGTACTTTTGTAATGTAACTTCCGAGATTTCCTATCTTGAAATGCGCATTGGGGTTCGAATGCAACGGTAAATCATGCAGGTATTTCCGTGGAACCAATCATGTGAATTATCACTATTAGGCAAAATTCACGTTGTGATCGGCAATGCGGAGAGCAGGCAGACCGAGGCGGATATGCATATCGGATAAAAAGACCAACAAATATTGGGTTAACTTAACAGATGCTGTCACCTGATCTGGAATATAGATAGACGAGACGAACCCAGAGTTCGTGAAGCCCAAGACTGAATTACTGCGACCTTGAACGGAACGAAAAGTAGACACTATACAATTAGTCGGGCTCGCTAGATCCTCTAAGTAGCTAGAAAGAGCAATGGCCCTTGAACTTTATTTTATAGACTAGTTTAATAAATGTAACTAGACAGTGTACTCAATCACAGAATTGATACCTGATGCTGAGACCATGGCGGCTGGCTAGCTTGGCGGTTCCGAGGCGACTGGGGCTCCCAGGAGGACTTTTTCATCCCATAACTCCGATGACCTCGTGAACGGCAGGATATAAACATTTTTACCGATGTTCACCTCACTTAAGGAGCAGAGAACTTCTATGACTTCATCTCTCATTTCACATAGCCCTCGTCTCCAGGATCCGTGCGGCAGGTCGCTGTAGCTTTCCAAAGTCTTTTGTATAATTATGTTAATTCTGATGAAGTAGCCAGGACTACTCGGGTCAGAGGGGACGAAACCCACGCAGGATCTTGGCGTATCAGAATTAAAAGGGAAAAGGTCGTATATGTCTTTTTTCAATTTGTCTTTTGCCTGAGTCTCGTCCCCCTCTTTGTTGTACGGTGTAAGATCTATCGTTGCACAGATATCTTCATAGAAAGAACGATCTTCACCGCCCTGAGTCAGAAGTCGTCGCTTTATTCGTGTGGCATTTTCTATCCAGTCGTAGGTTAATAAAGTAAACCATGACTTTTCGTACGAAGCTCTCGAAGACATCTGGTAAGCGAGGCGATACGTTTGTGAAGCGGGTCTTGGGGCGACGGGAGGTGGAACTGTTGATCTGATGCGCCATACTCCAGGGTTGAGAGATAAGAAGCCATGATGGTCCCAGGTTCCAAGAGACTTCCCTGCTCCCCAAAAGGCTGCTTTGCAGCGTTCAATTTGGTTTCCACGCCTGGTGTGAAATGGGCGTGTAGCTGATCATTTATAGTATCCCAACCTAGCTTGCCGAAGCTGAAAGTATGTGACTTGGGCACGCTCTGATTAGGGAGGAGTCTCAAGACCCGGCGACGCCGACGGTCTGGCTGTGGTGATATTGAATAGAGATTAATCAAGTGGCACAGTGCTGATCCGTCGATCTCCATCTCGACACCGCCGTTTTGGGTGCTTATAAGCCCATCTGTCAAAGGTCTCCACCCAACAACACTCATGCCAGGTCGTATACCAAGGCTATGTAGGAAATAGGCCCAGCAGGCCATCCCTGGAGGGAGACTTGGAGACTTTCCGCTTTTACGCAGATTGTTATTGTTACCCCAGGAAAGTCGGAACTTCTGACGCTCTTGTGGCCCTGACGTAGGTTCTTTTGCCAAACACTCGATAACCCCATCAGTCTGAACAAGATGTGCTTCGAGGCCTTCTTCGAGCAAGACAGGAATGCGACATTGTCCTGCATCATCCAGTGCCTCATCTTTCCAGATGCCGAGGCTAGCGTGGAGTGCCTTTTTCTTAGAAATGTTCTGATATAATAGAACAATGGGCTCGCGTATCAGGTTGACAACTGTATCAGCGAGATTGACTGTTTGAGCGATGTCACTTTCGACCTTGGACACCTCCGACCCGGACGCCTCATACTGGACTTGCGACATTGCTGATGTGGCGCACGCCGCTGAAAAGAGAATTGGGTTTGACCAGCGACGACAGGGGAACTCAAGCTGCGCTAGGTATTCACTTGCGGAGGAAATTTTAGCAATTCGTGAGTTGATGTTGCATCCAAAGTAAGCGGGATTTGTTGAATGAGGGGTTGAATGGGTAGGCATGCGTTGTCAGCTGACCACTGGATTGGCCATGATCAGGCTGTGCATAAATTGTACAGAACATGATAGGTCATAAACATGAGCGCTGTACTTAGTATGATTTCTGATTTCTACAAGAGCCGGAGTTATATAATCCAAGAACAACTCCAACATGACAGCAGCCCCCTCAACGAAGCAGAAATACTGTGTTTAATGTGATTAGATCAAACAGGGATCATGCTACTTTTAAGCTTGCATCCTACCCATCATTTGACCTCACGGTGATGTCACGAGATGAAGAAGCGCAGACTACTAATTGAGAATCCCGATGGAGAGCTCAGCTCATGATAAGAAACCCCAGGCCGGTATTGCGCTAGGATGGAAGTAGTCAATTGATTGCAATATTCATACACCTGTTCTTCCCGACCTGCAAGGTTTACACCAGTCGTCAAAAGATGCAGTCATACCAAGCATTTGGCATTTCCCCCCAAAGCTTCTTGAGGTCGATTACAAGACTAAGCTGAAAGCGGCTTATTTGGCTGGAATCATGTAGTCTAGATCAATAGTTAAAGACACCGATTATGGGCAGCAAGATAACCTATGACCAAAAAGGATAGTTCAAGCGACTTCCCCGCAAACTCATGGATAGCGACAAGGGGATTGATACGATGGCCACGATCGCCTACCCTGGCTTCAGTAGAGTTACGAACAAGCCTATCATCAAGCATAAATCAATCTACCGTTCGCATCTAGATCCAATATGGAAGCGGGAGGCGACTCCAGTCTGTATACGATGGGATGCCTCTTATCAATTCGGCAGGTGAATACGTAACGACCATAACTTAAGCTTTACGTTAGAAAAGGCGTAGAGGGATACTTATTAACTATATAAGGCTGTCTGAATGCTGCCGGACAAAAGAAATGGAAACTGTTCCAGGCCACCGTACTCTCAGTTCTAAAAGAGCGCGATGAGAGTTCCACATCCAGTCTCTAGCCTGCTTCTGGCAGTAGCCCTTCTGGTTTCCCCAGGCTCAGCTGCTTCCAAGAAGGCAAACGACAAGACAATCATCGCAGACACCGTCTTTCACAATGGTTCCATCTACTCTCTTGATATCCTCTCCACAAAATACTCTGCCCTCGCCGTCAAAGATGGATACATCGCTTTCTTAGGCGACGATAAAAGTATTCAGCTATATATTGCCAAAAACACCTCAGTATTTAATCTTGAAGGCCGTATGATGATGCCTGGCCTCGTGGACGCCCATATGCATCCCCTTGGTGGCGGCGCTGGCCTTCTCAAGTGCAACATGAACTTTCAGCCCTTGGGTCTTAGCAAAGTCCTTGAGAAAATCCAGAGCTGTCTTGATGATGATAAGGATAAGACAGAAAAAGATTGGCTAGAGGTCATTTCTCTTGATTACTACGCTTTGGTTGACGATACGGGCGGGGTTACGAAGAAGGACCTGGATAAGCTCAAAACGAAAAGGCCTATTCTTGTAGCGTCAGCTGATTCGCATACATTCTGGGTCAACTCAGCTGCGTTGAAGGTATCATCACTCACAAGCAAGACCAAAGACCCACGAAATGGCAAATTTGAACGACTGCCAGGAAGTCAAGAGCTTTCAGGGATTTTACAAGATTCCGCAACGAGCTTGTTAGCAGGCCCCGCACCGCCGACATCAGAGGACAATATTAGATCTGCCAGGGCAGCATTGAAGCTTCTCCGCGAGGAAGGCGTGACAAGTTTCCAGGAGGCTGCGTCCGGCGGGGATACAGCTCTTGCGTTTGCGGCTATCAAGGAAGAAGAAGGGTTGACAACTCGTGGATTTTTCGATTATCTCGTGCAGCCGCCTAACAATACTGCGGGAATTGATGATCTGGTGAAGGACGTGGTCAACGTTACTTCCACGTGGAATGACAAGAAAGAAATAAGCCTCAAGCCCTCTATGAAGTGGCACGCTGTTAAAATGTTCATGGACGGTGTTTTACTATACCCCGCGAACACCGGATCTCTTATCGAGCCATATTTCCAGCCTGTGGCTAATACGTCTATGTGGGCACCGAAGTCAGACTTCGGGCCCAAGACATACTGGGACAAGGAACTCTTGAGTCTGACCCTGACAAAACTGTTCAAGAACAACATCGACGCTCAGATCCACGTTGACGGAGATCTAGCTGTCCGTACAGCCCTCGATGCCCTCGAGGAGCTCCGCAATAAGTACCCCAAGCTTCGTGATTACCGTGTTGGGCTCGCACACAACGAAGTAACTGATCCTGCAGACTGGCCCCGCTTCGCTGAACTCAAGGCTGATCCTATCATGAGCTTTCAGTGGTCACAGGCTAGTTCAGTTTGGCTACCAAATGGTGTCAAGAGCATGGGTCCAAGACGATCGCACTACATGGAAGCTTTTGGAGAACTTGCCAAGTTTGGGTCTGCTATTGTCTACGGTAGCGACTGGCCAGTAAGTAAACACAAACTGTATTGACAACATGAAAACTGACGTCAGAGATAGGTTGATCCTCTGGATGAGTGGCTCGCCATCAAAGCTGGCGTCACGCGCTCCGGTGATCCCAAGAACCTCCACTCTCCCGCTTCGCAAGGCGCCCCCTACGATGGCAACGGTCTTCCCGGTCTGACCTTAACACGGGACCAAGCCATCCGTGCCATTACGACCGAGAGCGCTCGCTTCCTCCGCGCTGATGCTTACATCGGATCTCTTGAAGTTGGAAAGCTTGCGGATGCTATTGTTCTCAAGGCAAATTACTTTGAAGTACCGGAGGAGCATATTGCTAGACAGAAGACACTGCTAACGATGGTTGGAGGTGAGGTAGTGTACATCGCTGATGAGGTTGACTTTAAGAATGGTGTTAAGGCAAAGTTTGCGAATGACGATGATGTTGGGAGGATGATCAAGAGGAGGAGTGTTGGGGGCATTCAGGGGAGGGATTTGTCGGAAGAGGGGAAGAGATCTGTGCAGCGGCTTCAGACTCGTGGGGCTTGTGTACATTCTCATCACTAGCACGGGCATGAGAGTCTTGGTAAACAGTTTGTGTTTCTTTTCAATAAAGAATGAAATCATCTCGTCTTTCTTAATCAGACTTCACTGTAGTTCTTCAAAACCTTCCTCAATTCTTGACCACTGCCGAGGTGTGAAGAAGCCTGACAACCAGTAATTCCCCTCGAGATCTCTCGTGTGAATATTAACAAAATTCCTCATTGTAACTCCAGGGTTGAGCGATGAAGCATAGTGATGAATCGGTCTGCCCGGGCGGTTTTTTCTCTGTTGGTCTTTACCAGCTTGAATCACAGCTGGCCCAAAGTCTGCAACTGTAAAGAGGTCGACCTTCATTCTGTTGTTTGTAACCAGAAGTTGACTTCCTGGTGCAGCAAAAATTGGCGCTCTTGTTTTGCCGTCATCCCAACGTTTGCGGAAGAGCTGGAGAATGCCAATCAAGTTCAACTCATCTAGTTGTTGCAACAGGCCTCGGCGACTCACGAGAGCTTGCTTCCCCAATGGCCCGTGAAGGTCGTCTGGTGAGATGTTGACGAAGGATCCTAGGATCATGTTCTGAATAAAGACACCATCCCTATTCTGAAGTTGAGATAATCGGGTTCGTGCGTCTATCGGGGTCGTCATGCTGATTGGACGGGGCGCTTTAGATGGACCGACCACGGCGCGAGTGAGCCAGACCAAGATGGCATCACTTGGACTGACCCATGGATCGTCCTGAGCAGAGTTATCTCCTTTGATATCCTCTAGCGCTCGCTGATGTAGTTTATCTACCACGTCTTTCGGAAGGCAGATGATACGGCTTTCAACGGTCGGCTGAGTGAGTATCATCCAGAGCATACGGATGACGAATAGTATGAACGCTACACCCGTAAGAATTCGCGCTTCACTATCTGCGTACTGCGGTCCAGTTTGGGATATATCTCCAAGGTCGTAAAGAACATCATCCTTAGCACCGATAATATTAGGGACGCGTTCATTATGACCTGCGAGTACCGCTGACCAAGCTTGAATCAAGTGAGAGAACCCAACTGCGTCGAAGAGAACATGGGGCCACGTGATAGTAATAAGTGTTGCATCTTGAAAGGTGATAATGTGAAGACCTATCATTGGAACATCTCGACTGGTAAAATCCTTCAACGATGCTGGTGCACCAGGTGGTATACCAAAGTCTCGGGGTCCCGATGCTCCCGGAAAGGTTGAAGGTTTATTAGTCGCTTTCGGCAACAGATTTGCTCCGGTATAATCCTCGATGCTGATATCATATTGTTGGTGTGAGTAAGACACGGCGGGTTTTTCATTTGTATAGGTAGTCGGGACATGAACCTCAAGAGCGCCTCTTGCATTATGCCCATGTCTCAACCTCCCACCAAGCTTTTTCCAATCGCCGATGTTAAGTAATTCCGATAGCGATTGGTGGAGTTTATCGGCGTTTAATACATCGTTGAATCTCATGGTCCATGCCATGACGAGAAACTTTAGAACGGACACATTGTCTATCATGTGCGTGGGGTATACAATGTCGTCTGACGGTGCGCTTGACGAAACCATATTTTCAAGTGAAATTAATCATGATAATATACTGAGATAAAGATTTATACTGCCAAAGGCTGTTGAGATGTTTTAATAGCCACGCCTACCACGACCCTAAAATCTCACGTAAGCAGGGTTTCCGAGTGGACCGAGTGGACAAATTGCAACAAAGTCTCAATACGACGTTTGTTAGGCGTTGCTCGAGACTTTGAAGCCTATGGGAATAGGCTTTCCTTTTATAAGCAATGTCTCTTTCGATCTGACTGTCAGTAGCACTACACACTCATCTACAGTCAGATATGCCTGAGAGCCAACCAGATTGGAGTCGGTTTCTGAGTGAGATACAGATATTTTACCGCGAAAACCCTGTAAATGACCGAGATGGGCTTGATATGTCGATGCCAGATTTCACTAATTGATTATACAATTTTCTTTTATGAATCTATCACTACCACGAACTACCAACAAGACCAAATTAAATACTCTTCTGACCTTACAGTCGACTGTTGATGCCACTCTTGAGAGCCTGGATAACCTCATCTGCCGCACGCTCACCACTTTCCACAGCCCCTTCCATATAACCCTTCCACTCTACGGCTGTTTCTGTTCCAGCAAAGTGAAGACCACCACAAGGCTTTCGCAGGGAACCAGCACCGATAGTGTCCAAAACACCGGGAGTAAGAGCAGCGCATGGACAGCCCCATCCTGAAAACTCGTCCTTGGTCCATTCATACGTCACCATCTCCATGAATTCACTTTCAGCCTCTTTAGGCGAGTTGAAAAGCTTGCCAATCTGCTTGATAAGTGCCTGTTCCCGATCCTTTGTTGTAAGAAGCGACCATTCCCGCCCTGGATCACTGCCCATGAAGCACGTCATGATGTACTTCTTGTCAGGGAGACTTGAAGAGTCGCGAATAACGCCAGCAGGGCCAGTGAATGACTGAATAAGGCCACAATAACCCTTCTTGACCCAGAAAGGACTGCGGAAAATCATCATGGCCTTGGTGTAATAGCCGTACGTGCTTGACTCTGCCCAAGCCACTTTGGCAGCTGGGAGCTTGGGAGTAAAATCGATAGTCTTCAGGACGGGACTGGGGACTGTCGTGATGACCTTGGATGCCCGAATGATGTCGGTTGGTGTTGTGACATCAATTTCGTCTACTGCAACTCCAAGATGTTGCTCAACGCTCAAGACAGGGCTTGACAACCGGACTGTGTCTTTATTGAGGGCGCCAGCAAGACCGTTGGCCATGAGCTGCGTGCCTTGACGAACACGTAGATGCTGACCACCGCCCTTTGCATCCGATCTCATCTGGAGTAATCCACCACCAGATCTGCAGTAGCTGAGAAAGAAAAGGGCAGAGATGTCCTTGGGGTCTTGGCCAAGCATGGCTCGTGTCCACACTGTCGCTGTTGCAAGGGCGGTTTCACTTGCCCCTCTTGAACGGAGATAAGCCTCGAATGTCTGAGCGTCAAAGTCGGAGTTTTGGGGACATGCTTTGTCAAGAGCCTGGCAATCAGCCTCTACCATGTCTCGAATTCGAGTGACATCTTGGGTAGTGGCGGCATCGAACTGTAAACCAATTAGTAATTACCTCTACTGCACGAGCAGCAAAACTCAAACTCACATCTGGCAGTTGCCCATACTCGAACGTGCTGCATTTTCCATCCTTATCCTCCAATACACACAGCCCTGTAATGTTCTGCTCCAGAAACTCAGCACCGAAACGTTTCGCCAGCCGATATATTCTCGACTGGTTAACGTCGTTGAGCCACGCTGCCCCCAAATCAACGACCCCAGAGGCATCTTGTATTGGCTGGCTCCATGTCTTGCCCCCGACGCGATCTCGGGCTTCCAAGACCAAGCATGAGAGACCATGTTCCTGAACTTTTGTCGCTGCGGTGAGGCCGGCCAAACCGGCGCCGATAATAACGACATCCACTGAACGTCTCGGAAGAGTCTTGAGAAGAGGCCTCTCGATGGAAGGACGAACAAGGACGGCGTCGATCTCAAAAAGCCACTCGGGAATAGCCAGAGCCGCGACGGGAATGAGGGTGATAGCGGGGCGGTGGCCGCCGAGGAATCGCTGTATGTGTCTAGTATGTAGACGGCGAGACGGGTTGTAGTTGACGATCAAGACCGTGAGCTTGACGATGTCTCGAATAGAAGCACCAGAAGTGATTATAATCTTGCGGAGATTCAGAAGCGCTAAATGGATTTGGGATTCGTAGTCGCTGGGCAAGAAGCCGTTCCTCAGATTGCCAGGCTGACCCGAAACATGGATGATCTGAGAACCTGGGGCAGCAGATACTGCTGGTGCATAGTATGCACCTGATGTATTGGCCAGATCAATGGCCTTGGTAGATGGCATGTTGAGATTGGGAATTGACGTAAGTAACAGGAGAGGATCAAACAATGTTTCTTAGATTTAGTTCCGTGCCTAAGCTTCTATGCGTCCGAAGTTTACTCTAGATAAAGTTGACGAGGAGTGTTTTAGCTATACTCTTTCTCTTATCTATCCAGTCACGATAGACGGCGAAAGAACCACAAAAATCGCCTTATCTTTGTAGCCTTCGGAATGAAAATTGATACCGTTACTTCTGGCCGCCGATACAGTCTCGGAACCGAAATATTTTGGCCAGTGGGGGCTGGCTAGTTCGGTTCCGAAAGCTTATCAGCCAGTCCCGACCGAGTCATGGTTTGGTGCAAGGGTTGAAAGCCCCGGACAAATATACTTTCTCAGAGATCAAATCATATTCAAGTCTCGATACGACGTCTTTAGATCCTTCCAAAGCCAGCGTTACCCGGAACCTTGCTCTGCGCGGTAGTAGCCTGCGTAGATCTCGCGATGGGAAGTCCCTTGAACTCCGACATGAAGCCAATATCCTTCCTGTTGAATGCACCGGACGAAACGAAGATATTACCCTGGCAAACGCGATCGAGATATTGCTGTGTAGCGGTGGCGGCGGCGGTATCAGGACAACTGTTAAGTTGGCCCTTGAAATCGGGAACGACGACTTGTTTGACGTTCTGGAAGACGTTGCCCTCGAAAAGACCTTTGCCGGCGGTGTCGCCCTCGATGGCGTGGCCGTTGATGTCGCGCCAGACGTTATTGACGGCGTGGAGGAATGTGGTGGCTGAGAGGGCTGGGCCACGGCCTGCTGTATGCTCGATGAGGTTGTCTGAAAGATGTCAGTCGAGATTTTAGGTAGGGTGGTGGGGTAAGTGTACTCTGAAAAGTAATTTGATCACCCTGGCCAACCATCTCAATGGTCCAGTAGTGGTAACCATCGCAGCCAGCGGACCACTGTGTACGACCATCGATGTGATTGTTGGAGAGGGTGATGCCAGTGCTCTTGTCGCGGCCAAAGACGTAGTGCTGACGACCAAGCAGGGATGTCTATAAATCTTAGCGATTTTTTGCGTTATCTGAGTAGATGAGCTTACGGTGCAGTGATCAACCCAGATCTTGCTGGTGCCGGAGAAGGTGAAGGCATCACCACCCCAGACATACTGAGGGTTCAGGTTCTTAATATCTGTAAGCAAATCTGTTAGAAAACTAATAAACGGAAAGTATGAGTAACCTACGAATGTTTTGAACAATAATGTTCTTGACATTAACGAACCGCAATCCCTTCCCCTTGATAATACCCTTATTACCAACTCCAATAATCGTCTTATCAGACGCAACATTGATCCCGCTCGTTCCAGCCTTACTGTACGTAACATCAACCTTGGGATTGTCACCGCACCAATTCCCAGCTGCGTTGATGGCCAACTGGCATCCCGGACCGGTCTTCCACGGCGCACATCCCTTCTCCTTAACAGTACCCTCTGAACCGATAAAGTCGTACGTTCGGTCAAGCACAATAACGCGGGCCGTCTTGTCGGTGAGATATGTCACCAGCTCTTGAATATTCTTGGGCGTGACTGCGGCAGCGGAACCACCACCTGTGACACCTTGGGCGAAACCTTGTGCTGAACCGGAGACTTTTTGGGCGGTAACTGAAGCGAAGAGCGCTGTGAGGGCGCTGAGGCAGATGGCGAACTTCATGATGGCGATAGTCGATAAAGCCAAGAAATGGACTGGAGAGTTGGTCTCGTCGTGTACGAAACCATCATCTGAGTTATAGTCTCAAAGTAAAGGGATACGCGGATTCGTCGGATTGTTCCTCGGAGAAGTCGCCCTATGCGAAGTTATCTAGCTCCTTGTTTCAGTTAAGTCTAAAGCACGGTTGTGGTGGAGAATATTATTTCCGTCAGTGACAAGTCAGTACGGCCTTACACAGCCCTTAATTTCGTTAGCTTTGTTACAACTATCGTATAAGTGCCAGTGATTTTCATTGTTAGTAATGTGGAGGGCGACCAGGCATTGGAAGATATACAGATCCGATCATCCCATCTGATGCAAAAATGGGAAGAGATGAATATGCAACGTAAATGAAACAACGATGTTTTCTAGCTCGTATCTTGGCCACTCGAGACATCGGATGAGAAAGTGGATTGATGAAACGGAACATCCCGTACGTTCGGGGAGCCTTGTCCAATTGAGAATTTGTAGTGGTAAAAGAGCTCTAGGCAACTGACATGGGTCAGAAAAAGACAGTGTTATATATGCGCTCAAATGGCTACTCTGTTCGCATGAAACCAGTCAAGTCAACATTCGCTACAATGACATAAATATCTAGTATTTATATCTTGCTATTCAAAGTTACCTAAATCTTCCAACTACTGGCATCTCATTCATCGCAGCGCAATTTGTCCAAACAGCCTAGCCGTCTCGTCCGGAATGCTTACAAACGGAAAATGACCCGACGGTAGCTTTTCTACTTTGTCAAAACCCCCAGTCTGTATAAAAACTTCCTGCAACTCCGGAGGAACAACGTGATCTTTCTCACAAATAAGATAGGTCTTTGGAATCGTGACGTCAGAGTTAATAAACTCGGAAACGTCGCTGAGACTCTTGTGGCTCTGACTTTCTAGGACAAGTTTCCACGCTTCATCTTGTTTGTCCGGGGACAGATCGCTGAAGAATAAAGGCTTCGCGGCTTCCGTCATGTGAAGGATTCCATCCTGTGTTGGATTTTGTTAGCGGAGGGATGTGCAGGGTAATTTGGTGGTTCACGTACCTGAAGCTCGTGATATGGCATTGGCGGCGCTGGCTCCGTGTTGCCTAGAACGTTCTTCCCTCTCTGTGTGAATGGGAATCCTGCGATGGCGATGTAAGCTTTAATGCCGCCGGAGAGACCCTTAGCTTGACGCTCTTCAACCGTATGCTTTTCAATGGAGAGCAATGCAGGGAGGCTTCCGTAGCTGTGTGCAAAGATAACAACCTCAGATCCTTTGTCGAACTCCGAAGCTAGACGGTCATGGATTTCCTTGACGTCATCAAGAAGACCTTTGTCAGCCAAGTCTTTGAACTCCTGGCTCTTGGAGTCTTTGGAAGTGAGGTTTTTAGTGACGGTTAGTTTAGGGATGATGACAGTGAATCCGTCTTGCTCCAAAATGTTGGCGACGGGTTGGTAGACCTCTGGACTGCAGAAGCCCCCAGGGACAATAACGATAACGGGTTTGCTCTCTGCCATTCTGTAAGATGAAGATGGGATAATGGGAAGTTTCAGATTGTTGAACGTTGCGTCAGCGCCCAGTGATGGCTTTATATGGTCGGGTAAACGCCACACGGAGTTCCGTTCGTGAGTTCCGTTCGTAAGCTTATATGTACCAGATCTAGTATAGTCCAGAAAATGTAAGCTCCTCGTAGCTTTGCTTTACCATGAGAATCAGTGCTGTGCTTATAAATAGGACAAGATCCTGTATGTTGATTGGCTGCCATGAGTCTCTCAATCAAACATGTCAAATATCATTTGACATCTCGTAGCTAACATAGAACTATGGTGTTACAATTTGCAGTTAAGTTGCTACAGCTCAAGGACCAATTTATCTCGCTTACTTGTGTTTGTATCCAAGTTTATTTGATTACAGAACGGAAAGCAAATTATGAGCTATGACTCAATGTGCTGATTCAAACTCGAATATATTTCATTGTTGTGTACTTACTGGACCAACGAGAGGTTTTCTGTATATGATGCATCACGGGATCGGAGATACGATGATCCTCACTTTCAAGATCTATTTCTCCGTTTTTCTTACTCTTGTGCAACCTCAATCAGGCTCTCAACATAACTCTTTCATTGGCTCTTGACCCAAATGTTTCGGGCGGGGTAAGCATCTATCTTTATCTTGACAGTATGTAGGCGTTCAATAATCGCATTACCGGTGTGATATCTCTATGCGTGGCGTCGGTGGGAAACGAAGGCCTTGGGATATCATAGCAAGGATGGCGGCTCAAGAGGAAAGAGGCAGCACAAATCTGGGTTGCACCGATATTTCTTTTTGGCCGCTTTATCTTACTTTGTTCCTTCAATCTACTCTAAACGGCGGTCTACGACTTGAAAATGATGCGTCTAGGATGGCTTTTATGGGCTTTTGCTTGTCTGCTGGGCCTCATTGTTTCAACCTCTCCCACTAACCTCGAGCAAAGCATCCAAGATCTCAACATTACAGACCCCGAAGAAGTCAAACTCTTTGTACAAAAATGGACTAGACCAGGCGCGATCAAACGGCTCGAATTCGCTCCACTGGCATCCCAACTTCCGACTTGGGATCTTCCTCTCGGTAGTCGTCAAGATCCACTTATAAAATGCTTTGGAAACGAGAACGGATGCCGCGAACCTTTCCCTCAATGCTGCGGTACCCAAGCCAAAGGATGGTGCTGTGGTGAAAACAGGGCTTGTTGCCGAGTGACCGACAATAGCGGCTGCTGCCTTGAAGGACGGAGTTGCTGCGGAACTTCAAAAGCTCTGGGTTGGGGAGCTTGCTGCGATGCTGATGAAACGTGCTGCAATCCTTCGGTTGGGAGGCCATTTGTGAGTCATGGTGAAATTATCTTGATCATTGCTAATCTCGCCAGTGCTGCGATGAAGATCAGAAGTGCGACAACGATGCCCAAACATGCATCAACCCTACGTGAGGCGGCCTTTCTACACCTATTTGATGCTCAGCTGACACTATACAGAGTAACTGTGACCGAGACAACGACTTCATGGGCGACTGAAACCGACACCGAGACCGTTACAACAGATGGCACAACGACCGTGAAAACCGTGTCGACCATAGAGACCACCATATTTGTGACGGTATCCCGAGGGCCAACAGATGACGAAGCCAGCAGAGAGGATACAACTACAGACTCAGACACCAAACATAAGCGATTCGCACCCGCAGCTCCTCATAGACCCCTCGGTTGCGAAGCTCCTGCAACCAAGACAATACAGCCAATCGTGCTCCGTCCAGCTGCAAGCCTCAATGCACTTGCTGACGGCCTTGCCCGACGAGGAATTCCCATCTACAGACGAGCTACAGACACGGAAACAGTCTACGAGACGGAAAAAGCGACGACAACGATTACAGACACAGAAACAAAGACGGAATGGTCGACCAAGTACTCTACCTCGATCACAACACATAAACAGTCCGTCACGGTTTTTGTCCAAGGTCAATCCACCGTTACCGTAGCGCCCACGGGCACTGCAGCAAGTTCTGCAGAATCAGGCTCTGGCGATAGTGGTCCGCCCAAGGGCACTATCATGGGTGCAGCCGTTGGTGGCGGGCTGGGCTTGATGCTAATTATCTTACTTGTTTTTTTCCTGTGGAGGCGACGACGCAGGTCTACGAATCAGACACAGCAGCCGAGCCAATTTTATGCAGCCAACAGCGAAGCCCCCGCAACGGCACAAAAGCCACCACCTCCTTTCTTGTCCTCGCCCCCAACGTCAGTTGGGGCACGCGACACTTGGGCTTCGAGTCCCAGCCGAAGCGAGTATTCCCAGCCGCCTGTTTATCCATCTCCCATGCCTGAGTTGGCAAACACTCAGTCTGCTTATGAGATGCATACGTCGCCGCAGCGGTCGCCACAGGAGCTGTATCATCACCAGGACATGAGTGTTTTGGGATTACCCGAGATGAGAGATCAGCGGAGGGGTTAGTATGCAGAGCGAGGTGGCAAGGTTGTACTGCAGTTCAGCTTGGGAGACAATCGTGAAGTCGAGAGGTTTTAGTATAATTGGTGCTTGGGACCGTGATACGCAATGAACTTAATGAGAGCCTGTTTTCGACCATCCATGCTTCTGACCATCAACATCTGCGCAAGAACTTATGTCAAATGAGAAATATTCACTCTGCGACAGTAAGTTAGTGCTTAATAAGTTGATGGATGCCCAAATTTTGAAACGAACAAAGCCTGAAAATCCGACTATTTATTTTAGCTATCGTATACCCATGGACTCTCTGAATTGTTGAATAATGCCTCCAGGGAGTTCATGAGTTTCCAGTCTCATAGGGATGGACTAAACCACAGAAGATACACTTCACAGCCATCTTTCTTATGTCTTTCTCGTGGTACTTAATTGCCTGATACATGGACTATATTCTCGCTTGTCTATCTGTATCTGCTAGTATCGGCAAGATGCGACAATTCTGACTGTCAAGATAGAGCCTTGTAGTGGCATAGCAGTCTATTTCTTCTTACGCCTCTCACGGCTGGCTCTTCCAGCATCGAACATGGCCTGCTTCGATGCCTCCTGTTTGGAAGCCTCCTCGGCCTCCTCCTTCTCCTTCCTAGCTTTATCTCGTTTATTCTTGCTGCTATCACCAGTTGCGATCATTGCGTCTTCGCAGTCGTCCTGGTACTTGCCCTCACTGTCTCGACTGTCCCGGTTTGTAGACATGACGAGGGAAGTTCAATAGCGAAAGGTGTTATCTGATGGTAAGTCAGCTGCGAAGCAAGGAGGCTAAAGTGGAAGGCATACATCGTATAGGTGATCGACGGGTTTTATACTGCACGACTGAGGGAGAAATTGTTGATTATATCGTCATGGGGTACGCAAAGATTCTTGGGCGAATTGCAGGTTGGTCGATATTTGTATTTCTCAAGGACATTTACTACGAACGCTCAGCGTTTTTATAATCATTTCCTAGTCAATACAGTCGTAATCAATTGGTCTCTGCATGGCCATTTTTGTGGTGTTGGTTGACATGTTGGTTGACATGTTGGTTGACATGTTGGTTGACATGTTGGTTGCTCTGCTACTCGCAGAATAGCAGCCATTTGCTCGCTAAGAAAGCCGGTGGAGTGACAGGGTCAGTTCAAGTTCTCAGCGCCCGCTACGTGCTAATAATAACACATATCACAAAGATCAGCAGACTTTTGACCATTTATGAGGTCTCCCATGTGATAGAGCTGTCGCGCGCTTAGCAATGGACCTATCACGATATTTCAGGCCGCGTCAACAGCAACTTCTTTACGCATTCCGTTAACGACTCCGAGTCCCTCGAACCATCAATTCATGTCGTGCATGGCACACACGTGAGAGTACAGCGGTTCCCCAGCCTCACATTTCCCCACCTTAAGCGAGACGTCTCCACAGTCCATCAATTGCTTGCTCACGTTCATTTCGCTTCTATCCAGTCAATCCACCATTTACACACACATTCACACGCGAGAAAGCTCCCTACCATGGATGCTAGGCAGGACGCTGACAATCTGGCCTGGGACCAGAGCGATGAACGCTGGGAAAAGGCTCTCAAACATGTCCGAGCATCAGCTACGTGCCGTAAAGTCGAAGGTTTTGCCAGTCGAACTTTTGGGAAACCAGCAACTCTAGTCACTCCTTTGATCATTGGCGGTTTTAACGTCGTCTACCCTTTCAAAGTCGAAGGCCTGGTATCTCAGGTTCTCGTCCGACTCCCTTGTCCTGACCAGGCCATGTTTCCGGAAGAAAAGACAATGGTAGAGGTCGCAACAGCAGCCTGCGTCAAACAGCAAACGCAACTGCCTGTACCAAAGGCCTTTCATCATGGTGTTGATCCAGAGATTGGACCATACATGATCATCGAGGATCTTGGCACCCGCCGTGGGATGAGTCATGCCTTGGAAGCTCCCCGCGATGACCCCAACGAAACGCCCATATTGAATCCGAAAATCTCTGAAACAGAGCTTAAGAGTCTGTATTCGAAGATGGCAGAATGTGTCCTACAGCTTGCCCGACCGATCTTCCCTCGCATCGGTGCTCTTGCTGAGTCAAGCCCAGGCACATATGAAGTCCTGGCACGACCCGTCAGTCTAAACATGAACAACATGTTCCAGCTATCCAACATTCCCACTTCGGTATTTCCACCCGAGGGAACCACATACAGCACTGCTGATGAGTGGTACACCGTGCTTGCCGAAATGCAGATGGCAACGCTTGTCTTTCAACATAACGACATAATATCATCGGCAGATGACTGCAGAACAAAGTACATCGCGCGGAAGCTCTTCCACAGACTTGCTAAGCAGAAAAGACTCACCAAATTTGGATTCTCCGACGATGACTGGTCCGCCTCTTCTCAGCACTCCCATGCGACGCTGCCGTCACCAGACAGCTCGGGGTCATTCCATCTCTGGTCAGATGACTTTAGACCAGTGAATGTACTCATCAATGATGATAACGACGTTGTCGGTGTAATAGATTGGGAGTTTGCCTACGTTGGCCCATCCCAATTCACACTGGACCCACCATGGTGGTTATTACTTGAGGTGCCCGAGATGTGGGATGACGGGATCGAAGACTGGGCAAGTACATACGAGCAGCGACTCGAGACCTGGCTATCAGCTATTGAAGAGGCTGAGAAAGAGCATGACTCTAGTTTACGGCTCTCAGCCTACATGAGAGAGAGTTGGGCCACTGGTCGTTTTTGGCTGAATTATGCTGCTCGAAAAAGCTGGTCCTTCGACGCCATATATTGGAAATATCTAGACGAAAGATTCTTTGGTAAGAGGGCAGATAATTTTCCTAAAGAGGATTCATGGAAGGCCAGAGTAGAGCTGCTGACACAGGACGAACGAGAAGTAATGGAGATACTGGTGAAGACAAAAGTGGAAGAATCGAAGGATCGAATTCTGGTGGACTGGAACGCTGAAAAGGCGAGGCAACACCTATCTTCCTTTTTAATTACATGATGCAGGGCCTTTGTCTCTTGTAAACCAGGTGTGCTACAAATTAGTCGAAAGCTAATAGAGTCTTCCTTACTATTCTTTGACTTTGGCCCTTGGATTCTCATTGCTGCATGATAGTGTGTTAGTATGGAAATGGCTCTCGAACACATCACATGGAAGCGATTGGTGTTTCCTGGTGTGGGGCTCGGTAGGATTGCTGCCTGAATATTTAAGACAGCAAACAACCTCAATCCTTCTTCAAATCACACCATACTTCATTGTTCTGTGCGTAAAATTGATGAGCCGTCGTTCGTGAATTGCATGTAATTGCTCTTACTGCTCACTATCACAGCCGCAAATGGGTATGTTTATTCAGCCTTCCAAGAAAGCACGTCGATATTAATTACAAAGCGCTGAGAACTGATGAGTCCTGGGCGACCTCGTACGTTAACGCCGTGCGTGATGGAAGGCCCGGAGACGCGATCTGGGCCCGGTATCATATTTTTGGAAATATAGTTGACGGGAAACTGGAAGTTGGATCAAAAGTTCTCAATAGTGTCGAAGAAGAGGAAGTGAGGTATAAAAAGCTTGCCTCTAAAGACCGGGCTGATGCTGTTGAATATTACAAACAGACAAGCAGCGCTGATACTCATCCCGAGGTTATCCAAGTTATCCTTCGCTTTGATAAATTAGACGTCAGCAAGATCGAGGTCTCGTAAAGTGGATAGCTCTGGTACATTCTTGATCGCCAGTCAATTGAGTGCTTTTCAGCTCTACAAAAAGCACTTGCATCGCATCATCATCAATATGGAATGTCGACTCATGCTCGACCAAAGCGGAATTAAACTTCGCTGGCTCTGTGACTCGGCACCACAAGCCGAATCAGCAGGGATTTCAGGAGCCGACAGATAAGAAATTATTCCAGTGTAGCTTGTATAGGATTCTCTATAACGTGCCTTGGGGAGCGCATAACAGGTACTGAGCACACGTACACGGTAAGAATCAAGGAAAAGCAAAACACTGGCTTGCAGTTATCATCTATAACTGCTTACAAGTCTTTCCTAAAGTCAGCTTGTCTACGCGCATAATGATACGCGGCAAGCGTTAAGTAGTCATCGGCCTTGTTGTTTAGCAAGCCTTATGCAAGGCCGACAGTGCCATTATGCCATGCATAACGTAGGAATGACTGTAACCTTGTTGAGGTGTAGTGGTCTTCCAAACTGCTCCCGTCATCTTGAAGCCCTATGGTTAAGTACGTGGTTGTGAGAAAATGGTGTATAAGCTCAAAGTCATGGCGTCGCAAATCCAATTGCGTGGTGTCGGTGAGTTGCTCTGATATCCGTAGAAGACTGGTGTAGACTGCATGTAGAAATGCATCCGCATGGTCTTGGGGAGCGTGCTTGTCGCCGCTGTCGAAACTCGGAGCGAGCTTATAAGTCTCAGGGCTGCTTCCAGATTGCAACGTATTTACATCGGCGATGGGGCTATGCAATCCAAGACTTTTCCTGCTCTGTCCACAGGCTGGACAAGCCGATGAATTCGGGTATTAGATGCTACATTGAACGTCATAGCGTTTGCAGTTGAAGCACGAAGGGCACTTTTCGTTGCACTGCACGAGTTATCAGTAATTGAAGGCGAAACAAGTAAATATGATATTTCGGTAACCCTCACTTTACGGCGTTGACATCGCTGAAGTATGCGCCCGTCGTATCACCATGGCCTCGAAAATCCCGAGTCCTAGATGTGGCCAACACGGAATTTTGTAGCTACCACGCTCGAGCTGTATTGCGGCCACAAGAAATACAACACCTCACCCACTGTCGACCACTGGCCGGCAGGCCCTTTTATAGGTCTGCCGGGTAACACAGTGAGATTGTCGTGGTCACATGTAGTATCGTATTCGTACAGAGAGTATCTTGTACTTGTACTTGCGACCAAGCCGAGCCAAGAGGCATCATCTGGTTCGGCCTGATTCATTCCCCCGCCTGCTACAGCGACACGGGCAGGAGCCTCCACTCAATTCCGCCGCCACATAATAAAGCTTGACTCTGACAAAACTTTTGCTTTTTTACATCTCCTCTCAACACTGCAGCCATCCTTCGCGCTCTCCATATTTATTCACTCCTCGAACACGTTCGTTCAGACTCGTCATGTAGAAGAAAGAGCGCATCCTCCTGCCCACCTGGGTCAAGCCTATCTCATACAACATCCAGCTCCAACCTGATTTCGACAGCGAGATATTCCAAGGCCGTGTCAGCATCAGGCAAGCTAACCGCGGCGCGTTAGGTGTTTTTGAACTGCTGGCAAACTCTTACTCACAGTTGCACCGTAATTGAGACCTGTTCATATCTTGAACTACACTTCAAGTCAATCGAGATAGCCAACGCGTTTCTTCGTTTCGGACCCGACTGACGCGAAGCAAATCTACGACGACATCTCTTATCGAAAGGGCTCATATATCCTCAAGATGATTCTTAACAGCCTGGGCGATGCCACATTCTTTGACGGCCTGAAGCTGTATCTTCGACGTCACCAATTCCAGTGCACCGAGTCGGATGACCTTTGGAGGGCCTGGGAGGGGGTTACTGGGGAATCAATCGCTTGAAGTGGGTTCTCAGCCACCTACTGACCGACACTGTGAAGAACCACGACGTAAGTTGAGACGCATGTACACAGCGAGAGGTGACGCTAATTGAAGACAAGATGTTCTACCTCACTTGGCTGGCGGGCGGTACGGCCCATGGGGCAATCGAGCTTTGGGAATGGACCAAGCAGAATTGGGAGAGGGTTGAGAAGGAGGTCCCGGTGGACATCGCGTCTACATTCCTTGGGCCTGCTCTCGAGGGGCTGCATACCAAGGACCAGATCGAGGAAGTGAGAGGATTCTTTGCGAGGTGCGATACGAAGAGCTATCAGATGGTTCTTTACCAGAACCTAGAGGGCATGGAGAATCGGAGATGGTGGGCTGAACGCGACCTTTCCAATGTCTGTTCATGGTTAGAGGCTCATGGGTATCTATGAGCAAGTTTCGGAAGGTGAACAAGTGTCGACATATGGCTATCGAGCTGCTAATCATACAAGCTTTCATATGTCATAGTGAATTGACATAGTGAATCCCAGGAAGCAAGGCTACCTTAAGCTAGTAGCTAATATACTGCTGTCTAAGTGATTCTGCAAACAATTACATGGCACCTTGGAGCTTCTTCATGCCTTCGCGAATCTGGATGTAGGCCAAGCGGGCGTGGGTAGCCAGCCATGGACTAACCAGGTCCATTGTATGGCAAGCGGATTTGTCAACACAAGCATGGCTTTTCGAGTGAGCTCTTGTTTCTTTTGTGCGTTACAAGCAAGAAGGTGGTGTAGCACGAGAGTGAAGATGTCACATTCACTTGGCCGTGAACCCACCACGCTTGGAGGCGACTGCCCTTATAAGGGTAGTATGTAATCAATGACAGTCACTTGCGATATTATTATAAGGGATTAATACATTTTCTTCCAAATATTGTGCTGTAACGGGTTGCAATCCGATGAATTAACTTGGGGTTTAGGGGGGCATTGGAGCTTAGGCCGTCAAGCACTACCAGGCACTGGAAGCGACTGATCAACACCTAACGCGTTTATAATAAGGCAAGCAGTAGACAAGGCAGCTTCATCCTCATGACATCACTCACCACCGTGCTGCCTGCCTTGCTTTTATTCTTCTCTACCATGACAGCAACAAAGCCTTCACATCTTCGCATCATCACATCATCACATCAAACCATCGAGCCTCAACCATCATACCGAAGGCTCTCAACCATGTCGCCCCAGCCTCATCCCTTTCTAATGGACTTGGTAGAATCTGGAGAATTCAGTGACTTCACTCTTCGCTGCCAGGAAAGCAAGTTCACGCTTCATGAAATGATTGTTTGCCCCCAGTCGCGTGTCATCAGCACTGCACTTCGTAACGGCTACAAGGTACGTGAACACAACGCCTGCCGCCAGTTGTCGCTGACCCTTTTAGCAGGAAACAACAACAAAGGTCATCAATGTCAACGAATTCGATGTCGGGACCGTTCAGTGCATGATCGACTTCCTCTACACCGGAGACTACAGGATCGCGCCCGAACCCGAGAAGCCTGTGGTGGCCCAAGAGGGCGAGGATCGTGGAGCCCGCAGCGACGAAGACAAAATGACAGATGATTCTACCGAGTCCGAAGATTCAAGCGAGAAGACTACCGGAAAGATCCTTTCACACCTTCGCGTCAATGCAATCGCAGACTATTACAACATCCAAAGGTTGATCACGCTCTCGACTTTGAAGATCCACAAAATTCTAAAGGGCCATTTCGACGTTAAAATTCTTCCCACGGTCTTTAAGGAGATGGCTACCACAAACAGAAACCCTGAGCTCCGTGCCGTCATGGTCGATACAACCGCCAAATACATCGGAGAACTAACCTCGTCGCGAGTCCTTCGAAAACTCGACCTTGAACACGATCTTACCCTTGAGATACTCGAGGCCTGTGGTAAGAGAAGCAATGAACTCTTGGGGAGTTCGAGCGATGCTATGCTTCTGCAGAAATCATGTTAAGAGTCTAGAGATGATGAGAAACGACGCAAAGACCTCATTGTCGCCAAGGCCAAGTCCATCATTAAGCGATTAGGCGGCACCGCACAGTGCTGTTCTTTCTATGCGAACTTCGCATGCTACGTCTAAGAGCCTCTTGGCGGTATCATGGGCCAACATCCATTCTGGCTTCGTTGCGTAGACTGTGGCAATTGCCAGTAAGTCAGTCTCAAAATGGTCTTGCACCATGGCGCGATGGAACAACATGGCTAGCATGATTAAGTAGATCATCCAAATGTCTTTTCGGCCCTATGCTTGATCAAGTCTTGAAAGTATTCTAGAGAGAAGATAGGACACCCTAGCGATTAGTATTCGATGTCGTGGCGTGGATTGCAGTGTGCATGGCTGGAGTTATATCAATGTCAAGACCCTTTATCATTAGCAAATCGTTCCGTGCGCCGTAAAATACATGTTTACTGTTGATCACTCGTCTAATAATTATCATATTCAATGCACTATTGGAGTTGAATGTTGCCAGTACCATATCATATTTGTCTGGTGTATCAACAGCTCCAGAGACTCAAAAGCAAGGCGCTCTGATCTTAGGTGATTGGCCCAATATCGTAGAATAAGTGTGGCTGCGCTTGACCTATTCCTGATCTGTTCGTTGGTAAGATTGATCCATGTAAGTTGTGCTTTCCTGTCAGGGATGGCAGATGTGATGAAGTCGTGGTCTACTTGGCTAAGGGTTAAGTCCATATTTTATACACGGCAGCATATTACATAAATGCCGATGATAAGCCAAACTACAAGACACTGTAGTTAGATCTCAGTACGAAATGAAAACAATGCCCCCCCAATAGTCTTTATGGAATCATGTCCCTGTTGTAATTTGGCTTCCAGCTCCCCATTTAGAGGTGGACATGCTCCTCTGCTTCGGCCGAGTTAGTGTAGAACGGTCAAAGACTTTATCAACCTCTCCATGCTCTCGCACTCAATGCCCCGGGATCTACCAATGCTTCTTTGACTTCCTCGCGCTCTCTCAATCTCCGGAATAGAACATATGGCAAAGCGGTTCTGTATTCAGACGCATGAGATAGTGGACTAAAACCGCAATTCTGTTCCCAGTATCTGTTTCAATCTAACTTCACAGTGGACCGAATGCCTAAGCGCGACCAATATTGTAGCTGTAAGGAGTAGCGTGTCTAAAGGATCTACTGCCGTAAGAGACAGGCGATAGTGGTCTATGATTGCGTGGTCTCATAATGTAATGTTGAATGTCTTGAAGGGTCTTGAAACAGAAACAAAATTCCTTCAGAGGTCTCTACCTTGAATAGTGACTGGGGGCCGATGGGATCGTTGCCGTGATTCCGTAGTCGGCGAGCTTTTGTGCAAACTCACGAGCGACGCTCAGGTCGATCTCTCTGTCTGTCATGAGAAACCAGAAGTCCATTTCCTGTAAATAAAAGTCGGTATTCCGGATTCCTCAGAAGAAGATTCAGAAAGAAGTACATACAAATAGATGCTATCATCGCAGGAACCGTCAATACTGCCCAATGCCACGCTTTGACTGGGTTATCAAACCACTCAGGGGGCCCGAGAACAAGCTTAATCTTTGATGGTGGCGACTCAAATCCGAAAAGCGCCGGCCTGGTATTGATAATATTTGTATCACGAGAGGAAGCATTGAAAAGATATACTGGCACACACTCATCTCTACCCCCAGTCTCAAAGGCCTGGCATGACTATCTGTGCAACAGGCAAAGGATCATGCTGCTCTAGACTATATCTTTCTGTAGGAAGACTGTCCTACAAGGCCAAATTTTCCCATTCCGATCTGGGTATTGATATATGTTTTCAGCTGTGCCAATCAACCTATACCCTTGTCTTTCATACCAGGCCTGGGTGGGAATCTAAATCAATAGTTAGCCTGTCTCATAAATGGCTACTTGACAACAGGCATTTACCTTGAAAGATCCCCCATAGTTGGCAAAAGCAAATTCCTCATCTGCCTGGTCTTCGTGGTGCACCGTGTCTAGCAGGAGATGTCTAGCATTAAGAGGTTCCTCAATGGCCATGCGTTCAGCGATGTTCATAGCAGCTCCGCCGATCCCCAGGCCTTGAAGTGTATAAGATACATAAAGACTCTTCACCCAGTATGCACCAGATTTGGGTAAGTCAAGTTCAAGACTTTCTGCATAGTCAGAGACATGGGTGTCGAGAGCAACGTGCCCAACAGGAAGGAATTTTTCGTTGGTGGGAGCGCAAGGTTTTCCAAGAAGCATCTCGCTCGAATCGAAGAGTTCTTCTGTCTCCTACAAGTTATGAGTGAAAAGGTCAAATTGGCTTCATATACCGGACCTACCTTGGGATAAGCTTCAATGTGCATCATGAGGTACTTCTCACGCTGTGGTTCGTCTTCAGGAAATATCTGAACCGCTACTTAGAATGGCAATACAACGGAGTTGTGTTATATAGGACTTACGATCCAGTAAACGCATTTTGTCCCGTTTATATGTCCATCCTTCCACACAGTCGGGACAATCGACGCTTGCCAGCCACAGATTATGCGCTGCTCAACCATGCGCCTCACATGTTCGGGGGAGTTTGGATCCCATGGGACGAGAGTGACGTTCGGTTTCGCCATTCCAAGATCGTGATGTTGATTAATTACCCACAGAAATAGGACAGTGCCAATGTTGGTTTTGTCACTTGAAACGGCCCAGAGCCTGGGTCTCTCAATGGAGTAACAGGTGCCAATTAAAGGATTGGGAACAGCTTTAAGGTTTGTAGGAAGTGCAATTCACGACCGTGGGTTGCAAGATTCACCTTTAAATGACTTTGCTATTCATCAAAGACGTAACTCAAAGACAAAACCCCACAACTCGGTACAGCTGTCAGCTACGCCCTAATGTCAAGTACGCCCTTGAGAAAAGAATAGAGGGGCTGTCCACACCATAAAACCTGAGACAAAAGAGCAATATTACTATCATGCCTGTATCTGTGCTGGAGATGCCATGTATATCTATAAGGAAGTATTAATTTACTGGGAAACCCCTGTAAATTACATCAACTCCCGCCAGACATGCTTGAACAGGGTGCAGATCCTCCAAACCAATGATCTCCCATAGCCAACCATTAGCATCATTGAGATCAGCACCAAGGTTCGTATTTCTATCTAGTAAACTGGCAACATTGAGTATTTGGTTCGGTGATATTTCTTGCTCTCTAAGAACAGAAATGTGATCGTTTTCTTGGCCTTGGACTTGAGGCACGATATCTCGCTGTGAGGTAAATTATCTCATGAAGACGTTCAAGTTCCTGGAGCCTACATTTCGCAGGTAGATTACCACCTGCGATCAGCGCATGGAGAATATTTCTTGTCAAGTCAAAGGGAGGTTCGCCGACTGCCTCTGGGAAGGGTTGTATGGCGGAAATAAGTGCCAGGACGAAACCAGCTGAGAATGCGTGGTCGAGATCGAAGGGGAGGAAGAGTTCTTCGAAGCATTAGTCTGTCTTCAGAAACTGTATGAGGCACACGCATACCTTGTAGATCCTGCGACTGAAGTGTAGTCAGGATACGTAGTGACCTGTGAGCTGAGTCGTAACACGTTCTGACCAAGGCCTTGACAGGCTCAGCAATCTCACAGTTGGCACTGTTATCATGCCTGCCCATCTCCAGCTTGTCTCGTAGAATACACATGAGAAGTGGCCTTGTAGCAAGGACGATGCACTGATCTAGCTTTTAGTTGAAACTCACCTGAGTGGAGACTATATAACGCGACTTTCCTGGTGGTAGCATAAGTTCTAGGTTACAGAGACGCGCGATAGTGGACTCTGGTTGTCCAGCTTCAGATCGGGCGCCGGGTTTAGCTCAACTCTAACTGCAGCGAGTTCCCTCACAATGGTCATGGTATTCTTTGGGAACGAGGCATCTAATTTCCCATCGATGCCACATATAGCTAATGAATGCGTCAGCTTCTGAGATATCTGCTACGTATTGAATAGCACGCACTGTTGAGAACTTTGGTCTTGAGCCTTGTGCATCTCCAGTGAGCTTGATCTTCGTAGGTTGTCTGATCTCCTGGGATCGGCACGGAAATATCACTATCCTTAACAGAGCTTGGAGCGCCCATCAGGGATGAGAATTTACGATCGAGGATATAGAGTGTCCACCATTGCAATATCACCTTACTTCAGGGTCGTCAGAGGAGTTTCCGGCAATGTCAAGGTGCAGGCCTTGACTGAGTGCTATCCGAAGACCCATTCCAAGCTACAAAACACCAATCAATATAGCCTGTAATCAGGAGGTGGAGGTGACTCACATAGACGTAAGCACTGTTGCGGTGATCAACAGATTGGAGATGTAAAGCAAGACCGCAGCATGCTTCAATCGACAGTATTGAATCCATATACATTCCATATGTATCTGGAAATAGCTCCATAGCTTTCATGAAATACTCGTTTCCCTGTGAGCCAGCCTTAGACATACCGCAGGTGAAAAATCCCTTACCGAGAGACATGATGATGAAGTACTGGACATACCACAACCTGTTTCCAGCGGTCACAAGCGGTGAACCGTCGCTTTACAGTGAATGAAGAGCTGTCATGAACTTTTTCTCATCAAATAGATGGTAAGTCTGGACTTGACCGTGTTGGTGAGATACAGGGCAGAGTCCAGATAAGGCAGGCCTTCGATATTTACAGCGAGATCAGTCTGCTTCATACTCGGTATCTCGATGTTGAAAGGAACACCATCGTGGTTTAGTTGGACCTCGGGTGAGAGTTCATGGCCCACGCAGCGAGAGCTACTTACGCGACAGTCTTGTTCCGCTTTCCTGACGGTGGACGCGTGGATTGTTGGTTCATTCTAATGTCTGTATAGCATATCGTTGTTTCTTCAATTACTCTCACTTTTTAGGCACCTGAGATGTGAGGTAGTTAGACCGTATTTATATGCCAAGTCTCGGATTAGGTAAATGGAAGTAAAAGTCTGTCGATTATGAGCAGAGAAGTCAAAGCAACCTACCGCTAGTACGGATGCTGAGAGCTATCGGAGTATTATATAGAAACCTGGTGACAGAGCACCCTACCCTATATGTGGGCAGTCTGTTTTACTGTTTAGCTCAATAGCTAATAGGTGGCTGGGCTGTGACAAAACAGGAAAAGAATATTTATGTTAATGATACTGAGTATGTTTGTGTGAATTTTCCTATTGACTACCTCTATCCCGATTCCCTGTATAATATTAAAAGCGTAACTTCGTGTTAGAGGCATAATCTTCGGATCAATCATGCAAACATAGCCAAGAAGATTTCGCGATTAACTATATGATTAGTACCCACTGATCATTAAGTATACCCTGACATTCTACATTGTCTATGACGTAGTATATACTTAGCTCTTTAGCAAATATGCTTTCTTAGTCTTGGGAGGCCCACCATGCTACATTTCCCGCTTGTTGTCTTGGTAGGGTATTTAGCAGGAACCTAGCCGCCCCTTACGACTTTGAAGCTTCTCCGGATTCAAAAACTTACCTACTTGCACTATTCATTCTGTCTATTGACTGCTGCGTCTCACGAGTACAGCTTCAACTTTCTGATGGTCAATATGGCTCCAGTTATCGGCACGCAACTGGATGAGCGAGTGATCTATCAAGCGACAAAACATGTTTTCGTTGGGAAGTACGCTAAATTACGAGAGCGTGGGGTTGTAAGAACGTCGATCAATAACAACTTACTGAAGGGGAACCCGGTGCAGCAAGTCGTCACTGATCACGGCTTTAACGCTGTCGCTGAAGCAGTGTTGAAATTACTTTCAGCAAACGTTTATGAGTCAGCAGAAATTGCTAGTCAACGTTTTCCCGATTTATTCGAGCCTTTGTCAGCTCAGGCGCCTGTCAGCACACAAGTGGAAGCAGGGGCCACTAGGACGGAGCAAGTCGCGCTTCAGGGTGTTAAACTGACCAATTCGGACGACAGACAGGAGACTGGTCACTTGAAAGAAGATGTAAAGCCAGTGCAGAGTATGTATCGTCCTTTCAAATTCATCAATAGCTTCTAAGGCTGGCCAGATGCTAGTGACGATATTGCGTGCGACATTACTGGAACCTCAATGTCATTCCCAGTCTATCTGCCGTTTCCTACAGAGCATCTCCTTATGGAGAAACTCCAAAAGGTCCTGGAAGCTGCTTGTTACGAGTATGGAGTAAGAGAACTTTCAAGTATTATGCAAGATCGCAACTGGGACTGTCCTGAAGCAGTAGAGCTCAGCCAGTGGGCAGAATTGCTTGGAGATAAGGGAGACTTAAAGCGACAGGGCAGCGAAAAGTCACTCAAAAAGTTATTACATTCGATTTCGCAAATCAGACATACGGCAGTCCATCGCCTCCGCACAAGCTCACTAGTACTACAACGGTTCCTCGCCGATGCCGAAGACCTTACCAGAGCTCTAGGGGACAATACGTATACACAAGCTATCACAAATCTCAATTTGATAACTCAGTCCACACTCACAGAGCTTGCAAAGAACAAGCAATCTATTCAGAAACGTCTAAAAGAAGCTCAAGAAGAGATAGCGAAGCAGCGCGCCGAACTAGATCAGAAAGAGCAGGATAATTTGCGCCGCATGGAAAGGGAAGATAAAAGGTACTGTGATCAGGCTGGTGAAAGATTGGGAAAGGCCCTTCGTCTCGTCGGAAACTTGGCAATGGTGCCGGAGAGTAAGAATTCGGCGATGGATGGGATAGATGGCGATGATGCTTACCCTGTTTCTGATAACGACAGCAACTTGGATCACACAGAGCATTTCGAAGACTGCAATGAGTCATAATTGTTAGGTAGAATGCTAAAAGCTCTACAACGTATAACTGAAACCTTCCCGACCCTCGCACAGGTATCTCCAAGGGAGATACCTGTCTATTGTTATGGCGGAGCATAAGCGTTGTTAGCGCGGCGACTATAACGGCGGCGAAGTTGATAGCCATGAAAGCGACAAGTCCAGGAATGTAATTCGGTGCATCTTGTAGTCCTGGAGTGATGTTAGATGGTTTATGTCATGGGGAGAGGTGTCAAACTTACGGAACACCATGCTGGAATAAATCCTGCCAACGCCACTCATATTGATGAGGAAGCCAGTGGACACAGGGCGACGAGCATCGCCGACGATGTTGTTGGCCTGCCACGCAAGTGTTGTCACGACAAGGCCATTAGAACCCGCAACAATGTGCCGACGTAGCGAGGTGTTGGTGAATCGAGGAAACTAGTCATGCATAGTCCAACGATGCCAATCAAGCCTTGAAATATGACGAATGAACTTACCAGGCAGGGAGGTGGATGGATGTGGTTTCTGAAGTGTCTTGAGTAGTTACGTATCATAGCTGGGCGCAATGGATCATGGGAGCCCTTCACAGCGGAGTAGGAGAACGTCCAACAATGACAGGAAGAGAGGTATGGCGTGTGAGCGTTGCAAACAGCGGAGAACAAAGTGTGATGGATCTGTCGTGGGGGTGCCATGTTCTGCTTGCAGAAAGAGTAGCTATCATGAGCAGTGTGCACTCATCCAGTCTAGGTGTCGAAGGTAGGGCTCATTGTTATCCAAGGAAGTAAGACTGATATCAGTCATGTAGAAGACCCGATGGGAGATATACGCTATTGTTAGAAGTTGAATCTCATCGCATCTAAGACAGCCCCAGGTTTTTCCCCGAACAACGACGACGAATCCATGGGGATGGGCAATGGAGATCCGCCGGCACACAGAGAGCAGAGCAACAGGCCGTTGCAGCAATCAAGTGAATTGTCCAGCAGAAGATCTTCGTCTGATCACCACGTGAGTCTAGATGCCCAAGCATACGTTGTAGGAGAAAGCTGGTACGCTTCTTGTGTCATGAGAGGTTAGACGCCCTGTCACAACAGTGTTCATCGCCCAATCGGCGAGTGTAACACGCGACACGAGAACAGAGAGTGTCTGCAGTCGGCCATCTTTGCCTCGTGAGAAGACCACCTTGTCGGATCTCCCATCTCCAGACTTGGTAGACCGTCTTATCAGGGTATATTTTGACAGATCTTTCGCCTTCTGCCCAATATCTGGCGAAATGTATGTCCTCGGGTCTCTTTGGCCTCGTCACGAAAGCTATACTCAAGCTATCAGCCAAGCCACCTTGTGAGGCTGTGGCTATATGTACCTTCCCAACACTACGAGATGCTGCATCTGCAGTCCGAGAAGTGCTATTAAATGGCATCCAAGTGGCAGCAGTTCAGATCCTTCATGAAGTACAGATGAAGAGCATCAACGACTCTGCTTTGACGAGACTGAAGTGAGCCTTGCCTAAAACAATGATGAGTAACTCGTAGTGCTAACCACTGGGGCATTTGCGACAGAAGAAGAACACGACCGTACTAAACATCAGGAAAAGATCATTAAACAATGGGTTTCTTTTCGAAAGGCAGCCCGTCCTTGCCCGATGGGAATCAAAACTATCAATATTCAACCTTTACAAATCATTTATTATTATCCATTAGCATGTATGATACTACATAACCAACTTTGAATAAGACTAGACAAGAGAAGTCAATGCCTTCTGACCTTTCAGAGCCAGGCAATCGGCCTCACTCGGGCTTCTGACCGTAAACATAGCGCATGGTGATATAACTGTGAACCATGCGATTACGCAAGGCCTGGCGCATCTGCATAAGAAATAATTGATATTCATCCTTCGGCCACTGGAGAACTTCGTTCCACAAAAGGTATGAGTATCCTTTAGCCATAAATCAGTTCTGCTGGCATTGGAACAAAGAGTAGCTAACAAACCTTCGAGATCGTTTTCCAATGTCTGCTGAACAAAGCGGCCAATTTCAGCCATCGCAGGGTCTTTCGGCCAGCCTCCGATAGGGATCTGAAATACAATGTCAGAATGCTGTTGACTTACTCTTTTACGATCATATATCGTACCTTGTAATCGACTACCTTGAGATCGGAAAAGCCAGCCTTTTTCAGCCCTTCAACCTGAAGGTCACTAACAAAGAAGTCTCGGCCCAAGGCCTTACCTCCTTCTTCATACATTTTGTTACACGTCTCCCAAACTGGCTCCAAATTTGCAGTGCCGTCGTCGCTTCGGATACGGACGTCAGCCTCTGCAGACTCAATCCAACCCCCGGGGCTACAACAGCGATAGGCTTCCGCAAAGAGGTGATACCAATCTGGAATTGCACCGAATAGATATCGAATATGGATAAAATCGAAGTGGTCGTTTTCCCAGGTCCACGCCTCGGTAGCATCATCGATTTCAAAGCGCACGTTTGGGGGAACCCAGCTCGGCTGGCAGGGTGAGAGATCGGTGCCTATGACATTGGCACTTGGGTATTGGTCGCCGATGTCACTACGTTGGTTTGTTAGCAGAAGATCACGGGTCAATAATGTAGAAGTTATACATTGCCCAGATCCCTACCAATAGGTTAGTAAATCATTTGTGAAGTTTGGGACGACGTACCGCTTCCAGTTCCAACATCCAGAACATTCTGGTACATAACAATCATCAGCACCAAGTGAAATGGAAACGTCAGATCCTCACCTGTACGTCTTTTTCGACTGGCGCAAGGAAGAGTTTCCCATCCAAAAGGAGGGTAAGCCAGTGATGACTACTAAAAGATCAGCAGCATACGATAAAGTGGAACGCGGGGACGCACGTAATATCAATGGATTCCAGTTGTTGATCATCATTAGGAAATAAATAGTCGTTTGCGAACTTGGAAGCATGATATGTACGGCCTTGAATTCGACGATACTCTAGAATACTTTCCGACACGGAAGTTGTAGAACTTCCTCTGCGGAGCTTGTTAGCTCTAGGCGTAATGCGATCGAGCTTTGAACCTACGCTGTGGAACCAAGAGATGAATCGGCCTCGCTCTGAGACTATATTAACGGATGTTCTTGAGACTGGGGTGTCTTTTGTTTACTTCTTCGTGATCGGCCGGTGCCAATTGTGGAGATGGTGTTGATTTCGCCGAAGACGCCGCTTTAGGCGATGAGCTTGATGGTGATGGCATCATGTATTGCAGATCAAAGCTCGTCTGTGTTGTGAAAATTCGAGAAGCAGAGACGAAGGATAAAATGAAAGAAATGTCTCATAATGGGGCTCCGGGTATTTATCCGAAGTGTTGGCTGTTGGTTGTCAGGTCATGGTCGTACCAAGCTTTCAAATGGTGGGGATGATCTGATTACCTGATACCGGGGTCTGCTACATACTCGATCTGTAAATAAAAGCAGGGAGATTCGGTTAGATTGCTATTTCTCAGATGGCTTATCTAGTTATATATGTAGTCGACATTTTGTCTTACTTAATACGTGGTCAGAAGCACCACGGCCTGAATTGACTGAAAAAAATTGACATATAGAATTATGATAGTGGGCTTATGTGCATGAACTTATTGATGCATTATGTCAACATCCACTGAGCCTATCGAGTCATTTCCACCTCTCCACCGTCCTCTCCGACGAATGAAACTTGACCGCGGATATGCAGGCTACACCGCCAGGCTCATTTTGCAATGTTCGGCATGTAATTCCCCAGTATTATTGACTTGCACATTGCACTTGAGTCGGACATTTTCTCTGTGCCCCTTGCTGAAAGGGGCTGCTACTGAAGAACCTAAAATGCTTGGCGAGCTTGCCCCTGACTTTGGTATCCTCAAAGGTTTGTCACAATGTTTGGAAGTGAAGGATAACTTCGATGCGGATGATGCTATGAAGGAAAGGAATAAAGACCTAGAACAGAGTTCCAACGTACCCGACTCGGCTAGAGCCAAAGATTGGTAAGCGTGATCATCACAAAGCGACCGGATGACATAGACGAAGAATGTATTTGACCCGTTGTGCATCCTGAATTGTGACAAGGTGATACGCACAAAGGCAACGTAGATCATGAAGAGATTTCCACACTCACAGGTGCCAAAAATGAGAGATGGGAGTGAAAATGTAGAGGAACAGGCGAAGTTAAAAGGTGCTAGGTATTAGGATTGCGTTAGATAATAAGATAGGGACTTGCAAGTTAAGTTGACCCATTCGTCGACTTTGACAAAGGTGCATTCTCAACTACTTCTAAAGCATCCAAACACTCCATCGCAGCTCCCAGGATAAGCCCCGAGTCCTGCTGGCATAGCATAAACCGGACACCTAATGTATGGATTGCCCAGGCTTGAAGATCAGGCGTGTCATAAGTACCTGCAAGACTTATCACCTTTCAATATTTCCTGCATGTTCTGCTAACACTTGCCAGAGCCTCTCGGAATGTGTCACTGCGGAAATCAGAAAAGTCGTTAGAGCCAACTATTACAACGTCGACTCCCTCCACGGCGGCGATCTCTTCCACATTCTCAACCGCCTTCTTGTTCTCTATCATGACAAAGACTGTCGACGCATGCTCGTTTGTCTCGCAAATCACTTCAGCTTGAGGGTAGGGCCTGAGAGACATAACTAGCTGGCCAGTAGTTGAACGGCAACCCTGTGGAGGGTATTTCGAGATGGCCAGAGGCCATTGTCTCATTTGTATGGGGCAAGCTTATGTATATTAAGGTTTTAGAGTTGCGTAACTGCGCTCTTTGTATGGGGAATATTATCCCCATGGAGCTTACGTCGAGGATTTTCTGGACAAATCCATTGCCGCATTGGTGTGACACTCGCACGAATGGCATTATACCAAGAGCAAGTCCGGCACCATATAACCTGCCGGCATCGTCGAGAAATAGCGTTGAGTGCTCGAGATCGATGAACACGCTATCGAACTTTGCGTTCTTGGCTAGTTGTACTACTTGGGGGTTTGTGACAAGTCGTATACCGAGGGCCTAAAGGTTGATAGTGTCAGCACTAGGCGCGACATATCATTCTGAACTGTCAAAGGAGCCCATTATATAACGTGGTAGTAAGATAGTAGTATGCTATAGCACTTTTCACAACAAACAGTGCAAATGGATGCATTCATACCTTGCAGAGCTGCCAATTGGTGATCTTGGTGTTAAGAGAATTTCGGCAAGCGAGCATTTTGCTAGACTCAAGTGTAGGCTATCTCATATGTGAAGTCCTGATCCAGAAGTCAATTGGGCCAGCTAGCCTAAGGTCGTTTTATGTAGAGGGCCGCTCGGTCTTCTCGGGGCCCGCTCACCGAACGCTTAACGCAGCCCTCGGCAATTATTTAGACGGTGGATAGCTTATGCAGGGCTCATTAGACGCTCACCATCACAATGAACAATAACACCACCGGTCGCCCAGAGATTGACATGTCTCAAGAAGAAAAACATGACCTGGAACAGATTGAGACCAAGGACCGAGTCCAAACCGCTCGCATCTCCGGCATGGATGAAGACCTCGGCCTCACCGTCGGCAACCGCGTGTCTATCGTCTTGATGGTCTTCTTCATCGGGTACATCATCTTCGAGATTCCCAGCAACGCTTTCATTCACAAACTTGGTGCAGCGAACTGGCTGACCTTTCTAGCTTTTGCCTGGGGCTTGGTGTCGCTTGGCATTGGCTTTCCCAACAACTGGGCGGGACTCGCTGTGCTGAGATCACTTCTTGGTGTTTTCAAGGCTGGTTTCTTTCCTGGTAGCTACCGCTTATCTCAACCCTGAGATGAATAACGTACTGATCGGCGCCCAGGCTGTGTTTATCTTGTATCATCCTGGTATAAGCGATATGAGGTACAGAAGCGCATGGCTGGCTTCTTCTTGACAGCCTCTGCGCTGTCAGCTTTCGCCAATATCCTCGCATATGGCCTCATTCCGAACAAAGCTACCCCTCACTTCTGGCATCATCTTCTCAAGCCATCGCTTAGGGTCTATGCTCAAAAGGCTTAGGGAAAGCAAATAGAGCGATATCAAGAGAGCCAGCATTCATTCTAACGGGCGTCTAGTTTATCAATTGTTACTTAGAGACCACAGCTGCAAACAGAGTGGTGTACATGTACTGTACTTGTTCCAAACGAGATTGTCTAGACTCTGAATTGGCGGGCTGTGTCAGGCGAAATGCGAAGGCGCGGCCAATTAAAGAAGTAATAAAAGTTTCCAACATCACAGGACACAGCAATTAGTGGTCCATGTTCTATTAACTACCTAAATATAGTTCTATATGTTATGTTCTAGACTTAATAGTGCCGCGCAGGCTTTTATAGTAAGGTCTAGGCCTGCTAGTTTAAGGTTAGTAAGGATAAATTAGGTAAAATATATATATTTATTAGCTTACTATGGCTCATTCTAGCTACACTATAGCTTAAAGAATACCAATTTCTAGCCAGCTATATACCAAACTAATACAATAAATATTAATTTTATGGCATTAAAAGGTTATCGATAACGAAGACCCTAAATATAGTTCTATATATTGTATTCTAGACTTAATAGTGCCGCGCAGGCTTTTATAGTAAGGTCTAGGCCTGCTAGTTTAAGATTAGTAAGGATAAATTAGGTAAAATATATATATTTATTAGCTTACTATGGCTCATTCTAGCTACACTATAGCTTAAAGAATACCAATTTCTAGCCAGCTATATACCAAACTAATACAATAAATATTAATTTTATGGCGTTAAAAGGTTATTGATAACGAAGACGAGTACGATACGGTAAGATACTGATTCGATTAAAACTAGGTAAGGTTGAGGGTATTTAACTATTCTGTCAGCCGAGTAAGCTCGCACCCAACAGTCCAACCTCTATCCGCTCCCCGCCTGGCTAGTTCTTATTTTACCTTTACCTGGACCTATACAAGTTCGATAAGCTAAACCGATATCCAATATGACTTGGGTGGACAACATACTTGAGCAAATCATTCCAACCACAGTGGCAGCTGCACCATGGAGCGAAGCCAAACCAATCCAGCCAGACCCTGGCAACTATGGTACTGACCTTAAACCTGCCATGTGCGAGTACCATGGCAAGGTTTTCCTGACTTGGGCCTCGGCACCATCTCCAATGCCTGCGTCCTTCTCCTGGACCACCTGGCTACCCTCGGACGATGGCTGGGCTGCAGCATCCTGGGAGTATCTCGGTGTTTGCAGGCAACAGGCTTATACTTCTGCTCTGGTCGTTTTCAATGATGTCCTGTATGTTTTCATACCTTGGAACTCTACAATCACCAACAACACAGAGGCCGGTTGCGCCATCTACAGCTATGATGGATCTTCATTCAACTTTATCTGCGACTGGGACTCCAGATGGAGTACGTCAATTTCAGCCGTGGTCCATAAAGACGTGCTTCATATAGTGGGCTATAATCAGTCCGACGATGATCACTTTGTTTGGGCCTACTCGGAGGTTGGTACGACAGCCATCACTGGTCCAGCCGGCTTTTCAGTCAACAGAATTGACCAGCAGAGCTCGAGTAATCCAGCTTTGGTCGTTCGTGATGGCAAAGTTCGATTGATGTTTCTTGCTCATAACGACGATCGGCCAGTATTGGAAACTACCTTGGAAATGGGCAACCCACCTACATGGTCTGATACGGTCACTCTGAATGAGAGCGGCAACAGCGGGATCAGCGCTACCTCCAGCCCGACTGGCCATCACGCATGGATCTGCTTCAAGACTCACGATGGCGTAAGCAATCTCATGTGTCATTGGCAGGAAAAGAAACAAGTTTGGACTACAAATCGCCCCTTGGGTCCTGGTCCCATTCTTTATTGCCGAAATGAGGCAGCTTTGGTTTACTCCAACTCCTGGGTTTACGCTGTGTGGAATACATATACACAAGGCCACCTCATGTACTGGTCACGCCGCCCTATGAAGCATATGGATCCCGGAAGCTGGATGGGCGACCTAGCTGATCAGAATATCAGTATCGCGGCCTTATCCATCCCAGGAACACACGATTCTGCGACGAGTGCGTATCATAGCGTTGGCGAACTTGAGAAACGGACACGTTGCCAGGACATGACCATCACACAGCAGCTAGATGCAGGAATCCGATACTTTGATATAAGAGCAGGATATCAGGATGTTGAAGATAGAAATGAAGGCCCGACCGTTCCTTTAATCGCCCGCCATGGCAGTCGGGATCTTGGACTCGACATTGAGGAAATATTTTCCTTTTTCTACGACTGGCTGGATAAACACCCAACTGAAGCAATCATTGCACAGATGAAAGCAGAAGGCGACGGCGTCAACTCTCAATATGTATCGAACGATACAAACGACTTGATCATCGAAAAGCCACAGTACTGGGCCCTTGGCGACAGCATCCCTACATTGAACCAAATCAAAGGCAAGATCCAGCTGGTTCGACGCTTTCCTCGAGCAAATGCCTACGACAACACAATGACACCATTTGGAATTGACTTGACGAGCTGGCCAGATGATACCCAGGCAGGAATCGAGAGTACTCCATTGAACCCGAGCAGTCCCAAAGTCAAAGTTTGGTTAGAGGATAACTACAAACCTAGCTCAGACGGCGCCACAGCCTTGAAAAATAAAACTGGTTTCATCAAGGACTTTGTTTCCAGGGCTGTCTCATCAAATGAACCCGTGGTCATCCCAACTATTCCGATAACGTGGTACATTGGCTTCAGCAGTTATACCACGTCTGGCCTCGTACCGGACTCAAACTTCAACTACGCAACTCAATCCTTAGGCGGCCAGACGCCCATGAATAAGGCATTGGAGATACTGATTAAATCTCAGGGAGGGTACAATAACCCGAAAGTAGTGGGAACTTTGGTAATGGACTATCCGAACTGGAAGTCGGGAACGTTGATTGAGAGTATCATTTACACAAACAAACTCACTTTGAATCACTGAGTCAGGCCCACCAAAGGGTTTGCATTATGCTGATGAATGCATTTTTCTGGGTACTCTCTGGACAGTCGTTTCCGAACTATGTTTTTTTTAAACAAAAAAAGGGAATGACTAGTAGTGTAGAAATTCGATTTAAGATAGTCAAGAAATTATTAGTTGTCTGTACTTAGGATAATTTAATTCAATCCGATGTTATTAAAACAATTACAAGATAGAAGGGACATAAACCGGAAGTATGAAGTGTAAACACCCATTACCAAACGGGTCAATATCCTCTTGTATAACTAAGACATTCCCCCTGAAGTTGTCGGCAGCAGCGGTGCTGGCGGACAGCGGATCAGATGCAGGCCCATATGTGAAGGTAGGTCATATATACTGGTCTCTGCAACCATTTATCTATTGTCTTGTCGTCAATCCTGAGTCAAGCAAGCAGTAGATATACCAACCCATCGCTCGGGATCGAGACAGCAGTTCTGAACTGAGCGCCAATGACGATTAGATCCTTCTCAATACCGCTCAACTTGGCCTGACTGGCCTTCAGGTTAGTCTATGCTGTGCGCAGGGTAACAATCTTACCTTGACGATGTCAGTTTGGTCGAATACCTAAAGTTGATAAGAGTCTGGTATACCTTTTGGACTTGATGTGCCTATAATCTAGCTATAGGCTCAAGTTATCAGGTATCAGTCATAAAGTCATACCCGAGGGTTAGTTGTATACAGCAAGTACAATATATAACTTCTAGAGCTAATGTTGGGTATAAAGGTAAAAGGGGACTAGCTATTCCAGAGGAAAACCTTCGGGCGAAAAACCTCCTGTTATGTCATACTTGAAACCAGTGCCCCACCCCACGACGAAAGCTCAGTCACCCATCACTCAACAATCCTTCTAGTTGTAGCAACCAGATCCTCCTTGTTTGGCATAAATCTTAGGCTGAGTGGTGTCGACAGCGCCATTGATAACAGGATACCATCCCTTTTGGGCCAAGTTCTTGCAGTTGCGGTACCAGCGGTCACCATCCAGTCTCGTACCGGGGTTCGCAATGCACTGTCCCGTTGGAATTAGTACAAGATACTTCAAAGTGAATTTATGGAAGACTTACGCGGCCGGCTCCATTATCGTATTCGGCCTATCAAGCAGAATGTTAGTATGATACTGCAAAGGGAGGAGCATAAGTCATACAGTTTCTGCGTAGTTGTCGACGCAGGCATTGAATGTAAGCTGCCAGTCGATTTCCCAGCCATTGCCATTGTTGATCTGGCAGTCGCACTGCTTGTGGTCGGAGGCCATGACGGGCAGGAGGAAAGGAAGAATGGTAACGAGCAGACGCATGTTGGCGGTTGCTAGTGAAAAAACCGAAAGTAGTCTTGAGTGGAGAAGGGTAGGATGAAGTAAAGAGATATGATGTTTTGGTTGGACTGAAGTGATTGGGAAAGGAGGGAGATACTGAAGGTATAGCCAGTATTTATACCTAGAATTCTCTCTCGATGCAAAAGAGGACAGCTCTTGCCTCACGCCTTTACTATAGCCCTGTTAGGGCTTATTGCAAATCATTAAGCAGAATGGATCTGTTTCATCATGATAGACAGACCAGCCTCAGCAGAGTCTTCTCCGAAAGCAACTGCCGTTCTTGCTCGCCTCACAAAGCTGGGGTTTAAAGTTCATCCTGAGGTCTGAGAGGACGTCAAGGGGGACATAAGATAATTATTGGCCATGTAGTAGGGACGTCATAAGATAAGAAGCAGCTGGGTTTAATCTTTGAAGACTTTTCTCAACACTCGTGCAATCTCTTTATGGCTGCTACTTGATATAGCCAAGCCTGTAGTGATATTGAAATACTTGACAATACTCATCTTCATCCATTTGACGACATATACTGCTGCGGGGATTGGGAGAGGCCGTGCAGTATTGTCTTAGATCCACATGCATACTGTAGTCTCGGTTTACACTTTACCCCTGCCCACTTGTTGCCTTCCAACTCGGCAAAATAAGAGGATAAACTTTTCAGGTACTTACACCGCCATGTATTCAGATGTCAGAGCTTTCATAATTTGTAATAAACCCACATGAACTCAGGATTGACGCATTTACAACTATATCCAGACCAGGCTTGATGAGGTTAATGCCTTTCCTTATCTCATTATCTCTATCGGCAGATACGTAATGAGCCGTCTTTTGACTTTCTTATATGGAGCTCAAGATTAAGTTGTTATGGAGTTTAAAGTGGTCAGATTATTTGGACATTTCATTTAAACGAGCAATACGGGGCAATTTTGATTTGTGGATAAATCTACCTGCAAATGCATTTACCACCTCAGTACGGATATAACGAGTTGATCTACATATAAATATCCGAAACCGAAAGCTTGTTTCAATTCTGAAGTATATAGTGGAGGGCAAAAGGCATTAGCTACCCGTCATGTCTGTGTCTTTCAGTACTGGTCTTTCACACAGCCCGTATACTTCATCTAACTACCTTTTTATCTTCACTTATCAATTTCTCAACCTGGACATCAGGATGAAACCTCTCCTTGTTGGCCTCGGAAGCATGATTCTGGTAGCTTCGGCTGCCCCGACTCTTCCCGATTCGCCCTCACCTCTAGTACCAGCTACAGATGGCCTAACTCTGGACAAGAGATCTGCACTGGACGTTGCCAGGTAGTTCATACAGCAACAGATCAACAGTTGAAGGCTCTAACATAACAATGCAACTAGCGGACAAACTCTTTCTGGCGACGTGCTTGAGAAACGAGGCACTAGAAGAATGAACATACCCAACCACGCCGGCACTGCGATACAGAATATTGGCGCTGTTATCGTCAAAGCTGTTATTGATGCTGCTGGGGACCTCATCTTTCAAATCACTAATACCGGGCCCCGCGCTTCCAGGGTGTCAATTCGCGATGTGACTATGGTGTTGGATGCTGTAAGTTTGAACATTGCTAGTCATCACACCATTAGCTATGATCCACTTGGCGCAATCAACCCAGGTGACACTATCTCGATTCATACCCAGAATTAATGCTTCAAGGACGAAGTTTGAGGAAAAGGATATAGTGGTTTTTTGCTGCTTTGTGGTTTTTCCACTGTACTTATCTAGTATTACCTTTTCTTTATATATATATATATATATTAAACTAAACTTAAGTAAATCTTTAGGACATTATGAATCTATCTAATAAAGTTCTACAATTGACTTCTAATTACACACATACATACTACTAATAAGTTTACTGGATGAAACCCTCTATTGTTTACTATAGATAGTAGTAACAACTTACAAGGAACCAGATTATCATAGACCTCTCAGCTCATTCTCATAATACGCGACTCACACGAATCCCAAATCACAATGAACTACCGTCGGTGAGTTATTCAGAAGCAAGGGGGTCTTTTTTCTTTTATAAAAGTTCTAAGTAAGGCACTCGTGTTGAGGCTCGTGGCTGAGAGCTTAAATCAGCAGACATAACTTAGTTCCCAGGGTCCTAACTCTAATATCGTTTCAGGCTGAGAACTTTACTTAAGTTCTATCTGCTGATTTAAGCTCTTGCTGATATCATTTCAGGCTGAGAACTTTATCTAAGTTCTATCTGCTGATTTAAGCTCTTGCTGATATCGTTTCAGGCTGAGAACTTTTCAAGAATCCGCCACTGGCTACAGTGGCTCTACAACCTGCAAAGCTTATTCTATTAGCAACACTCTCAATACTTCCATTGACTACAAAATTGGACATCCCCCATGATTTACCACAACAGTCATCAGCCAACAGAAGTCAAGTCAACCACAATAAACCCCTAAAATGAAGTTCTTTACTCTTCTCACCTGTGTCTCTGTCGCTCTGTTCTTGGCCATCAAGCCGGTCCAGGATGACGGCAAACAAGGCACCAAACATCCATCTCTCGGACCTGTTGAATACAGCCACATCGATGGTACAAACGATGGTTTTGTCAAGTATGCCACAGCCCTGTGTCACTTATATCCTATCTAACATTTCCAGGGTCTCTAGGTCCGAAATCGAAGAACGAGGCGTCGTCAGCCTTGAGAAGCGTATTGATGGCATCGCAGTTCCCTACGGCATTGCAGACCCCCAGCCGTTACTTATGGCTGGAGTTACTGTCACATTCATCATGATCGGAAAGTGGGTGCAACAAGGCGGTAACCGTGTTTATACCTATGTCTGCAATGGCCTTAAATTCTCAAACCCAACTCACAGGGACAAGATCGTCACTGTGGTAGCCAACGGAGTTTCTCTTCTGAGAAACCAGCCAGTCCCGTCACACTTGGCTGCTCAAATTGGTGCCCCGACTGGAGGCTACGGCAGAGAGATATCCATCACAGTTGGAAATTCTCCTTAGGCTCGTTTGTCTATTTATGGTGGACAGGTAGAGTGTGGAGGAAAGCTTGTATAAGAACTATACAGAAGTTATTCCAGGGGGTGAGTCGAGTCGGTGGACTGAAATGCATTAGCTACTAGAAGTTTAGAAACTTCAGATTACTTCCTTTCTTTCAATCTCCATCTTAGAGATTTCTTTTACATACAAAATATATTTATCTTACCTGAACCTACTATAAGAGCGCGTGTCACAGGTGCAGAGTTCAGTATCAGAGACAACAGCATGACGCTAGCTAATAGAACGCCCTTGTCTTCCACAGCCCGGCCGAGAAGGAGATACGCATAGGCAATTAGAAAGTATGAAGAATCAAGCAACATTGCAGAGACTTTTAGCGGTCCATATGCCCTGTCGCAAGCTAGGCCAATGGATAAGACGAGTTTGAGGCGACTCTTAAAGAGATGTCCAGCATAGTATCCTCACGATAAGGGAACAAATGTGAGGATAACCCCAATGGTCAAGGCAGCCATAAGAATATTAGTTGTCTAACGCCCTAGAAGCTTACCTGTTTTATGGAAGAAAAAAGCAACCATGACAGCTGATACAATAGTAAGACAAATGTCAACATGACTACATCCCAGGGCAAGGACAGGAAGCATAATGGGCGGCAAGAAAACTTCCAGTCTGCCTACCATCTTAGATTTTTAAGGAAATATAACACTATAGTCAAGATAGGCAAGTGTATAAGTTAAGGCAACCTGATTGATATAGCAGATGTCTTAAAAGTCAACAGTAACGCTGTAGATAGTCATAGCAACGATAAAGGTATTTATTATCAGAAATATTAGCAATTTGTTAGTAGGCGAAGACAATGCCGGGATCACTGACTATAATGAATGACCTGCTACGTCCCAGGCCTGTATCGCAGTCTTGTCGGCATGGAGTAGCCGAGAAGCTGGACAATAGATGCCGCTTTGGCCATGGGAGAGCGTTGGGAAGAATGCACCTAGTGTTAATAGTATACTGTATACTCTAGAATGACAAGACGCGGTTTCCATTACTTCTAACTATTTAAACCACTTTTATTATAATAATCCCTCTAATCGTTCTCCCACTTTCTATTCCCATTATAGTTTTTAATTTAATTGAGGCTCCACAGAATAAAACCCAGACTGTTTCCTTGTCGTAACAGAAGTCGAGACACATCACTCTAGAAGATCATGATGATTTCTGGGTTAAGGCAGTGGATGGCATAGCCTTGTTTCCCAAGTGTAACTCGTAATCGCCGTCTGGTCAACTGCGACCTTTGTGTAGGTGGTTGGTTCTTATAAATATACTTGTGCCGTACTTCCGAGATAGGAACAACAGCATGGAGCATTGACCTCTTTTCGGCATGCCGAGAGCTTAAATCAGCAGAGAGAACTTGGTGAACCAATGACAGTGCGACCAACACCCGAGTGAAAGGTGCTCTGATGATCATTATCAACCGGCACCGGCAACTCAAACGTGAGGAACTTTTGAAACAAACCCTATGTATTCGAGATGTAGTCGTGGTCGGATAGCAAGGTAGTATCGTCCGAGGCTGAAACGGTCGGTAAGACATTGACGTGTGGCGCCGGATGATCAAAAGAAACAGCGGCCAAAAATGCCGGCATTTAAGTACCTGCTGGCTCGAACCGGGGAAGGTGACCAACTAAGGTGTTGCGCAATCTTCAACATCTAATTTAGGTATGATGACGAACGGGGTTTTCGATGCATTACTGTCCACTCATGAGCGTTTGCGGCACGGGAGCCGTAGCGCGAGGACCCAGCGTACTGCATACATGATACATACGGGGAAGCCATGATCCTTGGCCGTGTCGCTTCCCCTATATCGACGATGTGGCGTGAGAGTGCTAATTCTCCGTGCGTGTACCGCCATGGAGGATGCAGTCATTGGAATTTCTGGGCGTACTTTACGTCCTGTAGGTGAAAGTCACTGAGGATATAAAGGTTAGGGTTAGTAGCGGAATCAGCCATTGGTGCGATAACCGGTATCGAACCCATGGTAAAGGATGAGGTGGATGAAGGTTTCTGGTGATTCCACGAGTAGCTTCTCAACAAGATTCCAAGTTCTAACTATATAATCATGGACCAAGCGCGTCGCGTATCGTCGTAGGGAGACGTTGTTATACAAGAGTCGCATTCGGCTATGCTAGCGATATGGGTTGTACCTATTCGATTACGATTGACCACTGAGAGTCTGGCGAATTATCTCAGATAAGCTTTGTCATTGGTACAGAGGATTATTGCTCAATTCGATGGAGTCTGAGGGACTCTACATGAGGTGGCAGGCGAACGCGGTCCAAACTTCGCACCAGAGACGACCATCTTTGAGAAACATTGAAGCTCGTCGCCATGCTCAATCGCTGCAGAAGAGTCGGATACACTGGATTCGCCTCCGTCGTGACCCTGAAGCTTCTCCTTCCAGGGCGAAGTCTTGTCGTGTGACAGGCTATTTTCGCGGAACGACTCTGCCATCACTGGGAATAATCGGGTGCTGATCTAGTGCATCCGGCTTCAGCTTCTTGTTATGGTTGACAAACGGGGACTTGGCTTTTCAAGAGTGTTAATTTGAGTTGATATACGGATACTCCGTACCTGACCACATCGATCATCTCGGCGTGGGTCCGTGAGATGCGGGAAGATCTCGTGGACTCCGCCCGAAACTAACGGTGCTCATCACCGGACTCACTCCCCGCCAAGTCAGCACAGCATCATTCATCAAACACTAACCGAGTAGTATTTCCACAGAGACATTATCACAATTCATCTCTCCAAATTGATCTACAATTCTTTTACTCTCAATGACTCGATACTGCAACATCCTTCATTATAAAACTATTAACTAAGTTTTGTCTACGATTCAAGCTTCCATCTACAAGTCTCACAAAAGACATCACAAATCCAAGATAGAGTAGAAGCAAGAGACAAAAAGCCCTAAACGGTAGACATAATCAAAGCTGTGGCTTAAAAGTCTTCACCAGCATATCTTTTAACGCTATTTTACCGATCGAGCTTATGGTCAATTGACCACTCTGCAGAATAAGTAGGCATCCAAGACGTGAGTATCCTACCCTGGAGCTCGCCAGGTGACAGTGGATACGACAACGATGGGGAATCGCCTGCACCGACGCAAGAATCCGTTCGAGTTGCGTGTTGATTTGAGCATGGCTAACATGGCCACCATCAAAGGCGGTGGCGCATCCAATGGTCGATTGATTCTGAATGCCAAGACTGCGGAAGTGGCTAATAAGATTGAGAGGGAGCAGTCAGATCTCCTTATTGACTAAGCTCTTACGTGAAAATAAGCAATTTCCCGGTTACGATCTCAAACAGACATAATAATCGAACTCAAGAGAGTTCTCACAACGGAAGATGGAAGCAGATGTCCACGCCGCCATTATATCAAACCACGGCGGTCGTCAACCCGACACCGTCTAGAAACTTTTGAGGCTTTATCTGATGTTTTTGGTGCTGTAAAGGGCCGCACTCCGATTTTGCTTGATGGTGGGATCACTAAGGGCTCTGACGTCTTCAAAGCCCTAGCTTCAGGGGCAGCAGATCTTTGTTTATTAGGACGGTCAGCGCTATGGGGTTAGCCGTGAACGGGCAACAGGGGGTTAGAGACGAGACGGCGTTGACCATCCTGGAGACTTGGGGAGAGAACTGTGGCGCACAATGGTACTGAGTGGCGCTATTGCAATCAAAGATAGCTCTAGGTCAATGTTGGGGGGGAAGAAAATCTGGAGCCGGCATCGGCACTGCAAGATTGTGAAGATAGCGAAAAGATTTTGTGCTGCGCCTCATTCGTCGATTCAACGCGTGATTGCTTTTGCGAGCCGAACTCCGCGTTATTGTTTTGATACGAAAATAGCTACTGAGAAAAAGGCGTGAAAGTTGAGAGTAGCGATGCAGCCAGGCTGCCAGCTGAGAGACGGATTTAGGTACTAGTTCCAATAGTCTGTAGCTGTTTTCATCCCATTCGGCTGTGAAGCTGTAGGGTATAGGGGCAGACGGTCCTCGAGCTAACGATCTAGAAATTACAGTCTGTGCATTGGGGCACTAAGAGAACCCAATCTGACACTTGATTGGCTAGTCAATATCCATAAACGCCATGACGCAAATTTCAACCAGTAATCGGGTTTCAGGTTTATTACCAGAGACGGCCCAGGCACCATCGTCTGGCCCGAGACAACTGCCCTACCATCGGTCGTTAGCTGCACGAACCGCGATGACCGCTGCTAGTTTCTACTTTTGATGAGCAGCTAAACTAGATCCAACATCCTTGAACCTGGCAAGGAAACAAAACATGAGCCCATGCCAAGAGGAATACGGGGTGCTCGGAATACAGCGTGGGTTTTAGTCCAGCCAAAAGCACAATCGCAATTTCAACAGCAGCTGAAGTTCTCAGCCTGGCGCACTACGGTTATATTAGTCTCGTAAAGACGAGTCAGTGTTGGAGAGCTGCGAAGAAATTGCCATTTCTAGCAAAACGCCTCTTTGGCGTGGGATTTTATTAGAGACCTTGTATATAACAACGGGACGATCCTCATCCTGCTTGCAGATCACATACTCTCTCATTCACTCTCTTTTTCCCCAAGTCATTCTTTACTGTTCATCACGTTCTTTACCAACATGAAGTCATTCGTTACCTTTGCGGGCTTGGCCTTTGCCAGCCTTGCTGCTGCTGGCCCCTGCAGACCTCGCACAACAACCACTGCTGCTGCCGTCTCTTCCTCCACTGAGATCGCGTCCTCCACTGCTACTGAGACTGCTGCTGTTTCCACCAGCACGGACTACTCCGTTCCCGTTTACTCTGAGAGCTCCACTACTCTCGGCACTGTGATTGTCTCGGAGACTAGCGCTACTGAGACAAGCGCTGCTGAGACCACCACTGCCGAGGGTACTACTACCGCCGCCGAGACTACCACCGCCGAGGGCACCACTACCGCTGCTGATACCACTACCGCTGCGGAAACCACTACTGCTGAGGGTACTACCACCGCCGAGGGTACCACTACTGCTGAGGAAACCACTACCACCGCCGCTGAGACTACTACTGCTGAGCCTACTACCACCGAGGCCACCACCACTGAGGCCGAAAACACCTCTGGTACCGCAACAGAGACGACTACCACTGCTGAGCCTACTGCAGACCAATCTTGCGAGAACGCCGGCCTCCAGTATGCCATCTACACTCATGAGTTCTACAACTCTGATCCTCCTCACTTCTCCTCCTTCGACCCTACCTACTTCCATACCGCCACCCCCACCTACCAGGGCGTGACTACTCGCATCGGTATCACCCCCGGCACACCCTCCGACAGTGTCTTCGCCATCTACGACAACAGCCCCGCACAGCTGTGGCAGTACAAGGCCGTCAACCACCAGGCATTCCTCTACGCCCCCGTTAGTGGTGAATACACGGTCACCATCCCCAACTCTGACGAGATCACCCTCATCTGGTTCGGCACCAAGGCCGTTGCCGGCTGGACCCGCGCCAACGCGGATCTCGAGCAGGACTACCCCGGTGGCACTTCCAAGTCCTTCACCATTAACCTCACCGCTGGCACTTACACTCCCTTCCGTCTGCTGTGGGCCAATGCTCAGGGTGATCTCAACTTCATCGCTGAGGTTACGGCTCCTGATGGAACGGTCATTGTCAATGGTGATGGAAGCAATAACCAGTACTTTGTTCGCTTCGCTTGTGATGGGAGCACGCCTTCTTTCCCTCCTTTCGGCCAAGATAGTGGTTAAACTGCTGCTCATTCCTACCGGGACATATAGCAAAGTATACAGCGCTTCGTACATGAAGCCCAAAATATTTCCGAGTATATAGCCTTTTAATACATAACACCCAATCACATTGCCATTCTTGACATATATAAACATGCACGTAACAATAGTCAACTCGGGTATATTTATGACTCAAGCTTTCTAACTCTTATGCTGTATGTAACAAACACTCTTGTTGAAAATTTTGACATCGGTTCGGCGTATCGGAGCTAGATTTTTGTTAAAACACATACTTGAACTCCAAGCTCTGATCTCCCTCTTTTCCGTTGGTGCCCTTGCCCTCTGCGATCAACCTCTCCTTCTGTCGCATGCGGTACTTTAGAAGAGCATAAATGAGTCCAACGCAAACAAGTGCCAAGACCTCTCCTCCAAGAGAGATTGAATTTCCCATGATGTACCGAGGAGCATCCTGGATGGGATAGATCTGCGACGCAGCCATTCCGGATGCGTTTGCGAGTGAGATGAGCATAGAAATTGCGACAGAGCGCTTGTAATCTGGCTGCATGTTGTTTGATACCCATCTACAAATCGTTAGTTTATTGTCCCCCACGTGTTTTGGGTGTTGACATACGTTACCAAAACGGTGTTGAAGGAGTAGACGCCACCGCCCACGAGGAACATGGCAAAGAAACCCGCCGCTTTGTGGCCGGTACCAACGACTATGGCATATCCGACGATGACTAATAGTGGGGAATGAATGAGGCAGATGGCTCGGCGGTTGAGGCGGTCTGAGACGTAGGTGGTGGCAGCAGTGAAGATGGACGCCAGAACATAGACGGGAATGCTGAGATAGTTAGCTTGTAGGGAAGTGTAGCTGCATCTTCGTTAGTGGAGTCCTGAAAAAGAGATGGAAATGCTTACTCGAGGCCCTTGAGAAGAGTAGGTAGGAATGTGCCAAAGCCGAAAAGGGCGATAGACGCGCAGAACAGTGAGACGGAAGCAAGCCAGACGAGGGGATCCGTGAGGGCCATGACGACTTGCTTCCACGAGAAGCCTTCTGTTTCTTTAAACGGATGGTTGCGCTCCTTAATAAGTACCATGGTTGACTTCTCCTCTTCAGAGAGGAACCAAGCTGTCTGCGGAGAGGTAGGAAGACTCAGCCAGCAAACAGCTCCAATGACGAGTGAGATGGCACCCTCGATGATAAAAAGCCATCTCCAGGCTGACAAACCATGCCGCGCACCCATCGACTGAATTCCATATGCGAAAAGTCCACCAAGTGCTCCGGACAGTGCAATCGAGACATAAAGAACCGCCACGCGTTTGCCTTGCGACGCAGGAGGGTAGATCTGAGAGACGACGAATGTGAGAGAGGGAAAGAGACCAGCCTCGAAGAAACCGAGGAGGACTCGACAGGCGATGACCTGGCCGTAGCTGTGAACGAAGCCAGTTCCCAAAGTGATGAAACTCCAGCTTACGATGGCGATAGCAAGGACACGACCTGGTCCGAATTTCTTGACGGCGAGAACCCATGGTGTTTCAAAGACAACGTATGAGATGTAGAAATACATCGATACGTCGTTGAATTGGGTCCCATGCATGCCTGTATCTTCTTCGAAGCCGAAAACTCGTGCGTTACCTTGAGGATCATGATTAGTTTTGAGCTAGAGTTAAGGTTGGCGAGGTACTTACCGATGTTTGTGCGATCGAGGTAAGCGAATAGAACGAGCAGTGCCATCTGCGGCATGACGAACTTGTCAAACTTGGACAAGACCTTTTTCTCAACCTCGGTGATGTCGTTCATCTCGCCAGAGAGCTCTTGCTCAACCGGCATCTTGAGGTCTGACTGTTTCTCTGCGGCTTCCATCTCGACAACCTTGAGTATGTATTAGCAAGACGTGGCAAGAATACGAGGTGTAAGATGTGGATTTTAGGTTCAGATCAGTTCTTTTTAAAGTCGCATACATGTCCGGGCTATCACCAGGTGATCTGCTGCACGATGGTCACTTATCCACCCCCGCACTTGATAGTCTGATAGTCAAGCTGTAATAAACCGTCGGCGGAGACTGAATACTCCACAAGTGGGGATGATTATGGTAAATCCTTCCTCTTTGAAGGATTCTACATAGTAGAGATGAGATAAGACTGATATGAGATGATAAGAGATTGCTAGAGGCTATCCAGGTTGAGAAATGAAGCTGCAACGCTGAATCAGGCGTTGATGATCTCGGATGAGATTTGAGAAAAACTCAGTCTACAGCGCAATCAATCAGAATCACTTATGAACAAAGTTCTTCAACAATCACCGCCTCTGGAAGTAAATGCAAGATAAAGTTCCTGCCTGTTACCCCGCGTTTTATATCCTTGTAGCCATGCAAAACGTTATGTCATAGTTCTTGGGCAAGATTGGAGGCAATTCTGAGCTCCAATAAGCTTCCCAACGAAGAATAGTTTCCGCCGACGGCCGACGGCGGATAATGACCCCACTCCGCACTCGGCCGTGATCCCCAATGTTGAGAGGGAATTATGACCGTCGGGGACGATAAGAAATATCAATTGAGGGGAGAGTATACATAATTAGACAAGACTTTGATCTATCAAGGAGCTGTTATCGAGGGATTGAATATTGACGAGATCAGATATTTCGAGAGAAAACTCTCGAGATCTTATTCAAAATCAAGAACTGAAACATCAAACCACCATCAGAGCGATAGGCATCATCATGGGCTCTCTTGCTTTACCACCATTCAAAATCAGCGAAGTCGACCTCGCAAAATCACTTCACGAAAGCTGTCAATTCGGCGCCGCACATCGCTATGGAAAGTAAGTCACAATCGCAAAATGAATATTCTCGCAAAATTAAACAAGTTACCCTAGGGCTTCTACAGAAACCGGCATGGCGCGCCTCAGTCTTGACGACTCGGACAAGCAAGTGCGAGATTGGTTCATCACCTACGCCAAGTCGCTGGGCTTAAAGACCTCGATTGATCAAATGGGAAACCTGTTTGCGATCCGGCCGGGCAAAAACAATGATCTTCCTCCTGTCATGATGGGCTCGCACTTGGATACGCAGCCTACAGGCGGACGCTATGATGGCATTCTTGGTGTTATCTCTGGCCTTGAGGTTTTGCGAACGTTGAATGACCATGGTTATGAGACTGCGGGACCTATTGGAGTGGTGAACTGGACCAAGTACGTATCCCGCCACGACTATGTGCGATGAGAAATTAGCTGACGCTTCGTAGTGAGGAGGGCGCTCGATTTCCCAAAATGGCTGTGTCATCAGGCGTATGGGCCGATGTCATTCCTCTCGAAACTGCATGGGATCTTAAGGAAGTTTTGGCTGCTAATCCCAAGTCTATGAAGGAGGAGCTCGACAGGATAGGCTACTGCGGTGAACAGCCCGCTTCCCATCGATCGAATCCTTTCGCCGCGCACTTCGAGTTACACATTGAGCAGGGTCCTATCCTAGAAGACGAGGGTCTCAAAATCGGCGTTGTGCATGGTGAGGAAAGTCCCTTTACGGAGATTGTACGGTGACTAACGGTCAAAATAGGCGTCCAGGCATTCAAGTGGTTCAACATCACCGTCAAAGGCCGCGACAGCCACGCGGGCACAACACCGCTATACGCCCGCAAAGACCCCGTCTTGAGCGCCAGCAAAATGCTCGTCGCCGCCAACACAATCGCCAAAAAGCACGACGGCCTCGCAACAACTGGTATCTTCACCACAGACCCTGGCACCGTCAACACAATGGCGCACACCGTGAAATTCACCCTCGATCTGCGTCACGTCAAGGATGAAGTCCTCGCCGACATGGTAAAAGAATGTGAAGCAGAATTCCAGCGCATTTCTCAGGATGACAGTGAAAAGGGCTGTGAAGTCGACTGGGAGCTTCTGGTGGACAGTCCGGCTGTCAAGTTCAGCCAGGAGTGTATTTCGGTGGTGGAGCAGAGTGCTGCGGATGTTTGCTCGACGTTAACGCAGAATGAGCAGGGGAAGCTTTGGAGAGCTATGATTAGCGGTGCGGGGCATGATAGTTGCTACACGAATCGGGTTTGTCCTACGAGTATGATCTTTACACCGACGAGATCGGGGATTAGCCATAACCCGACTGAGTATTGCTCGCCGGAACATTGGTAAGTTTTTCTTGTGTTATGAGGGATCGGAGATGCTAACATGATGCAGTGCATTGGGAGCGAGTGTTTTGCTAGGGGCGGTTTTGCGATATGATAAGCTTCGTGCGACGAGGAGCGAGGGACTCTAAAGGTATTATTGTCAATCCAATGTCTGTATTGTATAGAGAAATAGTAGATCATGCTTAAGTGGTCATGATAAGAATATTGAACTGGTAATGAGAACGAGATGTGATGTTACCCCTCCCGCCCCTCGAGGAATGGATTGATCAATTATTGATCGTGATAGTCGTAGACTCCAGAAATAACGAATGATTATTGACCACACACATGATGCTCATGGACACCATGATTGGATTCATGATGAGGATGTGAATATCAGCGATACAGATCAAGGCAGCCCCTCATTTGGAAAACCCCGTGGCTATATGAACATACAGAATGAATACTATGAACATGACTCTGAACTCCGTTATCCTACTATCTACTTTCATATTTCATGTCGTGCAATCACCATCATCTGTATTCCATGAAACTAATTACCGGCCTTCCAATCACGTGCCCCGGATATCGGCGCCAACTCGGACCCCGCTATCGGTAACTCACTTCAGTCAACATGAGTCTGCCTTTATCAGCACTTCCCTTCACAATGAATCATGACGAGCACCCGCACCGTCAAGTCGCAGGCATAAGACGCTACCGCTCCAAGTCTCAAAGACCATGCGATTTGTGCCGCGCCCGCAAAGTGCTCTGCAACATCCCTGATCCGACGCGTCCATGCCAGCTCTGTGATCGCACGGGACGCGACTGCACGTTTGTGGGGAATCCGAATAAGAAGCCGAGGGATAGTCGCACGAGAAGGGTAGATTCTGACGGTGGTGGAGGGACGCCGATTGTTGTACCGCAACAGGCGCTGACGCAGGATGGTGGTGTGTATGAGACGCTGCGGATGCCGGATGGTGAGAAGGATATTGATATAAAAAATAAAAGGCATAGACTGACGGATCACAGAGGCCCAATCTTCTGGTATCGAAACAGGGTTGGACCTAACACCTCTGGATGGCACAATATCGCAATCCATCTTCTCACCCGGAGGCGGAATCAACTGGGACATCTCATTCGATCAACACGGCATAGACCAGCCATTTGACTTCTTCGCCAACGGCGAACTTCCCAATCTCGAACCCCTCGACGACCCAACACCCTCAGACGACTACGGAGAAATCCCCATCGCCACTCCTGGCAAAACACCCACCGCCCTGTTCGAGCGCCTTTCCTTCGACCAACGACCCGACCACTCAACCTCACTGATTGGCTTCTCCAACGAATCTGATCCGTTTTCTCTTAATCATTTCCCGTATTCTAGCAGTGATGAAGTCGACTTTTATCGCGTCGCGTACCGTCGGCAGTTGCCGGCGAATCCCCCGATTCACTTTCTGCAGAGCCAAACGGGGACTGCGATTGAGAGCCAGAAGATTGTGGATAAGTGTATGTCGTCGCTGGGCGATAGGGAACATTTGGAGAAGTTGGTCGATCGAGAAACGGGCGTGGCATTGGTGAAATTGTATGTTTACCCATCCCTCTATACTTGCGATGTGCTTACTGAGTTATGTACAGGTACTTCAGATTTGTTTTCGAAGACTTACCCATCCTGTCTCGCTCTCTCGTCTTTGAGGACTTGGAAAAGTTTGTCGCAGAGGCATCTACTGGGTTACTCGCGGGTATATACGCGCTTGCACTGCCCTTCACGCCCTGGGATGAGAAGCTCTGTCTCGATAGTGCATATTTCAAGCCAGATGTCAATGATCTCTGGCAAGTCTCCTACACATGTCTTCAAAAGGAACTTCACTTCCCCTGTCTCTCCACCATACAGATCTTCCTTCTTCTTCTCAATCACACCCCCTTTGACGTCGTCGTTGTTGAGAACCCCTTTGTGTGGTCTTTGGCAGCGTCTATGCTGGCCATGGCTCAGTCGCTTGGATTGAATGCCGATCCGGCTGGATGGAAGCTACCAGCGTGGGAGATTCGTCTTCGGAGACGGTTGTGGTGGGCGGTTTATGTTGAGTATACTTGGCGTGCAGTCACTCATGGTCGGTCTTCTATGATATCTGATGATGATTGGGATGTTTCGCCGCTTACATCCGCCGATTTCACTCTGGATGCTGCAGCGATAATACCGGAGAGCATTCGAGACCAGTCACTTGAGTATTTTATTCGTTTATGCTCGTTGACTGAGATCACTAGCGGAATCTGTCGACAATTCTTGTAAGACCTCTTCGTTGCCACACTTTTGACCACGTATTGCTCTGGACTGACAGCAACAGCTCCCTCCGTGCTGTAGCACGCCCTCAAATTCTTGAGCCTCTTCTTGAGCAAGCTAGAGGTCCACGTCAGCAGCTACTCAAATGGCTGGAGGACCTCCCTGAATCTCTGGCTCTGAGACCAGAGCCGAGCGACAGCGATGCAGACGACTCAGTCAAGAGTCACAGATCCCTCTACGTAGCATATTACACCACGCACATCCTCGTTCTACGCGCATTGCTACGTCCCATCATTGACAGCAACACACAGCTCAATCACGTACAATCCTCCGTGGAAACAGTCCTCCAAGCCTGTCGTGGTCTTATTCAAACTGTCATCAAGTTCATTCGTGGCCTAGATGCCCGACATCAATCAGCGTTTTGGCCCGCGTACACACGGAACTGTCTTGCATATCCCGGGCTCTTCTGCTACATGCTCTGTCTACAGAAGCGGCAGCCTGATATGACGGCATATGACCAGAACCTGCTCGCGACATGGAGAAAGACTCTCCGCACTAGAATGCAGTCGTGGCCCTTTTTACGGTTTGCTATCGTCAAGGTTGACGCAATTTACTGGAAGAAACTATATCAAGACAAGAACTGAGGGTTCTGATTGGAAGACGTGGAGCATTGGTATGAGGAATGCTACCTACGTATTGTGATGAATAATCACTGAATAGCGAGCAAGGTTTAATGTAGCGGTCATAGACTGAGAGCCGAAATACATAAACATTTGGATATGTTTTTCTGACATGCTCTGCGCTTAAGCGTGATGTACTCAATGTCCGAATGGTTATGATATGACGCGCTGGTCATGACCTTAACCACTCAGTTCAAAATGCCGATGTGAAAAATGACGACATAAACTGTAATTGACCGTTTCAAAAGTATGTTCACAGTTATGCAGACAGATAATTGCTTACTCGGACAAAGCTCGTCTCTTTTGTACAAGTCACTTCAGGATGGATCCAGCCACGATGATATGGATCAGCTGACGGCACGGATCGCTTCCACGAGGCTGAGATGAAACTCAGGTACAGACCAATCGGATCTCTTCCGCCACAATTCATTCCAAGCAAATGAGCTTCGAGGGCATAGGCAATGAGGCGGCTATTGAAGCTTACAACATTAGATTGGGATTGGTCAGCCTCGACACATTGGCTCCTATGATTCGTTGTCAATTGTGGCTTCATGATACCGTCGAATTTTAAATGAACTGACCATTGACAAGACAGCTTGGCGAAATGCGTCTTCAAAAAGCCTCACCTGACGAGCTTTTGTGATTCGATGGAGCGATCCGAACCAATCGCGGATCACACCATGGTCCGTTGACGGCTATTAGACTGTCCTCGTGTGCTGGAATGACCTTATCGATAACTACGCCATTTTTGGCACATTGCTGTTATCTCGCCTGGAGAGCATCACGTCAAATCAGAACCCTGAATATGCCTGTGCCCCCTCTCTCAAAGTCTGAATATTAAACCTTGAGGACTATGCTGCTCAAAGTATGCATTGCAATAGCCCGACTGACTAATCACCTTTTTGTTAACTTATACTGACGGAACTGACTTTTTTGAGTTGATAGTCTGACACCGGATTCGTCTCACTTGCGTATAAATTCTCGCTGCACACCCACCATGACACTTAGTTCATTACTCCCCTTCTTCTACCTTAACTCAAAATCTGTCAAAACTTACCATGGATGCACTCTGTAATTCTACCCTGTCCCTTAAGTATGGCCATGGGACTGACCTCTATCAATAGACAGACGCAAACCGTACGTCGCCCAGGTCGAGAAGAATCCCAAGGATCTCTCCTTCCTGAATGTCATGCTCACCATTTTCCACCGTCTGGGTTCCCTCGATCTTGTCAGCTACGCGGCCAGTCATCCCTATCTCCACCTCGCTGCCTTCTACGGATGGTCTGATATCACCGAAGCCCTGCTCGTCTTGGGCGGCAACCCTGATGTCCAAGACTCCAAGGGCTCAACAGCATTGCATGCTGCTTGCGCCTCTTTGGAGGAAGACTCGACGAAAGCAGTTCAGGTTCTGATTGAAAACGGCGCTGATCCAAACATCCAGGTAGATGCCTCAGGCTTTACTCCAATGCATCACCTCATAGGGGCAAGTTGCAATGCAGCTGAGCCTTGGGACTGCATTGGAAAGATTGAGGCTCTTTTGAGTGGAGGGGCTGACATAAATGCGCTGGATAAACGCGACCGGACTCCTATCCATCTCGCCTCTTGTATCCCCTGGTGTAACAGCGTATTTGACCATCTTTGCAAAAGAGGTGCGAGTCTGGATCTTTCCGATGACGAGGGAAGATCTATCCTGCATTACGCTGCTTTGTATGGTGACCTGGAACACATCACATACCTACGTAAGCGTCGCCTTACAGAACCTGACCCAGACGGCAAAGACATCAACTACGAAACTCCACTGGATTTACTGCTATGGAGGGCAAATGAGAAAGAGGACGAACTGTGGAAAAATATGAAACAACCCACCGGAGAAGAAGTCAAAGCCTTTCGTTCTTTGATCGACGAAATCAGGATCCATCGCTGGCAGGACGGGCATGACACAAGCTATGAGAACGATCGCCGTTGCCGGCGCCAAGTAAAGTACCCGAAGACCACGGACCTTTTGAAACCGCCGCCATCTATTGAACAGGACATGGGCGTTGAAGAGCAGTGGGCATATTACGTTGGGAGTAATGGACCGCGAGCTTCCATAGCTAGTACACTAGAATAGGACTCAGAAAAAACCACTAATCCAAATTCCACGAAAGGAGAGCCAAAGTGACACTGTAAAGCTTTCTATAAGTCGTTTTATACAGACTTGAAAGAGTTAACAGCGCCTGGAACAGATCGATTCAGATTGTACTGCCCGGAATCAACTTCGCAAAAGTACCGGAAAGAGAGAGACGCCGAGCCAGAAAGAAACTATCGCAACGAATTGTGTATGACCACTGCATTCATTTCATCAAGGACTTTGAGGAACGGTAAGTTTTACCTACTTGCTTGCTCACAAGGATGTTTTTAGTCGACAGGAAAGGGCATTTCTCAACTGAGCACACTTGTCTGGACGTGGGAAATCGCGCAGAATGAGTCCAGATGTAAACTTTTCATCCCTTCCACTACAACTGCAGGACTAAAGCTTACCGGGGGAGCTAAGTTCTGTGCGCTGGTTTAAGCTCTCAGCCACAAGTTCCAACTGCAAATAACACATCTAGCTCACAACCTAGCCTGAGTAAACAATTCATACATTTGAGGTAGTGAACCTTGGGCTACAGTATCTTCTGTTTAAGATAACACGAGAGCCTGACGACCCATGCCGCCTTACAAGGCAACCTGTGCATGATGAATATGCCAGCCACTAATGGCTCTTTCGGCAGTTGCTCTCACGACATCAAAAGAACTATTCGTCAGCCTAATCTAAAGATTATGAGCTGAAGTCCAGTAAGGTTTCGGGGAGCAGAAAGAGGCGGGAAAGCCATAGAGCCGGAAAGTTTAATAGACAGGGCGTTCTCGATATAGATTTACGGGAGGTCCAATGACAACTGACGTGTCGGAGTCCCACTCTGGAAGGTGGTTAATGATATAGAAACACTTTATTTCGGAGGATTTAATATTCCGTGAGGGGTCTTATCTCGGGGATGCTGGTAATTATGGGGATAAGCTTAATAATTCGCTTAATTGATGGAATGTCCAACTAGGGCAGATGCCATGACACGCCTTGAGACACGTGTCTCAGATGGTCAGTGACTCTTGTGCGGAGAATGGAATATTCTTTTTTTACCCAAGGCGTTGATGATATCACCCTCATCGTACAATGCCTTGTATCCAACCGCTGCGCCATTCGGTCGCTCAAATCTTCAACCCTGCCTGAGTCAAAATCATCAAGCCTACCTCGTGTCCAACTACCGATTTATAAATCCCTTAGTAATCCCTGGACCTTTTGAAACTCGCTCACTTATCAGTTGATATCTCCAAGCTAAGCTTACGTGTTTCCCTCCGAGACCGGGGTCGCAGATCCTTGCACCATGAGGCTCAAAGACCAAGTTACATCATCCTAACCAATCGGGAAATAGATGAACAAGGAGCATTTACGGTTCGACCTGTTACATTGACGTAAACTCAATCGGTGGATATGTCAAAGAGGGCCATAGCCTCAACTATGGTCCATTTTCTTCAGTTCGCGAGTCAAGAAGACTATTCGTCGTCGTAATTCTTCTGTGACATCAGCGCACGAACCGCTTCTGCACGGCCACCAAGAAAAATAATATGCCACTCCGCCTTGCTAAGCGTCGGCACTCGTGGACCTTTGTCTACTGATTAACCCGTAGCAATGCCGGGCAGTCCACCCAGTCAGGACTCACCCAGCCCGCGGGTATGGAGCCCAAGAGGAAATGCCGTGAAGATCGAATCGGATCTACAGGAGAATCCCTTGTCGTAAATCGGGGCGCCAATAAGTCTAAGTGGGATGGAGTGGACCGGCGGTAGGACCTTTGTGATTTGATTTCAGGTTTGGGTGATCTTTTGGCCCGTGGCTTTGCAGATTAGACTTCATGTTCTGCCTGTTGATCTATCGGCGAGACGAAATTTGGTAGAAAAGTGGAAGGGCAGTTGGAGTTGGTATATAGAGATGGGAGAGCGCTGTGATGAGTAGAATTATCAGATCTTCATTACTCTGAGTCAAAGGATCATCTTTATTACCGCTTTGTTCATCGAGATATGAGTGTGCCGTGTTTACTACGGGAGATGTGCGACCTCCCGCCAATGGCGGTCAAAGAGAATCAACAGTTCAAGTCCCTTGTAGCACTGAACCCAGACAGAGCTGACCTCTTGGCTTCCATTCCTACGACCCAACAACATTGTATCTCCTCCCTCTACACTTTATGCCATGTCCTCGAAGAATTGCCTGGTCCATGGCCAGTCTTTCAACTCATCAAGACTTACACGCGTCTCTACACACAACTCCCAGAAGATGCCAAGACAAACAGCACCCACGAGCTCAGTTCCCTAATTCAGCGAGCTTCAGCACTAGTCAAGAACTCGTATACATCCTTTGCGCAGTTCATTGGCCACGATGACAAGCCAGCCCTACGAGCCCCCACAAATGAGGATGTCATCACCCATCGCGAGCTACGACACTTTGTTGACAACTTCCAACTTCCTGTTACTACATCGAAAAGACCCGTTGTATCTATTGCGCTGCCAAATGGTCCGTTGCTAGCAGCTACATGCATCGCCGTTACGACTTACTACATCGCATCACCTATCAACCCCGCTGCAGGAGCAGAACAATTCCGAGCGGACATTCTCCAAGCGCGATCAGACTTTATCCTCACAACGAAGGATGAATACGCGAAACTCCAACTAGATGCCAGTTGGGTATCAGATAACAAAATCCAGATCTTCATCATGAGCTGGACTCGAGATGAGGGCATTTCGCCAAGGACAGTCGATGGAGAAGTTATCCCCACTGACAGCACTGAACGAATCGCTAACAAGGCTGATGATATCGGCCTGATCCTCTTTACGAGTGGAACGTCGGGTACCAAGAAGGTAGTCCCACTAACAGTCCATTCCATCATTGCCGGGGTTGCTTTCGTTATTGAATCATGGGGTCTCACAGCGCAAGACATCTGTCTGAACATGATGCCACTTTACCACGTGTAAGTCACTTCTCCGTTCTACCAATACCCCCGCTAATGAAATGGCAGAGGAGGCTTAGTTCGAAACATCTTTGCACCAATTTTCTCCGGCGGCTCAACAGTCTGCTGTCCCTCCTTCGATGCCAATCTCTTCTGGGACGTGGCTGAGAGTGTTCAGCCAACATGGTACTACGCTTCACCCTCGATGCACTCTATCATCATCGCAGAAGCAACTGCACGACCAGAAGCTTTGCAAAAAAGTCGGATCCGACTGGCTTGTAACGCTGCTGGTGGATTGTTACCCTCTTTGGCGTATCAGCTGAGGGACACGTTCAACTGTGTCGTCTTACCGAGTTATGGAATGACAGAGTGAGTCACTTACACCCACTATGGTACATACGCTAATAACTACAGGTGCATGCCAATCTCTACACCTCCACTAGACTACCGTCTCGATCGTGAAGGTACATCTGGTATCAGCACCGGCCCCGAACTTACCATCCTCGATTGGTCTGAACAAACCGTCACAAACGGCACCGTCGGTCGCATCTGTGTCCGCGGTGAGCCTGTTTTCCCTGGCTATCTCAAGCCCGATGGTTCATACGACAAGTCACCCTTCAACGAGGCCGGCTGGTTCGATACTGGTGATCTTGGCTACATGGACGACGATGGTTATCTCTACATCACTGGTCGAAGTAAAGAGGTCATCAACCGCGGTGGAGAGTTAATTTCTCCCTTCGAGGTCGAGAACGCATTCATGACGGCTTCGAGAACGCGTGACTCGCCCATCTACGGAAGGGTCTCACAGGCTTTGGCGTTCTCGGCATCTCATGACGTTCTTCAAGAAGTCGTCGCTATTGTTCTCGTCACACCGCCCGACGTCCCTCGCGTTGATCTGAGGACTCTTCACGGGGCGCTGAAGTCTTCTCTGCAACAAGCCAAGTGGCCCGTCTTGATCACGTACATGAAAGACCTTCCCAAGAACAACAACAAGGTTCTACGTATCAAGCTTGGTCAGCGGTTGGGACTTCCTTGTGTTTCTGATGATACACCCTAAATGGGGAGGCATTGGGATGCCGTTTGTCCTCCGGCTGATACACCTTTGTCAGAGTCTATTCAATGCGCGCCTTGTGCTGTTGACTGCACGAAGCTTGCGAATCATATTCAGACCATTGTAACAGACTTTGACGTCTGTTGCCTTCCCAACGCCCAAGGTGGTTCACCTGAGACTGTCCTTGCGCCCAAGGCTGAGGCTACTGTGGACTCTAATGTGGTTGGCGATATTCGACATCGATTGGTATCAATCGTCGACAACTACATGATCCCTAACGAGATTCACATCATGCCTCATCCATTTCAGAGGGACTCATCCGGTAACATCGACGTCGAGGTACTCCATGCAGAATTGGAACAACTTCAAATGGCTTCCATGAACGAACTGTCCGCTACCAGAGAGGGGCTCGTCACCAAAGCCTTCGCCAAAGCACTGTCCATTCCACCCGCTGACATTCCCCGCGACGCAGACTTCTTTGGTCTAGGTGGTGACTCCCTTCGCGCTGGTCGTCTTCTTTCGATGCTACGTACCGAGTTCAGCATTAGCCTTCCCATCACTGCAGTCTTTAATGGCGGCACTGTTATGTCCATCGCTGCACACATCGACAAGATGCTCAATAGCAAGAGCGATGACTCCAACCGACCTGCTACCACCGTCGGATGCACTGAGACCTACAGCTCTACCAACCCCTTCCTCATGATCCTCCAGCTCTTTCCCCTCGTCATCTTCTACCCCCTCCGCCGAGCCGTCCAATGGACAATCTTCTTCGTAACCCTCGCTCACTCCCAGAAACTCCCCACCAACCACTCCCTCCCGGGCCGTTTCCTCAACCTCACCGTCTCCATGCTTATCGCACGCATCATCATGGGCTTTGTATCGCCCATCGTCGGCATCATCTGTAAGTGGCTCATCATCGGTCGCTATCGCGAAGGCCTGTACCCAATGTGGGGAATTTATCATACTCGATGGTGGCTTGTGCAAAAGATTGTTGCCATCTGTGGCAAGGGCTTCTTTGGTGCGAATGAGATGACGGAGCGGATTTACTGTCGCCTTATGGGGGCTAGGATTGGCAGAAATGTTAAGCTTGATCGTGCGGCGATGGGAGAGTGGGATTTGATTGAGGTTGGTGATGATTGTTACCTTACGAAATGCATCTGTCGACCTTTTGCTGCAGAGGGGAACACGTCCATGTATCTTGGTCGCATCGTCATTGGAAGTAACTGCTCTGTTGGAGTGTCTTCCATAATTGCACCTGGTACCAACATGTCCCCTGATACATGCCTCGGCTTCAACTCATCGAGCTGGGAGATGCAGGACGCAAGCGAGGAGTACAGAGACCAGCTACCAAGTCAGAAGCCCAAGCCCCATTGGGTGTTGAACCTTCTATTCACCATGCCTCTCAAGCTCATCGGCCTATTCCTATCTGCAGTTCCTTGGATGGCTGGTCTTGTAGGGATGGTCACTACACAGGGACAAAAGGTGAACCACAAGGCTCCATTGAGGAGCAGTGTCGACTGGTTCACTCAGCCCAATCGAATCGCGTACCATTACCTTGCCCTCGCTCTCGGATGCTTATTCGGTCCTTTCTTCCTGTTCGGGTTCGTCATCTTGGTCAAGTCTACTCTGGACTACATCTTTGGAAAGCTCAGAGCCAATTCCCGAAATACTGTGGACATCTGGAGAGCAGACTTGATCAAGACCTTGCTGCCGGAGGGCAAGCTTCATCGAATGACTTCTATGTTTGGACAGCACTACGAGGCTACGTCTATTGCGTTAAGAATGCTTGGGGCCAAGATTGGCGAGCGTGTGTACTGGCCTGGTACTGGTCCTAGCATCGGTGACTACCATCTTATTGACGTTGGTAACGATGTAGTCTTTGGCTCCCGTTCTCATCTCGTCACCTCTGATGGTATTGGGTCTGAGAAGGTCACTATTGAAGACCGTGCTATGATCGCCGATCGTGTCTGTCTTCTCCCTGGTGTCATTGTTGGTGAGCGGACTACGATGGGCTCTGGCGCGCTGACCAAGAGAAACGCGAACTATGTCACTGAAGGTACTTATGTTGGATCCAAGGCAGGCGATGCAGTCTGTTTGTCAAGTGGTAAAGACACCAAGGTATCTCGCTCTCACATCCGCAACAAGAAGTCGGAGGATACCCTCACCAACGACAAAAAGTTTAACGATGAGAAAGGCCGCCCTATCACACAACCCAGCATCACATCTGGAAGCGATACCGAGGGCAGTGACTGCAAAGGTGATTGGGCACAACATCTTTCTCCCTTTGGTCGGGCTTTCTACCTAAAGCTGGCACCCTATCATGTCCTAGGACCTTTTGCCATCTTCCTCTACTCCGCGTTCTTCACAGTCTTCACCGCTGTCTACTGGGATGTCCCCAGCGTCTCATCAATCCAGTTTGTGGGTATTATGTTCAGAAGCTCTTTTCCCCGAGGCATGAACGTGTGGTTCGACCTCGTCGCCATCTTCCTAACCATGTTGGCCGGCATCGCTGTTCTCTCGACGGTCCAATCCGTTCTTGCGTTGGCGATCATTATTGGATCCAAGTGGCTACTCATGGGCCGTCGTAAGGCTGGTAACTACGATTGGGACAAGTCTCCGTATTGCCAGCGCTGGCAGATCTTCCTCGGCATTGAGCGCCTTCGCCGACAGTGCTACAAAGGCAATGGTATCCTCAACCTCCTCACTGGAACTCACTGGATGGTCATATACTTCAAGCTCATGGGTGCCAAGATTGGAAAGGACTGCGCACTCTTCGTCAATGGAACTCCAAGCCTTATGTTCACGGAGCCTGATCTCGTCACACTTGGCGATCGTGTTGTTGTCGATGACGCTAGTGTCGTTGCACACATCAACACACGTGGCAAGTTTGACTTGAACAGAGTTGAGATTGGCGATAGATGCGTACTCCGAACAGGAAGTCGACTGTTGAGTGGTGCGCAGATGAAGAGCGATAGCTGCTTGCTCGAGCACACGCTTATCATGGGTGGCGACGTTGTGGAAGAAAGGAGGACAATGCAGGGTTGGCCAGCGGAGGAGTTTAGCGGGAAACGGATCTGATTTACATGTGCAGGAGGGATTGGGTGGCATATCATAGAATTCCTTGTAATGGCGTTTGGTTCGATAGAGATAGATAGTCTGCATTCCAGTGAATCAATTTGGCTTAGTTCCAGTTCGTGGATGTGCATGACAGGCGCTGCTTTCATCGCGCGATATTCCCCGCTAGGCTCGATAAGGGATTAGAAAAGAACAAGCTTCACTAGTCGTTGGGCTAGATGCAAGCTGGTATGTTATTAAAGGTCTTGAAGGGACGGAATACGACATTCGAACTCGGTCTGGACTCCATCATGTGATTTAGAGATAGGATTTAGAATGGCTCCCCCATTTCTCCATCTCTAATCATCCTTACTCCAGCTAAAGACGATCTTTTATTTGGGCACTGCCATAGCGAGAATGCTTGACCTAAAGATGTCATATTCATATGAGCAACTCTTTGTCAAGCCCAACTATCTCTTGTGGCAAGTCAGCTACAGATTGCGACAAATCTCTTCGACACTGCTAACTTCGTATGCAGGCTCAAAAACGCTCTGATCGGTATCTCTGTCCTGACTTTTTCTACCGTCGTCTTCTTCGCGCTACACACATCGCCTCACCTCCCGTTCTTACCGAGCGACATTGAGACTTCATGGATCCCATCAGATCCGCCGTCATGGCCGCCGCAGCCAGCTGAGAACAGTCGCTATACCGATCGGCTCGTCAATTACAAACCTGAACATCCTGTATTCAGTGAGGTGCAGCCCATAGAAACCAAGCGCCTCGCGGTGTTGCTACCAACCTTTGTAAGACCCTCCTTTGCTCGCCGTCTTGTTTGCGACTCTAACATTTTATCGAGGATGGACATTTCCCTCAAGTCTATCGCTATTTCCAATCCGTCAAGTGTCTATGCGTCGATCATGACAAGGTGGACTGGCATATTATCGTGTCAAACTCTGCCGAAGTCGAAGGCTTTACTACGCTTCTTTCCACTCTCGAAGACTGCAACGAAACATTCAGTCGGTGGAACACGCCAAAAGACAACGTTCCCGGAAAGAATCCAATTTTCAATATCGTGAACCTCTACGACATCCTCCCAGCCAGATTACGAACAGACCTTACACCCGAAGACACGAGCGGTTTGCTGACGAAGTTTGATAAATATGCTTATCAGTCGATCAAGAAAATGTCTGCAGCCGACCATTTCGAATACGACTTGGCCATGTGGCTTGATTCCGAAGCGATATTCGTTGCGCCGGGCGAAATCAGAGATATTTTTGAGGGGCATCTCCAGAACCCTATCGTCTGGCGATCGAGAATGTCATTTCAAGACCGTGAGAAGTTTCTGATGAGCAAAGCAGCAGCGACTTTGGGGCGGTCGATAGATTCTTTTGGTGATCAGCTTTGGCTGTTGGAATCTCTCCAGTGGATCATCGAGAAGCCTATATGGAATGACATGGTCTCGTCCGTTGAGATGGCGCACGGCGGGAACTTTTGGGACCTTTGGATCGAGAACTCCTATCCTTTTGAGTTGTTGGTCTATTACCTCCATATAATTGCACGCAAGATGGAGACTGCCAATTCGATATTCTCGAATTATCGCATTCTGGAAACAGAGCGCGAGCTTATTCGCTTTGGACTAGGTAAGTAAAATTCCTTCGTTTTGGGCATAACTCTGACCGTTATCAGGAGAATCAATCTCGACTATGGAGGGTAGAAGAGGAACAGGGTTTATGGAAAGACTCCCTCATCTCATCACGAAACCGCATTCAGTTTTGGCACCGAACTTGGTAGCGTTCTGCAGGAGTTATTCTCTTCGTGCATTGCGAATGGATAACGTGGATAACTTTGAAGAGAGTGCCCTAGACAGTTTTCTGATTGATGGGGATATCAAGATGCTGGTGTCAGGAGCACCAGATATTCACAAGTGGTGGGATGACCGGATACAGAACGGCGAGAATATTAATAACACAGAAACTCATTATAGGTAAGAAAAGGCTAGTTAGAAATACAATGCTTGACTATAAGTGTGTTCCCCCTGTTTCATTCCGGCCGGCCGAGTATCGTGCACCATCGTGGTCTCGGGAATCAACAAACAACTCGGTCATTTTCCGTTCCATTTGAGATCCAGGATATTACGATATCCATTTGGAGTCTTGATCTAAAGGTCACTATGGTAGATTACCAAGTGGTGCCTGCTACGGAAGATCCTGCTGGAAGGATCTCTTGGGCATTTTTAATCCTCGAGGATCCGCTCAACAGGAAACAGGCGAGGCCCCATGGAGCTGATGTAACTACAGATGGAGAATCAATGTATATGGATATTTTCTTTGATGAGACCGTTGAGAAAGTAATGGATTGGTTTACGCTGTCCTTATATCAATATCCTGCCTGGAGTGAGGGTTTGGAGTGAGATGTAGATTATGACGTTGATGTCTACCTTATCTTAGAACCATCTAATACGGAGCCGAATGCATACGAGCGCAGAGGAATAGGTCAGTGTTCTAATAAAGCATCGCAGAAACTGGAAGTTGTCACTACAGGATCTGACGCGTCATGCATTGAGTTTTTAGATAGGGAAAGGGGACATAGAATTCAAATTATCTAAAAACCCGCTATATATAAAATCCCAAGTCTATAGATTCGCCCTTACAAGTCTTATGCATGTCTTCTCGACTGTAATTTGTGTCAACGTTAGTGTTGACGACGATAAAGCCGACAATACACAACTACAGCTCCTTCTTTGCCAAACTCGAACCGCGCAAAGCATCAGCCTTTGTATACTGTAGGGTCCGGTTTGTCAAGTGTTCCGTTGAGGGAACAACATTCGGAAGGGACAGTAGTTTATGGGGCCAACGCAAGGTGTATTGCTCTTGCAGGCCATTTAAACAATGTCTAAGCCAAATACCCCAGGTGATAAAGTAGTTCACACCCAGGCCAGTCATCAGGTGCCTAGATATCATTAGTCAAAGAACGACGCATAATCTGAGTGCAACAACATACCACCACTGCGACCTGTTAGCTGTCTGAATGCGAGTATCACGAAGTCGTACGTACCCCATGGCCTTCTAGGAATATGCCCCATGGCAATCCTACCTCATGTCTCCACCGGACAAGATCGCTACAGTGCAAGTTGTCGAATTTCCAGACCGCAATACCAGCTGCACAGGTGATGAACCCCATGGCGACAATCCATCGCATCTCACGAATTATGACCTGGGCCCTTTGAAGTGGAGAGCCTTGCAATTCCTTGTCCGAGAGCGAAGTTTGTTGGGGTTTGTTCGCGTACTTATCGGTCAACGCGGGACGCAAAATTGCTTCCATAGTGTACAGACTTCGAAAGACTGTGGCAAGGAAAAGAATACTAAAGGCATTTTGGTGGAATGTCGGGTCCTGGATGTAGTGGTAATATGCCTGGGGGAAGAATCAAGTTAGTGTTACAACCGGCTGAAATGATTCGGAGTACACACTGTAATCGAAATGGAGAGCAAAACGAGGCCAATTCCGAGCAGGATTGAGAACAAGCGAGACCTGTCGTGTGTGAAAATTGCATAGCAGAGGATAGATGTTGTGTAGATCATGGAAAGCTCATCAACGAGCTGCATTGGGTCTAGGTTCTTGTCAGCGAGCTAGCTTATTTGCGAAGAGAGGGATTAAATACACGATAAAGTCGCGTGGAAAGCAAAGCTACCACAGCCGACTAGTAAGTAACCCAAGTATGCAATGATGAATACCGTGTCATGTTGGTACTTGAGGCAATTGCGCACTCCCCGAACGCCCAGGGCGATGAACAAGGCGTTGGTCAAAGTGTTTGTGATTTCTGCAGCGTAATGGCTAATGACATAGTCCTGGTAGCATTAGATTAGCTATGAATGATTGAATGAAAAGGCTTGCGGTAATTGGAAATAACTGACCTCTTCGCACCAGTTCAAGGTGGAAGTTGGCTGGCCCCAAAATCCTTCTTGTGGTGGAGGGTACGGAATCCGGAGACTGAGGTTCTCCAACATGATGAAAATGTGGCGGCTGTAGGTCTCAGATTAGGTTCGGGTGCTGCGGGGAAATCCGGTATGGAACCTAACAGACTTGGAGAAGTGTGTTCGTTGACAGAGACTATTTATTGCTGGACACTTTTTTACTCAGCTCTACGTATTTAAATATCGGTGCTTGCTGTTGTTTTATGTTTTGTTAAGGGGCCTCCATTTCCGGGTCCCGCGGGGGTGATACACAAGCCTACACAGCCCTATAGTTATGACGCAGCGGATAAGACATGCCGTCAATTGGGCCACCTGCGGCACCGTTCGGGCCCGAGTTTCAGTTATGCTTGGTCAAAGTGTAGTCAATTTGCTTGGTACTTTTTTGGTATTAATAGATCTGGAGCAACTAAACTACCTTGGGCGTGTTGTGAAAGCCTCGACTCAATCTAGAATGCTCTCGTCTACACCGTATTGCCCATCAAAGTCCCGGGCTAATGAGCCGACCACCTCAGACTTTCCACCTAGGAATATGCTTTGATAGCGCGATGCCTAACAAACTCAATTGCGACCTGGTTCAAATAACAATATGTATCACAAAACTATATAAAAATTGTATTAGTCGGTTATTTGTTATTCAGCGATGACATGAGAAGATACAGCAGGAATGCACGCATCGTGGTAATTTAATAGATCCGCGGGCACCGAACTTTACCGACAGCGCCCCGACTTTGCAAAGCCAATGAATGCTACAGAGTCACTTCCCGTGGCCGCCAAGTTAGACTTTAGCTAACTTACTGATGCGTGCTGGTCTAGATAAGCTCCGAGCCACAATCTCGACGGCAAATAACACATCTAGACATTTCCCCAAAATGTCTAACCAATTGCTACAGCGATGATGATATTTAAGATTTGGGCCCGTCACTAGGGTACCTGAGGAATGGAACTCAAAGTCAATCGATTAGCGCTAGCACTGCAACAATAATGTGAATTTACGGCCGTTGGCCTCGTGGTACGCCCGCCCATTGTCGTATGTATTTATTACTTACCTATATAACGTCTCTCATTTCCAACCGTTACATTGACCTATTCCTACTCTTCGTTTTCTCAGTCTTTGAAGTTTAGATCCAAAAATGCTTTTAAACGCCGCGTTACTGTTTAATGTCGCTGGTGCCATTGCAGCATCGAATCGGCCGCAGCCGTTTTCGCTTCCTCCGGGCAACGCTCCCAGCCGAGCTGCCGCAATTGAAAAGACGCGTCAAGGTTTTACGTATGGAAAAGACGATACACTCATTGGTGTCAACCCATGGCCTGCGGGGCCACTGGGGAAAAAGGCCGTCGAGGAGCAGTTAAATACATTCTTAGATACCGAGAAACCTTACTTGGAGCGCGTGGAACAGGATACTGTCCACGCGGAGGCGTCCCTGAACGGGGTAGGTAAAAGTGCAAAGCATGCGCCCGGGGATATCATAGCTAATCCTCCAACTACAAGACCCTCAATTTAGACTCGTTCGAAGCCTATCTGAAGCTATACGACGGCCAGTGGCAGGAAAGCGTTCCCCGCGGTCTCGCCGATGGCGTCCTTCGCAATGCAAAGTCCGATCTATATTTTTCAATGGAGCGCCTCTCTGTACACCCTGAGAGTCTACGACGAGTGAAGCCGGACGAGCGTATAGCACTGCGCGTCGAAGACAGTATTGCCCGAAAGATTGCTACCAAGACACAGCGCTCTCTCCAGAAAGAAGGGCGATTATTCATCGTCGATCACAGAAGTCTGGCGAATCTGACTTTGACAAAGGGTCGCTATTCTGGTGCTTGCGAGGCGCTGTTCTTTATTCATCCTACTTCAGGGGAATTCTTGCCATTGGCTATTCGTCCCAATAACGGCTCGCCTTTGATCTACACTCCCCTTGATGAAGAGAATGACTGGACGCTGGCCAAGATTATGCTTAATAGCAATGATGTCTGGCACAACCAGTGGTATCACCTCGGTGCAGCTCACCTCTCTTCTGACCTCATCTACATGTCAGCTACACGGTCATTCAGCGACATGCACCCAGTCTGGGGCCTGATCCGTCGCAGTAAGTTTATACAAGAGTACACCAAATAGCAGAGCTGACCGTCTTCTGTAGTGGCCGTGAATTCCTTCGCGTATCGGCCGGCAGCTAGTGCAACGCTTGTCAATCCCGGCGGCGATATCGAGAAGAATTTCGCTTGGAATGGTGCCCAGGCAATCAATTACAGCAAACAGGTGTGGAAGTCGGAGTGCGCCCCTTGGCGGGCAAATTATCTCGAAACAAAGCTCAAGCGACGGGGTTTGATCGAGTGCAATTACGGTCCTGAGTTGAAGTCTTTCCCATACTATGAGGACACTTCAGTGATATTAGGTGCTCTACGAACCTTTATCAACGCTTATGTCAACGCATATTACACTTCGGACGACGCCATCACCGCCGATAAAGAGCTCGTCGCATGGTTCCACGAGACAGCTCATGCAGCAGATATAGTCGACTTCCCCGACTCAGTCTCTACCAGATCAGAACTGGTCGCCGTGCTCTCTCATCACGCCTATCTCATCGCAATCCTCCACGGTTCGCTGAATAGCAACAGTCTTGTGCAGTACAGCGCAGTTTTGCCAATGCACCCGTTGTCGCTTTACAAACCGCTGCCGAAGAAAAAGGGCGTCTCCAGCCTGGTGCCATTTCTCCCGGACCTCGAAGCCTCGATTCAGCAAATCGCGCTTGTCGCCGCATTCAATCGAGCACTGATTGCCAATACTACCGATTCGTTACGTTTACTTTTCGAAGAACCCGAGTTTCATTCGCGAATCAACAAGAAGGCGCGCGCAGCTGTGGAGGTGTATTCGGCTACTTTATCTACGTTCAGTAAAGATGTCCAAGGGAGGACGCTTGATGGCGATGGGTATAGTCAAGGAATGCCGTTTGTGTGGAATCTTTTCGATCCAAACACGGCGCCTGGTATCCTTGCTGCCTAGAAGACTATCACGCTAATAGCGGGCTACTGTTGAAGTTGCATGTCTAGGTCTAGGAATGGGATTCCGGTCTGAGTGAGATAGGTACATATAAGCTAGGGTGTGAGATACAAAGTATAAATTAGTATATAAAAGGTTACCTACAAGAAACTTCCTATTATCGTAGGCTCAAGTTAGTAATATCTCACAACGTAAGGTACAAGCTATCATGGACACGCCAGAGTTATGGTGAGACAGGTAGGTAGTGAGATCTCGGTCACTCCGCCCCTATCATGTTTCACGGATCGAAACATGTGCACTATCATACTGTCAATTCCTTATGCAGAGACCTGAGGGCACATCACAATTACTGCGAATGCCCCGGAATCAGCTTCATGAGCAATATATAGCTGACAATTTCTCGCCGTTGCTACTGTACCGTAAACATTTCCTCCTGTCAAACTAGTGCAGACGTAGCGCGGAGACTTGATATGTTATCAGAGACTGGTGGTCTTGTCTTTCACAGTGCTGTCTACCTACGCATTCCGTGCTTTTTGTCGTGCAGCCTGCAATCACAAACGGCACAAAAACTGCCACTGGGAGACTAGAGGGATGCACAGCGGCGAGTTTATGGTTATGTGACCATTTTTTCGAGTAGTCGAGTAGGACTTTGGGTGCCGAAGGGGATGATAGAACTGGATTGGAACTGTCTGTAGGAGGTATGGGTGCTCTAAGCTGGATATATATAGATTAACATCAGTCCGGGATCTACTAGTTGACTGTGCCGAGTTCCGATCACCGGATAACATAGGCAAAACAAAGGGTTGGCGATTGATACGACTGCTAAGTTCCTGGAACCTTATAAATTGGCTCTGTCATTTGTCCGTATCCGAAGCGAAAACCTTCTCGTTCTTGACGGCGAGTAGCCACGTAGCATTGAAACCTAAACCTGCCGATCCTAACTTCGGACATTGTTTTTCCACCCGTCAGCTTGGTGATCTGGTAATCTGAGGCGAGCTTCTTATCTAATCGAAACAGAAAGGTGAAAACCTAATTCTCATGAGTCGTACTATCATCAAAGCCACATATAGCGGTAACCTTTAGCTTCGCCTTGTAAAGCAAGAAAACACTAGACCTGAATATATAATATTAAAATAAATTTAGTAAAGACTTTTTTAAACTAGGGCTAGACTTACTTAAACATTTTTATTTCTTAGAGTTAAGGTCTACTATATTCTTTCCTTCCCTAGCTTGGTCGTACTCCGTAGAGAATAACTGCCCACTCCCTAATTGCTATCTATCATGCTCATCATGCCACAGAGTGGGGGTGGTGTAGTATGGCCGAAAGCTTATATCATTATGGAGAATTGAATGCACCGAACTATTATAGCTCAAGCTTGAAGATATGGGCAGCTAGCTTTGAACAATACGAGCGCACGGAATATTATATCACGCACCTTGTGGATAATCAACGAGTGGAACAAACAAGCGGTCGAGACAAAACTCAAATCTCTGGAATAGTAACCGACAGAATCCCATCTAACGAAAAGTGCACAGACAATACAAAATACTATAAAATGCCATAAACCTCCTCTGTGGTTTTATTCTTCATTCTTCAAGCCTAACTCTTACTACTATTTATAAGTACCTCACCTACCTCTTCCTCTTAGCAAACTAAAACTACATCCAAGAGTAAGTCTTTCTTATTATATATAAACATTCAGGCTCTAAGCACTAATACCCAAGTCTCCAGAAAATGCAATCCTCACTTATTTTCACTGTCTTCTTGGCCACTGCTGTCTGGGCTGACAGCTGTAAAAAATGCCAGCCATTCGACATTTACGCAAAGTCAACTGCTTGCGTTGATGATAACGACAATTGTGTAGTGGGTCACTGCAAGGACAAGTTCATCTATCTTGAATGTTGCTGCCCAGATTCAAACCCTCATGTCAAATGTGGATCTGAGTGTCAGAAAAACTAGAGATTGAGACTTCATAAATAGAGCATAAGGATAGTTAGTGATGGGAGGAAATATTAAGATGTTGAGCAAATCGTATTCTCGTATTTTTCCTTGGACGCAACCGTGCTTATTTGTATTTATTGTACCCCGTGGCGATCAATACAGCTTGCTCATTAGCTCCTACGTAAAAGAGCCCAGTAGTGCCGAAATAGCCCACCAAATTCATCCACACCGAGCATGACATGGCACACGACATGTACCTAGGCGACAGATAGTTCCAGTTTCACGTTGGCTCGCAGATCTCAGGCACGTATGTCTGCAATGAACAATATCGAAGTGTTAGCAGCAGCCCTGATGACGCAACCCCCAATCCTCCAATGCCTAGGCCTCAAGAATCGTAGAGGGTAAACCCTTTTTTTGTTAACGTGGCTTTTTTGTACATATCTGTATTAGTCATCATTCCAAGTCTTGCCCTCCGAAAGGTTCAGTTACCTAGCCATCAAGTCAGCGAACCATCTGGGCCGTCGAAGTGTCATATAGCCTCAAGTCCTGCACTCATCATGAAACTGTCACCAGCTGTAGAACCATAAAGGCTTGGATTCCTCCTGCTATAAGGCCAACAAAGCTAGACCACTCTGTCGGAGCAGTGAGATACAGGGGCGGTGCTATAACAGTGCAGATCAATGCTAGCAACATTGGAGGCACCCAAGTGCGCTTCCGCAGTCGAGCATCAGCCCTCAAAGGGATTCCTGAAATAATCAAGGTAAACCCTTGCGTAATGCAGCTTTGCATGAGAAACCAGAAATCTGCGTCTTTTGTAGTTCCTGGTGTATGGTCTGAATAGTTGTAGGCAAGGGCAAAGGTCCAGACATTAGACAAAGTTGTTCCAATGAATGTCAACCAGAGTATTGTAGTGAATGTCTGCGAGACCAAGATAAGTTTATGCTCAAAGTGGGCCACAAGATATACGTACACCCGACTGCGTTGAAAGACCTGCTTTGGTGTCCTGGGGGGATACTTTCGGTGCTGCTGGGACCTTGCGTGCTATTTCGGGCCTACAGGATGTTTGAGCTTGCTTCTCGCTGGTTTATTAGAGGACTCACCATTTTGCAACCGTTCGAGGAGACTGCGAATGCTGATGATATGAATTGAGTGCGCTTTCGAGAAGATCCCATCTTTCAGAAAGCACCAATCGATAATCAGATGTAAGCACCCCGGCCGAGCCCGCGTCAAGTACTGCATTTTCTATTTCAGAGGCATATTGAGTGATTCTCTTGAGGTTTCCGAGAGAAGGTTGGTGTATTTCATCACCCGCCAGGAGATTCTGAGAGAGAAATGAAAAGGCTCTTCCCCAGTAGTAAAGAATATGTCTCTCCTTCAGATAGAGACTGCTGAACACGACCTTTCCGTTGTTGATATCTTGAATTTGAGTTATGATCGTCTGAAGGTCCTCCAGGTCGTTGAGAGCTAATCTCTGCGCCGATACATCGCCTGGGTTGAGCTCACCAGACGCGATTTGCTGGTAGAAATGCTGACAGTAGAGAAGAAGAAACTGGTCTAATTTAGATAAGCTGCGTGCCAGAGCATATAGTTCCTCGTCTGTAAGCGCAGGGCCGTAGTTGCTGTTGATGATTGCTTTGGGTGGTTGGGCTGCCATTGGCGTCAGTAACTAGAGTGCGAGACTGCGATCGGGTATACTTACCAGGAGAGAGCCATCCCACGTTGGCTCGCCTGTGCGGAGCTCGCTGTGAGCTTTCTCCTTGACTGTAAGATGTTGTTGAGGCCATGATTCAAGGTTCTTTAGTCTTGCGACGGAATCGCACGATGATGGACTGGATGCCTTGGGTAGGCGGGGAAAGCTGGAGAGGAACTCACTGAATTGAAGTAGTTATTGATAGAGGCGCAGCTTATCAGCCGTGGCGCAGCATTTTTATTGGTGGAGGCGCAGCTTAGCGGTGCTCTCAGCGATGTACATATCCTTGACATTTCTGTCTAGATGAGTTAGTTGGCTCTAGTCAAGTTACAGTACAGTAAAAATCTCGAATTATCTTATATAATGACTCAAGTTCAATTACAGCTTATGACAATATCATGCTAACGGTTACCGCTAATAATAAACGGCGTGAATTAATCTGTATCATTGAACGGATTTATGTACCTGAATGACTAGTAAAAGAGTTATTGGTCTTGACTCGGCGTTGGCTGGCCCAGAACCAATAACAAAATGGAAAACCAGATTGAAAGGTTAAGTTATGTCAAAGCGCTCAAAGTGCCAGAGGCCTGTATAAGCTGGAGAGTTCCAATGCTCTTTGGATCTATTCGTATAATTATTTAGAATATTTACCTGGAGACTCAGCAAGTAGTTTGTAAATGGCCATCATATCCTCCTCCCCTAAACCACTTTCGTGAGCTTCTCTATAGAGAGAATTGCAAACTTGGATCAATGGGGTTTGAACTTGTACGTCTTGAGCAGCCGACTTGATCAGCTCAGTGCTGTTGTAACAGTCTTTGACGGCAGCCTGGGGTGTCCAATCTCCGTCAAGTATCTTGGCGGTCTTGACCTTGGAGTATGCAGATGCCAAAGGGCTGCTGTTGAGGACCTGTCCATAGGCCGCCAAGTCTAAACCTTGAGCTCGTGCAAGATTCACTGATTCTGCGAGACCAGTCGTCACCGAGACTAGGAACAGGTTGATGGAGTATTTGGCCTTCAAGCCGGACCCGATAGGACCACAGTAGATAGCGGCAGTAGTGATGGGCTTTACAACAGGTCTGATCTCCTCAGCAACTTGTGGGTCTCCAGCCATCATGCCTACAAGCTGTCCCTGCTCAGCTGGGCCTTTACTACCACTCACGGGCATCTCGACAAACTTTCCCCCCGCATCATGGACTTGCTGCGCAAGCTTATGGCTGAAATCGACGGGCACGGAGCTTGTGTTTATGAGTGTTTTGCCACGGACGGCTTTCATGAATTTGTCATTGGGTTCGCTGTCAATCATGGATTGGATTGCTCGGCCATCGAAGAGCATTGTGAAGATGACATCGGATTTCTCAATCACAGCTGAAGGGGTCTTTGCGGCTTCAGCTCCGGCGTCGACGAGAGTCTTGCATTTAGCGGCATTTCGATTCCACACAGTGACGGGGAATTGCCGACGAAGATTGAGGGCCATGGGCGTACCCATTGTTCCCAAGCCCAGGAAACCAATTCTCATGTCGGCTTGTCTTGACTGTGAGACGTATTGACGGAATCGTGCGTAGGGGATAGTTTCTTCTGCTGAAACGATCTGTGTCCTGTTGGTATTATTTACGATTTTATGAGTGAGTAGGAAATATTATTTTAATGGATATTGGACAGGAAATACTTCATTGTACGCCCTTCGCAGTACAAGTCGCTTCACAGTACGTGGACACGGGTTTCGGCAACAACTCACCCGTTATATTGCGAAATGCCGATGGTACCCGCTGAGATGTGTTGACAGCTGAACTGTTTGTATCCCCAGTATATTATTTTTCTATAGGGAAACTGAGTAACTATAATATTAATATAAGAACAGAAATAAAATAAATTATCATACAGTTTAAGGGGATGTGGAGATCACCGACCCCTTCCACAACCTTTCCACGTTTCCCCGCTCTACGATGAACAAGACGAGCAATCAACATTTCCGTCCTTCTCAAAATATTTAGTCCCGCTTTCAGAGGTAGTACTAGAGTCTCCCGGGTTTCCACTAAAGCTTGAGCAAAGACCACCAGTTGGAAGTCCTACAAAATCACCGAACTGACAGCTCGGATTATTATCGCAGCGCTGCATACATTCTTCAAAGCTTCCGACATAAGTGTTGAAGTCTATTACCCTTGAAAAGTTTGAGCCATCAACATTAACTCTTTGGTCGCAGAGAACCTCGAATTTGCACTGGCACGCGCTTTGGGGTGTGTAGGCGGTGCAGATTGGTCCGACGGAGCGGGTCTTGGTGGTGATGGAGGTAGTCGTCTTATCGACCTCGGTGGCTTGCTGCGTGGTGGTTATAGTATCTTGCTCTTCGGTGAAGGAGGTCGAAACGGTGGTGGCATCTGCGGTGGTCGTCTCGGTGATTTGTGGTCCGGGAAGCGTAACAGTTACAGTTCGAGTCTTGGCTGGGAGGGTCGTAGTGATGGTGACTGCAGGTTGGGTTTCCGTGTGAATGTTGACAACAGTCTCGGGATGGGGCTCAACAGTTTCAGTGATGATAGAACCAGTTCCTTCTATGGTAGTCTCTTGAACACCCATACAGGCACAGGCACTGCTGTACTGTTCAGCATCTGCGCATGATCCAGCATAGGATGGGATATCGGTTGGTCTAAGGATGTTCTTGGTGGATCGAGCGCCAATAGCACGTTTGGAGGGGAGGCCATAATAGGTTGTCTTGGTGATGCTAAACGAGTGTTAGAATCGAAATTATCTACGGGGGTCGTTACATACGTGTTCACATCAGTCTGAACAACTGTCTTCGTCTATGTCATTTTAGCCCTTGCATTCCCCAATTGACATCTCTAGATACTTACGTTAATGTTGGTTTTGAGGTAGGGATCTGGTGTCTGTAATGCAGTCAGCAATATAATCTCATAACGTATGAGCTTCCTAATACTTACGATAGTGACAGTAACAGTCTTAGTAGGGGTGACAGCAACGAACACGGTCACGGGGTCAGAGGTAATGCTGGTTGTGGCGCTGCATAATGTTAGTCCAGGCCATCACAGATGTTGAAAGACGTACGTTTGATCGGACTGTGTCGCAGTCGCCTCATCCGTCTCCGGGCCCAAAGTCTCGGTATCCTTCAGTGTCACGGTCGATTGCTCCCCAGTCGCAGTCACAGTCGTCGCGGATGGGATCGAAGTGTATCGAAGGAATGAGGAACAGTCACTCTCATGCGCAGGCGGCCATCTTCGTGCTCGGCAATTGGACAGTCCCACTGCCTTGAGGCATGCGTCCTACAATGGTCAACGAGGCAATAGTATTGTGAATTTCGCCGCTCACCTGGGTACAAGTCCCTACATCGGCAGACGCCGATGCAATAAACAAGGCAGATAACAATGTTACCTTCATAGTGATGATCGCGATCAATAAAAGTGCCAAGAACGGAGTACAGTGTTTATCTTTTATTGTGCGATCGGCATTTATTCCCGTCCCCTTTCGCGAATCTCATCTTATGTATCCTCTTGGTGAGAAAATAGTGACATTAAAAGTAACCCATCTCTGAACTATCGATCTGAGAAGGATTCGGATCTTTGATGGCCAATCAACTGGTCCACTGCGTATCCAAAAACCTCCTAGCCTCGATCCTGCTTCCCAAGCGACGGGGGCTAACACAGTACAATTTCCGACATACGAGCTACCCTAGAGAAAAGCTTCCAACGCAGGACTTCATTTATCGGAAAGGAGGATCTGGCCCTGAAAATGGGGTCTACACTGACAAGAGGATACGATAAAACTTAGGACTTTGGTCCTAAGTGACAAAAAGCCTTGGGTAAACTTAGGTAAATTTACTATAGAATTAGGATATCTTGAACTGATTATCTTAGTCCCCCAGTTCAATGTCAGAGATTTTCTCACACCCCTTGGGTCACGTATGTCTACGAGCTCTCAGCCTCTGAAAGCTGTATCGGGGGGCTTTCCATTGCCAGTAAACCAGAACTGGACAAAGTAAACAGCTATCTTGCGTAGCGATCACTAAGAGGATTGAAGAGGGGGTTGCTTAAAGGTTTGTTGTCTTTATTATGAAGCCCAAATGATTGTCTTTGGGAATCTTATGGTTGCTACGGAGCTTGGGTAGATTTTCTCTATTTGGGTTCCAGGGTCGAGCTTGAACCAGGAAGAATTATTTGCCGAATCCTTTAAGAAAACCCGGGCTCAACAAACCATGCCCCAATCGGGCCAATTCAAGACCTACCACACAGCAAGCAGACAATCCATGTTCACTAGAGATGTAGGGTAGTTTACTGGAGATGGTGTATGACACAGGGTCGAAAGCCGTAACGGGAACTTCCGACGTGAGACCAAGCCTGGAGCCTCCGATTTCACCACGCTTTACCCAGTTGGAGCTGCCTATAACATCAGCCTATAGCAGCTACCCTTCTCGATCATAAATGCCATCATATCAGGGTCCTGAATACGGCGCCATAGCGTTACCTATTTACGGCAAGCATATTTTGAAGATTAAATAGTGCCAAGCGCTATAACGCACTATTGGCTTCTGGGCTTCAACAGAACTTTGACAGAGAGGCGCTAATGGCTAGCCTCAAGCTGAAGTCAGGGGTAATTTTCCAACATCCAGCAATCATGGAAAAAGACATAATCATCTTTACCTGGCAGGGTGTAGATAATTGTAATCAATCAGCCTGATACTCTTGAAACCTTGACAGTCATTTTGATAATAAAAGCTCTTTTTAACGCAGCCAAATAACAGCTAAATGCGCTTCCTAAACATGTTCATTCCGCAAAAGCGGAAATATTTTCCATCCCGAGCAGCGGACGAGGCGTTCGCTAGTTGTCACCGATTGAGCGGACCCGATGATATTAAACAAATAGTCTCATCGCGTAGAAATAAGTGTCTTTATTGATTTGGGGGGCCGAGGTCACCGAGTTTCGCAGTCGGTGTCTTATAAACAGTCCATATGCTGCTGCCCGGGTGTCCTTGTTCCCTTTGTTAACCCTTCCAGCGCCTCTCTTGGCTACCACACTCGTTAAACCTTCGCCATGCGTTCTGCTTTTGCTTTGACGGGCCTGGCTCTCTTGTGCAACTTAAATGTTGCCCTGGCAGGCCCATGCAAGCCTCATGGTACGACCGGTCACCCTGAAGCAACAGTAACGACAATCACTGCCCCGACTACTTCGGAGACCAAGGGACCCCTCGTTGTCAAGAATGTGATTGGTAATGGAAACTTCGCCGTCAGAGATCCCACCAACCCGAGCAACATCCCCAGCTACACCGTTGTAGGCCAGGCTCAAATCGTCGAGAACAAGGGTATTACCAGCGATGGCAGCAAAGAGCGAGGTTGCGTGGAGCTGCAAGCTTCCAACAACCCCCCCGCACGCAAGAGAGCCATTGGCAATATCGTCAGTATTTCTCAACAGCTCGACTCCCTGGATATCAAGAAAAAGTACACCATTCGCTTCTTTTATGCAGTGGTTACTGCCAGCCAGATCAACGTCTGTACCCTAAGCGCTTCCATCGCTGGCCATCAATTCTATACTTCGACGATCCTTAGTATTGGAACAGCTATCGACTGGAACACTGTCCTTGAGCAAACCGATGTTCCCAATACAGAGGGTGCCTTTTCTGTGTCGGTCAATTGCCCTATTGGCGGAATTGCGGCTATTTATGTCGACTCAATCTTCATGTCTAACCAAGTGACACCTGAGACGATCAACGATGTATCGATTGACTTTGGTGATGGAAATGATGCTGCTACTACCACTACGTCGCCAGCAGACTCTACGACATCTAGCGTGAATGAGGAAAGCACCAAAAGCCCATCCACACAAGCCAAGCCTTCCACTGTAACTGATGCCTTCACTTCGGAAACCACACATCCGACAACTGGCCTATCCATGGATTCTGATACAGAGACTTTCCATCCATCAACAAAGTCTTTCATTACTACGTCTTTCATCGGTAGTGAGACTACAGTTAGTCAGCGCGAGCCTTCAACCGCGAATGATTTCACTGTCCCGACTTTGGACCCATCTACAGCATCAGAGAACCCGTTTACGACCCTCACACTGGACCCGACCACGAGCGCCCTCCATCCTTCAACCGCAAGTGACATTTCCCCCTCGACCGCAAGCTCTCTACCAACTGGCTCTCGCGTCTGTCCCGTGGGCTCCCCTCCACCTGGATACTGTACCCCTGTCCAGCCAGAAGTAACCCAGACAGTGTCTCTGCCAGGAATCCCACAACAGTCCGAGAATGATCGCCCTACCGCTCCCAGGGCCTGCTGGGCTTTTGGAAAGGCAAAGCAGGGTACATGGGGCCGCACAAAGGAGAGCAACCCCCGACAAAACTCCATCGCTGACTGTGCTCTGCTTTGCAAGCAAGAGGGATCTGCTTGCAAGGCCTTCGCGCTGTACGACTTTGGCTCAGAGACTAGTTGCTGGATGCTTGGTGATACATTGGGCGTCGTTGGTATTGATCTGAATGCGCAGAATTCTCTGATGTGGAATGATTTCGATTGCTTCGAGTGTCAGGATTGTGACATCAAGAACCCAGCGGACATTGAGACTTCGACGCTCGCACCTTCAACCGCCTCTCTTGAAGCAACTGTGACTACATCTGTTGCTCCGTCCATTCCTACTCTTTGTCCCAACTGCCGTCTCAAGAGCTCGCCATCTTCAGACCTTGTCTGCGAGAAGATCGGTAACCTTGGCACTGTTGACCTCCAGCCTTATGCCAATAATGATTTCGACCAGGCCACCATGCAGACAAACTCGGAACAGTGCGCGACTATCTGTTATCAGCTGGACGGTTGTGCTGCCTCGGCTCACGATGCTGCACGCGGACGGTGCATCTTTACCAACGTCGCCATGACGAGCAGCGCATTCCAGGAGGCACAGGACTTGAACGCCCATGATTACATTCTACCATGGAGTTCTCAGGGCTGCTGGTTGTGCTCCAACGATTGCTCCGTTCGGCATGATACCACCAGCCAAGCTCCCAGCTCTACTGAACAGATCGTTGAATCCACGACAATGACCCCTACACGTACTGAACCTCTTACAACCTTCAGCTCTTCTTACATCCCCACAATCACCGAGTCTTCCATGCCTCAGTGTACCCTGGCTCTATCCGATGGATGCACCTTCGACCAGAATGACTACAACTACCAAGACTGCAGTAAATCGGGAACTATCAGGAACACCTTTACACTCGAAGACAATGAGTACCCTTGGCAAGAGGGCATCAACAGTTACCAGAACTGTGTAGCCATGTGCAACCAAATGCCCCACCGCTGCAAGTCCTCCGCATGGGATCAGAACCAACAAGCCTGTGTCTTCTCCTCCAACTCCATCTTCACCTCCGCCTTCACCCCCGGAAACGGAGGTGACCAGGATATGGAGTGGAGTGACCAAAGCTGCTGGAAATGCTTCTGCCACGACCAAGACCGCGATGCATACTCCGCGTCGCTGAGAACTTCTCTCCCTACGGCCACTTGCGCGCCGAGTATCACGAGCGAGGACGCTGTTTGTTCGCTCAGGCAGGTTGACGACGGTAATGTGGTCTGCCAACATCAGGGTTACTTCCCTTGGCAATGGGACGAGGCACCTACCAAGTTTCCCAACCAGGATTCAGAGGAACGTTGCGCGGCTCTTTGTAACTCCAACCCTGACTGTCAAGCATCAGGTTGGTCTGAGGAGTATGGAAAATGCGCTATTGGAGTTTGGCAGCTCAAGGGTATTACGTGGAATCAGTTTGGTGATACGAAGTTGAGCTGGAGTGATAAGGGCTGTTGGGACTGCTCTGACTGTATCAAGAGCCAGAAATGGCGCATTTATAATTAAGAATGCCATTTAAATGGCAAAACTGGATTATTTAATAGAATCTTATGGCTCTGAGAACTGCTTTCAATTGTAGCAGTCAAGTGACTTGGACATTGCCAGCAATTGCTATTGCGACCAATTTCAGCTTTGTGTTCAGAAGAGTCTCAAAGCGGGTGATTACTATCTGTGTTAGCAACTGTATTAAAGTTCAGGAAGCCATGCTAGCACTAATTGAAAGTCTAGAATCTTGCGCGGCCGTGGGTATGCAAACATCATTCTAGTCTCCATCGTAGTATATGGCTTGTGACCAATAAATCACTGGGATATCAGAGATCACGGCTCTCAGACGTGAAGTGAGAGGATAGCTATGTCTAAATGCATTGGGATGTGAAAGATATCTACACAAGCAGCTTCCATGCACTAAGAGCCACATTCCAAGGCCTCAGTTCAGCTCCCAAGATGTGAAGAGGTCCAGACCATTCTTGCTGAATTAAGTAAGAACGGCCAGCAGGCATCGCTTGTATTGTGCTCGACAAATGCTCATGATACCCGGGGAGCCAGATGCTCGGCAATGCGAACGAACTTTGATTTCATGCAAGCCATGTCACATATTATCGATTTCGCACATGCTCGGCTAGGAGGGGGATAAAGTACTAACCTGTGATTTCTATCTGAAGAGTGTGATGTGTTCATATGAGTATAGCGTTGAAATTTCGGGCTGACATAGAAGATCATGGTATGCCAAAGTAGCATTATGTATGGGTGCAGAAATGCTTGAACGTGGAGAATATACATCTATCACGTTGTATTTGACAAGGGGATTGTGAGAGATTCTTAAGAGAATTACATTTGGGCAGCCTTCGACCAGGTTTACTACAGGTCGACCCTGTATCAGTACCAGACTTGTGATGAGTTTTGCTTTGTACATACCTACATTAGCTAGAATGCAATGCTGCGTTTAGATGTGACGCCCATTCCCATGGGGTAATTGACCATAAGTAGCCAGATCCGCCGCAACAGGTTCGGCGGTTCCAGCCCAAAAGCTTAAGCCAAACCTTGGATGAATGTTCCCGCATCAACGTCACGCCAGAGTCAGCTCAGAAAGAAAAGCCATACTAGGGAGGAAAGAAAGTACATAACCTTGACCCTAAGTAATAAAAATATTTATATAAATCTAGCTTAAGCTTAAGGATAACCTTATGAAGTTTATTTTAATATTTTATATTAAGGTCTGGTGTTTTCTTGTTCCCCGAGGCCATGGCGTAGAGATTTTATCTGATAGACAGTGTAGGGCGATACGTTGTGATGCATGAGGCTTCGGGCCGTCGGGCCAACTATTCCTTAGTTGCTTGTTGTCAAATCGTCCTCATCGGCATTCTGTTGGCGTTGTAGCCCATATTAGACACGGATGAAAGCTGAAACAACTGGAATTCATCATTCGCGCTAGTAGAGTGAAGCTCAATATTTTGGATAGCAGTTATTAACATAGTTCAGGACTGGAATCTTCCCACGCGCCAAGAAGTAATTCCACCGCTACTGGCTGAGCGGATCAATGGTCTGTTCTGATGCAAACCTTTCTTCGCATCACAATAAAGGCGGAATGTGATATCGTTTAGCTATTGTTACACAACCAGTCTTAGTACTGAAGCAGTGAAATATAGAGCTCCAAATTAAGTTCTCGTGCGATCTGGACTGACTACAAACGCCTCCAGGTTGCTTAAACTATCGCTATATTTCTCATCTTTCTCTCCTTATCTGCAATCTCTCATCAGTCGATCTATATAATATCCTTGTATCACCACTTAAGCCTCTCTCAAAACTCACATCTTTTTCAATCCAATTGCCTGCTTTGAGCTGTTCCTTCCATAGGACCTCTCCTTCCACCTAACATTCACAATGGTATCCACTGCTGTCACAACCCAGGAGGAGCTGAATAAGATACTTTCAGCGGGTTCACAAAGTGTCATGGATATCTATCAACGATTCCGAAAACAATTCCCAGGGCAACGAATGAAGGAAGTAGGGCTTACCGATGTCTTCATGATGGTTGCTCAAGAGAACTCCCCGACAGGCGTAAAGTTTGTAAGTGATATCTAGTCTATAGGTAATACTCAGTGCACAAAACATTATCACTGTGTATTACAATACGAATAGCTAAAGGAACACGAGAATGCTGATAGTTAACTAGGAATTGAGGTATGACGAAAACCAAACTGGTTGCGATTTCCAGGTCACGTTCAATGGGGACTGTCAGGTATTCTTCCAAGGTCTGAGCACAAGCCATATATTCCAGTCTCTACATACTAATATTGAATAGCCAAGGTCGCGAAAAAACAAGGTAATAACACCTATGCCAACTTCCTTTATGAGTGAGTGTTATGAAACATATTAAACAGGACGTAACTAACCACAATCCCAGAAGCAAGAGAGATGATCTCCCAGACTATCAGAACGTCCTTCTTGCCGAGTATGCAAAGAAAAACAAAACTGCGGCATAGTAAGTAATTAAACTCTATATAATACCGTTTATAGGTAGCTACTAAACTAACAACTATAGCTATATTATATATGATGAGAAAGAGGTCTCGTGGGTGAATGCTATTGTACTGCAAAACTGGATTTTAAAGACTGGTAATCTACCTAGGGAGGAGACTCAAGTGTGCATTGCAGCATTTAAGGCGTTGGCAAGAACATCTTACATTGATGCATTGAATGATCTAGGGCTAGCTAAGTTTTGAACTGCAGATGTTATTCGCGATTACGTCTAGATCAATGAAAAAAATATATAATCTATTTATTTAAAGAGATCGAAGGAGTATGTGACTTTACTACTGTGGAGTGTATAAAGGGAATGCTTAATTTACGCCTATAGGCTTATTTTAAAAAGGAAATGTGCTCTACTACCCAATGCGACGAATACGACTAATACGACCAACACGGTTGATTTGACGAATGCGATTTTTAGAGTAACTAGCGCATAGTCTAAGCGAGACTAGTAGGACGAGTGGCTAATATATGTATTCCATTCTTGATTGACGTTTACCATGGCTTACACTAAGTCATTCGTGGCCGTTTTATTCGTCCCGAAAGCTATCGCCCTTGGATTGATGAATCTCGAAATTATAGGATTACCATCTCTTTAGAGTTCGTTTTGGCCCGGGAGCAAACCCTTTTTGCTCTGTTCCTTATTTACGTCTTTTGCTGTCAAACCTTGTAACTAGAAATCTGTATCATGAGATAAACCTTAGCCCTTTGGTGGCGTTCCCCCCGGGCTATAAGATCACTGTCCAGGAGCGTTGACTTTTCTTCGTTCTCCATTCGGAGTCTTGTGATGAATTTTACTTTATAGATACCAGTTAGAATAAGCTCCTGCGTCTAGATATCCTGCTTATTTTTAATTGAGTATAAGTAGTCAGACCGGCGGTCCCAGCCTAAAGCTTAACGAACAACAACTGGTAGATGACATGCTGAAAGTAGGTATATATATAATAATTTCTATTCCACTAAGCACCACTCCGAAACCCTTCATGTATGAAATATAATTTCCCTCGCCTTTACAATTTAGTGACTATTTGTAGATGCAATTCCGTTTGCCTTATTGTTGCCATTTGTTGCCAGCTTTGTCTTTACCTCCTGAGTGGCATATTTATCCTCGAGAGCCTGCCACAAGAGTCAGATATCAATGTATGAATTTGTTCTGAGGTAGGGATATTAATTACCCAGTATTTATTAAAGCCGACGCCCTCACAGACTTCGGCAGCAGAAAGAATCGTTGGCGGTGGTCCAATAGGCAAGCTAGTCTTGAGAGCTTGGAGTGTTTCGCAAATGCTCTTCAACTTAGCTGCAATAAGAATGAAAGTGTATGTTACAGCGCTGAACCCTTGTTCTTCTAATTCCAAAGCGGAGAGGTTCTCGGTCATGCCCCCTTCGATTACTTGTCAATTGTTAGTTTTTTGTAGCTAGGGTAACCATAGACTTACATACTGTTGTCCAGTATAGGCATTTGCACCTCCTCGACAGCTCGCTCCATTGCGTCTCGATCAGGCAGGGCCTCGATGAAGACGCCATCGGCACCAATTCATTGAAATTCCTTTGCGCGGAAAATGGCTTCTTCCCAACCGAGAATAAGGGAATCGGTGCGGGTCAAGATGAAGATATCTGGACCGTTGTCTCTTGCATCGCATGCCGCTTGGATACGGGCAAATGCCTCTTCGCGTGGCACAACAGACTTGCCTCTGGTGTGTCCACAACTTTGATGTCTTTAGTTAAGCTGATAGCTTTGAAAAGGGAGGGGAATCTGACGCTTGGGCCAACTCTGGTCCTCAATCATAACAGCAGCTGTGCCAGCAAGGGCAAGGCTCTCAACGGTCCGCTTCACATTGATAGGTCCTCCGTAACTAGTGTCACCATCCGCTATCAGAAGAATAGATGTTACACGAGACCTCTCTTGGATTTTATGGCACATTTCCTGCATTGCGATGTATTCAGTATTAGGTAATTCGTGAGAGCTAGAGACAGTATATCCAGAGACAAAGAGGAGGGGGACGCCGGCTCCCCAGAGTGCATCGTAGGAACAAGGGATGGCGAGAATCTTGGACCTGTCGTTGTATGCCTTCCACAGCTTGCATTCCTGAGCTGTGAACAAAAACAGTAGGATAATGATACTCTATTTCCAGTAGATCATAATGTAGTCCTGGAAGGACAGAGCTGTCAGTAACATGATCGGATGGGGTCAAGCCTGCCTTACCATGCGGGAGGTTCACCAGCAGAAAAGCGCTAATACCCCGTTAAGCGTGCCGTCGACAGGCTAGGACGGTAACTGACCTCTTTCGGCTGGCACCTTGGTACTTCGACTAATCTTTTAGACAGTTGTGTTCTCAGCGGATGAGACTTGTGGCTGGGAGCTAATTTGACGTGCTCCACCCGCCAATACGGTCGATACGAACATGACAAGGGAATGTAACAAAACTCAAGACCTCTATCATAGGTGATAAAAAGGCTTAGGTAACCTTAGGTACCTAGCCTTAGGTATACTGAGTATAATTTACTATAGGCTTAGAGGATCTTAGACTGAGTATTTTTGGTACCTCAATTTAACGTCAGAAGTCTTTTCACACCCCGAGGCATAACCAACACGACCAATACGACTTGTGGAGACGCTAACTAGCGCATTGCTTCCCTGTAGAACTTGCGATAAACAAAACTGTTTCCAATCGCCGTGCCAAAAGCCTGAAATGGGAGCTGAATACATCATGAGCTTGTCCAAGAGAAGGTCTCATCGGATCTCGATTCCTCCGAGGTACTTTGTTTCTTACTCTTCTTCTGTAGTTAAGATTTGTGGCTGAAAAGCGAGGTTCTAATGGAGAACTTAGCTATTTTGGAGACACAGCTGCCTGCCATTATAAGATCTCTGCTCAGCAGCATGTTTCTTTTGATCATTCTCCAGTCGAGGACTTTAACTTGACCGACAGTCTGTTCCTAGATCTGTCGTAGCCGACACAATGCACATCATCATAATTGGCGCTGGTCCAGCTGGCCTCGCAGCCGCCCTCGCACTCTCCCAAACCGCCATACAAGGTTCGCCGCCCCGTATTACTATTCTGGAGCTGCGCCCACAAGTTGAGACACTCGGAGGAACAATTCTGCTAACAACATTGGCGCTGCGCTACCTCGATGCTCTTGGCGTCGGATCACGATTGCGAAAGCTGGGTATCCCGGTCCGAGGTGTCGACGTCGTGGCTCTTCGAACTGGGCGGACGCTGGGGCAGATGTTCCCGGGGACGGATTCACTGAGAGTTATAAGGCATCATCTCGTACAGTGTATGGCGGATGCTGTTGCTGAAATACCTAAGGAACGGGTCACCTTACGTTATGGCGCGAGAGTCGCCGACTTACAGCAGGTAGACGACCAGTCAGATGTGCAGGGAACAGTTCGTGTTGACGTACACTTTGATGCTGATAAGTCGCTGGAGTCTATCAATTGCGATGTTCTCCTCGGGTGCGACGGTATACACTCTTTCGTGCGGACTACGGTTGTGGATCGTGAAAGGAAGAAGACGTATTCTGGCCGTGCCATCGCCTACGGCTACGTCAAATGTGATTCTCCCGGACATATTCATGTAACAACATCAGATGGGAAGCCGATTCTCCAGGACTCTACCATGATCCAAGGCCAGCATGGATCATTTCTAATGACCTACTTCGAGCCATCAAGGGAAAGGGTATATGCTCTAGCTATGATGCCAATGGCAGAGAACCAAGACGCAAGGGAAGGATGGAAGGCGTTGGGAGAAGACAGAGTCACACTGAAACAGGATATTGCTGGTCGCTTCAAAGGCGACAGTATTAAAGGTCTCAAGACCATCATCAACGAAAGCGACTGGTACTTCTATCCTGTCTATATGCTTCCACCCAACGGACGATGGAACCGGGGGAGAGTGCTTCTTCTAGGAGACGCCGCTCATGCTGTAAGCTTGTACCCTATTCACGCGTAATATCAACTGACATAAACAAACAGATGCCACCCCAGGGCGAAAGTACCGGTATCGCGATCGAAGACGGTGTCCTGTTCGCCCACGTACTTGGCGAAGGGATACCGAAAGGCATCCCTTATGTTATGGAAGCCTACGAGGCCTTGAGACGGGATGACATTAAGAAGCTGCACGACGAGACGATGTTTCGTTGGTACGCTGGAAGTTCGTCTTCTTGGCTATGGAGTGTCATGATGGAATTCGCTACTTGGACATATCTTCTTCTATCTAACTATCGACAAGAGGATTACTTTAAGCGGGATGTCAGAAGTTTCAAACTTCCATGAGATTAAATAAACAAATACATATAGTTCATTCTAGGCTTGGCTAGATGTGTTATTTGCAGTTCAGCCCCAGTGGCTGAGAGCTTAAATCAGCAGACAGAACCTCGCTCCAAAGCTTCAACAAAGAAGAAAATGGTTTAACTGACAGCCCGTGACCCAGTTTTCCGAACTTGAACTTACAAGACTACCTTGGCTGTTCCGATTAAACTGGAAGTTGGTATAGCATTTGAGAGAATTGCTGAACATTCACTATTCCTGATTGGTCTCTGGATTACTATCGCGTCTAGCTCCGCTCCTATGGTCGCCGCCGAACCTGCACATCCCGAATCGCGAACGAGCCTAACATCCATGTATAACACGATCTGGTACTTGGAAGCGAGTCCAATATCTCCAGAGCCACTTCTTACGCCAACTGACGGTTATAGTCTATCATTGCAGCATGGACAACATACCGCATCATTTCCGAACGATCTTGGAAACTCCCTACAGCCTCTTCAGTGCTCACCGTCATCATTGACCTCATCGGACACCGGTTTCTCCCTGAAAGTCTGCTCAAAAGATGTCCGAAGACGAGATCCAAGAAGTCATCGAAGACCACCGTATTGCTACGAGAAACGCGATTGAAGCGCGTTTGATGGCGTCGAGACTGAAGACGGTGGTGAATAATTGCCTGATAAGTTTGTTCAAAATGTCACCAATAAGAGAACGGACCGTTGGGGTGGCAGTATTGAAAACCGCGCCAGGTGAGCTCTCGAGATTGTGAAAGCAACTGCGCAGGAGATTGGATCCAGCAAGGTCGCCATGTGCTTAAGCCCTTGAAGCGACTTCATAGGCATGGGCATGGTCGACCCTATCCCAACCTTCATCTGCATCGTCCAGCAGCCCGCGCCCTAAGCATTGGATTCCTTGACCTTATCGAGGCACTTATCCGAGGAAATAACTATGCTGACTGTGGTGGGGACAACGATGTGACTTTCGCTGTTCATGCCTAGGGCAAGGATTGAACGGCGAGTCTGCGCAAAAGGCTGCCGATGGAACTTACAAGGACTACAAGCTGGCTATTATCTTCGGTCGCCACTGGAAAAGTAACCCTGATATGTCCTTCCGTATAAAGGCGAATATTCCGCTTGTCAAACATGATCGCCCAACTTGCTACGCACCAAAGAATAGTAAGGCCTATAACGATTGGGCATTCAGCGATGAGTTTTTAGTATCTGTCGGTACTCTCCCAACTGCCCAGCAGATTGAGCTATAGATCAGATAGACTACTGCGAATACGGGCGACTCGACCAATAATGCTTCGTTTATATGACGCACCCGGCCAACCGAGCCAACTTATGGGCATTCCATCACAGTCTCGTATTTCGTAGAGCAAGAAGCGCCATTTAACAAGATGGATTCCCAAGATTGCGTCGATCTGATACAAGATGTCGGAGGAAATAGGCGCCATTTCTTACATCAATTGTTCGGTTGAAAATCTTTTGCTCGTATATCTAATTGTCATTGGAGGGGCATGGTGGTTTCTCCGTTTGTTGCTCCGCGACACCATTCTGCCATTAGCCAATTATAACAAGATTCTGAGAGGATGTAAACCTTAGTATGGAGAGAACCATTCTAGAATAAGACCCATAACAGATGTCGCATCTCCCAACGGCAATCCGCGTAGTGAAGCCATTCCTTTTGTCTCCAGCCACAACCCTTCCCGTGTAGGATAGCTACTGCTACTGACTGCATCTCTCACCATTCGATCAAAGAAGCGTAACTTTGTCGCTCTGCGGAGGCAAGTCCATCAAATCAACACCACCACAACTGTTCTTAGTCTTAAGCAGCTTATGTGAGTTCATGATAATTGCGCTGTCGGTGATGGCTTTTCAAGATTTCGAATACGTATACGAATAGCAACGTGGACGCAAAGATGACTTAAATAATTCTATAGCTATCTCTGCTACTCTAGTACCACTACAATACTACAGAGATCCTGACTATTAATCAGCCTCAGCACCCTGAGCGCCACACTTCTCTTCGCAGTAATAGGTAAACTGTAAGCTGGTGAGTATCTTTTGAATAAGATTAATCTTGTTGATCTTACCTCATCGCCACCGATGTGACCCTCGGCTGAGTTGCAAATCGTTCCATCCTAGTGATAATTAGCTAAAACAGAAACAGGCTTAAGGGGAACTAAAGCTTACAAAAGTACAATCAGGACAGGTGTCCCACCAATTACCATCACGCTCAAGTCGCTGCTTATACATATCGCAAGCGCACTTGGTAGCATCTGGAAGAACTTCATAGGTGGTCTGCCAGTTGTAGCTGGGGCTGAAAGGGGTTCCGCCTACGGGAGACGACATTCTGTTGGACACACAGGCAGCAGCCTTGTGAGTAGCAGCGTGAGCACTGTTGGACCCGTTAGCTTGTTTGGGATGAGACATCGCGAGGCTGCGTAGAGATGACGAACCCGCTGACGGCCATGACAGCCACTGCGAAGAGAGAAATCTGCATGATGAAGAGAAGACGAGAAAGTGTAATAGTTTGAGAAGTTGGGTTGGATGATCGAAACTCTACAGGACCTGAACTTGGGTCTTTATATAATTTGTTATCTCTATTTTTCATTTGATGAACTTCTTACCGGTCCGAGAAGAGTTCCCAAAGGCTTACACAACAACTCTTTGATCCGAAACAGGATATTCGTGAATCGATCATCGGTCAAGTCGTGTATCGGCAGTTGAGGTTGGCATAATAGTCGCGCCTATCAGGTAACATGGATTCGATAGTTTGATGCCATGATTCAAGAACCCGGTGTTGAGGAACCTAACGTCTTTTGCTATACGAGCGGCTGAAACTGTTAGTCGGGCTGCCCCACCAATCAACTAACTGCATTATGACTTGATCATCATCAGCCCTGAGAAACATGAGACGATGCTCCACTTAAGAACGACAAAACTCGCTTCAGAAAAGGAAGGTGCGCTATTTGCTTACCCCAGATTAAAGTTTGTTAAGATAGGGATTGACATCATAGCTTGAAGCTTGGGTTGACGTAGTATGCGTGAACCATTTACCGAATAGAAGGATAGTGAAATTTAGTCCTGTTGAGAAACTTGTAAAGTCAGGAGTTTGCATTTTCAATAGAACAAGACACAATGTTTGATCATTGAGTTTGAGTATCTCGCTCAAATATAAATACCTGGCTGTTTCCTACTGAGCCAAGAGTAAATCAATCACAACAACTCATACAATCACATTCTCCATCATCTTTCATCTCAAATCCAACTCTGATAATCTTTACAAGATGCATCATCTCAGTCTTATCTATGCCTTTCTCATCTCTGCCGCTGGAGCTGTCCCGGTCGAAGAATCCCCCTTCCCAGGAGCCATCAAGTGGACTCCCAACCACCAAATTCAGCCCAGCGATGTCATTGTCCCTGTAAAGGGCGTTTGTAAGTTGAAATTCTGAAGCTCGCTTCTTGAACATGTACTGAAAACCTCATAGCCTACATCGTCAAGGAGGAGGCCTACCTTGCCAAGCTCAAGGCCGAGGGCATCAAGATCGGTGCTCCCAAGTTGGACCCTTCTTGGATCTCTTACAACAGCACTGATCTGCCCAAGCCTAAGCACCCCAAAGTATCAAAGGGCCAGCTCGGAAGGCGAGATGACTGTGACGGCACCTTCTACATCACCACCGACAAGACCGAGACTTTTGTCGACTGGGACGTGCAGATGTCGCCTGTTGTCTGCGCCGTCGGAGACATGGACATCAGCGTGTCTTCAGGCTACAGCGTTTCCAACACCGTTGGCGGTAGTGCTGGCGTCGATCTCACCTTTGTCAAGGATAAGCTGGCTGGGTCTCTCGGCATTGACTACAGCCGCACCTGGACCACGCAGACTTCAGTCATCACCAAGGCCACTATCAAAGACGGCCAGTGTGGCGTCATGATCACCAAGCCTCTCACCACTCGTCGTTCTGGTCGTCAGTTCCGGGGGTGCATTGGCTCTGCCACTGAGATTGGTACTTGGTACGCCGACAGCCGAGGCGAGGGGAGCTACAACGGCATCACCTGGATTGAAGGTGCCATCTCTGCTTGTTCTAAGCCTGGCAGCAACCCTCCCCTGTCTCGCTGCAACGGAGAAGGAAACTTCCGATAAGCGGAGATGAAGTCCAAAAGTGACGGGCGATAAGATAACACTTTGAGGAGGAATGCCCTGAAGGAAGATATGTTTAGATTGTTTCAGCGGCTGTGATCGAGCGTGAGTTAGGGTATATGTACTTTAGTTTATCAGTCTATAAATAAAGTAGGTGATACACAAAGTATACCATTTACTATAATTATGTACAAACCTTAATCACAGCTCTTCCGGGGAGACTACCCTCCTGGAGCAAGTCACAGAACTTATCAATGTCATCCAGTGTCCCTTTGGTCAGAACAGGACGAATCAACCCCCTTGCTGCGAATTCAAGGGCTTCGTCAGCTTCCCTTTTGGTGCCAACCAGGCTTCCAAAAATGTTCAACCTCATTCCGATGATGAGAGCAGCTGACGAGCCGGCCATAACAGCGGGAGACGTTGGGAGACCGAGCGCCTATAGAATTTGTGAGTAGACACGCTTCGAAGTGACGGGGAGTACTTACCACCATTGTTCCGCGAATTCTGAGAGTATATAATGCAATATCGTATGCCTCTTTGGAGGGAGTGGCAAGCAGAACCCCGTGAGCACCGTAGGTAGTGATTCTCTTCACCTCAGCCGGAACATTCTCAGAGGCATCAATGAACGCGTCCGCTCCTAATGTGAGGCACATTTTCTCTTTTTCCTTGCCTATGTCAACAGCAATGACTCTCATGCCCATAGCCTTTGCATACAGCAGCGCAAAATGTCCTACACCTCCTCCCGCTCCGAGGATGACAAGCCACTCTCCAGGCTTGACAGCCGCGCGCTTGCAAGCCACGTACGCTGAGAATCCACCACACATGATAGGGCCAGCATCCTCATCGGTGACCCCGTCGGGTATCTTGGTGGCGTATCTCCCATCAGTGACGCAGTACTCCTGAAAAGTGCCCGCAACCTCGACGGCGTGATGGACAGCTTTTGGGCAATGGGCTTCATCAACGCCGTTGGAACACAGTTCGCAAACACCGCAGGTTGACTCAATCCACTTCACCCCAGCCCGATCGCCGACTTTCCAGAGGGTAGAAACATCATCTCCGACAGCTACAACCACTCCGGCTCCTTCATGTCCCGCGATTCCGAGTGTTGAGGGGGCCATGGGAGGCATCATCCCGTTGTAAGAGGCCCATTCGTCGCGGAGTAAGCTTTTATCCGATGCGCAGAGACCACTCCAGTTGATCTTGACGAGGATCTGGTGTGAGGCAGGCCGCGGGACTGGGATAGTCTTCACCGAGACCTTTGCGCTGGAGCCTGAGACATCTCTGATAGCTGCCTTTTGCGTATCGGGAACTTCATAAGTTACATCGACCGACATGATTGACTTTGTGAATTGAGTGAGAGAACTGTTAATAGAATTGTACTTTTTTACTATTCTAGCCTATGGTTTAAGTATCCTGAGCCCGTATCTTAACCTTTCTGTCTTTCATAACCTCGACAGAATCGGAGCCCGGATCCGGGCCCGGGTATCGGGCAGGAGGCGGCGTCCGGAGGAACTAATCAGACCGGAGTCTTGCAGAAGTCCGTAAGAAGGCCGTCCCGCTAACTATAACTAGGTTTGTGTAGTCCACAGCTCGGCACTCGGGGCTTGTACAGAAGCGAGCTGCTTGAAACCTTAAACATTTAGATACTCCGTCTGTTCCAACTCCACCAAAGTCCGCAGGCTCTCCGCATTGATTGAAGCATCTAACGCTCCTACCAATCTCTCCTGGACCCGGACATTCTTCGCTATCTGACTGATAGCCACTACTAGGGTATATGCTGCGTAATGAAGTCCCCATTGACCCATTGACCGCTCTTTTCAAGCTGTACAAGTGACTTTCCCTCGTCTGAGCTTTTTAATCTTCTCCCTGAGAAAGCCTCCTAGCTCTCCAATAGCTTGACGGGAAAATAATGGGCCCAGACATTAATGTGGCTCTTTGAGGAGGCTGGGAATTGTTTCGGCAAAAGCACTATATGGAGCACTAAAGCCGGCATAGAATCCTTCGTGTTTAATATATATAAACAGGCTTAAAATTATACATACCCTATATCTACATTATACTAGCCCAGGC